>JAFIDM010006943.1:46928874-46945289 GCA_023159025.1 Thereuonema tuberculata | reverse complement strand
TATCATACAAAACAACGTCGAAAATAGAACCATTTCTAAATTTTTTCATCATTGAAATCAATGATGAAAATGGTCAGAGAGGCAAATCACACGATCGTAGACCTCAATGATAGAGTCAATGATTGAAAACAATGATGAAAGATATGCTGGTGTGATTTGGGCATAAGGAGTTTAAAATTAACTTTACGCGTACTGAACTTCATTGATAACTTTAAACACCTGTTTAAGATTAAATATAGTTTATAGAAGAAATATAATATACATCACTACTAGTTTTGCCAAGTTAAGATACATCTTGTTGGGTTAGTTTTTCGCACTGGAAAGCCGTTTTATTCCCTTGCTTACACTTCTGTACTACAGGAGGGTTTTTGGATGAATAAAACATACCAAAGAGAGTTATTAGTAATTAAATAAACAAATTATTGATAACTTTCCTTTTTCGTTATTATGAACTAACAGATCTTTGGTATGATTTGTTTTGCCATTTTTTTTATCTTTTGGGCTTCTTTGGTTAGTATAGTTTAAAGCATTTTTCAGGTCTTGTTCTTCAGTTTTGTCATTTTTTTTTAGTTTTACAGTTTTAGGAAGTGTAATATTTCGATAAGAAAGTATTTATAGCTTCCCACAGAACGTATCTTGCTGTTGCTCCTTAATCCACGTCTCGGTTTCAATTCTCAACATAGATTTTCTTTTGCAACAATCACTGAATTCATAATGTTTTCCATTTTTTTTCCCCGGAGTTTCTCCGCTGATTCCATATCCAATTGTATCCCATATCCTAACTCCTCGAAAGACCATCTCTTGTTTTGAATAATAAAATTTTTTGAGGCTCAGATTTCATCCTGCTTTTCAAGAGTGAGCAATAGATTTTCTCTAAAGGTAATCGAATTGGGAATGAATTTCATAGTTGAATCTATGGGCAAGTCTTGTTGGAAGAAGGAAAAAAGTAGGCCTACTGTTAAGAGTGGATTAAAAAAAATCATTGCAGTTGTTGTTTCTTTTTTTCTCTTCTTGTTTCTTCGTTTTTGACTGTTGTGTATAATGAGCTTTCTTCCTTACCTGCCCCATTTCTTTTTTTCACATTGGAAAACTGTTATGATATTTCACCTGTCCGATTGCTTTCACTGGTAAATGCACTTTGCCACTTTTGTTTACCATATAGGCCAGTCTGACCAAAGGCCACTCTGACCAAATTTATATCTTTCAAGATTTGTTGAAGTTAATTCTTGGTGCAATCTGTAAATTCTCACCTTGTTCAAAATCATCTAAAACATAGCAGCCACTCTGTAATGGGTATCGTCCATCCAAATAAACTTTTTAACATGGGTTTTGCCTAATGAAATAATGAGCTGAGAATACTTCCTGTTCCATTTCCCCATTGAAACCACAGTATTCGGAATGCTGTGACCGGACCCACCGACGCTGATTTGCGTAATAGTAAAAACAGGAGTGGAGGGGTCATAATGTATCAAACGCATCTCTTTCCAACACACAAATGAGTAACTTTTCATTTGATGAATACATTTTGGTAGTTTTTTCTTCCATCAATCACAGGTTATCTTTGATAAAGAAAAAACAGTAAACTTCACGGAAATGAAGAATGATCGTGACCTGAGCACATTAAAATAAAACAGGTTGACGAACATTATTTCTCAAATATATTGGTAATGGGTTGAAACAACGACGTAATAAGAGTGTATAAAACAGATTTGCGTAAGACTTATTCAGTCACTGCTCTATTGCACGAATTTGCACCATAAGTAAAAGTGGAGTCATTACATCACTTACGTTAGAATTATCAATCGGGTCCTTCTTACTATTAGATCACTTATTTAATTTCGATACTTTTTTTTTTTAATTTGAATGTTATTTAAGTACTTGGCATGTTTTATTTTATGAGTCCCAGTTGCTCGCTTTGTAAAGACAGTCCTTGAAGGACTAGAAGTTCCAGTTCAATTTCTGCTTGTTTTTGTATACATGGATAAAAACCCTTTATGCAATGGCTGATCACAATTCTGTATGACATACTAACCTTCATCTTTTAATAAATTCATGCAACATTCGAAATTGTAATGTACATGGGAGAAAACTGTATTGAATGTATATTTTTTTAAAAACCTACATTTATCAATATTTACAAGCGATTATTTAATTCATATTACATGAAATCTGCATACAGAAATACCGCAAGTAATCGATTGTTGATTATTAGAGGACTTAACATTTAGATATGAGGACAGACATAGCACATTGAAGTAACATTAACATCTGATAAACATTCAAAATAGAAACAGGAATGGACAAATGGAATACGTAAGATTATTGCAGCATAACTAATGTATTTATTTTCTTTATAATATTAAATAAATGATATTTATTCTACTTCCAAAATACAAAATTTGAATGATTGACTGGTCACGTGCTTCATTTTTATAAGGATTGTAATCAGCTCCCTGACATATCTTTCATGGAATATCTTCCATCGTGCAGCGCATTCTTGGGCTAATAAAACATTGCAAGAACATTAAATATTATTCAATGACATTCTCAAATTTTTAAAGTAATTAATCACAGACAAAACACACTTCAAATAGTAAATAATGATTATTACCAGTCATTTCCAATGTGTGGCCGATCATCTGCCAGACATGTTCTTTTCTGGTCTTCTTTAAGTAAGATGTCGATGAAGCATCGTATAAAATAGAATACTTCTCCACCTCCTCAATTAAATGCAGATCCCCATCCATGTTGTATGATGTTGTAACGAGTGGTTATGTTACTACTAAAAAAAAATAATGAAATAATATAAGAGCTTTTAGCCCTGCTACCATGAATAACCAAATCACCTGGCGAGTCTTTTCCCAAAGGCGATCAGCCGCTCCGTTGCTTTGCGACGAAGCCACAAGCACCAAAACTACACTTAAACTTAGCCCTACGAAGATTATCTATAATTACGGAGTAATAAATGATCCTCCACCCATGGTCGCTGGGCCCATAGAGTAAACCGTAGTAGAAACAATTACCCCTAACTGAAATGGCAATTAAATCTATAAACTTCTTAGTCCTTCCCTAAAGATATCCTTAGAAGTATTTTCACTATGGAAATACACTAAACACCAGGTTATAATTTCCACCAGATTGTGACTGACTAACGGGATACAAGATAAAGTAATTATTGTTTACTAAACTGAACGGTTAACATTGTGTTTGTTTATAATTGTTTAAGACAATAAATTATAATTAAACAATAGACAAAATGATTAACATTAATAAAATAATGTTTTATTTCAAATAACACTTCTTTAATGAATTACACTGGGTTCCAACTGAATGCCCTATCCCCTCTTTCTAATGAGAACAATCACTTATCACAAGCAATTAAATACAACCCACTTTTAGGTAGCACTAAAATTGAATGATAATTAACATTCAATTCCCAACACTTTTCATGAATGAAACAACACCTTATTTTTACGAAAGATTTTCAATTAGTACCAAAACAATAATTAAAAAAAATAACAATCCCCTCTGAATTGCAATTCAACTCTATCACCGGTGAAACAACTCTTACCACAATCAGCTGATTTCCTATAACTCCCTTCCCCTCCTTTCAAGGTCATGGACTCTTCCCGCTGCAATTTCTGTAATCATAACCCCTGAAAACACATTTGAATAAAATACAAAATAATAAATTCAAAGATATTAACCCTTTACTGCCCACACCTAGATGCCGATTTGCAAACATTATAAGAATTTGCACTTTTACCATTCTAAGGTTACTGACAACAGAACATAAAGCAAATTTTTATTTTTTTTATTATTTTCTGAGAAAAAAAGTGTACATTGAAATTGCCATTGGGCGTTTACGACTACTGAACATGATATAAAGAAAACAATTGACAAGTTAATTAATTTAAATTTGAATGTAGTGAATAAAGTTAGTTTGTTTCTTAGAGTTATATTGTAAGTAGTAGAGTGATATTCTAAGTAGTTGAGTGATATTGTAAGAAACAATCTTTGTCCACGCACAAGAACACTTTACATTTTATACACTCGTACTTTATCCGGGATTTGCAACCTTTGTTTTTGCATCGCTTCGACACCTGTAGTTCACGATGGAGTTTCGGCCAATGGTCAACTCTGTCAAAGCGTATAGCTTCAGGTACAATATATCTTCCACGTTTGACCACCGGAGGATTGTTGCCTTCTTGATTAGTATCGTTCAGGTCACTGCCGCCATTGTCATCGCCAGCTACATCTCTTCGGAGATCCCTTCCCCCTCCTGCAAGTACATAAGCAATCTCGAGTCTGAACTCTGCTAACTGGAGCTCTCCACCTTGCTTTCTATATAAAATCCAGGCATTTACGACTGTAACGTCGATGAAATGCTGAACAAGCCTCATATACCACTTTCGTGTTTTGAGGCTTGTCCGTGCGATTGCCACCAGCATATCAGACTTATCTACTCCACCCATACTTTCATTGTAGACTCGGACTATAGAAGGTCTTCCAACGGGTATCTCTGAAGAAGTTTTGCGGTCCCATCTTGTACACTGCTCGACTGGGTAGACCCCTTGAAAGTTTGAGCCTACTATTACTGCACGCTTATCAAACCACTTACAGATAATGATACTTTCATCCTCAGTAATTCTGAAGTCAAAAGACCCTTGACCACATTTCTTTAAGTCTTTATCAGCCTTCACAGGACACTGGCGAGTCCTGTTGCTCCTTAAAGTAGAAACTGCTTTGATGTCTTTTGATTTCAAGTAGGAAAGAAGTTCTGGTGATGCGAAGTAATTGTCAAATCCCAAAACGGTTCCTGGAGAAAGCGTGGAAGATAACCGTAGTACAACAGACTCTGCCTCTCCAAACTTAATGCTGGGATCAATGCCGGAAGGGGGACCACCGCTCATTCCATACGGCTCGATGTCGTATACATAACCGCTAACCCCAGCTCGTGTCCAAAGTTTGTAGCCCCATTTCACAGGCTTGTTTTTCATGTATACTTTCAGACCTTTCGGAGCTCTACCCTTAAATGGTGCCATGGCTTCATCAATTGATTGTGTATTTTCAGGAATAACTACAGATGAAAATTTGCTCCTCAAGTGTTGAAGTAAAGGAAGAATTTTTTGATATTTATTGTAGCCATCTTCTCCAGGCTTCTTTTCTAGAGTATTGTCATTGAAGTGTAGAACTCTCAGAATTTCTTCAAATCTATTGCGTGGCATGTGATCAGCAACAAATGGTTGTCGACTTTTTGCAGACCAGTATCTTCGTTTGTTGGTTATTTTCACAATGCCCATATACAGCAATATCCCAATGAAAGCTTTCATTTCCCCGAGTGTGACCGGAGCAGTTTTCTTTGAACCGGCCAGTTCTCTTTGTTCCCTGTATAAGTTCGACTGGAATACTATTTCCTGAAGAAATTCATCATCAAAATAAAAAGCAAAGTATGTATATGGATTCATTCGCTTTGTAATAAACTCTGTTTTTAATGCTAAGTCTTGTTGCAATAGTGGAATATTGGTAAGGGGTAAATTATTTTTTTTCCATCTGTAGGTTTGATTTTTCTTCTTTTGCTAACTTGGAGTATTCGCTTGGTCATCAATTTCATCGAATTTGTCTGATTCTGATTCACCACTGTCTTCGTCACTATCCATATAATCCTTCGATTCACCGGGAATGTAGTCCTCGTCATCATCATCAGTCTCTACCAGATCATTTTCGGACTCTACATCTGGTATTGGTGCTACAGGCACGCCAGTACGACATTTTTGATAAAACAAACTGAAATGAGGAAACATTATTTTAGCAACTGCATACTATACAAATCAATAAAATCGTAAAACAGACAAAAAATGTTTTTCAGTGTATACCATTCCCTTGTCTTTCAACTTTCTAATACATGCCCAATGTTCATTTCAGTGTACATTATGCTATTTATAAGATGTTTACTATACACGCCCAATGTACACTACAGTGTACATGTGTTTTATTTTCCTTCCAGCAAACATAAATGAAAAGTATTGGTGTCATTTTACTCTCTACATATTCATAAATCATTCCAATAACCAAAAAGTAATGTATTTGTTATGATTTCGTATATGCATAAAGATTTCATTACACAACTCACCTCGTTGTGAATCCTGATCTTCCCGCCATTTTCAAAACTGTATTATGGGTTGAAAAACACTAACACCGCCAAGTGCCGCACTTTAGAACTAAAATACGTCTATTCCAGTGTACATTGGACGTTCATAATAAAACTTGGGTTTCAGCTTCACATTCTACTTTGTGTTTAAAAAATGGCTAATCAGATTGCCACTGGGCAGTAAAGGGTTAACACACACAAAATATAAAAGAACTATATATATATCGAATAAACTAAATGTCTTTAGTTTGAAACACTCATTTTCATTCTTTTAACTAATTTTCTTAATTCGTAACAAGTTTGACCTGCAAAATGTCTTTGGCTTTCCTTTCTGAAATAAATTTTACGTATTTTTAAACAAGACTATATGAAGTTGAAATTACACAAATGATTTTCAGTTTAAGCAATGTTTGTTGCCTCGAATAATCAAACACCTTGCTCTTGTTTTGAATATAGCCCCAACACAGTTTGTTATAAACAGTTTAGGAAGCTCATTTTCTATGGCGACGATGTATTAATATTCAGTTTAAAACACCTCTGCATTGAAGCACAATTACACAGCTTTTCACCTAGCGTCACGATAATGACTTCTCACCCTAAAACTAGAATCGGCTGATTCTTAATTTCTCTTACCATTTTAATGAGAAACATAACTACTTTGTGTTCGTATAGATTTCTCATTTTCCCCTTTTTCCGCTGTCTACAAAGTTCGCCAACTCGGGTATTAAGACTTTTTTTTCCCATGAGCGTTGATATTAAAGGGTTTTATTTACAATTTGCATCGCTTTCGGCGGACGGCGGACATTAATCTCTGGACGGCACGCCATTCACTGTCCTCCATTGCGCTCCGCAGTAGGATTTTTCCCGTGGTGGCAAACTCGTTGTCATGGAATTCATCACAGGGAAACCTTGCACATGTCTTAGACCCATCACCGTCGTGGCACTAACACTGGTTTCTGAACGTCAATGGAACAACACATAACATCTTTCACCTAGAATCCGAGGACTGTGTAAATTCCGTTGCGAGGAATAACATGACCTCATGCTTTGGCAGCTCAATAACGTCTCTGTCCTGGAGTGACAACTTCTGATCTCCTTCTGGACAATTTCCTGCCAAAAACTGACCTCCACTATCCTTAATCAATGGGGTGTTCACGAGAGGCTCACGTGACCCTCTGACCCCAGTCTTTGCACACGTTACAATAAAATTGAACTTCCTGTCAAATCGCAACTTTATATCACATGAACAAAACATGGTTAAGAATTTCTTTCCCATGGTAGCTCCCCTCGAAATAGATTTTAGCAAAGCCTGGGAATCTAACAAAACACCCTATTTCATACACAATAATAATTCTAATTACACATATTTAAACCTCTGTATTTCTTTAGATAATTTATCCAACAAATACTCTACTCAAAAATACATGTTTATATTATAAATTAACGTTTAATTAATTTAACACATTAGATCAAAGAATATATTGTATAATCAATATCCAACCACATAACAATACCACATTAAGGATTTACGTAGTAGGATTAACATTTAGTCACATGACAGTACGAAATTAAGAATTTACATAGTAGGCCTACCACACACACATATAAATATATTGATTAAAACATCACCCCTCTTAAAAAGATTAATTATTTCCTTCATAACGAAGATAACCTTATACATCAATCAAATGACTACCCAAAAAAAAATTTTAAAAAAAATTTCGTCTGTTTATCTTTGGGGTAACAAATTACATCGTTACAATGTACAGAAAAAAAAAATATGATGTAAAAAAATTAAATACAATTGATCACAAAAATAAATACGATAAGGAGAACGACATGTAAATGGATGGCGATCACAATTGCTAATACAGTAGAAACTCTACTTACGAAATTAATTCGTTCGGGAAGCCATTTCGTAAGTAAGAACGCATTTTACCCTATAAATGCCCTAATCCGTTCCAAGCCCCCACAAAACTCGGACATAATATTTGTATAAATTATAAATAATGGTTAAAACCTGTAACAGATACATGTTAGAATTAGATTACTGCATAATAAATAGAAAAAGTACATATGGAAAGAAGAAAGAACAGAGAAATATTTTTTTCATTTCATTTTCTTTTGTTTTAACTGCTACACGTATCATCGTCTTCTCTCGCCTTCTTCGGTTCAGGTTCACTCTCAGCAGTGCTGTTGACTGACGTTTTGTGAAGAATCGATCTAAGGATGTTTGCTTTTGTCGACTTTTAACAATTTTTCTGAAATGCGTAAGGCAAACATCATCGAAGTGAGAGATAGCCCGATTGGTAAAAACCTTTTCTGGGTGATTCTTTTCAATGAATTCAGAAATTTCATGGAATTTTCCAAGAATGTCTTTTATTTTGACTGACGGAATAATGGTTGCCTCTTCCTTCTCACTGAACCCCTCCTGCACTGCTGAGTGTTGCATAGCCTCCAACTCCTTCAGTTCACTCGTTGAAAGCTCCTCTTGGTGCTCTTGAATCAAATCTTCGATCTCTTCATCGTTCACCTCAAGCCCCATGCCCTTTCCCAACGAAACAATTTCGTTAACTTCAGCCTCCACCTCACCCTCCACCTCGAAACCCTCAAAATCACGTGGGGCAACAACTTCAGGCCACAGCTTCCTCCAAGCTGCATTAAGGGTACGTCTGGTCACCTCCTGCCATGCCATGTCTATTATCTTGAGGCAAACAACAATATCGAAGTGATTTTTCCAAAACTCACGAAGTGTAAGCTGGATGTTTTCGGTGATATCGACACACCTCTTGAACAGGTGTTTTGTATACAATTTCTTAAAATTGGATATCACCTGTTGATCCATGGGCTGGAGGATAGGGGTGGTGTTGGGTGGGAGGTAAAGCACCTTAATAAAAGAGAAGTCCTCCTGGATGTCGTCTTCGAGTCCGGAGGGGTGGGCAGGGGCATTATCCAAGATGAGGAGACTCTTGAGGGGGAGATTGTTCTCCTCGAGGTACCGCTTCACAGAAGGGCCGAAGACTAAATTCACCCACTCAACAAAATAATGGCGGGTGACCCAGGCCTTCGCATTAGCCCTCCGTAGGACCTGAAGTTTCTCCTTCAGAATCTTGTGAGCCTTGAATGCTCTGGGATTCTCCGAGTGGTATACCAGTAGGGGCTTGATGTTGCAGTCCCCACTGGCATTAGAGCAAAGGGCAAGGGTAAGGTGGTCCTTCATGGGCTTGTGGCCAGGCATTTTCTTCTCCTCTTCTGTGATGTATGTACGGCGAGGCATCTTCTTCCAGAAAAGGCCCGTCTCGTCACAATTAAAAACTTGCTGTGCAATGTAGCCTTCATCTTTCACAAATTGTTCAAATTTGCGAACAAATTCTTCGGCCCCTTTCTGGTCTGAGCTAGATGCCTCGCCGTGACGAACGACAGAATGGATTCCAGTCCTCCTTTTGAACTTTTCAAACCACCCCCGTGATGCCTTAAACTCAGGGTGTGGTTCTTGGTCTGCAGTGCCTTCGCCTGCATCCTCCGTCAGGAGATCATTAAAGATAGCTATTGCCTTCTCGCTAATTATGGTTTCGGTCACTGTGTCTCCAGCTCTTTCTCTTTTATCCAAAGAAGGAGCAACCTCTCCATCTCGTCGTGCACTGAAGACCTCCTCTTCGACATGATTGAGAGGCCCTTGGAAGGAGTCGCGGCTTTTAGGGCTTCTTTTTGTTTCAGAATCGTCCCAATCGTTGATGGGTTGCGGCCATACTCTTTCGCAAGATCAACCAAACGAATGCCTTTTTCGTACTTGTCAATTGAAACAAAGCAAGAGATAATTAACTACACAACTCTCTTCTTCTTCTTCTCTGCACTTTTCTCCATCACTTTCTTAGGGCTCATGGTGAATAAAAGTTATAAAAAGTTAGAAATAAACACTAAACCACGAACGAAAACAAACACTTGTCGTTCACTGAATTTCGCTAGCAACTGAAACTGAAACTTTCGAATCGAGCTGCCCATCCGCTTAAACGACCAGCAGCGCGTTTTTTAAATTTTCGGTTTTCGGCCTTTCGTATTTAGAAACATCTTTCGTTATTCGGAGCAATATTTCTACGAAAAGACGTTTCGTAACTTGGAAATTTCGTATTCGGGGTCTATCGTTAGTGGAGGTTCTACTGTATTTCTTTTTCCCGGCAAAATTTGTATCAATGCTCTCGGATTGGCTGTTGCTTAACACACACACTCCGATTGGCTAGCGCTACCTTTGATGTTGATTTACATGCAAAATCTCTTTTCAAAGCTGACATCTGCACATTGTGACGCATAGCATTAATTTATTTCAGTAAAAATATTGTTTATTTTCGAAAAATAATCTCCTCAATATGATATTTAATTCATAATAATCTTCGATCCCATCGAAGCGGTGAACAAAATGGCGCCAGCGAACTTGCTTTCCATCTTCAAAATTTGTAGGAATACATCAGTGCTCTGTGATTGGATGTTGCTCACACACAAGATCTGATTGGCTGGCCTTACGTTTGAGGAGACGTTTATGTTCGTTGATTTCAAGATATCCGCTGTGTCTTAAACTGAGAAGTAAAAACAATTATCTTACAGAAACTTAACGAGAGACGGAGATAGACATAATAGTGCGTACAGCCCTTTATTATTGTGAAAAGGTATGAGCGGAATTATACTTGCCTATGTTTTAGCTATTGTTGAAAGTCGTTAGACATTAGTTGTTGGTTTTGAATTCTTGACACCAAATTAGTAATCTCATTCTTTACTAAGTTCAGTGCAGATTTTGAAAGGAGAATATGCTTGATTGAATTCTAGCACATATTAGAGATAGAAAACATTAGGTATTTAAGCAATGCTGATAGCATGCACTTATAAGCCAAAGAAATTTTGTGTAGACAACACTTTTTTAACGATGGACTATTCAATGGAATACAGAAGGTTTGCCAGTAAATCTGTCATCTGACAAACATATTTTGAATTTACCTGTACATGTGTTTATTGTAAATTAATAAAAAAAAAAGGTTGTAAATTCGTAATATTTATATTTATTATTGTTTTAATCATTTATACAGTTTTCCTTCAAAAAGCAAATATAATTAATATAACTTTTGCTATTGCTTCCAAGATAATTATGAAATCGGTTATTATTCAAGATAGAAGTAATTTTTGTCACTTTATGTAATCTAATAATTTTTTGTATTATTATTATTTTGAAACAATAATTTATTTATTTTTAATTTTTTTAATATTGTTAAACTTAAGTTGTCATGAATTTTAAAAATGTAGCCACTTTTTTTTTTAAATTAGAATGGTGGCTTAGAAGTTATTTCACAATCCTATTATTGTAATTTACTTTAAATAAGTATTTCTTCATTGTTTATTCCTGAAATTCACTCGAAATTAATTTTTCATTAAAAATTGAATGGTTCCAGGCAAGTCCGTTCCAATCTACATTTGCTCTTCATTGAGAAATTGGAGTAGTTAGACCTACTGTGTTTTAAATAATAAAAACGTAAAATATCTTAATTAGTAACTATAGTTTAGTTAAGCCGTGCCGGAGTGGTCGTGCGGTGTCAGGCGGCGGTCTGCCGTGTAGCCATTGTGCCGGTACCCGGGTTCAAATCCCGGTCGAGAGCATGGATGTTTCAAATTTCCTTTCCTGTATCGTCAGCCTCTTCTTCACTTTCTCTTCGGTCTGACGTCATTCCGTAATGGCGTCCTGAGGGATAGCGCTGGGAACGCACCTCGGTATCTTCTCCCTTAAAATTCTCGAGACACAGCTTCTGTTCCGACCAGACCCAGCCTGGAGGCTGGAACCTGGGTAGGATGTGTGTGTGAGAGTTGTAGTTAAGAAAAGCTTAATTTCATATAAAAAGAATTACGGATTTCAGTTTAATTTTATATTTCTGAATCCTCAATAGGAAGAGAAGATGATTTTGGAACTCATGCTCAGACCTAATAAATATTAAATTTTTTATTGTTATTTTTAAAACTAATAAAAATTTCTGCTGAGGGTGGAAAAAAAATGATTTAAACAAAACTTAAAAATCAAAATTCATTGTTTTGATTAACCTGTCCTTTTTTCTCTCTTTTAATTTCTTAAATTTCACTCTAATCAACTTAAAATTCTGGCTTTGAATAAGGGATGTATGAAATAGGTTACAACTCTGCAATGTTTACCCTCAGTGGAACAATGAATTTTAATTAGGACTTTTCGTTGTTAGAAATCTAATAGAAAGAAAGTTTTCCTACAGGAATCTAAGAAGAACTGCAGATCATGTTGTTAAGCCCTCCCCTCTCCCAAAACAAAATCATTACTAAGAATAATTAAATTCGTTAAAATAAATATTTTTTTAGTATCAAGTCCATATTTCCTCCTAATCTCTTCTAGTCGTCATATTATTATTAAAAATAATTACATCCTTATTCCAATAAAATATATTCAATTAAATATATTGAATAAGTGTATTTTATTTAATGTATTTTATTGGTGTAAGGGTGTGGTTATTTTTAATAATTATTATTTTATATACTAACATTCGTATATTTAGAACTCAAGCTGTTCCGGCATGGCCGAGTGGTCTGGGCGGCGGTCCTGCCATGCGGCAGATAGGTCGGAATCTGGGTTCGAATCCCGGCTCAGAGCTTGGATGTTCCTTCCTTCTTTCTTTTTCTGTGTTTCGTCTGTTTCGGGTAAAGTGTGAACCGCATCCTATGATGTATCCTGAACAACGATTCTTTGGCGAAATATAGTCCGACCAAGATAACGTGAGATTCGACGTCAGCACTAGACTTTCTCAGAGGTTCCGAAGAATATTACGTTACCGCTATAAACAAAATTAAGTTTTTAGTCCTCCATTTTCCAATTCCTTTTGGAAATAATCTTCAACCTGTAAAATAACTTTTCGAGCACTGCTCTGTAAAATACTCTGGGGCGACATTTTGAGGGAAATTAATAGAGACCTGTGCTTTGAGGCTCACTTGTTTGTGATTGGCTGAAATATCGATACGTCATAATCATGTCGGATTCCTTCCGATCGTCACGTTATCGTGGTCGGACTACAGCTCACAATTATCGCCTGTTGTCGAGGGTTCTAAGAGCCTAGGCGTTGGATATATATATAAATATTAATTTAACAAGCAATTTTCTCTTGATTTAAAAAAAAAAATGTTGAATGATGATAAAATAATAATACACTTTTTTGAAGTTTTAATAAGATTACTTTTAAATTATTCAAAAAGGATGGAATGTAATTTGAAGATGGATTCTTTGTAAGAGTAATTTATTATTTAATTCCCAGCAAAAAAAAAATGGAAATGTTTTCTTTTTCTGTATTTTAATTTTTTCCAATCATGATTTCCTCTTTGAAATTGTATAAAAGCATTCAGATCATTTTTACTTCCTTATCTGCTTTGATTTTCCTGATAAAGTTGCTTTAATACATTTTGCTTGATCTTGTATTGTAAATTCATTAAATAGTTATACACATTGTATATGAGGCAGTGTCCAGTTTTACATTAACTCAACGTTAATAACCTTTATCATTTGTAATTTTATAGTGATTTGTATTTGATGTATCTGTTGTTTTTGTTTTTAATGTTGACATGAATGTATTTATTTAATAAACAAGTAAGTTTCTGTTTCCTAAGAAATGATTCTTGAGACTGTGATACCTTAACATTGAATCTGAATCTGTTCAGGATTTTTTTTTCTAATAAACAAGCAGTTATATTATGAGTTTTAAATGATTTGCTGAGTCTACTTTTAGTATGTAAACTTACTTAACATTCAAACATTGTCAATTTGTTTGACTCACAATAAAGCTTGCATATCTTAGAACATTTCTAAACAAACAAACAAAAATAGTGATAGAAAGAAACACATACTACATTTTACTCGCCACTATTTTTATCTTTATACTTTATTGGAAGCTCAACAGTAGTTATTTTGCTTTATTTTTGCCCTTCAATGATTAAATGTCTTTATGGAATATATCGCCATGTTCATCAGATAAGTCGTACAACTTTGGAAAGTAGTCCAGATGCCTGAATGCAGGAAATAGACTTACTTGTTAGAGAAGAATATTTCACCCTAACACTTTATATGCATTCGACACTGATCTCTGTTGTTAGCAAAAATGATTTCTCTGCATCATGTTTTCCATCTTGGATCCCTACATGCAGATTCTTTTTCTTTCTTTACAGAGATTTTTTCGAATTTAATATCGTTTCTCAGATTGAAAAAAAAATCAAGGAAACCTCTCCATTACAAATTGAAAATGTAAAATTTTTAGTAATTAGTATACAATGCAGTGTAATTCTTAACCATGCCTAACAGAAAATTGCATATATGGATTCATTGCAGAGAAATCGTTGAAAACATTTTTTAGGCTTCTCGCACACTGTCTCAGATTAGCTCGCAACGTCATATCAGATCAGAAACATTCGAAACCATGCATTTCAATGTAACTCCACACTGCTTCCGCTCAGTTCAGAACCACATCTCAGAATTTTTTGATTATCGAGTAATTTTGTTCTGTTTCCGAAACCTTCTGAAGGGGTGCTCATGCGCAGAAGACTGCCTCTCAGCTGTTGTCCCCCACTATATAGAACAGGGTGTCTACAGAATCAGGGAATTATCAGGGAATTTTGCAATTATTACTTAAAATCAGGGAAATTTATGATCTTTTGCCAAGCGCGAGCTTTTAATCTTAAGGGAGCATTCAAGGTCACGCGTCACGTCGATCCCCTCTTTCCCGCCGGCCGGTCTAATGGTGTTGACGAGGCCGACGAGAAACAACAGGCCGAGTTGCTGACGTCATTTTTTGAGTCACGTGACCCCATTGAGTCCGAGCGAATTTCATTGCCTTGAAGCTTCAGACTCGTCACAGATAATACACTGTCTTTTTGATTAAGCTAATTAAAAATATGAAACTTAGACTAAAACAGTTTTCAATTGATTTTCATAAATTTTACTTATCTATTAAGTATTTACAGTTAATACTTATTATTATTTTTATTTAATAAAACTTGAAAAGGCCAAACGATTCGTTTTATTTTAGTAATTACTTAGTTATTTTTTTTAAATAATAAATTTTAAGATATTTATGTTATTAAAATATAGAAAAGATAACTTACTGCTAAATTCATCCTGCTCATATTCACTAACAAATTATTACACACAGATGCAACTTAGGTATATATTCATGTAATATATGTTGAGAATTTCAGTTTAAAATTTTTAAGTTATAGTTCTGAACTTTTTTAGTGAATTTTCCAAAAAAAAAAATTAAAATATGTTGTGTAAGAAACATAATTAAGTCCAGTAAATTGCATTACTTTTCATGCTATAGATATGAAACAATATTAATCATTTTGTTAAGAGCATGATGTTCATAGATATAACAGTATCTTTATAAAAAATAGTAATAATAATAATAATAATAATAGCATGTTGATTTTGGAAGCATCATTTTAGTAATGATTTCATCAAAACACAGTGCACGTAAAATTTTTATTCAAATTACTGTTATTTATTTAGTATTATTTTTCGTCTAATTAATAAACCACTGACCAGCAATTACACGAAATCTACTGTTCAAAAATTATATTTTATATGCATACACAAATTAATATATATATAGTGCAATTTAGTTAATTTTTGACTTATAAAATGATTATTAAATACTGAGATTTCAATACTGAGGTTTCTTAACAGTAAAACTTACCTTTCTCCTTTACAAATGAATGTGATTCCAGTACAGGTATAGTTATTAAGAAAATTCTTTTTCAGTACGCACGAGAACATTTTATTATTTTTACGTTAATATCAAATAATTCATGAAAATAAATGAGGAAATATAATCTATGTACTGGCCATATCTTCTTAAAAAGAGTGATACAACAATAATCACAAATTTCTTGATGATGTCTTCCATACCTAGAAAAATTTTTTTTTTTTTTACTTTATTTAAATAATCATCAAAATGGTTTCTCTTTCATATAAATTTTTGGTCCTGAAAAGGACCTTTTTGACAGCAACCCTTCTTTCTTCTCTTCCATTACTCTGCATTCTTTCTCCATGTTGTTTTCTTCTTTCTTCCGTCCATTTTGCTCCAGTCTTCTTTTTTGCCTTTTCTTGAAGACCCTTGAATCTTCTGATTTTTTTACATTTCTTCCATGTCTTCTGACCTCTAATGATAATGGCACAAACCTCACATCACCTAAAAGATCATTAATAGGCTGACTGTGTTTACTACTA
>JAFIDM010006943.1:46874787-46907800 GCA_023159025.1 Thereuonema tuberculata | reverse complement strand
CCGATTAAGGAATTTAATATTCATTATTTATGATAATGAAATAGTGGTAATGTTTACCATGAGACTGTCATTCGAATCCCGACTTACTTCTTGGGTGTTTGTTTCACTTCGATATGGAGACAGTCTGACTCTCATCTTACGGAGCGTTCTGCATAGTAACCCACACGACACAAGCATTATTAGAGTTTCAGTCTATGACTTATGATCCAAAAAATGAAACCTAGGCTAAGTCACAAGAAGAAGGTAGTGAAATATGGAACAGCATAGAAATCCAGTTCTTATACTTTAATACTTTTTTATGGGAATTTTCTCGACTTTTAATTAGTAATTAATAAATCAATCCTAATTTTAATTGAATATTACAAAGAATATTTAACAAAGATTAAGAGGTCTCTAAATTGCTAAAACACAAATTCTGAATCGAAACTTTTGTATCTGTAATGAGTCTAGTAAGGGGATGAAACTTATTTGCCGCCCCTTGTTCTACTAGTTTTACAGTAACTGTATTAAAGTAATTATTAATTTTATTTGCTGTATTTAACTTCAAATAACAAGATGAATAACAGTCGTAAAATAAGGATATATATAAATTATTAGGAAATAATATATATATAATTATATAATATAAATATATATATAAAATGTTATAATATATAAATAAATATATATTATATATTATATAAATATAATATTTAAATATAATATTTATTAATATTAGGAAAACGAAATTAAACGATATATAGAAATCAATTTTCGAGTATCCTAATTCTAATTTAATAAAAGAATGTATTCCAGAAAAGCGAAATGTTTTTTGTTTTTTTTTCTTGATATATCGTGGTTTTTCACTAATGAAAACATTAGATTACTTAATAATGTTAGGTCATTTTTTTTCATCTTATCCAAAACCCCTTTGCATACAGTTCTTTACTTCTGAATAAATTTCAGAATCAAATCTTTTTTATTTTTTTATTCCATAGAATAATCAAATATACTTTTTTTCGTTTAGATTTATGAAGATAGGTATTTTTTTTAAAACCGAAACTTTCTTTCTAAAAAAAGTACTATAATTAAATAAATAAGTAGGGGAGACCGGGGCTAGTTGGCATAGATTTTGATTTTTGATTTTTCTTTTTTTTTTTTGTGCAATATTTAAGGGGATTCTGGTGAATGCGGCGGATAGCTTATCTTTTTGATTACAAAATTATGTAGGACCCATTAATTAAATCCGTGTTTAGATAACCCCAAAAACACTTTTCCTAAAAGCTTGCAACTATGCCAACTAACCCCGGGTGCGGGACTAGTTGGCATACCAACGTGCTATGGAAAGGGGTACTTGAGCAGAACACCTCAATTTTCGAGAAAAACATTTTATTTTAATAATACTTGAACCAAAAAAAACAACTTTTTAACAAATTAAATTAAATGTATGAACAAACAATGAATTCTTAGCTACCTATAGTTATTGTTTGATATCAAACACAAATGTAGGAATTATTTGAACAGATGGGTTCAATTTTCGCAGAACTTTAGTTTGGTCGTACCAAATTGAGTCTTCCTCGTCTGGCCATCTCCAGTTTTTCCCGTTTTTTACCATTTGTCATAGCTATGCCAACTGACCCCTACCTAACTATGCCAACTAGCCCCACAGGGATTTCCAAAACAAAATGGATACAACACAATCCCAAACATCAGAAACAAAAGATTATAATACATGCGTGCAACCACGGTTATCCACTTTTTCGAGAACCGCCATCAGCAGTACCTTAATTCGATCTACATGTTCACCAGAACAAAAAAATTTACGATGAAAAAATTTACTCACCAGTCAGAAAAACGATGAAACAGGGGTCACTTCTTTCGTGACGCTTCCAAGCAAACTAAAGTCACAGTGGATGGTGCACCTTTACATACACTTCCCACTACCAAGATGTCAGCGCTCTAGCTACGTAGTGGCAGGAAATAGAAGCTGTGAGCCAACTAGCCCCTTATGCCAACTGACCCCGGAGTCCCCTACTTTGAAAATTTTAATGTGCAATACCTCTCAGACAACCGTCAAAATAAAAACGCTTACAAGGAACTGAATATGCACAACTGCCAAATTCGATATGGGTATCTTTTCGCATCTTTAATTTCTATTAATCCCCTTCGAAAAAATTTTGATACTTGAAACCAAACGACGGTTTTGTTAAGACATCTGCAGACATCTCTTCCTAGCTTTCTATTTCACATCAATTGGTCCGTAAACACTGATGAACCAAGTGATCATTGATGTCATTGTGCTTACTACGATTGTGGAATACATGAGTCTTAATTAACTTTCGTGCCTCTTTATTGTCATTGAATGTTACAATTTTCTCAATCATCATACTGTCATCTTAAGAAAAGTTCGGAGGTGTAATGCTTCTTTGGTAGTTTCTATCAGACACATGAATTCTGCTTCTTAATGCTACGACTCTCTGTTTTCTAGATTCCCAACTTAAAGCAGCACCAGCTAATTTGAACACAGCCAGAGTATGATCGACGGTCGTTTGGGACATGCTTCCCAATCTGAATATGCAAAGCCAACCAAGGCTTCTCCAGTCCTTTTGTAGGTTAACCCATAGTCTCCTGCCCAACTTACGTAATGAAGAACTCTTTTGAAGCCATGCATTTGTCTTTTAGCAACTACTGTATTAAACTGACTCAATGAACTTACAATACGTATGATATCGGGGCTGGTATACACTGTCATTTGCAGTAATGATCTTTTTTTTTCCAACTAATTAACGTGTGCTTGAGCCATTCTAAAAGTTACATCTAAATCACCTTGCCCTGTATTGTCTATAGTGGAACCGAGATATTTAAAGGACTGTAAAGATTCAATCATCTCGAGTAAAGTTGGGTAGATTCATTAGTTTCTTTCTAATATTGCTAAAAAATATAATATTGCTTCAATATGCATTTAATGCTTACTTGATATGCGGAACGTCGTAAGAAACCTAATTCATCTTTCATCATGATGATATCACAAATCTCTTTCTAGTAATCTGTTTTGACACCATCAGTGAGATATATATACGTAATAGTAATGCATTTAGGTTAATAACGCTTACCTAAGTTATAATTAGATGGAGAACAAACATTTTTAAGGAAAAAACACTCATTACCAAAAAAAAAACGACGCCTAGAAGGAGTTGTCCGATTGTAATGAAATTTCGTATGCAAAGACATTGGGACCGCCCATGCAAATGATTAAACTTTGGTGTCCAATGAATGAATAGCGAGAGCTACAGCGCATCGGAACTGCGCACTCAGCAGGTGTATATAAGAAGCGATTATCAATCTGATGGTCAAAATTTCTGTTGCATTGCGAGTTAGGATACCTTTCAACGACTGAAAAAATGCCTCGCCGCAGGATTCGAGCTCATTACGTGCAACTGTCAGACTTTGAAAGAGGTCGTATCATTGGATTGAAAGAGGCAGGTTGGGCAAATCGGAGAATCGCTCGTCATGTGGGTCGAAGTGATGCGGCGATTAGAAGATGCTGGCAGGAATGGGTGGATAATGGCAGATTACAGCGTCATGAAGGTAGCGGTCGCCCTAGGGCCACAGGAGAGCGGGAGGATAGAGTGATTGTCAGATCAGCTGTCACAGCGCCTGAATCATTTTTATCAACCATCAGACGTGCGATCCGCACACGAGTGTCCACCATGACCATTCACAGACTGCTGACATAGCGACATCTACGCTCGTACCGACCGCTACGCCAACTGCCACTCACGTCTGCAACCCGTCGGGCCAGATTACAGTGGTGCTTGGCTCGATCCGGTTGGAATGATGCTGACTGGGGACGTATAGTGTTTAGCGACGAATCCCGCTTCCAACTGTGTCCTGACGATCGTCGCAGACGTGTCTGGAGACGCCCAGGGCAGCGTGCCGATCCTGCTTTCACTATTGCACGCAACACAGGCCCTCAACCAGGAGTTATGGTCTGGGGTGCCGTTTCCCTTGATAGGCGGACCTCTTTGGTCATCATTAGCGGCTCACTTACAGCACAGCGGTACGTCGACGACATTCTGAGACCTGTTTTGCTACCCTTCCTTTTGCAGTACTCTGGCCTTATTTTTCAGCAAGATTATGCCAGACCACATACGGCACGTGTTGCTAAGACCTGTCTTGCAGCTTGTGAAACACTTCCTTGGCCAGCCAGATCCCCAGATCTCTCTCCAATCGAGCATGTCTGGGATATGATGGGAAGGCGACTGCATCCACCAGGGAATGTGGATGACCTAGCCCGACAATTGGGGCAAATTTGGCAAGAAATACCGCAGGAGACCATCAGAGAGCTTTATCATTCTATGCCACGTCGTGTGGCAGCTTGCATTCAGGGTAGAGGTGGGTCAACACCTTATTGAGCTCGTTACTTTGTAAATCGGTAACTCTAAAATAAATCATTCAATTTGTCTGAAATTTTAATCATTTTCTATTCTGTACATAATCTTCCTCTCCACCAATTTTTGTCTCCATCGGACAACTCCTTCTAGGTGTGTCGTTTTTTTTGTTAATGAGTGTAGATATGATTGAAAAACAATTTATAGATAACGGTTATCCAATTGTTTTTATAAAAAATGTCATTAAAAACACATTGAAGAAAATTTATAATAGATTGGAGAAAATTGATAACAAAAAAGCTATTTATGTTATTTATCCATATCATCCTGAAACCTTTGCAAGATATACAGTGCAACTTGGATAATTCGAACGTCTTTAATTCGAAATCGTGGTTAATTTGAAGATTTCTCTTAGTCCCTTGAATTTCTTATTATATCAATGTTAAAAAATCGTGGATAATTCGAAGTTTTTTATAAAAAATTTCGAACCATAACGACTTTTCGGCGTTTCATCGTTAAGAAATTCGACACGTGACAACTGAAATCCCCTTCCCGCCACCGTTCGCCACGTCACGCTTCAGATGCCATTCGAGCTTCCTGCTGTCAGTGTCACCATGTCTTTCAGTAAACCACGCGTGTACAAGAATTCAACGTTCGCTGAAAAGAGCGCAGTCATTCGCGAGGTGGAAAAGGGTGTGAAGAAGAAATGCCAACTCGCCAACGAGTACGGGATAGCGCCGAATTTCGTCGGTACATTGAAGGACAAACCAACGTGTGAAGCCGTTTTCCGTTCACTAAACATGCTTGATGATTTTGCTAACCTTAAGCGACTGAATTCTACAAAACAATCACACATTGCATAATTTTTTGAAAAACTGTAATTTTCTGTATTAAATGTAATATGTACTGTAGATTATGTAATATAAATCTTACTTTGTTTACGTACATATAGTGTTTAAGTCTTTCATACCATGATCTTTCTGAATAAATATTTACTTATTGATAGAATAATCTTTTCAAGCATTCAGTGGACCTGAAATTAAAGTTAAAAGATGTAACTTGTTTAATTCGAAGTCTTGGATAATTCGAAGTTTTGTAGTGGTCCCTTCAGCTTCGAATTATCCAAGTTGCACTCTATTAAGATATTTAAGAATACAGATATACAAATCGGTTATTCATTACACAACAAATTTCAGTTTCCTAAACCTTATTTCAATTCAAAACAAGCAATATTAGATGAAAAAGGTTATGTTTATTTATTGAAATGCGAAAATCAATCATGTTTTTATATAGGAAATACAGATAATAAACGTCGTGAAAGATTTGGTAACCATAAGAGTGCAATAAAAACAGCAAATAAAACAGCATCTTTAGTTTGTAATCATGTATATGACATTGGTAATTGTATCACATTAAATGACGTTCTTATTCTGAAAAAAGAAAAAAAAAAAGATAAATTTACGAATCGTATTACATTTACGCTTTAAAGCCATATAACACTTGGCTTTCAGACTCTAACCTTACAAGATATTGTGATAATAATAATTTCCGAAAAAACATTGAAAGAATTCAAAAATTAGTCCAAAAAATAATTATTGGAAATAGTAATGTAATTCATTGATGACGAATCCTCAAAGGAAGTATCATTTAACTTCCCCAAACATGAATGGTTACTCCCTTAGAGGAAGATATAAATTTGGTGAATTTTGATTGGTTAAAAATAACTAATATTTTATTTAAAAAGACATGTTTTTAAAAAGAATATTAGGTTGAGAATGGGTTAGCTGTGAAAGAACCCGAAATATCCCGGAGATATGTAATGTATTTTTAAAGTTTTAAATTTGATTGTGTGTTTGTTTTTAAATTTTTAAAAGAATAAAAAATAAACAAAAAGAATAACTATAAAAAAAATAACTATCAAAACAAGAATAAATAAATAAGTAAAAAAAAAGAAAGAGAGAGAAAAAAACGGGGTGAAAATAGCCCTGTGAAGTGACAATGAGGGTCGACTCCATACATCACCGCGTATAGGTGGAGTCAGATGTGGCCCTCACGTGACAAACCGTCCCTTAAGCAAAATCTGCGCCTTTTTAATGTGTAAAACTTTTTTAACTTTGTGTGTAATTCGTTTTTTTAAATATTTATTATATTTATTTTATATTACAGCAAAAAAATCAAGGCCGCCACACAAATACATTTATAATAAGTTTATATATTAAAAATCACAAACGTTTTTCAAAACGATCTGCGTTTCATTTTCAAGTGAGAATTCTAAACAAATTTTTCGAGAATAGGAAGCCCGGACGCGAAAACAGAATCACGTGATCGTTAATACTCGCCTTTGCTGATGACATATTTAGTTGCACACTTAAAACAGTTGAAGGCGGTCCTGTGCTCAAAGGGTACCTGGCTTCAAATATATATTACTAATTTTTATTTTCTTGTTTATATTACATAACTTAAATGATCCTTATTCTTTACTATAAGAAAACTCGCAATTTAGAATATTTAAAATTGTTATAAATCCCAAACACTTCCATGGATTTTCTGGTTTTTCAATCTCATGAATTGTAATGTCCAATTCTTACAAGTTTTATGGAGTATTTTATAGCTATTTTCGAAACAGTGGAGGCGCCTGTCCTCTGGTCAAGGTTCCGGGTTAACTTCCCGGCGGCAATTGGAGATTTTTCTCACTTGATTCATTCTGTAAAAAATGAAAGTTGGGTTTCTTTTCCTGTTCAGTAATTCCTCTAGCCATTTTAGTTCCTCCTCTTCTCATTAGAGTACTGATATTTGCAGATCCTCTACATCAAAATATGCTAATACACAAGCAGCAATTACTTATTGCTATTCAGATATCAACAAACCATTGATTTACTTGACATGAGTAATCAGAGAACTGGACAATTGACCTCATTTGAGGTTCCCGTTTGGGGCTTTCCAAAATTTGAACGATAAATTACTAAAATAAGAAATGAATGGAGATTAGTACAGGATCAATAATACAGTAGAGTCCCGATTATCCGAGTTAATGTGGACCAAGACTAACTCGGATAACCGAAAACTCGGCTAAACCGAAAATTGTAAATAAAATAAATCGTTAGGTTTAAATGTATATTTTAATAAATACAAAAGTTATACAGATACACCACATACAATTCATATTGAAAGAGTTATTTTACTTAAAAAAAGTCCTTAATTGTTTTTTGTTTTAGGTTACTTTGGCGTTTTTCTGCAGCAATGTTTCGGCATTTTTTTAAGGATAACCCAGGATTGTTGGTATAGAAACCATTCACTGATTCCAGGTAGGGGGTCATATGACTAGATGAACGAAGATTAATTTGCAAAAAAAAATCCTAGAAGTATTTGGTAGCTCGGTAAGCGGAAGCTCGGATAATCGGGGTTTTGCTGTATTTTAAATTAGGATGATACTGAAAATTCATAAAAAAAGCACACACCCGCAGAAAAATATGTGGAACTCGATAATTCAGTTACTTTACTAAAACTACGAACGTTTACAACGACAATTTACGTGTTCATGCAATAAAAGTTCAAAAATCAAAAAGAAAAATATTAGATATTATCAATATCACAATTAAAACCGGCAAAAGTAATTATTTTTAGCTTCTACAATTAAAAATTTTCCAAAAATCTAAATTTAGAATAAAGAAGCTGATAGATAATAATAACCAGTATTTCCTGAAAAAATTTAAAGCTTGCTTTCCGTAAATATTATTCTTAAAATATTTTTTATAATTTTTCTTTCAGTTTATTTTTAAAAAGTATGAAAACGATAGGAAAGAAAACCGACTTTTTTTTTTTTGAATTATATCTATCATAGAAAAATAATAGGAATTTTCCATTTTCTGAAAAAAATCAATTAAATCTTTAAAAAACACACAAAATCTGGCTCGAAAATCTACAACTTGCCCGAAAAACATGCCTACTGCTCTCAATAAAACAACATCTAAATTCAGGCAAATATTAGAAGCAAGTCGATACCAGCGCTCTTGGCGGCGAGAAAATTTAATAAAAAACTACTGTGGTAATTTTCTTTGGTGTCTCTGGTTCGTAAAAGCAGTAGATTAGACAAGCTGGATCTAACTATGTTCTGCTGTGTTCTACAGTGTTATGTTTATTCAGGGAGAGTCGGTCATTGACTGAGGGTTTAACAGTTCATTGGGTGATTTAAAATAACATGTGATTCGTAACTGAAATTAACTGAAGATTTTAAATTACAGGGAATTATGCCGTTGAAATTCAAAAGTAAACTAAACAGGAAAAGATCGTTAACGGTCGTAATTTGAAATTTACAACTGTTTAGATTCTAATTGATTGGAACAGTAAAATACATATAAAAGTAAATAGGATAAAATAGAATAAGCAAAATAATTATAAATATAGTTATAAAACTCATCACACTACTAAGATTAAACGACGTTTCGGCCGTTCTGTAGGCCTTTCACAACTAGAATGTAAGGGAGACGAGAGAAGATAAGATGCAAAATACAAGCCAATGGGATGTCTTCTTTCTTCACATGGGAGCAACAGTCAGAATTGCAACTGAGGCTGGACCATTATTGAGGGAGGAGCCAAGCATGTTAAGCCAAAAAAATAAAAAAACCCAGCTCCAAAATGCAGTCCAATCCAACCCAGTGCAGAGGAAACAGGAATTGTTTAGAAAAAAAACTGGGGTTAACTAACTTTTTTACGAAAGTAAGAAAGAGGGCGGGAGTGAGGAGGGGGGAGGGTTAAAGTGACCTTTTACGAAAACCATAATCAGAAACAGTTTTGACGGAAAGTGTATCATTACAACATCACGGAAGTATGAAGAACGATTCCTTGAATTTCCTAAACAAACTATTAGATTCGTAACAAATAACAGTTGGACATTGAAAATTTAAACCATGTTCCTGATCCGCAACATGCACAGCTGTTTACGTCGCAGTTACGGGTAGCTAAGGAATGCTGATATATTCGCTTGCTAAGGGGCTGTCTAGTTTCTTCTATGTACCTGCAGGAGGCATTCAAACAATTAAATCCTCCTTATTTATTAAATATATACATCTAACCCCCGAAGAACACGATTAATTGGTTCCGTGTTCTTTGAAACCGTGTTGTTCGAGACTACAAAAAACGGGATTCCGTTTCAAGTGTGAAAATTAAAAAAACGTTACGTTTTAATTTATTTCTTTCTTTTTTTGTTAAATACAAAACTAAAAAATTTTAATTTTATAAAAATTTAAAATACTTACTATTAAAGAAAAAATTATTTATAAAATAATTATGAATAACATTTATAATGTCAATAGGGAAAAAAATAATCAAAATAACGAAAAAATAACTAGATAACTAGCTTCCGTGTGATACGTTTGCATTGGTAGCTGTAAGCATGTGAAGAGGGCATTGTTATCACATCATCAGCATGCAATAAAAAAATAGAAATAAATATTACAAACCGTATCAACATTACTGACATCCAATCATCTACATACATAAAGGAGAATTTTTGTTTGTTTGTTTGTTCTCTGTTCACGCCTAGACTCTTCGACCTATCTGGACTAAACTTTGCAGAATTATTCTTTAGGACCACGCGGAAAAAACGGGCTACCTTGGAACCTGGAAACCCCCCCCTCAAGGGTTGAAAAGGGGTTAAATCTGTGAAATATCGGCAAATATGCATTTGGTGGTGACAATGAGAACTATTCAGATAATAAAAAAAAATCACACAAATAAATAAATATAAATAAATTCCTTTGGTAAATAAGGAATATATTAAAAATATATTCACAATGTTTCGGCAATTTTAGATCCAATTTCCCCCACCCCCAGCTTGCTGCGCTGAGCACCATGTAATAAATTTTGTATTATTGAAAATGAATTTTCCTGTTGATCACTCGAATACGTTCATATCATCGCTAAACTAGGGTTAGGGCTGTAAACGGTCGAAATAGGCGATTCAGCCTGACGCACTGGATCAGCGTTTATCACTAAAACACGTTTAAGGTTAAACGCAGTTTCCGTTTTTTGAATAGCGTTTACTCACTAAATTGACTCATGAGCGATGAAGTGATGTCGTCACAACCCACGTCATAGTTTAAACAGCCTGTTGCTTGGCTCTGTTGCGGGTATTTATCTTGGTTTTTCTTTGAGAAAAGACCCAAATAAATAATAAATATTATCAGAACGCCCAAGAAAGTTCACCTTAGACTTTTTTTTTCCTTATTTTTGTGAATTTTAGGAGAAATATTACTTTTAGGTTCGGACTTTCATAGATCACCTTGCAACCGATGTCGAGAGCTTCTGATTGGTTCACTCAAAAGCCACTCTCCAATTGAAAAGGACCGATCTGAAACTGAAACTTTCTGAAGGACCACTTCGAAAATTAAAGTAGAACCCGCTATTAGGATATTAAAAAAAAGAGATGTTTTGATTCCTTAGAAGAACCCTAATCTTTTTATTTCTTCTACATGCATCTGAAGCTACAGGTATAAATGTAGAAACGATAAAGGGATTTGAAATCTAAAAATTTATAAGATCACATATTTCTAGTTTAGCCTCCACGGTAAAATACCAAATTCCTACAAGACAAATGATATATTTATAGCTGCTATCCTGCAACAGATAAGCATAATGCATTATCTTTTGATACCAGTTGTAGTTTATGAATGATCCATTGTGACATAGCCTTAAGAGCACTGACCTACACGAAGGTTACCTACACTAAACGAAAGACGCTTTTGCACAATGCTTATTAACAGACTAAAGTCTCTGGTAAGTTGTGTAATTTTTTTTTTTTCCATTTCCTTCAAACTGCACCAATTGAAGAAAAATGCTGGAGAGGTGGCGTCACCATTCGTGTTTATTCAAAAAAATAAAGACAAAACAATGAAATGTCGAATTTATAAAAATTTAGCCATTATGTAACAAATTGCAACACACTTCACATTTATATAATAAATGTTCTATTATATAAATGTGAGTAATTTGTATTTTCTAATTGATTAAATAAAATTATTATTATCATTATTGTGTAAATGTTTCAAACCTGGGTTTTGCTGGGTTTTCCAGCAAAGACAACATGGCGAGTCAAAGACCAAAGCACATTTTGCCAAGTGTAAAGACGTGCGCAAGAATGATAAGGGATGTGTGGTTGTGTCCATAAATCTCCTAACTATGCGTGTGTTGAGCATCACAGCCTTCTGGAGTTGTGCATAAGTGTTTTTCTGAAGTCCTAGTGTTCTGAGACTGTGGTGCAATGTGTGAGGTATCAGACCAGTGGCGGATGGGTACAGGAGGATGGGTACAACACGTCCTCGGTCCTGCCTCCACTGCTTCTGGAGCTCGTGTGCTAGATCGGTGTATTTAATGATCTTGTCCATGAGTTTTCTGCATGTTCTTGCTAACAGGCACTGCAATATCAATGAGATAGGTTTGTTTGTTGACCTTATCAACAAGTGTGATGTCAGGTTTGTTGTGATGCATGGTTTTGTCTGTGTGAATGGGGCGGTCCTAGTATAGCTTATATGAGGGTGACTCAATACGCTTGTAGTATGGAACCGTATTCTTAATAAGTGAGTGTTTGTGTGCTAGCTGTTGATGAACGATCGATGTTACCTCTTTGTGATCGGTGGAGGTAATCTGTTTGGGAGAGAAGGGGACAGCCTGATATTATGTGGTCGATCGTCTCATGCGTAGTGTGACATTTCCTGCATCTGTCATCATGTGTATTTGCATCATGTAGAATGTAGAATGTGGGGATCACTTGGTCCTGTATAGCGATCTTGAACATTTCGGTCTCCTTAATCAGCGCACCACTCGTCAGCCATCTGTTCGACGCTTCCATGTCGACATGAGGCTGGCTGAGTTTGGGGCGATGCTGCCTTCAGTTCCTTACGAGCCCATGATTCACGCAGCTGTTGTGTGTGGGTGTTGGGGGGTGGTGAGTGTTGGAGAAGGGTTTGCAAGGTCCAGGGGTGTGAGGTGTGTGTCAGCCTTGACAATGGCTGAGTGGAGTGAGTAATGTTGTGCTCTGTGTTGGAAGTGTTCCCTAAGTGCGTGTACTTGTTTTTCGTGTAGGTGTGTTATTATTATTATTATTATTATTATTATTATCTGCTACTTTCAAAATATTAGGCCTAAGTGCATGGATGCAGCCAATAATATCAGAGTGGAGGTTAACATAACTCTTAATGTAAATTCCAACCAAACAAAAAAACACCAGCAATCACATACATCATCTCTAGGTATCTGGAATACTCTTCATCCAGGGAAAAAAATATACTTACGTATTATCGGGACCTATTTTTTTATAATCGATTTCTGATGTGTATTTTAAATCATTAACCCCTCCAATGTATAATAAAAATATTATCTGATATCGTTTGGAAAAAAAAAAAATCTTTTAATTAGCACTAGGTTAGGTTAATTGAGGTGAGATCCTTTCCAGTATCTTTCGTTTGGAAATAAGACGGAAAATAAAAGATTATTTTCCATTTCGAAATTGACAAATGGTAGCATAAATAACGTCAACTACACGTTTTAAAAAAGAAAAACACAGAAAATAAATTAAAAGAAAACATCAGAAATCGATTTTAAAAAATGGGTCCCGATAGTATAAGTATAAAAAAAAAACCAATAAAGAGAATCAACTTTCCTTGAGAAAGTGTCTGTACGTTTCTCCTTTTCCTTGGCAGCGTCCCATGTCAAAGTTTTTCACTTAAGATGTATTTGTTAATTTTATATATTTCTTAATTTGTTTCCTTTTAAGTGAGTTAACATTTCACAAGTCTCAACAAAAGTTTTATTTTCAGCAATAAAGAAAGAAACAAAACAGGAAAAACCTTGAAATATTTTGATTTCAAAACAGTTCATAGGTGAAGTCATTGCCTCCTCTGATTTCATGGTTCCTGCGTGTTTGTAATTTGGTTGAAATTAACGATCTGACTCAAACATTTTTCTAGAAAAAATTGAGGCAGGATTTTCTGTGAATTGTATATTTTATTCAGAATAACAATAAATGCCAAAGTTTTCTCAATTCTTTTGAGGAATCCTCAATAACTGTTTTGCCTTATTTACTTTCAGTGTTTATTGAAAATAAAGGTTTTTTTTTTTTTTTTTACTTCAACTGAATACTGTTCGGTTTTGTTTACGAGAGCCTTCAGCGCTTTTGCGCATGCGTCAGGTCTCCTTCGATTCCTTCAAAATAGGGTGAGGAGAAATAAAGAGGGGATATTTACTTTTTATCAGTGTTTGTTTACTAGTAGCTGCGTTCTATTTGCGCTTTTCTGGAATGAATTATGGAAAGAATAAATACTATTGCAAAAATAACAGGTACTAAAATAAAACACAGGTCTTAGGAAAGTGCCCATCTCAGCGTATCACCCCTTTGTGGGATAGAATCGTCCGCTAGTTCTGGTTCTCGCTTTTGAAAACGAACAGTAATAAGATTGGTTGAATTATTATTGATGTCTTATTTACAATAATATTCTAAGAGCAAGGAAAACTCGGTTTCATACTGTACTCGAAATCTTACTGTTATGTTTCGTTTTCAGCCACTTAGGCAGGCTTTAGACAGGTGAGAATTGGATGGTTCTGTGCAGGATATTGACTAGGAATTTCTGGTCTTCGCTTGTTTAACCGGTTTCCCATCAAGATATTTTGAATGTATTACACGGCCAGTAAGAATACATCCACCATCTGAAAATCACGCGAAGGTCTCGTTGTTAACGAGATCCCAACATGGCGCATCGATGGAATCGATTGAAGCTTGGTCTCTTAGCACTTGGCAATTACCGTCATACCTACATTTTATTTACGAAAATAAGTATTGATTTATATAAAAATCATTTATTCAATGTATCGGGCAGGCGAGAGAATGTTTTTAATTAATTAAAACAGAAAGTAATTCATTTTTCATCTTTTTGTGTTTCGTTGTTTTTCAGTTTCGATATTTCTCGTTAAATCTCAACAAATGACGATATGTTTTCGAGATTTCAAGTGCTAGCCGCTTCAAATTTTCAGGTCGGAACTCTGTAACGATTTGGCTAATAATGTAGCTTTTTCTGGAAGCATCCGTGAAAACATTGGGAAAGGATGATATGTGTTCCTGAAAACCAATTTTGTAGTCAGTAATTTCGTGTAAAGAGATACAAATCGATTGGACTTAAAAGTTCTTCAATTCGCCACCAGGAGCGCTATTCGCTATCAAACCATCCAACCAGCCAGCAAAAAAACAGAGCACGTCCTAAAAACTACTAGATCTATGTTGTAAAGCAGTGTTTCTCAATATTTTTCGCCTCACGACACAATTGTTTGCTAAAGTCTCACTGAACCCCAAATGTTTTCATTACTTTTATTAAGTATAATAGTCGCTTTTGAAAAAGAAATTCTGCATGATTTATAGATATATAACATTTAAAAATAACCTGAAATATTTTTTTTAAATATGTTAATAGTTTATTAATCTTCGTTGTTAGACGAAACAGAATGAAGATCTCTCAGTCTCAGACGGGTCACCGTGTCTTGACAGACTATCTCCTAGCACTTTCTTCCCCCTTCAAGCACCACCCTCACGCTCGTGTCCCTACTTTAGCTACGCACTTGAACCAATTCTGATTTTTAGTTTGGAAAGTAATAAAACAATGAAAGGGGAAGAAAGTGGAGGGGAGCTTTCCTGACACGAGCCAGTAATAATGTGGCAATTACTTCTCATTGTGTTTCGGTTTGCCCTAGGCGTTTTAGTCAGACTTGGGAGATCGGACTCTGTCCGATCTCCCAAGTCTGCCGGAACCACCCGAAGCAGACAGAAACACAATGAGAAGTAATTGCCATATTACTACTTGCTCGTGTCAGGAAAGCTCCCCTCCACTTTCTTCCCTTTTTATTGTTTTATTACTTTCCAAACTAAAAATCAGAATTGGCTCAAGTGCATAGCGACCCTAATTTGTTTAAGGCGCTGGGGTGGAGTAGTCAGAGTCGGATGTCCATAGTCTTGGGAGAACGGATCAGAGGGAATGGATCAGTGCTACAAAGTAATTAAAGAAACAATGAAACGACACACGACAAAAGTGCCGGCACGGATATCCGTCTGACTAGTTTGTCCAGATTTTATCGTGCCTAGAATTTAGTCTAGATTACAACATTTGGCTAAATGTTTTGCACTTTCACAATTTTCTACAGCAGACAGGTTGCGAAGCTCTAGTGTAACATGGGATAGACAATACCCTCCATAGATCAGCTAGATTGTGAAAGGACAGCATTGTGTTAGTACTTTTAGCCCACGTGCGCACCTGCCTGCTTTGCAACTCAGACCGCAGGAATGAGAGGGGAGAATTTAATTAGAGAACCCTCTTTTTTGCTGGAGGGTCTGTAAGCACATCGGAAAATGAAACAGGATTCATCCAGAGGAGTTGAGAACAGGGGATGTGCAACACCACTCTCACAATAGAAGCGATCAGCTCACTGCTGGAGGCAGGCAGTAAAGGGGAGATTTCCCTTCTCATTCCTGCGGTCTGAGTTGCAAAGCAGCCGGGTGCGCACGTGGGCTTACGCTATTTCATCTCTGAAATTTTTTACTTTAGAATCTGTAAATAGGTAAGCGAATCTGTAGGTGGATGAAGTTTGCCAAGAAAGACTCTCAATTGTAATCTGAATTCCATACCACAATAGAGATTACATCGAATATTCACTGATCAAAAGTTGTTAAGACCGACAGGGACTTAATCTGTTTAATGGAATTGTAGAAATGCTTTTATAGATGGAATGCTTGCAGGAAACTTTAAGATGGTAAAGTCGATAACAGATGCATTTCCGTCGAACACAAACTGGAAACGGATGGGGATGCTTCGAAGAGCACATGACGATTATTCTTTTTAAGAAAGATAACCTATAAAAAGATATGAATTACTTTACTAATTTCGAACAATCATTACAACCATTAAAGTTGTGTTGGAAAAAAAATATTTTTTTTAATTTTTATTCAGACTTCGAAAGAGGCATGATCATTGGAGCGCGCCTCGTTGAAGCTTCAGTGACGAAAATAGCAACCTTGTGGGTGTTGCAAAAAGTACAGTGTGAACTGTTATGACAGCCTACACGAAACAGATGTGATCTGCGAAACGGACCTGTGGGCGAAAGTCAAAGCTCACAGACAGGGATAGACAAGTGTTGAAGCGGATAGTGACCTGACATCATAAGACAACGGTGTCCTACATAACCTCCGAGAATATCCATCTCCAGGATCTCATATCAACCAAAACTATCCAACAGGAACTGCACGCTGCGAAGATCCATGGCAGAGCGGCTATCCAAAACCATAGGTGACACCGCTTACTGCGTTGACGCAACAGCAGTGGAACCCATCATTTGGTCTGACAAATCTTCCTTTACATTATTTCCGACCACTGGACGTGTTTGTGTGGAGAACGCTCGCAGAAGCCTTTCATGTTGACTGCCTCCTTCCTATTGTTAAGCAAGGAGAGGCCGCTGTGATGGTTGTATCACGATATCTTGGCGTGATCTGGGATCACATGTATTCCTGCATGAAAAGGTCACAGCACCGCATTATCTCAGCATTCTGGGCAATCATCTCCATCCTATGCTGCAGACTATGTTCCCTGGCGAACAATATTTCTGTTCCAAGATGACAATGCCGCCTCTTCATACTGCTCGATCGAGCAGGGTTCGATGAGCACGAATATGAAGTGGAACATCTCGTTTGGCCTCCTCAGTCTCCTGATCTGAACATAATCGAACCTTTGTGGGGTATTTTGGAGGCCAAATTGTATGCTATGTTTCCACCTTCCTCCACACTTTCTGAACTAGAGACTGCTCTGTATATTCCTTTGAACATTGGGCCTGACCTGTTCCACAAATATATCCATCCCACATCGGATACAAGCTGTAATTCAGGCGAAGGGTGGGCCAACACCCTATTAATAAAAATTTTGTGTATTTTCACAGGTGTTCATATTATTTTGCCCACCTCCTGAATGTCACAGTTCAAAAAGCCCATTGCTATTGTTTTAGCGTTGCGAACAATTATGGCCAATCCGATGTTTGTTGTGGGGGTGTTTTTTTTTTTCAGGAAATACCCAAAAAATAATTAATAAAATTTTCGACTTCATGAAAGCCCATCTTTTTTTTTCGCCCCATTATTTTTGAGAATTTTAGAAGAAAAGATGTATTTTTGCATATTCTTGAGGTTTTTACTGCCATAGGCCATAGGGCACCCGATGTGGAGAGTTTCTGATTGCTATTGGAGTGCGAGTTTTGAGTGCACCAAAGTACTGATCTGACATACTGAAACTTATTTCTAAAGTAGGATTGTTGGCTAATATAAAATTGTGTATTCTTCTACAGTCCTATTTCAGAAATGAGTTTCAGTTTGTCAGCTTAGTATTTTGCTTTTGGGATTAGTATTTTGCTGTCTCTGCCATCGAACTCCGTAGACTTTAAGATTAGCAGCAGGCCAGTTACGATGTCATGTGAGAGTGGCGAGAACAATCATTTTCAGACGGCCAATGATGAAATACTTCCGTTGCTTAAATGAAGACGATTTTCTCGTTTTTGTGAAGATCAGTAAATGTTTAATAAACTGGTTGACAATGATTTTGTTCAGTGGATAAGCCTGGCTGATTCTTATATATCGGGTGGCTATAATTAAACAAGAGGTATTTGGAGCGTGATAGGCAAAAAACTGTTGGGCCAAAATGGCCAAATTTGGTGTATATACTATTCAGACCATGGGATTACGATTTCGCCGAAAAAAATTTTTAGTTCCGAATGTCGCCTCCAGATGGAAAGCTGGCGCTGTATAGTGACAGTCGTCATCAGATACGCGATTAAGCCTTGTAACGCTCCCGCAAAATTTAATAAAAAAAAGCAAAAAAATCCGCGAGCTATTACAAGTAGCATTTGATTACACAGCGAAAATATCTAAAAATAATATCGTGCTGGGCCGATGTTACGATATTAGATTAAATAAGAAAATTAAAATATACAGAAGAAAACATTAAGATTCAATTAAATAAATTTAATTTATTCATTTCTTATTTTTTTTTTCCTCTTTTTAAATTTTCTCTCAAAACACAGGTAATACTTTCTTCTAATATTACAATATTTAGTTAAATACTTTACATTAAGCAAGGGGGAAAAAACACTTTCACATAAGAAGTCCCTTGAACAAGAGTATAATAAACAAATAACTCAAATTTGAACAATTAAGTTGTTCTTCTCAAGCTCAAAAAAAAAAACCACCCCCAAATGGGAGAGAAAATAAACTCGCCTCCTCAGAAAGTATGCATACTCTGATGAGAGGAAAAACTAACGGAGAAATAAAAAAAAAAGCAAAACCCCACTTACAAGAATTAAACTCTTTAAAAAAAAAATTAATAAATTGTATTCAGTTACGTACATTCTGGAAACTAGCAAAACATACAACTTAACTCATAGGAGTAAATCTGGAACTCAATCGAACGTTTAACGTGGCTGTGTTGTAACATCTGTGGGAAATGTGGTTGCTCGATAGTCTTGAAACGGCAAGCCTAAGGGTTCCTACGCACTTGACCAATTTCTGATTTTTAGTTTGCAAAGCAATAAAACAATAAAGGGGGAGAAAGTGGGGGAGCTTTCCTGACACGAGCAAGTAATAATGTGGCAATTACTTCTCATTGTGGGGAGGTTTGCCCTAGGCGTTTTAGTCAGACTTGGGAGATCGGACTCTGTCTCATCTCCCAAGTCTGCCGAAACCACCCGAAGCAAACTGAAACACAATGAGAAGTAATTGCCACATTATTACTTGCTCGTGTCAGGAAAGCTCCCCTCCACTTTCTCCCCCTTTGTTTTATTGCTTTCCAAACTAAAAATCAGAAATTGGTCAAGTGCGTAGGAACCCTAACACGGTATAGTCTTAATGTCTATATCCAGTCATTATTTCTTGTACGGATAAATCAATGCAGGGAAGCCTCCATGGTTCGATGATCTTGAAATAGGCTTAGTAGACGGCACTCGAAAAGTCGGCAACTGACTTGAACGTCCAGACATGGTTCCATTTGTGACATAGGAATTATGGAAAATCAAGTGTCAAAATTTGTTCCATATTTTTCAAATACTTAAATACAATAATCAAAGATTTTAAAGAGGGAGGGAAAAATTAATAGAATTATTGAGGGGAGAAAAAAAAAACATCATGGGAAAATCCTAACTCCAAGACAAATATACTCAGTACAGAAACATTCTACCGTAGTCTAGGGAACCAGAACATGACTGAAACCTTTCCAACTTGGAACAGGCTTAGAATACATGCGACGGAAATACTAAGAAAAATAAAATAATTAAATCTTTCAGGATACTAAAGTTCAAATGTATATTGAATTTAAACTAAAGAAGATAACACCACAGCAGAAACAATAATGCATCATTAAAACTTTAAAATCTGCATAAATAATCAAAAAAAAAATTAAGTAAGAGCTACTTAACACAAAATCGGAACCCTCATTCCGAAGATCAGAGTTGAATGGCAGATTCGATAATTGATGGCTTAACCTGGTAAAACTACGTAGCTGTCTGAGTGTATGTCCCAACCTATCATTCGCTGAGGAAAGAAAAAAAATCACAGGTTTTAAACCATAGTTCAAAATAAAACCTAAGCATGAACCCAATAAAGCTAATGATATGACAAACCATTCTTTGCTAACAACACTAGATGATAAAGGTTACCAAAGAAACTAAACAAGAACGAGAACAAACATCTCGAGATAAGCATTTCCTTAACTACTATATTAATGCAAAACAAAAGACAACTAGAGTCATCAAATCGAGAACAAAAAGACCAGCTTTGTTAGAATCACAAATAAAAAAAAAAATAGAAACCACATTATGGCCGATTATTGTAATAAACGGCTGAATTAGGCCACCTACCATTGAGACTCATAAGCCTTAAAAGGAAAACCAAAGAAACTCTCAAAGAGGTTCCAGCCTCAACATGAGAGGTATCGGTTAGTTCAACCTCCTTGACGATGCTGTGAACGTTACTATATGCAATGCTGTGTTTATGTAATCGTGCGTTACTCGTAAAGTTTTATTACCAAAATAACAGCAATGCGTCCGTTGCACTACGGTTATTCTGAACAATGAAGGGCTTACGGCAGTGTTTCTCAACCTTTTAGTACTTGCGACCCAATTTTCAATCACAATTCTCATCGCGCCCCCCTCCAAAAAAAAACCCTCCAAACCTATCTGTTCAACCAAAAAAAAAAAAAAAAAAAAATACTCCAAACCTATTTTTTCTCCATATACTCGCGCCCCCCCTGTAGTTTTATCACGCCCCCCTAGGGGGGCGCGCCCCACAGGTTGAGAAACGCTGGCTTACGGAAAGGTCCCATGACTATTACCAATTGCGAAACATGATCTCACGTTTTGAAAATATTGGATCTTAACAAGTGCAACCAGGACGCGGACGCAAACTGGTATCAAATAAGGAAGTTGAAACTTGCAATGTCCGTAGTGGAAGCGAATGCTGCACACGGATCTAGCAGTGCTCTGGCAATATTCAGGCGTATTCAACTAAATGAAAATGCATGTGCAAAGTGCTGAAGTTTTACCCTTACAGGATTAGCCAAGTTCAACAACTGGTTCAAGGAGACGCGGAAACGTGTCTGCATTTCTCTTATCTGTTCCTAGCTCGGATGGAAGTGGACGATGCAAGACCTTGGAACAGTCTATGGAGTGATGAGGCACATTTTTGTCTCACCGGCACTGTCAATATACACAACTACCGGATTTGGGCTATGGAGAACCCTCATGCTATTCAGCGTTGCATCCACTGAATGTCACAGTGTGGTGTGGCTTTATTGCCTCCATAATTGGTCCATACCTTTTCGAAGAACTGCAACCAACAGGACCAGTGACGTGTACTGTCACTGCAGTGCAATATCAATAGATGCTGCGAAATTTCGTTATTCCAGAACTTCAATAGCGTGGTTGTCTTGATACGACTGTGTTCATGAGGATGGAGCGCCCTCCACATAGGATTGACAGTGCAGCAAGTCCTACGCCAGCATATTACCGACGACCATAATTAATCGAACTTTCCCGATGACGTGACCTCCTCGTTCGCCTGTCTCACGCCATGCGACTTTTGGTTGTGGGGTTACTTGAAAGCATTAGTTTACCAAGGACACGTTGATAGTTTGCAACACTGAAGAACCGAATACTGCTTCACATGAGACAATTCTCTGGAGATTTCCTGCGATCTGCAGTAGAATCTACAATCCATAGAATGCAGATTTTGGAATAATGTGCAAGGACAACATCTTGAAACTTAGGTGTAATTGACTAACAATAAAACCTATTGTCAACTATACGCTCTTGTTTTCTTTCCTATGTCTGATTAGCTCATCATACAGCGCCAGTTTCCCGCCTGGTGGCATAATTCAGAACGTAAAATTTCGATATTCTGCGAAATCGTATTCCCATAGTCTGAATAGTATATTCACCAAATTTGGCCGTTTTGGGGCCCAAAACGCAGATTTTTGCATACCGTGCTCCAAACACCTCCAGTTTAATTACGGCCACCCGGTATTTTTTTTTTTTTAAAACAGTCCGTTGAATGGTTCTTTTTTTAAAATTTGTTTATTTTTGATTCAAGCCTTTTATAATAAATAAAAACTCCTGGTAAGTAGTTCAGTAGCTATTCTCTAGGAATCATTGATTTATGTCAAATCAGAAAAGAAAGTAGAAGAATATCACTGAATGACTAACATCGGCTGAAAAGAGCCGCACCACATCGGAAATGGTGATTTAAAAAATGTGGCTGAATTGGAAATCTCTTCACATGCCATTTGCAGTTCCCATGGTATAGAGAGAACCAAAGAACCCTTCCACGGACTGCTATCTTTGTTTCACAGAAATCAGCGGAATCAGAAGCAAAATTAAGAATTTTAGTTAAATATCCTAATATTCCTTTAAACCTGTTCTTCACAGTACACAGCAACCAATTCCAGTGCTACTGCGGGAGAGCCAATCAGACGAGGTCTTAAAGAGTCAATCAGAAAAAAACCCTCAATTCCAGGAACGGGCTAATCTCCTTAATCCCTTGTCCTTAAACCTCGCATTAACATCAATTTAATTTTTTAAATGCAAAAACCTCATAAATTTTGAAAATAGATTTGAAATCAGCGCAAGAAATAATTGGTATCAACCAGTTGTTACCGAAGGAAAGATATATAGTAAACATTTGGAAGAAAAGGTAGGTTAGCTTTAAGAAATTTATAAATAAAAAGAAAGAATGAAAACAAAGATACTGGAAATGAATTAGTGAGGTTGTCGTACTGAAATAAATCGTCGAAGGAAATTCTAATTCTACATTACATTTATTCTTTGATTTAATTTGTAATGAAATATTTATATTTGACTATAGGATTTATTAAAAATAATAAGGTTTACTGTTAAAGACATGTGAGGGGGCTAGAATCAGAGGCAGCTAAATCCATTTTAATTATTCAATAAAAGAATAACCTGTCATTATAAGCGTTCAGTGTGCTATCCATTGGGTTCTAATTCCTACTCTAAGTATTTTGAAGATTTCTTCATACAACGTTACCACCTTAAAAAAAAAAAAAAAATTTATAAAATTTCAAAACATGGATTTAGCTGCCTTTGATTCTAGCCCCCTCATATTTTGTTTCATGTCGCCATTTCCTAAAATACGCACATCAAAACATACTAATCATAAAACATTTGTTTTACGAGGAAAGATCGAAAAGTAATGCACAACAATTTTTTTACGGAGTATTATTTTGGTTCGAACGTTTAAATTGTGGAAGATAGTTAGTTTGAATCTTGGTATTCAAACTAACACTCGAGAGCAATCACTCGATCAGGTATCGCCCTGGCGGAATGAGCGTGAACTTCTGGGTAAAGATGGCGCTTTGCTAACATTGTCCACTTGTGAAGAGCAGCGAGGTGTAATTCGTTTTTTTGTGGGCAAAACGAAAAACCCCGAGTGAAATCCACATAGAAATGTCGGAGGTGTATGGTGCTGATTTGGTGCAGGTTCTGCGAAGAGGGCCGAGTAAACCTTACTGATGAAATGCGTTTTGACCGACCAGTGACCGCTGCAACATCACCCAATGTCACAGGATTGACGCGGCAATTCGAAGCGATCGGTACATCAATCTGCCGACCTTGACACAACAGTACGACATTGTGCATGACAGATTGAGATTTCGCAAAGTCAGTGCGCCCTGGGTACCCAAAGATCTGTCAGATGTGCAGAAGGGCCAGAGAATGATGTCGTGTTTGGACCACTTGGAGCGTTATGCTGAAGAAGGTTATGACTTTCTGGAAGGTATAGTGACTGGCGATGAATCTTGGGCAGTACACGCCCGAAACAAAGCAGGCGAGTACGGTATGAAAATATTGTGGGTCTCCGCCATCGAAGAAATTCAAATTCACCCAATCAGCGAAAAAAAGTTCTGGTGACGGTGTTCTGGGACATGCATGGCATACTCTTGGCGGAGTTTCTTCCAACCGGGACCACTGTGAATGACGCAACCTACACTAGAACATTGACAAAGATGCGTCGTGCCGTTCGATACAAACGCTAACGCTTCGGTTCGAATGAAGAAGTGAAATCGGTTGTGAGCAGGTGACTATGATCCCAGGAAACGGAGTTCTATGAACGAGGAACACTAAAGTTGGTATCACGATGGGAGAAATGTGACGAAAGACTTGGTTCATATATTAAAAAGAAGGAAACATCTGTAAAGTCTTCACGGCGAGAGATGAAACTCCCAGAATGAAATGCAGATTATAGATTTTCCTTTCCTGGCCGGTCGTTCACATTCAAATAGCAGAGAAAATGGCGGTCGCTGCTTCACATTCAACATTTCTACGAGGAAAAGTTCTCAACAGTGAAGCTAGGGAAATTATTCTTAACGTTGCTCGTCGATTTCAAGAAGATGTATGTGAGATTTTTAATATTTTCTATTTTTGATAATTGAGATTGATATTTCCTGCGGAGCTCAAGGAATTGATACTGGAGAAATTAGTCAAGGATTTCCGGTTTCAACATTCGCCGTGACGATTATAGTTTGTTTGTGCATTATTTTTTTTTTCTTATCTATTAAATATTTTGCAAAAAAAATTGTTGGGCGTTACTTTTCGATCTCTCCTCGTACTCCATTCATACGTAGCGAATGGAAGATGCCATTCTTATGCTGAAATAAGTAAATACCTTCCACCTGAACAGGAAGAATGAATTTTGCGAAAGCACATACCCACAAAGTCGTTTCAAAAATCTCTACTAGAGGAATTGCCAATCTCTACTAGAGGAAAGAACTGCGTATAGGATTGATAGATGAATCATAGGCGTTTACTGTATTTAATCCAAATATGCTTCAATTTTTGTACTTGTTAAACTTCCCTATATTAAGGCCATATTAAGGAAACTGTGCTGGTTACAGTTATTTTCTTGTTGTTTTTGTTTTTGTGGGATCCCAACAGAGGAAGCGATTCCGATAGCCTTTCATGCCTTCGAGTTGACTGTCAATAAGGAAAAATCTGGCTATGAGTGCTAATAAGGATGAAACAGCTCAGATTCAATTGACGATAGCTTAAGGCTTCAATGGGAAATTGTGCCATCTCCTTGTTTCTTTTTTCACTAATAAGAGCTGATTCCACCAGAACACCACTAATTTGGAGTAATATTTGGGATTCTGTCCGTTCAAGTCTAGCATATAATTTGATACAACATGCTTCTCTGATAATTTTGCAGCCAGAAACCACAAACAGATTTGCTGAAGATGAACGGTTGGTCACTTCTCTATGATTTTTTTTGTTTTTTTTTGCAGCAACCAGACCATTCAATAGGAGGAAGTGGTCCATCTTCTATAATAAGATTGCTTTAGATATCTACTTTGAAGTAGTGACTTAGCATCCTGTCAACATGTCCTGATAAGGTTGTCAGTTCTTTATAGATGAAAGATCCAGTTCACTGATGAAGCTTGAAAAAAAAAATAGGAATCGATAAGAAATGTTACCCTTTAAATCAACGCTTAAATCAACGCTTCAATGAATAGAAAGGAATCTGTTAGAAAGCTTGGAGTGTCTTTATAGCCAAGATAGGCAATTTTAAGTATTCACAGTTACCGATGCGCAGTTTCATACTATCCAATATTTTTCACTGCAAACCGTCATTCATCTTAATGCATTGCAGTATTGGCAAATGTTAGGATGACTGATGAGATCTCCTGTTATTAGTGATTGTGGGAATTTTTAAACGATAGCATTGCAATTCTTTCATTAAGTCTTCCAGTTGGGCATTTCACCTGCTTTGCTCTGCTGGTACATTGTATTAGGAACTGAATTCTGATTTAAATTAAAAGAACCACATCAATAAAATATATTCAATAAATGTATTTTATTAGGAAGAAATATGGACTAAATACTTAGAATTCTGATCATTAAATGACTGCAATTTCAAGTCTTTCATATCTATAGGTGCTTTGTATCTTAATCCTGGTGGACTGAAACTGTTGACTCATCCGAGGCCTAACGAATAGCGTTAGCGGACCTCTTCGTACAGCGGCCTTGTCACCATTTTGGTAAACAACTTTAAGAATAAGGCATGTTCAGATAGCTTAAGAACCATCGCATTAAATGCGACCAGTTTCACACCTTTATCTGTTTTATCTGTTTAGAATATTACGTAAATCATATACAAATGTTCCCTTTTCCCCTTAGTAATATCTGATTTCCCTAGTGGTGATCTTTGAAATTAAAAACAAAAAACAACTGGGAATCAGTAATAAAATACAGTATGGCCCAAAACAAACAACAATAAACCGTTTCGAAAGAAAACGCTGCAACCGAAAGAATAATCAACTAATGTGATTAGTTGACAAATGTGTTGACAAATACATGTTCAATGGGATCTCCTTGGCGCTCTAAGCAGTACTCGTAGCGGTTTCGAGATTGCCCACCATCTCCCGGAAGAGAGGTTGTTCCATTCCCCTAAGAGTGATTTTCATTCGTTGTTATTGTTACCGGTTAAAAGGCCGGTGCAACTTTCCGCTGTGTGAGTACACTTCCGGTTCGACGGATAGCATTACCTTGTTCGTGGGTACTGGACGGTTAAAACGCTCCCGAAATTTCGTAGCAACGTGAAGCAGGCTAGGTCCATTGTCACGGCCTGTACCGTGTGATCGAAAATAGTGCTCCACAATAAACACTTTCTCTTCGTTAGTCAATACCATTTTCACAGCAACTCACATCCACAATCTACTGTTTCGAATACAACAATCGCCTACGTGTTCATCTCGCAGTACCACCTTTCATGTGATCAAATTGTTGAGTGTCGTTTGTTTTGGGCAACACTGTTCAATAGATCGTTGATGAACGTTTATGTAGTGATGGTTCTAGGTTTTTACCGGTAAAGGAGCTACGATTCTTTAATGAAAGACACATACTGTACTTATTCACTAACTTAAAAGTTACAGAAAGACATTATATTTGTACGCTTACATGGCAAGGACATAACTTATAACATTGTCAGTGACTGCTAACAATAAAATATTACACATAATATAATATGATACCATCTCATTGTTTCCCAACAACAACTTTTAGTTATTTTCCTACGGAGTATTATTGCTTAACAGTTGATTAATTAGGATAATAAGGAAAATTTATTAAAAATATTCAAAAGTTTACTTATAAATCTTTAGCATTTTAAATCAAAACGTTTTATCTTACGACGGAATTTTTAATTGTCTGTTTTAATTTGTTCATCTTCATTTTAAATTGTTTTGTGTTTTTTTGTTTTGGTCCGTCTTTTTTTTTTCAATAAAGTAACAACACAGCAACAATTGATATTATTTATTTAATTTTGTTTTTTATTTTCACTTTATAAAATTTACACTCATTGCCAAAGAAATTAGCGCACCTAGAATGAATGATCCGGGCACTACAAAACTCAGTATACGGCTCCGTACTGTTGTGCCACTGATTAGGCTGCGATTATCTATTGAGAAGTGCCATCAAAGGCGTTAATATCGCTTCGGCTGTGGTCATGTGAACGGACGTCATATGACCTCTGGGTGCTTGGTGTGGTGGTGGAGTGCAGGTCCTTAAGACGCATCGATGCACTTTTGAACAACTGGTAGCGGTCAGTTCGACGGAACGAGACCAGCCTGCCTCCCACAGTCCAACGATACCATTGTATTATTGGACTGCGGGAGATAAACTGATCATTCCGTCGAATGGACCGTTCGACTGTACTGTACAACTGTACAGGGAGCAATGCGCAGGGAAGGCATTAAGCAGACCTAGGTAACCTATCAGAAGAGAGGAGAGTATCTGTGTAAAGAAGGAAATGTGTACGTGAAGATGACAGATGAACAGAGGAGTAGGAATGGAGAGTATCTGTGTAAAGAAGAGAATGTGTGTTAGGATGACAGAGGAACACAGGAGTAGGAATAACTGAATGAGCTTTTGAAAATATCCTTTTTTAATTCTTATAATTTTTAATACTTGTAAAAAGCTGTGGGAATGTTGTTATAGTAAATTTAATTGATGTTCAAGAACTTAATGTTTTTGTTCTTTTGATGATAGAAACAAAAAAAAAATAGTGATCAAAAGCATTTTAGTGTGTGTTCCATTGATTGATGTGAATAACGATAATACACATGGGTTTCATAAAAAGAAAATGTAATAAAAACATGGAAGAGCTGCAACTTTCGTTCAAGAGCTAGAAAATCGTAAGGCCACATTGATAAAAATGATACTGGCTGTTATAAGATTATGAAATGCAAATAGATGAGGTGTTGTATCCTGGGTTATCTGCTGCCTGGAGCGGATGGCTTCATTCTTACCTCTAGGGAGACGAACCGGAACCACCATAATTAATCATAATTGTAATAATGAATTGCTTTATAATGATGTAGCAAAAACTCATCCTTAAAAAATGTTCTGACAATTATTAGACCTGTATTGGAATAATATTCAATTATAAAAGGCACGGTTAAGCAGTAAATTAAATAATTGTTAAGAAACCTCAGTAGGTACAGATCGGTCTAATGCTCCAAAAATTAATGCTCCAAAAAAATAGTAAATCATTATTTATTTATGAGAAATAAATAAATATAATTATTATTTTAGAAAGGCTTTTATTGTATTTAAAGTAAGTGGAACAATTAATATTTAAATATTAGAATATTATTATGACGTCAGAGACTTATTGCATAAAAGAGGGGAGCTATCCTCAATCTGGGTCTATCGTCTATCGGACATCCGTCGTTATCATTTTTAGTTCTAGAGTTTTCTTATTAGCATTAACGAAGTCGAGTGGACTTCGCAGTATTAATTAGTTTGTAGTAATGTTGCGAGCTAAGAGAGGTCGTACCTATCGACTTGCGTAGGAGTGGCGTAGGATTCGTCAGAGAGCGGCGAACGTCATTACTTCGTTGGCACCGACTGCAGCGGGAGGTTTGAAATGGTCTGGCGGTGGATTCGTCGAGACGGGAAAATTTGGCTTACCTCGAGCAGCGTAGAATTATTGCAACGCACCCAAATTACTGTGAGTAATGAACTTTATTTATTCGTTATCCATTGAGGGATGTGGAAAGAAGAATTCAACTTACCTAGATATCAAGCTGAGAAATTAGTGAATAATATCACATGTTCGCGAGAAATAGTGGAACTGTGAAAGGGAATTTATTATTAGCGGCAAGTTAATTATATTGGCAGAACTGAATGTAGCTTTGAATAAATATTTAGACATATTAGTGAAGCGATGAAAGTTAATGGAACTGAATCGCGAGGATTATGCAAATGAGGAAATTTGTTTATAATAAGAAGGCTCGAATTGTAGTGAACAATTGGTGATTATTGTAAGAGATAATTTATAGGAGATTATAATTATCTAACGAAGACAAATTAAAGATAATTTGGAAAGGAACATTAAATTATTCTAACTGAAGAAATCAGTGACGTCATGATGTGTGACGTAAGCAAATTTAATAACTAAAGGAAAACAATCATATAGATTCACACGGGTGAAAAGTCATAGCATTAAAGTGAATGATATTCATATACGGATAAGCCAGTCGTGTAGATTCACATAGGTGAAAAGTCACATAATGGCATTTAGTATTATTACAAATGAAATAGGAAACATTATTGAGATAAGTCATACAAGTTTAAAGGTGGGCTATTATAAAGTGCAATACGAAAATAGTGATTGCGAACACTTGTGGAACTGTTTCCTGAACTTGAAAGAACTATTATCAATATGAACTATTATTATAATGCGATGATTTCTATATATGAAATCTTAGCATTTGTTAGTCCTGCTCTGCTAAACCAGTAAATGGGATTTTGTATAAGCTTAAGCTATTAATAATTATTTTCAATTTCAGTCAAATTGATTAACCACTATCAATTGGTTGATTAATTTAATAGTAAATAATTCAAAGCTTAACTATATCAATTGAGGAAGTTTACTTCCTACATTTATTCCATTAAAATCCCACAGTATATAACACTATAATATGTTGAATTGTATTGACATAAAATTTATTGTTAAAATTAAATGCTTCTGTAAGTTGTTCAATGTTTAAAATTAGTCGGAAAATTTCAAAAAGTTAACATTCGCAACTGGTTTAGCCTCCTGTGCGAGGCTTTGACGAGTGACCTGTTTTTAATTGTGTATAATGTTTTTTTAACGATAAGGACTTGTGTGTTGGCTGTCTGCAATTTTTTAATTACAATGCGCACACGTAAATTTCTATATTTTAATATCATTTCATATGTCTGAAAAAAAATGCATAAAGAATAAATATATTAATTATTACATTTCAAAATTAGTTACTCTGAAACCAATCCGACTCATTATTAGTAAACTGCGAAAAATGAGAATAACGAGAATAGGAAAGCGATGGCCTCCTCTTGACAATGTCACTGCTCAGAACTGAGGTCCTCTAGGTGGTCTGATTTAACTCCCGGGAACAATTTGGATCTTTGCAAAATAATTGTAAATAAATTTACGAATACATTTTCTCCTACTTCTATAACAAATGTTTACAATACTTAATTCTTCAGACGTGAGAGCTAAATCAGAAATATCTAGGGCTGTAGAACATCTAAGCACGTGACAACTTCGAATCCACTTCAGTCTTTTTTTTAATTGTAGAAGATGATTTTTTTTTTTCTTTTACTGATAAACCAAGTGACCTCTCGGAAATTAAGGAAAATAAAATAAAAATGAAATGTGGAAATCAAATCCTTGGACAGTTAAATGCTTACCACAAAAGGCATTTGACCTCAAAAAGCAAATAATAAAAAATAATAAATAATAATTAGTAAATCAATAATTTTGACTCAAAAGGCTTCTCTTTATCATTTTATTATGAATAGTTTTCTTTTCCTTTACCATTCAGAGGTTTATTATTATTATTATTATTATTATTATTATTATTTGCTTTTTTTGTGGTCAAATGTCTTTTGTAGTAAGCAATTAGCTGCCCAAGGATTTGAATTGCACATTTCATTGTTGTTTTCATTTTCTTTTCTTTAATTTATGATGGGTCACTTCGCTTACTATTAATATATTGCATTTCCCCACGTACGCCTTTTCAGTATGTAGCTGAAGAGAGCTTAATAAGCTCGAAAAAGCTGTCCTAGGGTCTTAGCTTTACTTAAAAAGCTTCCCTTTATCATTTTTTACTTTTACCTAACCATCCTCTAGGTGCAGTGTTTTATGATGAGAATGATATATATATATATATATATATATATGAGGAGACTAGAATCAAAGGCAGCTAAATCCATGTTTTGAAATTTTTTTTTTTTTTTTTAGGTAGTATGATCTAGTAACTTTGTCGCCTGAAAGTATGGGGTAGTATGCGTCAAATCCGGTAGTTCTGATTTTTTGCAGACTTGTTTATGATGTTGGCCTAATGAATAATCCAAGTTTGTGACCTCGAGCGCCGAACGCAACTTTGTCAAAAATCGAAAAAACCGCGAAAAAATCGGTTTTTTTTTCAAATTTTGGCGATTATAACCCTAAAGGACAAGTTTTTGAAAAACCTTTCTTGTGACGTTTTTAAAGTAGACTAAATTTGCTACAATATGATACTAGAACTGTCTCTGTAGACCCAATAGTTTCCGAGATTAAGCCTTTCAAAGTTTATCATTTTTTTTCGAACTTCGCAATTTTTTGCAATATTTTAGACGTCACTCGAATAACTAGCGGGATGAAGTTCCAATTACCTCCGACGGAGTGTGCTAGTATTGCTCGTGTGACATCACGAATGCGACCCACCTGTAGCACGTTCTTAACCTTCCCTAATTTTTTTTTTCATTTCAGTTGTTGACTGGCCTGCTGCCCATAACGTGAGTGCCGTTTGAACTCAAAATCTACAGAATGTCTGATCCCAGTCCCAGCGTGGGTTTGTGTTTTATATGTAAGGAGACTTTAAGTGAAGGTCAAGTGCGCCTAGTGAAGGAAAGAGGTGTAAAAACCCTTCTTGCGTCGAGTATTTCCCTTAAGAACATAAGAAATCAGCGTTTATTGAAGGGTGTAAATGAGATATATGTGCACAGTGCTTGTCAGATAAAATACATCAATCCAAAGTTAATCAAAGCAGCTGTTGGCAGTGGAAAATCAAATATTATTCATCAAGGGCCAGGACATCAGTCTCTGAGCAGTTCAATTTCAGAGAATACTGTTGTCTATGTGGAGACAAAATAACTGAAGAGTTCCTTGTGGCAGAAAGGAAGAAGAAGCCAGAAAAACGGAACAATGTCATTACTGCGGAAAAATTGTCTCTCAGTGCAACAATCTTGAAAGCAGCTGAGAAACGTGGTGATGAATGGGCTCTTAAAATAAAAGAGCGTATATCTGAGAACAAAGATTTGGTAGCTCTTGATGCCAGATATCATCGGTTTTGCCAAACAAAGCTACCAGGCACCACCAACAGGAAAGTCCAGGGAAAATCGTCAGCATCCCACTGTTGATGAGGCCATGGAAAAGATTTATTCATTTCTGGAAGAGAACGCTGAGGAGTGTCAGTTCTCTCTAGATTAACTCATGGACCAGGTAGAAGGAGAACGACCTCAACTACGAACAGTCAAAAATCGCTTGTTTGCAAAGTATGGGGAGGACATTTCGATCGTTGAGAGACCCTTCAAACACACGACTGTTTGTTTTAAAAACACAGGTCACAAAATTCTCACCAGTACATGGTATGATAGTAGAAGTTCAGATCCTCAAGCAGAAAGACTAAGCGTGGTGAAAGCAGCTGCTGAAGTCATACGAGAGGATATACGGTCGCAAGTGTACGACATAACACAATTCACACCATCCGACGACTTCTTCCAGAATGTAAATTCAGTTATCTCTGATTCTTTGAAACTGTTGCTCGAAACAGTAATTTTAAAAGACAAACGAAGCTGCTTGGATTCCTATAGAAAGAAGTGCGTTGCTCTTGCACATTCAATAATATCGGCAGTCAGGCCTCGCTCGTTCATCTCTTGTTTGCTGCATGGGATTGGTATCACAAGTTCGGGTCAAAACATCTGGTTGAGTTATTTTCAACGCTTGGATTCTCAGCTAGTTACAAGGATACTATGCTTTTGGA
>JAFIDM010006943.1:46853530-46874687 GCA_023159025.1 Thereuonema tuberculata | reverse complement strand
TTTTTTTTTTTTGTAAGAACAATTCATTTCTCAAAACTGATTTTTTTCGTGATGAAACTTTACTATTTGTAAATCACTTTCTAATTTTTTCAAGGATTTTCAGATGGGGGCAAGTGTCCAAATTTTTTTTAGAAATTTACCAAAAAAAACATTAAACTACAAAATTTTATTTGGCCAATTCTTTCACAATTTTTTTTTTGAGAGTACCATTCATTTCTCAAAACTGATTTTTTTTGTGAGGAAACTTTACTATTTGTAAATTACTTTGTAATTTTTTCAATGATTTTCAGATGGGGGCAAGTGTCCAAATTTTTTTTTAGAAATTTAACCAAAAAAAAAGTAATCTACAAAATTTTATATGGCCAATTCTTTCACGATTTATTTTTGGTAAGAACAATTCATTTCTCAAAACTGATTTTTTTTGTGATGAAACTTTACTATTTGTAAATCACTTTCTAATTTTTTCAAGGATTTTCAGATGGGGGCAAGTGTCCAAATTTTTTTTAGAAATTTACCAAAAAAAACATTAAACTACAAAATTTTATTTGGCCAATTCTTTCACAATTTTTTTTTTGAGAGTACCATTCATTTCTCAAAACTGATTTTTTTGTGATGAAACTTTACTATTTGTAAATCACATTGTAATTTTTTCAAGGATTTTCAGATGGGGGCAAGTATCCAAATTTTTTTTTAGAAATTTAACCAAAAAAACATTAAACTACAAAATTTTTTTTGGCCAATTCTTTCACGATTTTTTTTTGGTAAGAACAATTCATTTCTACAAAATGATTTTTTTTGTGACAAAACTTTACTATTTGTAAATCACTTCCTAATTTTTTCAAGGATTTTCAGAGTAGAGCAAGTGTCCAAATTTTTTTTTTAAATTAACCAAAAAAAAAACAAAAAAAATTATAAAACAATTAAGAAAAAATTTTATACGGCCAATTCTTTTATGTTTTCATAAACTACATGTCACAACGCATATTCAGGGAAAAAATTGTCATCCTACTTGTTTCCATTTAAAAACTGCAGCCAATTTTCAAATTTTCACAATTCGCTTTGAAGTACCAAATTGCATCAAACTTTCTGCTATTATTACCAAAAGAATGTATATAATGCAATAAAAATTGGCAAAAGTTCATGAAATTAAGTATAATAGCAGTACACAAAATCTCAGTTCTCAACTAGGTAGTGGGTGACATGGCCTGGATGACTTGACATGGAATAACCCTATGGGCAAAACGAAAACCCCCGAGTGAAATCCACATAGAAATGTCGGAGGTGTATGGTGCTGATTTGGTGCAGGTTCTTCGAAGAGGGCCGAGTAAACCTTACTGATGAAATGCGTCTTGACCGACCAGTGACCGCTGCAACATCACCCAATGTCACAGGATTGACGCGGCAATTCGAAGCGTCGGCACATCAATCTGCAGACCTTGACACAACAATTCAACATTTTTTACGGCTTAGTGTACGACATTGTGCATGATAGATTGAGATTTTGCAAAGTCAGTGCGCCCTGGGTCGCCAAAGATCTGTCAGATGTGCAGAAGGGTCAGACAATGATGTCATGTTTGAACCACTTGAAGCGTTATGCTGAAGAAGGTCATGACTTTCTGGAAGGTATAGTGACTGGCGATGAATCTTGGGCAGTACACGCCCGAAACAAAGCAGGCGAGTACGGTATGAAAATATTGTGGGTCTCCGCCATCGAAGAAATTCAAAGTCACCCAATCAGCGAAAAAAAGTTCTGGTGACGGTGTTCTGGGACATGCATGGCGTACTCTTGGCGGAGTTTCTTCCAACCGGGATCACTGTGAATGCCACAACCTACACTAGAACATTGACAAAGATGCGTCGTGCCCTTCGATACAAACGCCAATGCTTCGGTTCGAATGAAGAAGTGAAATCGGTTATGAGCAGGTGGCTACGATCCCAGGAAACGGAGTTCTGTGAACGAGGAATACTAAAGTAGGTATCACGATGGGAGAAATCTGTCGAGAGACTTGGGTCATATGTTAAAAAGAAGGAAACATCTGTAAAGTCTTCACGGCGAGAGATGAAACTCCCAGAATGCAATGCAGATTATAGATTTTCCTTTCCTGGCCGGTCGTTCACATTCAAATAGCAGAGAAAATGGCGGTCACTGCTTCACATTCAACATTTCGACGAGGAAAAGTTCTCAAAAGTGAAGCTAGGGAAATTATTCTTAACGTTGCTCGTCGATTTCAAGAAGATGTATGTGAGATTTTTGATATTTTCTATTTTTGATAATTGAGATTGGTATTTCCTGCGGAGCTCAAGGAATTGATACTGGAGAAATTAGTCAAAGATAATTTGTTTCCGGTTTCAACATTCGCCGCGACGATTATAGTTTGTTTGTGCATTTTTTTTCTTATCTATTAAATATTTTGCAAAAAAAATTGTTGGGCATTACTTTTCGATCTCCCCTTGTACTCCATTCATACTTAGTGAATGGAAGATGCCATTCTTATGCTGAAATAAGTAAATACCTTCCGCCTGAACAGGAAGAATGAATTTTGCGAAAGCACACACCCACAAAGTCGTTTCAAAAATCTCTACTAGAGGAATTGCCAATGGAAAGAACTGCGTATAGGATTGACAGATGAATCAAAGGCGTTTACTGTATTTAATCCAAATATGCTTCAATTTGTGCATGTTAAACTTCCCCATATTAAGGCCATATTAAGGAAACTGTGCTGGTTACAGTTATTTTCTTGTTGTTGTTTGTTTTTTGTGGGATCCCAACAGAGGAAGCGATTCCGATAGCCTTTCACGTGAGCCTTCGAGTTGACTCAATGCGGGGTAATGTGGCTATGAGTGCTAATAAGGATGAAACAGCTGTCTCAGATTCAATTGACGATAGCTTAAGGCTTGAATGGGAAATTGTGCCATCTCCTCATTTCTTTTTTCACTAATAAGAGCTGATTCCACCAGAACACCACTAATTTGGAGTAATGTTTCGGATTCTGTCCGTTCAAGTCTAGCATATATTTTGATACAACATGCTTTTCTGATAATTTCGCAGCCAGAAACCACAAACAGATTTGAAAAAGATGAACGGTTGGTCACTTCTCTGTGAAATTTTTTTTGCAGCAACCAGACCATTCAATATGAGGAAGTGATCCATCTTCTATAATAAGATTGCTTTAGATATCCACTTTGAAGTAGTGACTTAGCATCTTGTCAACATGTCCTGATAAGGTTGTCAGTTCTTTTATAGATGAAAGATCCAGTTCACTGATGAAGCTTGAAAAAGAAAATAGCGATCGATAAGAAATGTTACCCTTTAAATCAACGCTTCAATGAATAGAAAGGAATCTGTTAGAAAGCTTGGAGTACCGGTATCTTTAAAGCCAAACCGTCATCCATCTCAATGCATTGCAGTATTGGCAAATGTTAGGATGACTGATGAGATCTCCTGTTATTAATTAGTGATTATGGGGGATTTTTAAACGTGGGATTGTTGGTGTATTGTGGGGAATTGCAATTCTTTCATCAAGTCTTCCAGTTGGGCATTCCACCTGCTTTGCTCTGCTAGTACATTGTATTAGGAACTCAATTCTGATTTAAATTAAAAGAACCACATCAATAAAATATATTCAATAACCTTTATCTGTTTTATTTGTTTAGAATATTACGTAAATCATATACAAATGTTCCCTTTTCCGTTCGTAATATCTGATTTTCCCTAGTGGTGATCTTTGGAATTTTAAAAAAAAAACAACTGGGAATCGGTAACAAAATACAGTAAGGCCCAAAACAAACAACAATAAACCGTTTCGAAAGAAAACGCTGCAACCAAAAGACTAATCAACTAATATGGTTGTTGACAAATACATGTTCAATGTGATCTCCTTGGCGTTCTAAGCAGTACTCGTAGCGGTTTTGAGATTGCCCACCATGTCCCGGAAGAGAGGTTGTTCCATTCCCCTAAGTGATTTTCATTCGTTGTTACTGTTACCGGTTAAAAGGCCGGTGCAACTTTCCGCTGTGTGAGTACACTTCCGGTTCGACGGATAGCATTACCTTGTTCGTGGGTACTGGACGGTTAAAACGCTCCCGAAATTTCGTAGCAACGTGAAGCAGGCTAGACCCATTGTCACGGCCTGTTCCGTGTGATCGAAAATAGTGTTCCACAATAAACACTTTCTCTTCGGTAGTTGTTAATACCATTTTCACAGCAACACTGATTAATCTCACATCCACAATCTTTCCTGTTCCGAATACAACAATCGCTCACGTATTCATCTCGCAGTGCCACCTTTCATATGGTCAACTTATTCAGTGTCGTTTGTTTTGGACCATACTGTACAATAGATCGTTGATGAACGATTTTTGTTTATGGAGTGATGGTTCTAGGTTTTTCCTGTAAGTAACGACGATTCTTTAATGAAAGACACATATTTATTCACTAACTTAAAAGTTACAGAAAGACAATATATTTGGACGCTGGCATGGCAAGGACAGAACTGATAACATTGTCAGTGACTGCTAATAATAAAATGTTACACGTAACCCCATGATACCATCTCATTGTTTCCAACAACAACTTTTCGTTATTTTCCTATGCAGTATTCTGGTTAACAGTTGATTAATTAGGATAATAAGGAAAATTTATTAAAAATATTCAAAAGTTTACTTATAAATCTTTAGCATTTTAAATCACGACGGAATTTTAAATCACGACCGTTTTAATTTACGACGGAATTTTTAGATTTCTATTTTAATTTGTTCATCTTAATTTTAAATTGTTTTGTTTTTTTTTTCTGTTTTTTTTTTAATAAAATAACAATAACAACAGCAACAATTAATATTATTTACTTAATTTTGTTTTTTATTTTCACTTTATAAAATTTACACTCATTGCCAAAGAAATTAGCGCACGTAGAATGAATGCTCCGGACACTACAAAACTCCGAAGTATAAAACTCCGTACAGTTGTGCCACTGATTAGGCTGCGATTACCTATTGAGAAGTGCCATCAATAGGTGTTAGTATCGCTTCGGCTGTGGTCATATGAACGGCCGTCATATGACCTCTGGGTGCTTGGTGTATTTATGGAGTGCAAGTCCTTAAGACGCATCGATGCACTCTTGAACAACACGTAGCGGTCAGTTCGGCGGAACGAGACCAGCATGCCTCCCACAGACCAACGATATCATTGTATTATTGGACTGCGGGAGGCAAGCTGATCATTCCATCGAATGGACCGTTCGACTGTACTGTACAACTACAGGGAAGGCATTAAGCAGACCTAGGTAACCTATCAGAAGAGGGGAGAATATCTGTGCAAAGAAGGAAATGTGTGCGTGAAGATGACAGATGAACAGAGGAGTAGGAATGGAGATTATCTGTGTAAAGAAGAGAATGTGTGCGTGAAGATGAACAGAGGAGTAGCAATGGAGAGTATCTGCATAAAGAAGGGAATGTGGGCGTGAAGATGACAGATGAACAGAGGAGTATGAATGGAGAGTATCTGTGTAAAGAAGGGAATGTGTACGTGAAGATGACAGATGAACAGAGGAGTAGCAATGGAGAGTATCTGTGTAAAGAAGAGAATGTGTGCATGAAGATGACATGAACAGAGGAGTACGGCTGGAGAGTATCTGTGTAAAGTAGAGAATGTGGGCGTGAAGATGACAGATTAACAGAGGAGTAGGAATAGAGAGTGTCTGTGTAAAGAAGGGAATGTGTGCGTGAAGATGACAGATGAACAGAGGAGTAGGAATGAAGAGTATCTGTGTAAAGAAGGGAATGTGTGCGTGAAGATGACAGATGAACAGAGGAGTAGGAATGGAGAGTATCTGTGTAAAGAAGAGAATGTGGGCGTGAAGATGGCAGATGAACAGAGGAGTAGGAATGGAGAGTATCTGTGTAAAGAAGAGAATGTGGGCGTGAAGATGACAGATGAACAGAGGAGTAGGAATGAAGAGTATCTGTGTAAAGAAGAGAATGTTTGCGTGAAGATGACAGATGAACAGAGGAGTATGAATGGAGAGTATCTGTGTAAAGAAGTTAATGTGTGCGTGAAGATGGCAGATGAACAGAGGAGTAGGAACGGAGAGTATCTATGTAAAGAAGAGAATGTTAGGATGACAAAGGAACACAGGAGTAGGAACAACTGAATGAGCTTCTGAAAATATCCTTTTTTATTCTTATAAGTTTTAATACTTGTAAAAAGCTGTGGGCATGTAATTACAATAAATTTAATTGCTGTTCAAGAATTTAATGTTTGTGTTCATTTGTTGATTTAAACAAAAAAAAAGGATCAAAAGCATTTTAATGTGTTCCGTTGATTGATCTGAATAACGACATTACACAGGATTTCATAAAAAGAAAATGTAATAAAAACATGGAACAGCTGCAACTTTCGTTCAAGAGCTTGAACGTCGTAAGGCCACATTGATAAAAATGACACTGGCTGTTATAAGATTTGAAATGCAAATTTATAAAATGTTGTATCCTGGGTTATCTGCTGCCTGGAGCGGATGGCTTTTTTCTTACCTCTAGGGAGGCGGACCGGAACCATTAACCATAATTAATCATAATTGTAATTATGAATTGTTTTATAATGATGTAGCAAAAACTCATACTTAAAAATGTTCTGACACTTAATTGTTAGATCTGTATTGGAATAATATTCAATTATAAAAGGCACGGTTTAGTAGTAAATTAAGTAATTAATGTTATGAAACCTCTGTAGGTGCAGATCGGTCTAATGCTCCAAAAATTAATGTATATAACACTATATAACGTTGAATTGTATTGACATAAAATTTATTGTTAAAATTAAATGCTGCTGTAAGTTGTTCAATGTTTAAAATTAGTCGGAAAATAATACTATTTCAAAAAGTTAACATTCGCAACCGGTTTCGCTTCCTGTACGAGACTTGACGAGTGACCTGTTTTAACTAGTCTTGTGTGTTGGCTGTTCCCAATTTTTTAATTATTATGCGCACACGTAAATTTCTATATTTTAATATCATTTCACTTGTCTGAAAAAAAATGCGTAAAGAATAAATATATAACTAATTATGAGTTATACATTTCAAAAGTAGTTACTCAGAAACCAATCTGAATCATTATTAGTAAACTGCGAAAACTGAGAGTAACGAGAATAGTAAAGCGACGGCTTCCTCTTGACAATGTCACAGCTCAGTACTGAGGTCCTCTAGGTGGTCTGATTTAACTCCCGGGAACAATTTGGATCTTTGCAAAATAATTGTATATAAATTTCCGAATACATTTCCTCCTACTTCTATAACAAATGCTTACAATACTTAATTCTTCAGACGTGAGAGCTAAATCAGAAATATCTAGGGCTGTAAAACATCTAAGCACATGACAACTTCGAATCCACTTCAGTCTGTTTTTAATTGTAGAAGATGATTTTTTTTTTCTTTTACTGATAAACCAAATGACCTCTCGGAAATTAAAGAAAATAAAATAAATAATAAAAATGAGATGTGAAAATCAAATCCTTGGACAGTTAAATGCTTACCACAAAAGGCATTTGATCACAAAAAGCAAATACAGTAAAACCTCGTTAAGTCGTCACTCCGTTTAAGTCGTCGTTTTCCTTTGGTCCCAACAAGGTCTCATAGACAATAATGTAAAATAACCCTCTTTTACTCGTCACCAAATTTAATTATACTCCGAATAACTCGTCACCCTCAAAAATGGCAAAAGCATCTTTATTCTCAATTTTGCCTACTATCTTTCCAGCCCTGCCCCTTCACTTTAAGAAAGCCTAGCCTTTACTGGGAAATTACATACTTCTCGCTGCGACTCTTGTCAAGAGTAGACGTTTTTCTTGACTGCTATTGAGTGTGATTTTATTTCATAGCGAATAAGCCCCGAAAATTTAAAAGCGATCGAAATTGTTTTTCTTCCTCCAAATGTAACTGCACTTCTTCAGCCTGTAGATCAAGGGATAATTCTTGACTTTAAACGAAAGTACAAAAAAATGCTTGTAAAGGACATGATAAAAGCCTTGGATAGGAACGAAAAGCTAGAAGTTTCGGTTTTAGATACGATTAACTATGTGCCCAAAAGTTGGAGTTCCATTTCATTACAAAGTGTTTCGAATTGTTACCAGTAATCAGCACCTTCATCAATCAGCACTGTTGGATTATTTTAATGCCAGTAAAAGAAAATAAAATGTGGTAAGTATAAAATGTTTTTTTTTTATTATTATTATTATTTTCCACTCATTCATTTGCATGTATTGATTTCTGAAAATCTTGTTTTTCTCACCGAATCCTACAGCAATTCATAAAAATATTGTATTTCAGTGTTTTTTTTTTTTTGTTTTTTGTTTTTCAAAAATGCCCACTCCGCTTAAGTCGTCAAAAATGTTCGGTCCCTTGAGTGACGACTCAACGAGGTTTTACTGTAATAAATAATAATTAATAAATCAATAATTTTGACTCAAAAGGCTTCTCTTTATCATTTTATTATGAATAGTTTTCTCTTCCTTTTACCATTCAGATGGTGTTTTGTTTTTTTTATTAGTATTTGCTTTTTTGTGGTCAATGTCTTTTATAGTGAGCAATTAGCTGCCCAAGGATTTGAATAGCACATTTCATTGTTGTTTCCATTTTATTTTCTTTAATTTATGAGGGGTTACTTCGTCTACTAATAATAGATTCCCCACATACGCCTTTTCAGTATGTAGCAGAAGAGTGTTTAATAAGCTCGAAACAGCTGTCCTAGGGTCTAGCTTTACTTTAAAAGCTTCCCTTTATCATTTTTTACTTTTACCTAACCATCCTCTAGGTGCAGTGTTTTATGATGAGAAGTGATATAAAGTCTTAACAGATGGATGTTGACGATCTCGTTTGCGTGAGAATTACGGAAAACACGAGATCTGGCCATTAGCCTCTTCAGCAGGTCTCAAGGAATTTAGTATTTTGAATGTCTCTCACTAGCAAAATGCTACCTAATGAATTTATTGTTTGTTTATTGACTGTTTTCAATTTAAGAAAACTATATTAAAATGAGTAAAAGTCTCATGCATTTCCCCATATTATAATTCATTGAAATATTTCAATTTACTTCGCCATTTTGTGGGAAGACATGGCTAGAGGCTATTCTCGCGTAAATTACGTGAAATCACGAAAATACGAGATCGTCAAGATCCGTCTGTCGGACTATATATACACACATATATATATATAACCTGATACTGAATGATTTAAGGTTGAATAAAATGAATACATTTAAAATATAAAATTTACACTTTTGTGTGTGTCTATTTGTGTAAGCTTTAATCAGAATAAATATTTCCTTATTTCAAATGATTCCAACATATGCAACAAAGCTAAATTAGGTTTCAGTAAATTCGAACTTGTCGCTGTTATACCGTACACTGTATAACGATCAGCCAAAACATTAGAACCTCCTATTTAATATGATGTTGATCCTCCTCTCGCCGTCAAATTAGCCTTCACCCGGCGAGGCATTAATTGTACGAGATCTTCGTAGGTGTCCTACGATAGCTGGTACCAGAAGATCCTCAGTTCTTGCAAATTACGTGGTTGAGGTGATGCATCAAAACAGTTTCTCCAACTCAAACCACAAATGCTGGATCGGATTCATGTCAGGGAAATTTAGAGGTCATAGTAACAGCAGGAACTCTTCTTCATGTCTGTGAAGCTTTTCCTGGTAATCCGAGCTGTATGACTTGGTGCATTGTGTTGCTGATAGAAGGCATCTCCATTAGGGAACGTAGTCGCCATAAAAGGGTGTACTACATCAGCAACAATGTTCAGGAAAGTGACATCTGTCAGAGATCTGAGGTCCAGATGTTCCCCAGGAAAATATCGCCCAGTCCATCACGCTCCTTCCACCTGCCAGTATTAATTCCAAGTACATCCAGGTGGGAAGACTTCGTTTAGTAAACGTGTACACGTGCCTGACCATTCACATGGTGTAATAGAAATCGTGATTCGTAGGACTAGGCGACCTTGCTCCATTTCTTAATGGTCCAATTTTTATGCTCACGTGCCCACTGCAAGCGCTTTCGACGATAAGCAGCTGTTAATAGAGGCATAAGAGTGGCTCAGGGGCTCCGAAATCTCAAGAGTGTTCGAAGAACAGTGGGTTCGACACACTAACATCATCACCACTATTGAAACGGTGATAGATTTGTGCTAAAGTACTCCTTCTATTGCTTCGCAAAAGATGAGACAGCCTACACTCACCTCTTGCATCAATGCATCGTGGCTAACAGTTCATTGTTTCGCTAATTTGGGACCCTCACTTCTGATGAGCTCGAACAGCGCATCGCTTCGCTGTTTTGGAGATGCTCTGATCAGAGTGTCTGGACATCACAATTTGACTTTTGTCGAAGTCGGATAAATCCGCTGTTTTACCCATTTGCGCAGTAACAAATGCTGCTCGTGCTCTTATCCTCCTGAGACCGGCTATATCATTTATAATACATTGGGTTTTATTTTTTTTTTACGCTACATCTTTAACTGAAGTTGTTGGAGCCGGTTCTATCAGATTCGATACCTTCAACGCCATCTGTCGGTCATTTTGTTTTTACACAAACGAAAGTTAGCCATTTTCAATTGAAGTTCAAAAACACGTGAAATTAACTTTCTTAAACATGGATAGTAAAAAGCAACGTTAGTAGACTTTTAGGTTAAAGAGTAGTATCCGGCACCCGCCAATGAGATGCTTCGTAAGGATATGTGCTTCGGTGTCGGTTTCCAGTTTCGTCATCGCGGAGCAATACATCACGTGGTTTTCATAATTTCTTTTGTTATCACGTGATTTTCATAATTTCTTTTGTTCTGTTTTTCATAATTTCTTTCGTTCTGGCTGCCAACATGGATGCTTCTCAGAGGTTGTCTGAGGGTAAATGTGATTTTGTTTATCTTGCACTGTTGAGAGATGGATGTAAGAAAGATGTGATCAATTTTTGTAAGGATGTTTGTCTAATTGCTAAACAGTATACATGTCCGAAGTGTGGGGAGAACATGAGGTTGACTGAAAAAACGGATGTGACTAAGTTGAGCATGTGTTTGACTGAAAGGCAGGATAACGATGACGGGTGTAACTGGGTGTGTCGTATGAAAGTTACGGATACACAGAAACATAAGGTAAGCGCTTCTTTTAATAATTTCCATACCAATTTCGTGCATTTTATAATTTTTTCCGTTTCAAAGTCTGAGGCCCGAAGGACCGAACCGTTATTGACATAAATTAGACTTCGAAACAACTTTCATGCTAATGAGATCCGTAGGACCGAATCGTTTATTCCAATTAGCTATAGGTTAGGTTAGACACTGTCTTTTTGGATGCTTTGAATAGCTGGCGCACCCTGACCAAGGCGCACCCTCACTAAGACGGACAAAAAGGCCTAGGACGGGAAGCTAGACGATGGAATACAAGTTACAACCCGAATTATCTAACCAAAAACCTAATCAAAGTGCACCAAGACAGAATGAGGAAACAGGACCATAGCGGTGAGCTAGACGATGGAATACAAGCTACAACCCGAGTTACCATGATCTGTGAAAAATGATGATGAAAAGGAACGTGTGCAGAGACAGGAGATAGGAACGTGAAGAAAGAAAGAAAGAAATAGAAAAGATGAGAGAAGAAAGACAGAACAGTCAAAGAAGAGAGAAAAGGAAAGAAGGAAAAGCCTAACCGTTGGGCCTAAAAAGGCCCGGTAACAAAAATGGGGTTGGCACCCCAAGACAGACTGTCCTGGGAAAAAGAATGAAGCCCTTATATCTAAAGCAACAAGAAAGGACTTTAACAAAAAACAAGCAAAAGACAAGCACAAGCCATGTACTTGTGAGAAAAAATAGCAAAAACGAACCCAGCCCCACCCGCACAAGCAGACGGCTGACAGAGAAAAGATATATTTGTTCGTCTGGTTGACAAAAAATACAAAAAAGGACGGAACAGGATGAAGGATATGCCGGCAGGGCGGCACCCTTCTCCCCACAGCCGCCACAGGCCCTACCATGGGGTTCGCCGCCCACCCGAACCATTGCTTCACCATTCCCCGGTAACGTCAAAAACTCAAAGCATAAAACAGACGAAAACTAGATGTCACTTAAATACAAAAAAACCATGACACAGGCGAACAAATATCAATAAAAACGTAAGAAATGAACAAACAGGGAATAGGCTTGCGCACTGTATGACAGGAAACAAATCATACAGATGACGCTGCTATGGAGAGAATAAGAACAAAGGTTAAGAAAATAGAATTAAGAAAACAGGAAAAAACCCTCCCAAGAAGAAAACTACCCAACCTCCAAAGCAAGGTCAAGTCAAGTCATTACCCTGTTCGAACAATGAACAATCCAAAATGTATCCACCGGAGTCCAAGCGTCGAACCAAAGGACAGGAGCCTCACAGGGCCCAAAAGCGCCGGCGTCGCAAAACGTTCCAGAGGAACCGAATAACATTGCGAAGGCAGGACACCAAGTATCTGTCCGTAATCACCGGAGAGTTCCGGTGATGCCAAATAGTGTATCGGACCAGACAAGAAATGAGACACTCCCAATCTGACGTGGTCTTGGTGCCTGCGCCGAAGATACGAAAATAAGGCAGGGACACTGCCGTAGTATCCTCAAAAAGGCAAGTAGTTCGTTGCCAAAAGGCAATCGTCTTCGGACAGGCATCGAAGATATGATTAAAGTCCAAAGGAAGGGCTGGACAGACCACGCAGGTTGGAGGTGGTATATGGTGCCAACCGGCATACTGAGCCAGTGTAGTTAAACTGCGATGCAATAGGCGCCACTGGAACGAGGCGATAAAAGGACCCGCCAGGAGGCCAACCACCGACCACCAAGGAAACTCGGGGTGATAAGACTCGCAACGAGCAGGGACTGAGGGACGGACCAGAATATAAACAAAAGAAAAAGGTAAAAGGGGTGTGGTGGGGGGAGGATAACAGCTGGCCCAAAAAGTAAACAACTGATACTGCCATTGGAAATAAAATAACTTAAAACGGGACGGGGGAGGAAGCAACCAACGTTGCTCAGGGACATCAAAAAATGAACAAAAATCAGCAATGGGAATGACAGTAGAATAAAATAAAAAGAGTGGGGAAGGGACAAACCACCGAGATCACATGGCAATTCAAGCGTGGACGAGGCAACCACCCGACGCGAACTCCGCCAAAGAAAATCAAGAAGCTGCGCAAAAAGCGTCTGCCACTGTAAAGATGGAAAATACAGAAAGCCACAGCGATGGCTGGCAGAAACACCATTTGAATAATCTGGCCCTGCGACGCAAGTCCACGTTCTGCAAAGGCCAATGCTCCCTATAAAACCGAAGTTTCTCGAGGATCGACGCGCATAAGGGCAGCAAACCCCGCCCCAGTCATGGGAAAAAACCGTGCCCACGATGGATAAAGAGTCAATTACCGGAAACAAAAGATCCGTCGCCAGTCGACCCCGGCAACCGACAGGAAAAGCGGAGCAAGTTGGTATGCAGACCAAAATGACGATGGAAAAAAATCAAGATGCTCACGCAAAACCGCCAAATCACCGGCGCGACAAAGGAAGGTGACATCATCCAAATAGGCGACGAACTTCACAGCGGTTGACCCGGCACGATAACCAACAAAACGGGGATCAGAAGTGATGCGATGAAACAGAGGGGCTAAGTAGAAAGAAAATAAAAGAGGAGAACACGGATCACCCTGGATGACCCCACGACCAATACAAAAAGCAGGCGAGAGGCCATCCGGAAAAACAATGTGGGCATCCGAAGGGCAATAAAGAGAGCGAAGAAAAGACAAGAAAAAGATAGGAGCATTAAAGTACTCCAAAAGATGTAAAAGAAGAGATTGATCCACTGATGTATAAGCATCAGCAAAGTCAACCGAAATGAAAAAGAGCTCGTCTGAATGATGAAGAACAGAGGAGTGGATAGAACGTAAAACAAAAATAGCATCGAAAATAGAACTGTGTGGCCGGACACCAAACTGAAAAGGATGTAAAATGTGATGAAAAACCGGACCACACCATGACAAAAAAGCTTTAGAAACAATTTTAACATCTGTATTATTGAGAGCCAAGGGACGGTGTTGACGGGGACAGACGTATGGACCCTTGGCTTTATGAATGAGTGTAATGAGTGAGGGATTGGGAAATGCATAGCGCGTCAATACCAAAGAATATAAGATATCAGTGAACAAGGGAACATCAGCCTTATACAGGAGATACAGAAGACGATCAGGCCCCGGCGCAGATGAAGACCCCGAGGTGCGGATAGCCTTCTCCAAAGCTAGACGAAAATCAGCCGGCAGCTCAGAAGTCACCTTTTCAATACTAGAGAGATAGGAAATGAAATCTCCAGGAGGGAAGCAGGACGAAAATGGACGAAATTTATTCTCAAAACGGTGGAAAAATTCGACCTTATTGGTCGAGTCAAAAGAAAAATTAATCCGTTTCGTCCGCTGGAGCTGCCGAACCCGATGATAAGTTGCAGACATAGGTTGATCTGCAAGAACAGAGGCGCTCGCACCTCCCTTCCATTCAAGAGCACGTAAATGGGAAGAAATAGAACATTTAGCCTAATGCCTGTAACTGAGGAGTAGAGCTTTGTGAAAATAAATCGGCAATAAGAGATCGGCGGGCAGTAACTAAAAATCGGTCTTGCCGAAACTTAAATATAAATGAACGTAAAAGAGACAAAAAAGATAATTTAAACTCCCGCCAATCATGAGATAGAGTATTAAACTGTGTAAAATGAGTGGAAATGAAGGCGCGAATGACCTGATCCTGCAGAAAGTGACTCGGAGGAGACCAATCCAGCACCCGGCGTCGAGGCAAACCCGAGATCCGGCACAGCTGACCAACATGGTCAGAAACCCCAGATCCACATGCCAACAAAGAATTAACAACCAAGAATTTATTAATAATAACAAAATCAAGCTTGGAGGGACGAACTCCTACATAAGTGAACATGTTGGGGACCGAACAGACCTGTAAAGAATTTAATTTTAAAAAAGGATCAAGTAATTTTGAAAGAGGAGAAGAGGAGAATGACAGGTCACAATTACAGTCCCAATTAAAATAGTAGGGGAAGATGGGGACAAACAATGTTCTAAATGATATAAAAATGTTTTATATTGCGTGACCGAATGAGGTGCATAGACACAAACTAAACAAAAATAAGCACCGAAAGATATCTGTAACGACAGGAGCCGTCCGTCCATGTCGACGACCGAGGCAGAGCGCAACCCATGATGGCGAAGCCAGACAGCAACCCCACCCCGACCGTCAACAGCGTCAGAAACAATAAAGGAACCCGGCTGGGCACTGAAGAGACGATGGATCACGGCCCCCCGACAATGCGTCTCCTGAAGACACACAATGTCCGGGGACCAATGATCCACCAATCCCATCAGCCGAAGATGCTTTCTATGGCTGGACAAACCATTGGTGTTAATACTTAAGATTGATAACATGAAATAAGTATAACAGATAACAAAAAGTAAACAGGAACAAGCATAAACAGTAAAAGTAAAAAAGTAAACGTAACACAGAAAGTTAAAAACTAAAAACTGCTTTCCGACAAGTCGGAACCTCCAGGCACAGTCGGAGAATCTTTTATAGCTGAGAGCTGGAGGGACAGAGAAGATGGTTGGATTGAAGGGGTGATTGCTGGCGTATTCACCGGAGACTGAATAGCCGGACATGAAAAAGAGGAAAATGCCTCTGATGATGAAGGTGGGGGTGAAGATGGCGCTGGAGATGCAGGCCGAATAGTAGAAGCCTCTGACACAATCGCACGAAGAGAAGGTGATGATAAATCCTCCTTATTCTCTACGTCCGATGACGAAGACTCAGCTGACATCTCCTCGCACGATGATGAAGGTGAACTTGATAAACTTACTTTGCGCCTCTTTTTACCCAAACGGCGGGAAGGCGGATCCAGACGAGGAAACTCTTTCACAGAAGGAATGGGACTGTCCTTAATGCCGGACACAGAGGAACTGCAGGGTTGAACAGTCGCCAGTCCTGGAGAGGAAGGTAACGGACGAGCAGGGATGCCTAACGATGGCGGCCGTGATGGAGAATGCGGCGAATGCCGGGCAGCTGGTGAAGGTGAAGAGGGAAGCACGACAGACTGTTTGGAACGGTGACCCGAACGAACAGTCACAGCCGGAGCCACAGGATGTGAAATCGGCTTTTCACCTTGGGAAGGTAGCTTCTCACCCTGTAAGGGAGGCTTTTCACCGTGTGAAACTGCAGGACGGGAAACAGACGCAGAACCCGAGCTACGTTTGGGACAATCCAAAAAACAATGGTCGCGCTTGTGGCACACCTTGCAGGAGACGGGGCAACGCTCCTGCAGGTGGCCACGGATATGGCAATTGACACAAAAAACACACAGACAGTCGGCCTCTAAATGGCCAGTTGCTCCACAGCGGGAGCAAGGCGGGACCGGCTGGTTAACGGCAAGAAAGATCTCCGAACCACAGATCGTTTAAAACATTCTCTATTTCCCTCAGAATATTTTTGAACTGTTCAAAACCTTTATTATTTTTAATTATTAGATCAAAAGCAGTTGTTACAACAATCGTTTGAATTCCTAAAACAAAAATTCGGAGAGAGCTAAAATTAATGAAGAAATTCACTTTTTATGATTTTTTTTTCTTTTCATTGTTCAGGCCTTTAGGAGGGTATTTATTAATGATTCAAATTAAAGTATTCCTACGCAGAGCACACTGGAGAGAGAACCAGTGGGGAAACCGACTTGGACTGTATACATTAAAAATCATGGGAAAAAGATTTCAGCAGTAAAAAAAAAGAAAAAGTTCAAAAAAAGATAGAGAGGGGAAGATATAACGCCGCGAGCGGCATCAGTTGTAGAAATTTGCATAGCTTGTACGTCGTAAGGCATCGAATCGCAACTCGTTAATGGAACATGTTGCACAGTTTCGTCATCCCGCACCTCCAGCGACATTTATGAAAGATGTAGCACCTCCCATATATGATGTCAGGCGCCAGCATTTTACAGAGGTTAGAATCAACAGTCTCGCATTCCCAACAAGATGACCACCACGTTCACCAGACCCGTGTTGTTTTTGGCTTTGGGGTTACCTCAAAAGCATGATTTATCGGGGCAGCATTCGTCACCTGGCAGATTTAAGGACTGGATCATACTACACACACGACATCTCTACAGATCAACCGCATTCTGCTGTCGAACATCCTATCATTAGATATCAGTTTTTGGTCGTGCAGAACGGCCAACACATTGAACACTATCCTTGACAGCTCCCTCTAGCCTCAGTCAACTCTCAGTGCTATTAACCACTTTTACATAAAGTGTGGAATGAATGACTAAAAATCACTCAATAACATTTGAATCCAATTGAATGTGAAACCTACATGAGCATCTGCACCTTACACCCATGACAGCAAACATCAGTCGTTCTTATGGATTGACAATTCGGATTCCTTCATATATTAATTTTGTTGCCTAATTAATCCTAAAATCTGTTCTTAAAAAAAAAGGACTTTCGAGTTCATTAGTCCTTTATCTTATTTGATTTATCTTCTTTTAATATATCATTCGAAAAACATTCAAACCTATTTAGCAATGTCTATATAAATATAAATATATAAATATAGTCTATCTTATATTTTATTTGTATCCACAAACAAATAAAACAATATATCTCTAAGCTAAGATTTTATTTGAGGATAAATGGAATCAAAAAATTTAAATTATTAAAGTTTGCTTTATGCTCTACAATTGATGTTGACTGGAAATCTTTGTGACTTACACACGAGCTTTATAATTTATTGTATTTCTGATATGATTAATAAGATACTTTCTTTAATCATTTATTTATTAAGTTTTGATAATGTGCCAATGGTCGCTGAGAAAGTTTTTTTTTTCTTTCTTTTTTTGTATTGATTGATTTATTTACGAACACAAGACATAAACCAAATCTATAGGTTGGGGAGATTGTACAACCTACATTTTTTTATTATTGATTATAAAAATAGCTAATTACTGTTATTCGAACTTGCTTTTGAAATATTAATAGCTCCTTTTTTTTTGTTCATTTAAAAATCATTAAATCTATATTTTTTTCTTCTTTCCCAATAAAATAAGCTAAGTAAAAGCAATACAATTAAACTCCAATTAAATAACGAAAAGGAAACAGATTATCTAAAAGAATTTGCCTAAACAGGATATGACAAACAAATAGGGACGATCGTTATTAAAGAAATTAATAATATACAACAATTCCATTTTTACCATGCTTTTATTAATCCATGCTGTCCGGGTCAACTCTTGTAGTCAGTGACGGCCTCGCGCCTGATGGGGCCTCGCAAAAAAGTTTAGTTATTCGTATATATTTCCGTACGCGTGAGTAGTATTTATCCAGAGTTGGAGAGTGGTCTGGCAACACTATGATAGTTAGGCGATACCGCGCGCGAGACTCGGGGAATCTCCGAGTTCTTTCTGTTTATTCATCGTTCACAAAATTCGCACTCTCCTGCTTACTTTCACAGACAACAACGTAATATTCATTATCTTACCGTTTTTATTACTAAGTGAGTGAAAAACTAGTTATTTGTTTATTTTAAAGAAGTTTTGTGACTTATTTTATATCTGTAAGGTAAGTAAGCATCCAAATACTTTTCTTAGCATATATTTCGTATTTGTGTGTAAAACGTCAAAAAAATACTTGCCACCAGAGATCAGCAGCGGTGTACGAGATTTGCTAGTTAAGCTCATGTGCGACCGGCGCCGAACACTAGCTTCAGCAGCTTTATTAAGTATTTTCCTGAACTGGATTTGACTTTTCAAGGCAATGGTTTCTCTTATTGTAAATAATGTTTTACCTAAATAACACCTTTTAAAGTTATATTCTGTTTTCTCTGTTTAATTTTTGTAATTTTTGGACTACTGGTTTTAAAATCAAGAGTGGTTTTGTATTTAAAGTCAAAGTTCGGAGTTACGCCTATCTCCAGGCCGGACTCAAGCTGCAAAGCCAGGGGACTTGTTGTGTGCAGCAGAGTCACTTATCCAAGTTTCTTAAGTTTCTGAAATAGAACCAGCTTCAAGATCGAAGGAATCTGTTACCCGAATTTATGACACAGTTTCAGAATCGGGTGAATCAATTGTGATCCAAGATTCTGAATCCAATGAAGAGTTAGAAAGTGGGAAGATTTGCGATTCAGAAAATCAACAGCGAGCAGATCAATTAAGAGAGTCATTTATAGACCTAGATCCGGGGAAGTGGGTGTTTCCAGTAACAGATTCGCAGCGTCATGACTTAATTCAAATAGGTCCCGATCAAAACGTAGAGAAATCTGAGGAAAGTTATCCCAAAGACGCAAATAAAAGACATTTTTCAAAATTTCATAATACTCGAAAATTGAGTAACGGTGAAACGCAACATCGTAGATGATTGGTTTACTACATATCTCAAGACAAAGTTTATTGCTTTCCATGTAGACTTTTTTCACATTTGCAGACACAGATGGTAAAAGAAGGATGTTGTGACTGGAAAGATCTGAGTCGGATATTGCAAAGACATGAACAAAGTCAAGGACACGTGGAGCGCATGATTAAATAGATGAAGTTCTATAAAGGAATCAAACACGGAAAAACAATTGATTAAGAAAATGAAAGATTGATTAGGGAATCGCAAAAGTATTGGTATAATTTGTTTGAAAGATTGATAGATATAATAAACTACCTAGCCTCACACAATCTGGCATTTAGAGCTCATCGAGAATCCCTTAACCTTAATGATAGCGGCAACACTGACAATTTTATATACCTTTTTAAATTATTATCCAAATATGATCTGACACTACGGGAGCACCTGTAACGTATTAATGAAAAACAACTTAATCAACATTATCTGAGCCATAACATCCAAAATGAATTAATTACATTAATGTCTAAATCCGTTATTGACGAAATTATAAACAGAGTTAAATAAGCAAAATACTACGCCTTCTTGCTCGATTGCACCAGGGATGTGAGCCGTGTTGAACAAATGTCAATAATTTTAAGATTTTGCAATTCCTCAACTGGAGCGATAGAGGAACATTTTGTTGGGTTTATCAGCGTCACAGAAACAACGGGAGAGTATTTAACAAATACAATATTACAAGAACTAGAAAGAAATGGTCTAGATATCTAAAACTGTAGAGACAGGGATATGATAACGGCGCCAATATGGTCGGCCTTAATAAAGGTAGGTGTCAGAACTAGAATACTCAATATTAATCCAAGAGCATTCTTCACGCCATGCGGATGCCACAATTGGAATTTGCTTTTGATAGATGCAGCTAATTCTTCTACAATAGCCAAAACATTTTTCGGCTTTATCAATAAAATCTATGTGCCCTTTTCAAAGTCAAGCAAGCGTTGGGATCTTGTAAAAACTAAATTAAAATTGACTTTAAAATCTCTGTCTGAAACACGATGGCAGAGTAGAATCGGAGCAGTCAAAGCGATATTTTTACAATTTGATGTTATCGAATGCGTTAATGACTTGAAAAATAAAACTGATGATTAAGTGACTGTGAAGCAGTCTTAAACGAAATCTTAACTTTTATATTTATTGTTGCAATACACGTGTGGTACTACGTGTGAACAATATAAGTAAACTATGGCAATCGGTTTAAGTGAACTTGAAAGTCGCTATTGGCACATTACATTCATTTTGCAGCTGGATTCAAGAATTCCGTAATACAGGATTTGAAAAAAGCGTTGCAGAAGCTCGATTGTTTGTAGAAAAAAGTAGTTACGAAATTGAGTCACAATTTAAAGAACAAAGAATAGCAAAGAAAAAACGAATGTTCGGTTATGAACATATTGATGAATCCATATAATCTGTTGAAATGCATTATAGAGTTAACTTTTTTAACACAATGATAGATGCTATCATAGTTGACAGCGAATGTCGATTCAAAGCGCTCAATGAATATTATGAACGATTTGGTTTTATTTATGATATCAATTATTTGAAATCTACACCAAAAGAGAGAGGACCTTCTCAAGCATTGTAATGATTTAGGTAGAATACTTCGAGAAGGTGAAAACAGCGACATACAACCTTATGAACTGTATGAAGAACTCCAGCTTTTAAAATCCAATTCACTAAACT
>JAFIDM010006943.1:46834252-46850809 GCA_023159025.1 Thereuonema tuberculata | reverse complement strand
TGAACTGTATGAAGAACTCCAGCTTTTAAAATCCAATTCACTAAACTCTGTCAACAATGCAAAACAACTTATCCAGTACATTTTAGAAAATAATTTGGAAGAAGTATATCCAAATGTTTACATAACAATCAGAATAATGCTCACAGTTCCAGTCAGTACAGCTTCTGCTGAGAGAAGTTTTTCAAAGTTAAAATTGATTAAGACCTATTTGAGAAGCATGATGAGTCAAGAGAGACTATCTGAGTTATCAGTTCTGTCAATTGAAGCGGAAATAGCGGCTGGTGTTAACTATGACATAATCATGAAAAAAATTCAGTGAGGCTAAAAGCCGAAAAATTCGTTTATATTAATTTGTGATTGTTTATGTAATTTTTGTCAACATTTGATTAGCAATAAAACTCAAATACTCATACATCAGTCTTAATCTATTTATCGTTTTCTTTCTGACTGGGAAATGAAAGAGGCCTCGCAAAGCTGATGTCGCCAACGTCTACATTTGGTCTAGCACCGCCACTGCTTGTAGTCGATATTTCACTCACTTTTCGATGAACTATAGAGCTGCAAATTGGCACACACACTCATTTGAAATAACAATGCACTTCGATGCAAAAATATTACAGATAAGTTGTTTCGTTAGGCAGGAATTAATTATTTAAATTTTTAGGTACACTGCATGTTTTCCTACAACACTCTCTAAGAATTGATTGTTGTTTTCCATTTTTGAGTAAAACCCCGCACAGTTTTCGATGAATCAAGTAGAGCCTTTGCATTTCCTAAATAATAATCCATTTAATTATATTCTTAAGTATGACTTTGTAAGTTAAATGTACTGATGGCGTTCAAATTATGCGAAGAGATACCACTGGGTCGTCGGTGAATTCGCTTACGTGTTATATAAACAAGAGTTAGTTTCTACTTTTTAGTGCTTTTTAGATAAAAGCGTGATTTTTAAATTTTTTTTATTTATATAAATGTAAAACACATGTAAAAAATTATCAAATCTTAAAGAAATAATATTGTGCTAAAAAATGGTTAAATTTATATATAATTGAGTTTTTTTATACAACATTTTAACTTTGTGTCTTTACTTTGCTTATAGTTTTATAATATTAACGATTATAATAAGCTGTATAATCTTTATCATTTTAAATAAGGGCTTTGGAGCCAAGCCCTGAGCTGGTAAGGAACCGGAGCAAACAAATTTTTGGCTGCTCGGCTGTTCCAGATTTGAATTTTTTTTTTTAATACTTACGTCAATTTTTCAGTATGTGTTGACAATGCAGCGAACTTGATGTTTGCTGTAAGAAGAATTTGGCAAGAGTGAAACCGTTTCTAATTCTGATAATGTAAATAAAACCGAAATGAAAATTTAAATAAAAACCTGCAATTAAAAGCATGGATGTGAGACAAGTTAAAAAATAACAGATTAAAAACTCACGACGTTTCAAACCCTCATCTTGTGCTTAGGGTTTTTATCAAGTGTATAATTGTTATCCTCCAAGCTTGGATTCCTTATGTGAGGATAAAATATTTTTATCTTAAAACAGAAATGATTTCACTGAAGGAAGAAACTGAGAAACAGGATGGCCGAGAACTCAACATGGATGTTCCTGCACAATGGGTTGAGGATCCTAGCCTTACATTGCCAATATGTAGCCAGAGACTTTGATATTAACTAAAGCTGAATGGAACGGAGCTAAGAATATAAGAGATATTCTGGCCAAGTCAAATTGTACGATAGTAACCCTTCAAGCAACTGACATAACTCTGGGAGTTGACATGAAGGAGTGGCAAAAACTTGCAAAATTTCTCCAAGACAATTTTGATCTTCATGCGAAAATGTGAAGAAAATCTTTTCCAAAACACCCATTTCCTTGCTGGAATCTATGTAGATCCCCGGTAAGGGTTTTACGGAGTTCGTCGCAAACGATAAAAGCAAACGATTTTAGAAAAGGAGTTTTGAATATTGCCCGACGACTCGAAAAACTAAATTTTTTAAACGCTTTGATATGAGAGAAGATGGTGAAAAGCTCGAATCCTCAACAATGGACCACTTGAGGTTTACGCCCCTATCGACGTCACGTATGACGTGTATCCCATATGCGGCGAGAGCTTGTGGGAAAACAAACATATAACTTTGTGTGAATTACTTAAAAAATCATCGATTTTTGATATTTCAAGACGGATGGTTCAGTACTGTGCAGATCCTTATTGTAATAATTCTGTAAAAACCATGTGCTTTGTTTAACCGGTGTAGATATAGAATAAGTATTACATTATAGAAGGATATTCCAAGAGTTTTTACAGAATTATTACAATAAGGATCTGCACAGTACTGAACCATCCGTCTTGAAATATCAAAAATATCCCACATGCGAAGCAGTAGCCTGGTGGGATATGTTGTAACTACGAAGCCCCGCCTATCCTCAAGTGATCCATTAAATTATATCCTTCTTTGAAAATATACTGCTGTCGTCTTCTCCAATAGGCAATATTGAACTCTACATCCAATCTGAAAATTTTGGAAGGCTTACAATCGTTGCATCCAAATCAAATCTTTTAGTTAAGCCTCTATATCTACTAGGGTTAAAACGAAGCACATGGCTTTGTTTATCCCACAAGCCAAAAAGCAGACTGGTGGGATATTTTGGAAGTATGAAGCCCCGCCTATCCTCAAGTGGTCCATTGAATCATAGCAGCCACATCGAGTAGCAATTTTTCAACAATCACAGAAAGGAAATAATTTCTAAATAGTTCAATTTCAGCATAGTTCTTCAGAAAGATGAATGATTTTGAAAAAGAGCTGGGCAAGTTGGAAAAACATCAGAGAGTTTCAGAAATGCAACATTCGAATGAACAAGACTTTGAGAGGAATTTTCACCAAGATTGTCTTGCAATCGAGGTATGGAAAGGCTCAAAGTAAAATCAGCGTTTAAAGCTATTCAACCATTCCGAATTCAAGCTATCTTTCGAGTTGTATCCAGTATGTCCACTATATAAGCCAATGTCGAGTGACTATTTTCTGCCTTAAATGACAGGCAATGAAAGATGACTTACTGTCCCTGTTTTGTTTTTTAGAATTAATTATGATGATTAATTGGGTTTATTTAAAAATAAATTCGCTTGTTTTTTAAAATTTCATTTTGGTAATACGAATTTAAAAAAATATTTATTTGCTCCCGCGTGGAGCAAGTATTTTAATGTCGGAGTGGAGCAATTACAAATTTGGTCTGCTCCAAAGCCCTGTTTTAAATAATCTTTTGTTACCCTTGAAACTACGGAAATGGTGAAAAAAACTCAGTTAACCCGTTTTTTGGTTACATCAAAGCTTCTATTTTTTTTCTTCTTAAGTTAATATTATATTGAATGAAATAAATGAATCATCAGTTAGCGAAATATCAAAATGTATAATATTTGAGGGATTTCATCCATTACATTCTCAAATTTTTGCCTAAGAAAGAGTGATCAGACGTCCCATACTTTGCGATATTGTCCAGTTTTTTTAAATTATTTTCGCGTTGTCCGATAAATCGAATACGGGACGCAAAACTGCAATTTCAACATAACTATTTATCCGCATTTCTTCGTTTTATTTTCAGTCGTTGAGAACATGATAAATTTCATTTTGGCTTTCACCATCTGTATTGAATAAGTCCGCAGTTTCTTCATTATAAAGTTATGAACAGTTTCCAACAATGGATATTATGCTCCCGTTTAGACTTTAAATTGATTAGTTACTACGTGCAAGAACGTCTTATTCCTGTACGTGCTGTAAGGTTCATATTAAAGCTTGAGTGTCCATTGCAATTCAACCTAAAGAAACACTTTATTTATGCCATTACATAACTGCAAATAATCTTTTTTGTAAACAAATTTATGAAACTACACGAGAAAATGGTTGGTTTTTTTCCCGCTACATCAGGCACTTAACCGGACCTCCCCTTCAGGCAAGAAAAAAAAAGAAAAGAAAGAGATTATGTTCAAGCGTGTATATGTAAATGATGAAATTCAAAGAGCCTACTTTAGCTATAGATTTTAATATTAAGATCAATTTACTTTTAAAGTTTCACTTAAATTGTCTAATTTTATTTTATATTACTAATTTCCTTGGCATATAATTTCCTCAAAATAAGATGAACTGAACTTTTTTCCCCTTCAAAATGTACATGATAAAAAATTTGTAAAAAAAAACAAAAGTAATTCAGTTTCTTCACTTATTTATTTATTTTTCTCCCTGTAATTCTTTTTTCTTTTATTTTCATCTGTAATTTGCCTCGATGCCGACATCCTTTTGTCTTCTCGACGGGATCCCTCGTAAGACAACTGGGATGTCAAAACTATAATCAATATATACTGTTGTAAATTTATTTTTTTTGTAGGCAATAAATTATTATTTTTATTATTATTAAAAAAAAGCAAAGTCATTTATAAAAAATTAAATTAAAGGCCCCTCCCTCCCCCCTTTAACACAATCTTGGCTAAGTGCCTGGCTAGATTAAGGAGTCCCGTATTTTTATTTTCAAAATCTGGTCATCCTAATCGAAGAGATATCAGTATTTTACAGTCGCACATGCGACCGCCTTTTCTATTAGTTCAAAATTTATTGAAATTATCTGTTAAATCATTTACATTGCAATCAGCCCTCAAAGGCATTTCTGATTTTCTGTATCGAAAATTGAAGTCCCTTAGCATTTCATCTCAGTCCAGCATACGTAACAGCAGAGATTTCGTTAAGAAGATGGCAAACCTCAATGTAATTCCTAATCATTTAATTATTTTCACTCAATGTGAAATCGCTTTTCACGTCAATTTGTCCCGAATTTCTCACTCATACTTTGCATTATAAAAGAACAAGAAAATTACATACGTTCATTCAAACGAATATATTTGACTAGTTGCAGCCCGTGAAATATTCACGGAAGTAAAACAAATTCCACATTTTTGAAATACGTGAAATTTTTCAAAAAAACAAGATCGAAAAAGATGATTTAAGCTCATTTTTTAAAAGGAATAAAATGTACAAACCCTGCTGCATTCGATCTATTTGTAGCAGACATTTGTACATTCAATACAAATTCTACTTACAGATTTTGTCATTTATTACCGAGACCTTCAAAATAAGCTATCATTCTCATGTCTCCGTCACATTTTCAGCATGATGGTTATAATTTCGTGCTTTTCCTTGTTGAACATTTCTTGATAGTTGATTGATGATAAAGAACTGAAAACTTTTAATACTATTTTTCAACATCTAGATTGATGAATTATTTAATTCTCAAAAATCTCTTTATGCACGATGTTTTGTGTGTAAACATTATTATTGTTCAATTTTAATTGTTCATGAAGTTTTCCTTGGAGACTTGTTTCAGAGATATTGACTTTTAAACATTTATCTTAACCAATACTGGAATTCTGCCTATATTTATTTGCTGAACTTGTACTATGGCAATTATGTAGCGCCACAACGCTGACCGAAAGACCATCGTTATACGATTCTTGATTTTGTACTATCAACATGCTTTCCTGGCACTTTCGACGAAATAAGTTAACTTCCTGCCCTAAAATAATAGGCTCCTCCAAATTGAGCCTAAGAGAGAGTGCTCCACAATGCCTTACAGGGACATAGGAATTATTTGTAGTTCATTTTTTAATCTATGCACTAAATGAGTAGATGAAAGTTTATAATTTGTTTATACTTAAGTATTCTTTTTTTACTTGTTTTTGAATTGAATTAAAATTTTTGGATTGATTTAAAATACAGTCGGACCTCTATTTAACGAAGTCGCTAAATCCCCCAAAAAAGTTCGTTATATGGAAATTTCGTTAAATAGTGATTCACCTTTTAAAATTACTTTAAACTACATAAAACAGATTTAAAATACATAAACAATAAATGTTATTAAAAAAAGTAATAATTTTTACATTACCACATGCGTACTTAAATTTTACTAATAAAGTCTGTTAATTTTGTCTTTTTTTTAAAAAAAAAGTGTTTTCGTTCATAGTCACGTCTCGCATCTTTGCAATGCACCAAAAATCCCTTCAGTAGTTTCTTCAAATTGTAATCCGCGTCGGATTGTTTCAAATGATTTTAGCATTTCATTACACGAAGGTTTTTTGATTTCTGCATCATGATCATTTCCATTTTCATCATCTTCATCTTCATCGCAATTCATTGCTGTATTGTTTTCATTTTTCACAATGTCCAAAATATCCGATTCGGTTAGTGTTTCCGAGGTCTGAACTTCAAAATGAAGTGAAAGATAATCATCGTTAATTTCTTCTTTTTCCCTCAGCTGTATTCTCGAAAAGTTCGTTAAATAGAAAATGCACTTCGCTATTTGGAGGTTATTTTACGAAGAAATTAGCAAAATGTTCTTGGTTCCAAAGAAAAGTTCGCAAAATAGAGAAATTCGCAAAATAGAGGTTCGTTAAATAGAGGTCCGACTGTAATTAAAGATTTATTTTTTGGATAAAATTTGAAGTAAGTATTGAACAACGCACCAAATTAATTAAATCAACTAATTTTTTTTTTCAAAAAGAGATATGTTAGTATAATTTTAAAATTAAAAATACACTAACAAAATTAAAATTAAAAATACACTTTAAAATAGTCTCTCTCCGACTCTCCTCGCTCTCTCCACTTTGATGACAAACATACAATCCGTTTTTTCCCTATTAATAGTATGATTCAATCGCACTTCTAGTGGAAGCCATTTTCAAAATGCAATTTTTTGAGTTCAACGGAAATCACTATCGGCAAACTACGGGAATTTTCGTGTGCCTTTCTGTGTCCGCCATTTTGGCAGAATGGGTCATGATGTACATTGAAAAACACTTATTAGGGCAAATAGATATACCTCTGTGCCATAGATATGTCGATGTCATTATCATTTATGCGGACAAGGACATTACATTGGACATTTTCGACATATTTTCACAGATTCATCCTTCCATTGAATTTGACATCGAAGTTGAGCATAACGGCCAGTTACCTTTCCTTGATGTCATGATTTCGCAATCAATCAAAGTTTCACCACTGCTGTCTTTAGGAAGCCCACCTACTCAGGAATTATAATGAACTTTAAATCATATATTCCCCTTTCATTTAAAATAAACATCATACCCATTTTTATTTTCCGTGCATTTGCACTGTCTAGTAACGAAGAAGTCTTTATTTCTGAATTAAGCACTATTTACACATTACTATTTTCTAATGATTTTCCACGTTGGTTTATGAGACGTCATTTCAAGAAAACCATAAGGAACTTTTACAAAAACGACAAGCCCCTCAAAATAAACAGAAATTATGTTTTGGATCAATTGATTATCATTCTGATCTCTTTCCTGCTATTCGAAAGCCGTGTAAGCCCTTCAACATCTGCATTACTGCGCCAGCTAGACACACTGTATATGATATCCTTCGTAAAACAACGTCAATCAAAACACCCCGGATAGCGGAATTGTATATGCACTATCAACATCGTTGTCTTTATTTGGGAGAGACACGCCGAACTTTACAGGAGCGAGTGGCGGAGTATTTTAGGGCGTTCCGCAATCGAAACACAGACTATCTTTCTTTTGTACATGCCAGCATGATGCAACACGGTATCAACTTTCATTCTCCCAAAATTATGGCGAAATGCAAAGCTCATCATTAGGATCAAGATTAATATGCAAATGCATATTTTTACTGGCTAATTGAAAGTCATGCAAAAACATTTTTATAAATGTTTTGAACGTCTCTGATGACGAATATGCAAATAGTGCATATTTTTGCATAATTGAGATATTTCTGCTTATAATAGATTATTGTGCATATATTGAGGCTTTCACTGCATAAACCCCCAAATTTGCATATTTTCAAAAAAAAAAATTAAGATTCTGGATTTTTTTGGCTGTTTATCACTGCTTTTTTCGTTGACTGTACTTGATGACTGGATACTCGATGACTGACCCCTTCCCTGTTACTGTTCCACATGTCCTTGTGTTGGGAAGGGAGAACATATGACTACCATCCCTACCTGCTTTGTTTTTTTTTGTTGCTTATTCGTCATATTCTCAGTAAACGCCACAGCAGCAGCAGTGCTAGTGTCAATTGATTTTGTTGTATTTTGTGCGAGTGTGTTTGTGATGCCTTCTGCGAAATTGTCGAAACAAGCACCCTGAAGCAATGGATACGAAATAAAGATTATCATCTGTTAGGACAGACGGAACATAAGAGTTCTGTGATTTTCATATTTTTGAAAACTTCCTGAGTTTACTAAGAACGTAGAGACCAGAGGAATGCCACTCTATGAACAATGAAAGTAGCAGAATCCCTAACACATTTCCCAGGCACAAGGCTGTCACGATGAAAACATCTTTTTTTTTTCTCTCTTTTTTTGTAGACACGTTGCTATCAAAAATTGATACAACACAGCACAGTTAGAGCATTGTGCTCAAAGTAAAGAGAAAGTGTGGATTGCTTGAACAAATTTACAAACTCACAAATTTGTGCCCTAAAATTTTGTCAAATAACCTCATGTGATGGTTGAACGATCGTTTTCAACATTCAAAAATAATAATTTCATAAAAAAAATAAGGTAAAGAAATAGTGAACAAATTGAAACTTAAAATATATGACATGTGATTCACATTTTTGTAGAAAAATAATAAAATTATTAAATAATAATTAATAAAAAGAATATTGGATTTTGCGTATTTCTGCATATTTCTTGTTTGAATATGCATATTTTCGACTTTGTTTGTGCCTATAAATCCTAGCCCTACTCATCACAAACGAAAATGTTAAGAATCCTGCTTCATATTACAGCTTGAAGATTCATACAATGATCACCTTTCAGTCTCCACTAAGGCTGAATATGGACTGAATTCAATTACACAAAGAAGAAATAGAAGAACATGAAACTGAAGAAGAAGAGAAAAAAAAATCAATATGTTAAAATTTGATTAATTAATTATTTTAATTTATTTTTCAGATCCTTGTGTTCCTTTTCCCTGCCTTTCTACAACTATCAAGGACGCCTATCAATGCCTCCTCCACCAACAGAATCCAGCTACTGAACTTTATTTACATTCCAGCACATGGGCAACTAATTTCCATCACGAGGTCTTTCCATCGCAGCCAGGACTCCACACAACTGTATGACGTCACGATATATTAATTATTGTGACTTCACATTTCCCATAGTCACTGTATAAAATCATGTTACCTACCCGTAAAAAATCCATTGCTTGTTAAAGAATTGCGTTGTCAATTCGAAACCTAGGTCGATTGTAATTAAGTTTTAAGCTTCATTAAATTCTCATCTTTTAACAAACAGGTGTGTCGGCTATTCTTTGCATAAATTAACATAAGCAGCGCGCGTAAAATTATAATTGAGAATCATTTACAATAGAATTCGTTTTATTCTGCGTGAAGTTGAAGAATATTTACAATAAAAAACTATATAATTACACACTTAATTAAAAAATGACATACCCTGAAGCTCGGTTATAACGCGGTTGTTTCTATCGCGAATTCGGATATAACGCGATTTGGTCTTGGACCCCTTCTATTTTGGAAAAGGTGTATACTTGTAAAATTGCACAATTTACCGTTTTTTCGCCTAAAATCAAATCAAAGGTGTAAATTAATATGCTTGTTTCCTTATTATTTACAGTAATTGAGACTCTATACCCACCCTAATGTCACGAAAATGCGTCAAATACAATATATTTTTAAAAAAATACCAGAATCGTGGACTTTTTCATTTAACCAAAATGAATATCGAGATCTATTTTTCTGCCAATGACCACCAGTAAAGAGGCCCATGTAATCTAATAGACATATGAATACCTAGTTTCGATCCACGTGACTCGTCGTTTATACAAGATGGCGGCGCCAAATCGATTTTCGCTAATATAACCCATCAAAGTGTTGAAAAGGTAATGATTTATGTATTTATAAATAAAAAAATCTCTGACATAGGTCTGAATGATATAGGTAATCGCAAAATGACCATTTTGAATCGATTTGAAATCGTTTGGGCGGTAATAGGGTGCGATGTACGACATTTGACGTCGCGAAGTAATAAAAGTTCGGTTATATCGTGATCTTAGAGATCTTGGATCCGAAAGATCGCGTTATAACCGAGCTTCTTTGTATTTACAATGGAGTCTTTCAAACCCACATAGGGTTCATCATCATGCACTAATAAACGTCTTCAAAGGTTATACAGTTACAAAATTATTCTAGTTATATACAGTTACAAAATTTCTTAGTACCATAAAATTGTTTTATTCAAATTAAAACATTTTCTGAGCTTCCCATTGGACAAAGATCTCTTTCAATCAATCCTATAGGAAAACGCTCCAGACTGCCCTCTGTCTGTCATCTAAGGAACTAAAAATAGATAATTAAATTATTTTTTCAATCAAAAAGTTTTTTTCCTTTTATTCTTATTTTAATCCAAAATATTTCTCATTTTATCAATCTTATCTTTAATTTTCTTCTTATGGATTGCTGAAAATTTTTTTTAAAATTACCATCAACTTATATAATTTGCTAATTTCGTCTGTCTGTCTGTAACTCGATGTAATTAAGCTATTAAGATAGATCCAAGGTTCTGAATGGTACCATTGAATCAAGGGTAATCAAATTGGATGAAATATTAGTTCATTTTATCATTCCATGTTGTTTCCATGAAATTTTACCTGAAATTCTAACAAAACATACGTTCAAAGCCAAATAATTTTGATACCACTGCACCGATTTTAATGAAATTTGGCATACTTACTCAGTTTTTTACGCTGATTTTGAAACTGAAAACCATTTTTGCCGTAGAAGCTTCGTTCACAAGTTAGCTCAGTATTTAGATTATACATAGGGGAGTTTTAAATGCCTTTCGGCGCAATGAGTCAAAAATAATAATTATTCTTTAGATAAATTAACCTTCAGATATGGTTGGTATTCGTTTTCTTTTTGGGTGGAAAATGATCCTTTAGATCAGTGGTGCCCAACCTTTCGTAATATGGGGGCCAAAATTGACTTTGCTGTGAATCTCGAGGGCCACAATGTGGTGGAATCTCCTATTCAACAACCAAAAAAAAAAATAAAACAGCGGGCCACATGTAACACCTTTGCGGGCCGGATATGGCCCGCGAGCCGTAGCTTGGGCACCACTGCTTTAGATGAAACTCTCAGAACCTATATTACAGGTGTATAGGTAAGAAGTACACCTAAATAGGTCTGATAAACATTAAAAAAAAAAAATTTCAAATCAAATCATCAATCGAATCAAATATATATATATACACCTATAAATTGGCTAAGTTAGTCTGTCTGTACTCGATATAATTAAGCTATTAAGATAGATCCAATGGTTCTCAATGGTACCATTGAATCAAAAGTACTGAAATTGGATGAAAATATTAGTTCATTGTGTCATTCATGTTGTTTCCATGAAATTTTATTCTTGGAAACTGACCTCGACAACTGAAATTTTAACAAAATGTACGTTCAAAACCAAATACTTTTGTTAACACTGCATCCATTTCAATGAAATTTGGCATACTTACTTAGTTGTTTACGCTGATTTCGAAACTCAAAACCATTTTTGCCGTAGAAGCTTCGTTCACAAGTTAGCACAGTATTTAGATTACATTTACTTTATATTTGATAGTTGATAATAAAAGGATTTTTCAGATTTGTTTATGCCTGTCGTCCGACAGGCTTTGCTGCTAGTTATGTAAATAATGTTGAATGTTAACGTTAGGTATAAATGAATTGCAAGAATCCAATAATCTAATAAACAAAGATTCTATGGCCTCCCTACCTAATTTATTTTTCCATTCATCTATAATTATGCATTCCTCAAAGTTACCAATATGTTCTTTTTTATATATATATGATTAGCTATGAAAGAGGCATTAACTTTTCCGGTTCTTATACAACTGCGGTGCTGTTAAACCTATTATTCAAAGTCTGACATGTATTCCCTATGTAAAAACAACTTTCTTTATCACAAGGAATCAAATAAATATAGCCCTTTTTTTTCCATTTAAGTTTTTCTTTTGTCCTTATGTTCAATAGGATACGATAATTTGTTCTCCAAATAATATCCCAAACTAATATCAGTACCTTTAAAAATATTCTGTAACTGTTTGTGTATTACAGGATTAGACGGAAAAGCAGCCCAGACCAGTTCATTTTTCTCTTTTTTCGGTAAAGGGTTATAAATATTATGAATACTTTTTGTCATAGTGGAGTCTACTAAACTAATAGGATAACCACAACTAATAAAATCCTTTTTGATCAAATCTAAATGTCTATAGAAAAGCATTTCGTTAGAACAAAGGGTAAAGGCTTTCTTTATTTTCATGCTAATTAAGTTGGTTTTAGCAAAAAGAGGAATGGCTGAGGAATATAACGTAATGATAGTACCCGATGTGGGTTTTGAATAAGGTTCAGTAAGAATGGTTTTATTATTAATTTCAATCATCACATCAAGAAACGGTAAACGACCATCCTTACGCTTTTCCAATGCAAATTGACTATCTTTAGCAATAGCATTAAATTGGTCCAAACTTCCTCGGAATTTTCATCAGCAAATATAAAAATATCATCAACATACCTCTGAAAGGAGTATGTTGAATTGTCAAAGAAAACAATAAAAGAATATTCCAAAAACTGCATGGAAATTTCCGCTAAAATCATTGATGAGGGCAGCCCCATGAATAACCCAAGATGCTTCAATACAATAAGATCATTGGCCATAAAGAATTGGTTAGCAAACAAAAATTCTATTAGACAAATCAAATCTAGTTTTTCTTTTGAACATCTAATCTTCAAAATAAAAATCAAGAACTTTTATTAATAATCTAGAAGTAATAGATGTAAAGAGATCCTTAGCATCTATAGAGAATAGTGTATTATTTTTTTTCCCTTATAGATAAAGATCTCAAATTTTCGCAAAAATCTTTACCATTTTTAACAAAGCTTATAGGAATGTTTTTAAATTCTTGTAACTTTGTAGCCACCATCTTTGAAATCCTTAATAAAGATCTATCGCGGTTGATGATTGGCCTAGTTGCAAATTCGTTGTTTGAGTTCCTGGTCTTATGAACTTTAGGCAAGACCTTCATTTCAGGAAAACTGTATTATTCATCCAGTATTTCCTCTGTATCTTCGCCTAGATCGAATTTTTTACCTAAAAGCCTAACATTTTTTCTAATCTTTCTATGCATCTGATCAAATTCACATTTCAGGATTTCTAAATTATGAACATAATTATTGAACATAAGGACAAAAGAAAAAATAAAATGGAAAAAAAGGGCTGTATTTATTTGATTCCTTGTGATAAAGAAAGTTATTTTTACATAAGAGAATAGCGGTCAGACTTTGAATAATAGGTTTAATCAGCACCGTAGTTGTATAAGAACTGGAAAAGTTAATGGCTCTTTCATAGCTAATCATACGTATAAAAAAGGTCATATTGATAACTTTGAGGAATGCATAATTATAGATGAATGGAAAAATAAATTAGGTAGGGAGGCCATAGAATCTTTGTTTATTAGATTATTGGATTCTTACAATTTATTTATATCGAATGTTAACATTCAACATTATTTAGATAATAGTAATTTTAAAAAATTTTCAGCAATCCATAAGAAAAAAATTAAAGATAAGATTAATAAAATGAGGATTAAAATAAGAATAAAAGGAAAAAAACTTTTTGATTGAAAAAATAATTTAATTATCTATTTTTAGTTCCTTAGATGACGGACAGAGGGCAGTCTGGAGCGTTTTCCTATAGGATTGATTGAAAGAGATCTTTGTCCAATGGGAAGCCCAGAAAATGTTTTAATTTGAGTAAAACAATTTTATTGGTACTAAGAAATTTTGTAAGTGTATATAACTAGAACCTTTGAAGATGTTTATTAGTGCATGATGATGAATCCTATGTGGGCTTGAAAACCTCCATTGTAAATATGTCATTTTTTAATTAAGTGTGTAATAATATAGTTTTTTATTGTAAATAAGTATTAACATACGTAAAATAATTTTTAATTAAGTTGAAGAATAAGTAAAAAAAAGACTTTCTGTTTAAAATCAAATATAGTAAAAGTCCGAAATTCCGGACTCCGCAGGACTGGGTCGATCCGGAATTTTGGATTTCCCGGAATATCAAGTTTTTAAATTCAAATTTAAGATAAGTAAAGAAGAGATGACCAGGTAACTTTTGACAGTTTATATACGAGCAATTAAAGAAGGTTTCATTTATCAAAACGAACAGTTTTAAGGAAAAATAAAATCATCACTTTTTTACTGACAAGATATAAGCCTAAAACTTTTCATCAAAAAAAAAAAAAAAAAAGAGCTTGTAATGATTGAAATAGAAATGAACAAAATAAAAGTAAAATGCAATATATGAAGGAAACCTATATTGTAAAATTAAATCTATACCTATAAAGGCAAAACCCCTGACTCATTCATCAACGCATAGCCCAAACTGCTGAACCTAGGAACTTGAAATTTTCAGGATGCGTTCCCTTTATGACGTAGGCCTTCACTAAGTGGGGTATTTTTAAAAATCCTTTCTAAGGGGTGTAAACGGAGAGCTGAAGTTTCCTGAAGGTTATGCATATCTCGGAAACGGTTTGAGCTAGAAACACGAAATTTGACATGAGTGTTCTTTGTCAAATCAAAAAGACCCGTATTCAACGAATTTTCGATATTGGCGTCCTAAGGAGTGTAAACGGCAAGGGGCAACTTTCTTGAAGCGTTACATATGAACTTGGAAGCGACAATTGGAACTACAAAAATATTGTTGTTCAACAATTGGAACTAAAATATTGTTGTGCATAATAAGGCCACATATTAACGGGTACTACGGGATGTAAACGGGAGCACGGTGAGGGAATAAACACTGCTCAAGGATACTCCTATGGAGATTTCGGGATAGATATAGATTTGTAATGATTACATGCGTTTTTATGAACTGGGAAAGGTATGAAATGATATGGTTGTGGAGAAGAGGAGAAAGGGCTGGGAAGTCTTATATTTTTCGATCTCGATGTTAATTTCATATCTAGGGAGCTCGAGTTAAAAAAAATCAAATATAACATTACTTTGTATCTATCACGCGATTTTTGTACCCACTGGGAAAGTTTCGAAGTGATCTCACAATTTCAATTTCTTTTTCATCCACATCATTGTAACCGTACGGAGAACGGATAATTTGCTATTTTCTTATAAAGAATAATATTGTAAAAATAAACAACAGTGAAAACAGAAACCAGACAAGATTGTGGGAGCAGTAAATATAATTAAATATCAACTACATAGTACAGAAATACCCTAACTTAGCATTATCCGTCCAAGGTCCGCGTTGAAAAAAAAAATAGATACTTTATTGGTCCGTGGTACGTTTTCGGTTGAGTAACACTGTCCTAGACCATATGAACGGATGTAATATTTGACTAAAAATACCTTTCCTTTTGTACTCGCATTATTGCCTCGACTTATTGAAAACGTAATACCAGTTACCAGACAGTTTAAATTCAAATAGACCGTGAATTTGGACACGCCCTATTTTCGCGTGGGGATGTGGAATGTTTGCTATTGTTTGTTTTGCCCAGTACTGTATTACATACGTATATGCATCGCATTCAAAGCAAGATTTTATTTTATACATTGGTAAATTCAACTTAGGATCCATTTGAGCTAATTAATGTACGGATTTCACCAATGAGAAATCAGATAATAACAGCATCTTATAATAATAAGATTATTGTGTATTGGTTACACGATCATTCAAATATTTATTAAGATTATCTGAAAGGATAAATCAACAATCTAATTCGGAAAATTAGGAAAGTTAGTTATCAAACAACCGTACAGTGACTCGTGTGGACTATACATTAATGTTCGAGAAAAACTTAGACCCTTGTCTAGTAACGCGTAGATCTTCTTTTCGATTGGTTTACCGCATCCACACAACAGTGCATGGGCTCCATGAGCTCTCTGAAATACTATGTAGATAGTTTACACTTTGCCTTCTCAATAGTAGACGAGAATTCCCAAATATTTCGCCGGAGGTGGAACCATGACACTGACTGCAAGTTGAATCACATCCCACATTCTTCTACTTGGCTTCAAATCCGGCGAACGACTTATTTAATTAATGATGCGAAACTCAGAGGAATCGGACATAATTTGTTGATTGTGGATCTGTGTATTGTTCTGTAGCATGATCGTCCCAGCTTTTCGCCTAAGGCGGGGATCGAACCCGCAGCCAAGCGCCTTTACTACTCGGCTTTTCGAACCACCATGTATAAAGTTAACGCGAATAAATTTGTAAAAACAAAAATAACAAGTCCAAACTCTACAAACCATTAAGAATGTCCAAAGTAAATTCCATTTGATTGTATACAGCACTGATAACGATAAAGTCAATTCTGGAAGCAACTGTTATCCCTCGAACTAATGTTTTTCTAGAAGAACTTAATGCTATATCGAAACGTCGTGTTGATAGGGTCCACCTAATTCAAGAATGAAGAACAAAAAAAAAA
>JAFIDM010006943.1:46813698-46833852 GCA_023159025.1 Thereuonema tuberculata | reverse complement strand
AAAAAAAAAAAAAATAGGATGACGCCGCGAAATTCCGGTGTGCAACTGCATTTCGGCTAGATATTCAAATAATTAAAGTTTCATTCCGAAAGAACCTGCCGGGAGTTTTCAGAGAGCATGATTTAAGGGTGCATTCTGGGGTCAATATTCCTAGGAGTGACGTTTTCAAGGAAGAAGTTGCCTCTACGTCGGACCCGTCGACAGTACTAACAACTGAGAGAATTTGAGAAAGAGAGCAGATCGTAGACTTAAGGCGAATGTTCATGCGGATACGTCAGACGCTGTTTGCAGCAGTGATGCAGGATAGCACACATGCGATTGTGCGATCAAGACAGCAGCCTTAACCATACCAATGGCGTCCCTGTTCTTAACTCAAAGGCACGTGACTTCCTGTACGCATCACGTGGTATCAACTGACAGAAACAGACTTCACTCTCGCTGTGGTTTAATAGTCTCTTAAATAATATTTGATAAAGTATCCCAGAAGAGCTTCTATCACCAACCACCCATTACACGCAGCACCGTCGAGCCCGAGAATCCTGAACGGGAAATTTGTCACGAGCAATTGCAGTCATGTTGTGTTCAGCAATGAATCCCGCTTCTCTCTTGGCACAGATGGATCACCGTAATCGTGCATTGAAGAGCCAGGGTCATCATTCCAATCTGAACATCATTAGCTGTTCTGGTGGTAATTCTAAGAAAAAAAAATCATAATGGACACTATGGATCGATTCGGCTTCTTTTCCCAGATATGGACTGAAATGCCGCTTCGCCTAGTTATCGTGCGAACACGTGAAATAGCTGGTTTGAGGTCAGTCATTGTTTGTTGTTGTTGCTTTCCGACACGGGTAGTGTAACCGATGACGTCATTCGGTAAAATGCAACCTAATCAAACGAGGAACACGCCGACGTTAGGTTTTTTGCAATGAGCGTGCCGTTGCCGCGGAATATCGAGACCGATGTCCTAATTGCAGGATCCGTGTACCGGTGTTTGAGTGATTCCTTTCCACGTATCCGTCTCCTCCATGTGCTACGGAGGCGTTTTAAATGCTGTACACATGTATCACATGTTGTACCCACCAAATATCGAGAACTCTACATTCGGATGGTCTTTATCCGTAATTTCTGCAGAAAGTCCAACACCCATTTTCTGGAAATTTTGAATCTCATGTGATATTTGTTCGGACCAATTTGGATGTGCTTCAGTACATCCTAGTCTGTAATGAAGTCACATTCACTTTTGATTATTAACAACACACAGAATTCCAAGATTTGGTATAACTGACTTTGCTATTAGCATCCACCATTACATTGCTGTTGTTCCGTGGATGTAATCATTGTAATGTTTACAACACCGAGATATAGAGTTTGAACAATACCTCTGAAAGGGCTTCAATGAAATTCCATCTCTAAATCAACACGCTATTAAATTGTAATCTGATAATTTTCATTCTGGGACTTCCTACAAAAAACGAAGTGTCCACATCTCGCGAAATAAGTCGAATCGACTGAAAATGATGTGTACTACATTGTTTGCTCAAAATAACCATCCGAATATACTGGCGAAGTTTGTCGGTTTAATGCCGGAACACCCTGTATAAGGCAAACAAAACGTTTGGCGCCGATTTTAAATAGGATATTAAGAAACAAACAACGCTCCTTGATTATATAACAATGTATCAAAGAGATATATAACAACATATTAAAGGTTATATAACAACATATCAAAGAGAGGCAAAACGAGCCACCACTTTGGATTACATCACTTACACTTGCCCCGAGGCCGACGAGAAATTGATGTTTCTCGTCGGCCTCGCACTTGCCCAATGCGCAGATGTTATTCGTATCTTACGAAATTTAAAACACAAATGACCTGGTGGCAAGAACAGTGGGAACAGTCCATTAAAGGACGTCCGCTTTTTAATTATATTAATAAAGTGAGAGTTGATTTACTCTCTTCTGATTTTATTTTAAATCAATTTTTAACTGGGCACGGGGATTTTAATGCTTATCTTTTTAGATTTGGTAGAGGAGAAATTTTACGATGCAGATATTGTAATATGATGGAAGACGAGGATCGCGAACATGTGCTTTGGCGCTGTCAGGATCCACGTCGTATTCAATTCAGGGAATCATTTAGGATTTTTCTAATCAAGAAAGGGCTATCTTTTCCTTGTTTAGATGAAAGAGTACTAAAACACCATTACAAATTTATGCGATTTGTTCATAACATGAGCCTTTCTGGTAATGATTAATATGTTTATTGGTTCCCTTCCTCTATCTTCTTATATAAATTTTAAACTATAATTAATGTTTTAACTATTATGGGTTTTATGTGTAGGGATTTTTTTTTGTTTAATGTTTTATTGATTCCCCATGCCCAGGTAACCTCTTTTTTTTTTTCTTTTTAATCATAAATAGTAATCTGTTTTTTATCATTTTTATTTGCTTATTGTTTTAAAATTAACACTTTTGCCTTTTTTGTCTTTACATTTTACACTTGTATTACTTTTGGGGGGATGGCCTACATTTTTACGTCTCATTTCTGTCGTCCGGTAGTGGCCGCCGGACACGAAGACCTTCCCGCTTTTCGTTTTAAATCGGGACTTTCTCCTTTTCTTTGTGGGATTTTTTTTTCCTTTTTTTTCGGCCTGATCATGTGATTGATCAATGGGGAGGGTGGGAGGGTGGGGCCCGAACTGTACCCGGCTCTTTGGATAGGACCTTTGGTGGTCCAAAGGGCTGTTCGGGTTGGGCCCCTGCCGACCAGTTCATATCTTATCGTGTGATTAGCTTGGCTTACATCTTGTTTTTTGTTCTATTTGTAAAAAAAAAAAAAGGAAAAAAAAAATAAAATAAAAAAGGAGGTTTTTTTTTATGTTTAACCTTTTTTAATCTTTTGGTTTAATTTCGTTGTAATAAGGATTTGAAAAATTTGATTTTTTTTTTCTTTCTCTTTTCTCTTTCTTTTCTTTTTATATTTTTGTCCTTGGTCAAATGTATATGTTGCTGTCCAGGCACCAAAAACCTGCTATGTGGGTGACGGTGCTGTTTGTCTTCTTCTTCTTCATTAAGACTAAAGATTATATAATAAATGAAATCAATAAATTAAAAAGAGAAAATATTTGGGTTATCTGCATTTTTTCTGTTGCGAGAACGATTTCTTATAACAGAGAGGGAAATTCAATGAGGGAAAAATATCAATTTAATTAGATGTAATTAATCATTTCTTCCGAGACAAAATCAATTCAGTGACGTGAATCCCGAAGAAATAAGCACGAAGAAATTGACGGTGGATGACAGGAAGCATCTTAATCGTGAAGAAAAGAAAGCCGAACTGGAGCTGCAATACTTACGTATTAAAATCCTAAACATGAATATCAAAAACCAAGCCTGCGATTGTATTCACGGAGCGACTGCCTTACTCGTGAATAGCAAACTATTTTGTTATTCTAAGTAGTGAAACTATATAAGCTGAAGACGAATATATTAAGACGGGAATTAAGAACGATGCCATGAACAGTGAATGAGGTTTATATTAGAGTTTCTTCGTTGTATTGAGAGTGAAATCCGTCACGTGATTACCGAAGAAAAGGAGTAGTTCCGTGAATGATAGATCAGTCTTCGCTTTGCTGCAGCTAAACGAACCGTCTTTTAGCGTTAGCTTCATGCATAAATGTAGTGTATTCTTCTACAGTCAGACACATTTTACGTTCAATTTTAATAGACATTATGTCGATGTTTACTTAAAGATAGAGGAATTTAAAAAAGCTAACACACTTACTTGTTAAAAAACTAAAAAAAATCTTTAAAAACATGTAATAGAGGAGACCAGATCCAGCTTGTTAACAGGATTTCATCAGTGACTAATTAGAAACAGGAGGGCAGGCTATATACAGTGGATAAGAACTAATGGAATCGCTGCTGCAAAAAAAAGTGCACTGCGGTAAACTTAATACAGTAGAGTCCCAATTATCTGCGAGTGCCGCGAAAAATTTTTTTAATTACGAACCTCAAAAAATCAATTTTAATCCAAGCCAACAAAAGGGAAAGTACATCAGGCCCTACAGTGCGAAGGTTGAAAATTACTAACAGGTTTATTGTGCATCGTAATCCTATAGGCCTTCTCGGAATTTGTGGATGAGTGGCAGGCTCTTGCTCTGCAGAAAGGTTTCTGCTGCACTGTATATATTTTAAAAGTTTTCCAAATTATGTTTTTTGTATAATAAAACGTAGTTTTTATGCTGAAATTTTTTTTTCGTGTTTACACCTCCTTTTCAGTCTTTTTTCGGGTTATCCGCGAAGCCCTTGCCACCCAATTCCGCGGATAATCGGGGCTCTACTGTATATAAGTGAGTGAAAAGCTGATTGGCGCGCCACCCAGGGAAATACACAGAAAACAAACACCATACAAACAAAGATGTATACAAACAAAGAGCATGGTAGATCAGAGGGACTTGCAAATGTTGAATGGTCCACGTATCAATGTTTACATAATTGAACGGATCAAAATAGAATCTATTGAATTAAAAGATCGTTGGTTTTTTTTTTAGGTAAACCATATTGATATAGCCCTAGCGGAGATACAGTCAGTAATACAGTTGTTCATAGGTAGAATAAAGATGGACTCCTTGCATTTTCGTAAGTAGTGCTGGATTTCTTTGGCCAGGATGGATGGCTTCGAAGTTTGGAAGGTATGCCCAAATTTTTAGAATGCAGTACGGTAGCATATGATATGTCGGAATTGTTGATGGCTCGCACGTGTTCTGACATGCGTTCCTCCAAGATAAAATTTATTGCATCCCAGGCATGGCAATGCTTGCACAAAACCTTTAGTTTTTTCTGAACTTGCAAAATGGAAAGTAACTTTTTTGCAGTAGTGTTTGTACTATCAGCAGTAAGGAAAATGTTGTGCCTACATAATAGCTTAGACAGAGCCGGAAACAACCCGGAACGGAAGCTCGTAGATACGAAAAGGCTGTTTTTAGGCCTAACCAGAGACTGCATATCATTGTTGTGTATTTTCGATAGAGTTTTAGTGGAATGCCTCCTAATGAATATGATGGGATAGTCATTAGTATGTCGATAATACGCTGCAATTCCATGTCAAACAAATACGAAGATCTTGAATAAAGAAACGCTCTTCGGACATCCATGCTGATTACGTTGATCTTGAAGTTAATTGGGACAAATGAGGAGAAGTTAAGCGTGATACGTGGGTAAGTGGTCTTTCTGTAGACCTCTGTCTGAAAGTGCGTTGACATGTCGGTAACTTTCACATCATCAAGGAACGGACTTTGACGATTCGTGTTTTTTTCAATTTCAAACTGAATGTTGTGATGTATGCTATTGCAGATTTCCAAGATACGGTCCAGATCCATTTAGCGGATCCATTTAGCGTAAATAAGGATGTCATCAACATATCTGTAAAAGAATGAAATATTTAACTGAAAGTTATCAATCAAAATAAAGGCTGAAACCTCTATGAAAATCATGCCAACAACGCTGATGCTGAGAGGCCATAGATTGATCATGTAAATGAATAAAATGTAGAACTGTAGTGGAATTACTGGGTAAACAAACGAGTCAGTACATCAATCCACTGTGGGGTAATTTTCTTACAGGTCTATCGTGTGGCTCTTTCTATGTTTTACAACCCCTCATAGAATTTATACGGAAAATAAATTTATATCAACAAGTTTATTTGGGCCATATGCAGAGCTTAATATTTTCCCTCACTAGCCACTGATATACTATATATATCCCTTTAGTTCCTATAACTAAAATTGCCCTAAATAAATTGATCAAAACTGCATTTTCACAAAACTTGTATAACACACATTTATTTATCAGGTAAACACATATATCTAAGTTCTTGGATAAGTTCACACAGTATTCTTGATATCTTGCTATCCTAAACTTTATTATATGTTGACAGTTCAGATATAGTTTTTGGCTTTCCACCTAGTGAAATATTAAAAGTCCGCAAATTATCTAGAATTTTTTTTCTAGTTATTCTAGCTTTTCACCTAGCCTTCTAAAACAAATTGTAGCTAAGTGTCTAGAAATATTATATATACGTATCTGAAGCTTTCACCTTGTGTATGTCCTATTTCACTGTATGTAAATAAATAGATAGAAATGATATTTCTACTTTATCTTCTATAAAGTTATCACTAATCATTTCTGACTAACCAAAAACTCTGTTAAACTGTTTATAAGTTCTTGTGATTCATTTCGGTGAATTTGACGATCTATGATAATTATAAATGTTCTATCTCTGGATTTGTGGTATATTCTTGTACCGCGAATAAAAATAAAAGAGTCTCTACTTACATCAATCCTTGATAAATAACTATTATGAATATTATCTTCTGAGATCACTAATGAATCTTCTTCCGGGATTGTAAGTCAAGTAGCCATTTTTCGAATAATTATCCGTTCGAAAAAATGTTCCATCCAGACGAGAAAAGTATTATACCTTTCCAATATAATTATTTACCGTGAGATATTCACTCATTGATGTCGGCATGGGAGTAAACCTGTATACTATACATATAAAATATAATTAATTCTTAATTCAACTATCACATTGAAGTAATAAAATCTCTTCACTATAAGAAGTCAATATTTAGGCCTATTTCTATTCTCATTTTATCAACTTCCATTTGAACGTAAAATAGAAGAAACACTTATCTTCCAATTTCCTGTATATTTCATATTTTCATCTATATCCAAGATTCTATATGTCTTCGATCCTCCATATTATATGAGTTCTTATTTGATCGAAATCCATTTAATATAGTTTCCTCCACTATCACGCCCTTCCGATCGTCAATCCGCCATTTTTCTCAATCACTTGTTCTTCATTTCAAAACTATCAAATCTCCTTCCGCTCTCGCGTACGACGTATCACTATTGCACGAGCTTATTACACACTTCTATTGTTGTAATTACTTCGCTCTTGTCAATAATTAAACTGAATTCTCTTCATATATTAGATAATAATAAAATCGTCGTTGTAAAATGCAAGTTGACCAAATTTTTATATTATTTATTTTAATTCACAATAACGATTGTGAGTTTCCACAAGAACTTTTTAAGACAAACAAAATGCTACAAAAATCTTTCGAAAAAATATTTTGGTTTCCAAGATGGAGCCTTTTAAAGGGTCAAATTTTGACTTTTTCTCAATTTAAACGAAAAGTATAAAAGTTGGAAGAGAACATTATATTGAGAAAATGTTGGTATTTGAAAGTTCTATCGAACGGTATATCATTCATTAACAAACGTTTCTGCGTTTGGAAGATACATGCAAAAATGAAGTGCTTTTGCGGCAATCCCCCGTGTGAGTGCCAACGCGCAATACACCAAAGTTAAGCGGAGAAGCCCACAACGAGCTGGGAAGTCGTGTATTCTTCGATCTCCATATTAATTTGCTAAATAAATATAGGTTTTTTTTTTTTGGTTTTTTTAATGGTATACATGCAAGGGTTCCGGAGCGAAGCGACGGTACTCATCTAGTATATATTATAAAATATATTATAAAAACGTTATTTCTGTCTGTCATTCTGTAAGCAAAATGTTAAATTACAAATTACCAAAACTTCGGAGCAAAGAAATCTTTTGGAAAATGATTCAAGAATTTTCACAAAACATGTTATTTATCATAAAGTTTTATTATAAAACCTAATATGTTTCGTTATCAACAATGTGTTTGATTTTTTCATTCAAATGACACAAAATAGCTTTTCTAAATTTGAAATCTTTAATTGATCAAGTGCGACAACTAGAAATTATCCTCACTCAGCGATTGAAAATTGTAAAAAGATTAAATTTTAAATTATAGTACAGTAGAGCCCCGATTATCCGCGAGTGCCTCGAAAAATTTTTTTAATTACGAACCTCAAGAAAACCAATTTTAATCCAAGCCTTCTCGGAATTTGTGGACGAATGGCAGGCTCTTGCTCTGCAGAAAGGTTTCTGCTGTACTATACATATTTTAAAAGTTTTGCATATTATGTTTTTTATATAATACTGTACATATTTTAAAAGTTTTGCATATTATGTTTTTTTTTATATAATAAAACGTAGTTTTTATGCTAAAGTATTTTTTTTCGTGTTTACACCTCATTTTTAGTCTTTTTTCGGGTTATCCGCGATTTTTATTACCCGCGGAACCCTTGCCACCCAATTCCGCGGATAATCGGGGCTCTACTGTAGTTTTGTTCATATACCAAGTTTAGAACAGCAAACTAATTGTTAGAAATCGAGCGGAGCGATGCCGAGCGAAGCAAGGGCAATTTCTGTTTCAAATAAACATATATTTCAAATAAACATATAACAGGAGGCTGTCTCTCGACTGCGAAACATCGTGTATTTTTTTTTTTTTTTTGTTATATAAATTATTCATGATATTCAGGTATGGCTTCATTTTTGCATCCAATTAGAGAATCTATTCATAAAAAAAGAAAATATATTTAAAACTGTTCAACTATACTAATTGGCGACGTAAATATAAATCTTTTCAAAATGAATAAAAACAATGCAGTAAGAAATACCTAAAACTAATGTGCAATAATGGTTTCAAAAATTGTCTTTATGGAACACTAAGAAACAACTGTACAATTCATGAAAATACGAAAACAAATATAGATCATATTTTCATAAATAAGCATGATATCGAAACACCAGGAATCTCGGATAATAAGAACGAATCTCGGATAATAAGAGTTGAAAAGGAGAAAATAACAGATCCAAATATAATCTATAAAGAACTAATCAATGAGGTTAGCAAAACAAAATTCATAAAAATCTACCTACATAAAAAGAAAAGTCCTGACTCACTCACTGACTGACTCATCAACGCCAACCACAAACCCTTGGACCTAGAAAGCTGAAATTTTGCCCAGAGATTCCCTTTACGATGTAGACAAGGAATATGGCCGGGTTTTTCGAAATTCCCACGGGATAGGGAATAATCTGGCAAACTGACCATGAAGTGTATGGCGTCAACCCCAGGTGTGTGGCGCCAACCCGCAATACACCTGAGTTAAGCGGAGAAGGCCACAACGGGTTGGGGAGTCGTATATTCTCCGATCTCAATATTAATTTGCTAAACAAATAATATTTTTTTTGTATATGCAAGGGTTCCGAAGCGAAGCGACGGTACTCGGCTTAGTATATATATATTTGTATTTAACCCAATAAAATTGTAATTTCGATTAATCTTTTTTGAAGTTACCTGTGCTCTTATCACGGATAATTGACTTTTATTGTGTATTATAATAATAATTGACTTAGAAAATTAATTTTTACCCCGTTAATGACAAATGAAAGCTGTTGCTACTCTTACATCTTTGAAGTCGACGGTGATTCGGACGATAGACCAGGAGTTGCCAAATTTGCTTAATAAGCCATATAAGATAATTTCAGATGTTTGATAACCGAAAGACGTGGACAAATATTACAGATACGTTTTATTAATAATTGCGCTATAATCTTGCTGATCCTAATTTTTTTTAATCCTTCACTCAAATCAAGCATTAAAAATTAGGATTGAAATTCTTAAATATACACTGACTGTTCAATTGAAAGTGGACACCTGCCATAGTGGAACAACCCATGCAAATTCGGGCTAAAATTTGAATATATTCGTTGTAAAACAGCACGATCATGTGTAGTTGGAGTCATTTGGTGTCTAACCACGTGCTGAGGTAAAATGCCACCATCAAAGCAGCTGAGCGATTTTCAACGTGGAGTAGTCGTAGGTTGCCACATTAGTGGCCAGAGTGTGCGAGCCATAGGAGCGACACTGAACCAGCCAAAGTAGACCGTGGATGCTATTATCACAAAGTGGAAACGTGAATTCATGGAAACACAAAGTCATGGAGGTGGCCGAGCCCGCATGCTGAGCGACAGAGACCGGAGGGCCCTGAAGCGGATTGGTACGGTGGCAGGACTTCCAGCAGACAACGTGAACAACTGTCAATACAATGACGATTCGTCGAGAGCTCCATGCCTTAGGGTACACCGGTCGGACTGCTACCCACAAGCCTAACAATCATCCCTATAAACGCCCAGCGTCTTGTGGCCTGGTGTAAAGAGCGACGGTCTTGGTCGATGGACCGCTAGAAGAGCATTATGTGGAGCGACGAATCCCGCTTCACACACTACCGATCGGATGGGCACACCTGGGTGTGGCGTTTGCCAGGGGAGCGTGCCATCATAAAAGTGAAGTTTGGCAGTGTGATTGTGTGGTCGTGATCGAGGGGAACATGCCATCCACACAGTATCTGACGTTCTAGACAAATCCATGCTTCCTATGTTGTGGTCGCAGTTCGGTGAAGGACAATTTGTGTTCCAGCACGACAATGCGCCGTGCCATAAGGCCCGTGTTGTCAGCGCCTGGTTTCCGGAGAATAATGGAACTTCATTAAAGAGCATTAAAGAACATTAAACTTACGCTTTAATCCAGTGAATTCTCAGTTTATATTTTGTAAATAATTATAAACCTTGAAAATTTAGAGTATTTACCTTTCATGTTAATTGTGATGCAAAAAGGAGATCAGTCACATTTTTTCCGCAAGCCTAGCATTTGTTGGCAGATAGCCGCGTGTGGCTCGCGAGCCGCACATTTGATGTCACAGAGTCGCGTATGGCCCGCGAGCCGCGGTTTGGCCACCCTGATATAGATAATCGACTTCGTAATATAGTTTGTATGTTTTTTTGTTTTTTTCCCTGAGCGATTTTCGCGTTCAGGATACTAATTGATATTAAAGGGTGTCAGGTGGCTTAGATAATAGCAAGGTAGGCAGTCTTTGTGCTTTGTACGATGAAATGTGGAGAAGGAACTTGAAATACTGAGTAAGGAGCAAATGAGATCCGCTTTGGGATTCATCCATTTAAGTCTCAGCATTATTAATTTATCAGATATTCTAGGCGATGCAGCTTGGAAACCTCTTAACTAATCTTATCTAATACCTTTCAAGCCTCGACGATAACCTATTTCAGTGACGTAATTTAAAAATTATGCATCCACCATTTGTAAATTGAACCATAAAGCATAACACCTTTCTTTTTAATGCAAGGCTCATCAGACCTCACGCTATTTTCCTGCAGTTTTTTTCTTAGGGATTTTTTTTTCTTTATTCTGACTGTAGATGAAAATAACCTATTTAAACAAAACATTAAACATGCCAGATATTAATATAAAGCATAAAGAAATGACTCAGATAGCTGAGCGTTGTATTAATTTCCTGCATTTTAAATCTTTTGTTTATTCTAAACCAGGGTTGGATTCAGCCTTGGATCTTTATATTCAAATTCCTTTGCGCCTGACGGTTCTGCAGGCCAGGATTTGACATTATGCCTGTTTTGTTTCTTTTTTTAAATGTGTTTTCTTCTGGAGGGGATCACAGCCGGGTGTGGGAGTGCTTTCCCTTACCCTTTTGCACTATCTGAGCATTTCATCTGGTGAGTGGGTCTGGCTGACGAGTCCACAAAAAGGACGAAACGGCCGTCCCAAACTCTCACCAATGAAAGCTCAGATATTTTCATTTCTGTGTCATTAACCTAATTAATACAATGACTTTTCCAAAGAATCGGAAGATGTTTTTTATCCAACTGTCCTTTTTCTATAGAATCAAATAGAAACGGAGATCTGTCGATTGAGTAGATTATTCCAGATTGAGTTATATTACCTAATTTCTTCAAGATTTAGTGAACGTAGTCTCACGATAGAATCACGATTAGGTAGCAGAAAAATCCATTCAAACAATCGCTGTTTACAATCAGTTAAACTGGTCTTGATTAGAAAGATTCTATCTACTTCATTACGCTTAATTACATTGAAAATACTTGGTTTTTTTATCTTTTTTTTTTTTTTCTGATAACTTCATTCGCCTTCAACACCGAAAAGAGAAAAATAACGTGATCTGTTTGCAATATGCTAAAAAGAGAGTGGTCAGGTGAATTGCGCAGAAAAAGAAGAGAATAAGTTACTTTATATCATTTAGAGTTATATAATCGAGCTATCGTTATTTTGAAACGCCAACAAATTTGTGAATAACACATTCTTTCAACATTTAAATGAACTGTTTTAAAAATAGCGAAATTTAACTTGATCTGTTTTACAGTCTACTTTCACAGGATACCCGTGACGATCTGATTTATATGTAGGACTGTGTCCTGTAAAACAAATTTTGACCTACAAACGATCTTTTAAAGAATCTTTTACAGCGATAGATAAAATTATTGAAACATAAACGATTCATTGAATCTTATTTTATTTTGAAAAACAGGCCCTACAATACAATGCTTTCAGTTGAAGGAATTTTAGAATATGGTTTGAAGTTTGAAAGGAGTTTTCTTGTTGTTTTTTTTGTTTAAGTTGTTAATTATTTTTAATTTTATATTTTTTAAATTTTGTATTTTTTATATATTTTTTTTTCATTTTTTTCATTTTTATATATATAAGGGAAGACAATTATAGACAAATAATTTAAAGAACAATCTTGTGGGCGGAGCTTAGGCCAGCTGGTTACACTAAATTATAGGAGAGCCTTCCCCTTCTACACATACGTAGATCTGTAGCTGTACACCTACTGCAACTGTATGTATTGCCATTTTAATGTAAGTAAAACATGTTAAAAGCATTTTTGTGTTGATTTTCATCCTATTGCGGATTATTCGCGGTTGCCGCGCCACCCAATTCCGCGGATAACATTTCCACACAGCATTAAGTTAAAATTATTATTACAGAAAACGAACAATGGAATTTATACTACCTTCCTTCAGATTTGTCATTTGTAAATGGAAGAAACATGCAAATACTTACATTGGACTTAAGTAAATCCAGTTAACTTTAATGAAATGAAAGCAATAGCAACAAAATGGATTAGAAAACAAATCCGTTGTTTTCCTGTCGTCAAGAATCAGTTATTTTGCTTCCAATGCGTTTCTGTTGGAATGTTTGTTAGAAGGAGTTTTCCACGTGGGTCAGCAAGGAAATGTTTTCAAATACCATAATTCTTCGTTATCCGCGGGGGTTCCATTCGGGAATATGCCGCGGATAAAAAAACTGTGAATAATATGTTTAGGCGTGTATTAAAAAAACAGGGATTGTGTATACAAACTTCCCAATGTTCCCTAACACAGCGGAAAATATAGTGTAATTTTATAGGTCATATCTACTTATATAAAAAGAAAAGTCCTGACTCACTCACTGACTGACTCATCAACGCCCAGCCCAAACCCTTGGACCTAGAAAGCTGAAATGTTGCACAGAGGTTCCCTTTATGATGTAGACAAGGAATAAGGCCGGGTTTTTCGAAATTCCCACGGGATAGGGAATAAAGAGGATTTATATTTTCGATTTAAAGTTGCCTTAGATATAGGTGTGTTGCGCCAACCCGCAGTACATCTGAGTTATCCGGAGAAGGCTACAATTTGCTAAATAAATAAAGTTGTTTTTTTTTATTTTTATGCTATATGGGCAAGGGTTTCGGAGCGAAGCGACGGTACCCGGCTAGTTTAATAATGAAACGTATTTAACGTGCACATAGAGAAAACAGTAGATACGAGACGGGGAAAAAAGCCTGTTTGTTAACATTTGTATCCTCTTCTTTTCAAATTCTTTGCGATTTCTTGATAAGGTTCAAGTAAATGTTCTATTCTTTTCAATTTCAATCCCAAAGGTCTAAATCTAACACTTTATCAGTTGAATAGAATGAAAATATTTCATTCAACGTTTGCTTACGAAAATGCGCCAAAACAACTTCCACTTCGGTTTCATCTTCCGATTCCCTTTTCTGGAAATTCGGAATCAATTCTTCTTCTGAGGACAACGGCATGTAACCAAATCGTGGTTAAAAAAAATAAGCTGATCTTTTATACAATTACAGATTGTTCTCTCTTATCTGTAACTATGCATGTCAAATTTCATTCATTTCCTCTAAAGTTTGATGAGGCACGACGGAAAGACATTATCAATAATATTTTGTAAGAAATATAAGCTCAGAAAGACTCGAATTGAAAAGACAGACCTTACAGTTAAGAACTTGTTGAGATAAAGAATTTCGTAAAAATAATTAGACAGACCAAGGAGGATGTGAGTAGGCGTTTCACCCTCCAACCCAAGCTTCCAAAAAGGATCCAAATCCAGGATTTAGGTTTTTTTTTTTCTTCTATTTGGAAAGCCATCGTTTTATTTGTAAACCTCATCTAGAAAAGAGACACAACGGTTTTAAATTTCTTGTAACCTCATAACCCCTCTCAATCCAAATTCCTAACCCATATCTCCATTTCGATGGAAAAGAGCAATAAACAATTGTTTCATATAGGATTGTGTCAGTTGCATTTTGATTAGGAAATGATGATGTGATAACGTTTGAAAACCTGTGAATCGTTCGTTTTTGCCAACAATGTAAGTTGATCATTTCAAAGCAAACTAAAGTGAGGTTGAGATCCCGTTAGACGATAGGAACATGGTGAGGAAAATTGATCCCTGAATCAAGAGAAGAAAAGAGAACTACGACGAAGCATATGTTAATCTCTACTATTAAGTGTGAAGCACGTTTGTGTTTCTTGTAATGCAATAACGTTATTATTATGATGATCACCACGATGGACGCAACAAATATACAAAATTATTCTCGAAACAGAGATTAATCAGAAGTGTCCGCCATGATAGAAATAGTTCGAAGTGTAGCATTTGCAAAGTGAACTGTCACAGAGAAGATTATTTTAATTAAGTTAGTGCCTGAGTCCAAAGCATATAATATTACATTTATTATTTATGTAACTTGTAATAAGGTACCTCAGCCATATAACGCCATGTATACCTTTAACGCCACCTATCTAATTCTTCATAAATATAAGAGATGGCGGTACTGCACTAAAATAGTTTACATTGACATGCCATCTAGTGTTGAAGTGAGTTACTAACAGACCGCCAACATTTTCGAGTGAAATTATATTTCCACCTTTTCGTGTCGAGGACTGGTTCTGAAAGACTGCTACTATATCAACGTAAGATAAAATATAGATTTTTTAATGTTCAGCAAAGATTAACTATATAAAACTATATATTTTCTTGATTCTTGAAGTTTCTTCTATGTAGATAAGTTAATTGTTATTTTAAAAATTCGGAAATTGTTGACAACAAGTGTATCATGTGATCCATGTGCTCAGTAGCGCTTTAACGCCATGGTGGTGTTAATGGTCTACATATACGATTTTAGGTTACGTACGACATTTATAAGTTACTAATATGTTTCACGAAAATATAGATTTTTATCTTATTTATTATTTTGCTTTTATAATCGGAAAATGCCGAAAATAATTGATTTTTACATTTCCTCTTTTGTTTTAGCTACAGAATAGAAAGACTGCGTTAATTTCAAGTGATTTTATATTATTTTTTACAGAAAGACAAATTTAGTTGCTTTTTACTGTAATTTTGTACAAATAATGTTTACAATGATGGAATAATTCTTAACTTTAAATAAGTTAAGTTACTAGAAAGTAGGTGGCGTTAATTGGACCAGGTGTTCGTAATAACGCCAGTTTGCAAAGTTTTTTTATTTGAGTTCTCATACTTCTCCAGTAAATGTTATATGTTTCATTATGGTATGCTTCAAACAGAAGATTAAACTTTCTTGGTCATAATTTTCGTGTTTCGATACACCTTATTTCCAGACTTACAGTAATTTAAATGTTAAGGTGGCGTTATTTGGGCAGGGTACCTTAGTTATAGGGCTGAAACTAACTGCTACGGTAGCAAATTATCATTTATTCAACCAAAAAAAAATAAAAATAATAAAATCCTCGAGTAGTTCGCCATTTAAAATCATAAAAAAAATATTTATGAACATTTATAGATGCTGTGAATGGCTGTAAGTTGAATTACACGTGATAGTAAAAGTATATAATTATATTAGCTCTGGTTTACTTTCTATATTTCATGTATATTACATCTATCTTATAATAGTTATTTACGGAACTCTTCTCTTTGTTAATTTAAAATGTAAAGAAACCAACAATCAAAAATTGTTCAAAAAATGTCCAACAATCACTCCACCACCTTTAATCTTGGTTGTCCTTAAATAAACTGAAATTAAATACATCGAAAACAGTGTCTATGTTTCCATCAAAAAATCAAAATCCTTTGCTAAGAGGATTTTTCTATCACTTACAATAACTCTGCCCTCAGGAGGAGTATTTTCAAATATTTAGGTATTTCCCTGACATAGGATCTCTCCTGGAATTACATATGCAACAAATCTATATATATATAAATGAATGTATCTTTCTTTCTTTCTTTCTTTCTTTGTCTCTATGTCCCTTTGTCCTTTATACGCTCCTAGGCCCTTTGACCTATCTGGACCAAACTTTGCAGAATTACTCTTTAGGACACTGCGGAAAAGATAGGCTATCTTAGAACCCGGACCCACCCCCCCAAAGGGGTTGAAAAGGGGTAAAAGCCCTGAAAAACCCAATATCCACCTGGTGGTCAAAATAAGAACTACTCAAATATTGTGTAAAGTGAAAAATTCGCTCTCCTATGGGGGGCAGGGACACCACACTTGGGTGGGAGGAAGCAAACACAAAGGCTGAAGTGTCCCACCCCGACCGACACCGGGACCTTATATTTAGGGCCCCTTCTCGGGCACTCAAGTCAATTGCAAATAAGGAAAAATTCGCTCTCCTATGGGGGCAGGGACACCCCACTTGGGTGGGGGAATGGCGACACATGGGCCTAAGTGTCCCACCCCCGATCGACACCGGGACATTATATTTAGGGCCCCTTCTCGGGCCCCCCATGTCAATTGCAAAAAAGGGAAAAATTCGCTCTCCTATTTGGGGCAGGGACACCACACTTGGGTGGGAGGAAGCCAGCACAAAGGCTGAAGAGTCCCACCCCCGACCGGCACCGGGACCTTATATTTAGGGCCCCTTCTCGGGCCCCCCAAGTCAATTGCAAATAAGGAAAAATTCGCTTTCCTATGGGAGGCAGGGACACCACTCTTGGGTGGGGGGATGCGACACAAGGGCCTAAGTGTCCCACCCCCGATCGACATCGGGACCTTATATTTAGGGCCCTTTCCCCCCCCCCCCCCAGTCTATTGCAAAAAGGGAAAACTTCACTCTCCTATGGGGGCAGGGACACCACACTTGGGTGGGGGGATGGCGACACAAGGGCCTAAGTGTCCCACCCCCGATCGACACCGGGACCTTATATTTAGGGCCCCTTCTCGGGGCCCCTAAGTCAATTGGAAAAAGAGAAAAATTCGCTCTCCTATGGGGGACAGGTCCACCACACTTGGGTGGGGATGGCGACACAGGGGCCTAAGTGTCCCATCCCCGATCGACACTGGGACCTTATATTTACGACCCCTTCTCACGAGCCCTTTCTTTCTTTGAGTGGCATTGCAACGCATGCCGGGTACAGCTAGTTTCTTATAAAATCTTTAAAAACTTGGGCATTATTAAAAAACTAAACTTTCTACCGACTCAAATTCTTCTAATTCTGTATTGGTTCTTCATCCACTCAAACCTCTGCATGGTCTATTGCAGTATGGGTCAACGCTTCTAAATTTATCAAAACGGATTCTTAAATATAAAAAACACTGCCTGAGATATGTGGACGAAACACCAATGCAATACTCTACTAAATCTCTCTGGCATAAATATAAAGTTATCTCCTATGACCTCTGTAACTTACAGTTAGCTCTCTTTACTGCAAATTACTTAATAAAAAGGAATCACATTAACTACTCAGCCACAGTCACATCCTTACAACACAAGAACCGCTACAACTGTATTCACTCCAAGAATCTCATCAAACTACCAAAAGTAATTTGTTGCTTCCCTGTGAAATAAAATTCTCCACAATATTCGTGACAGTCCCAGTTTAAAACAATTCAAAAAGAAACTAAAACATCATATGCTTACAATAAATAATTTTCCATAACTTTACAAATGTCTTTTTCATCTTTTCTTCTCTGCAATTCCTCAGTCAATTTATTACCTTTCCGTTGTCAGTTCGCAACTGTCTGCTCTCACCAGATAACAAAGCCAGATGCTTTTGTATTTTATTTTTATTTTCTTGTCTATAATCGACAACCTGTCTGCCTTCTCGACGGGACATGGAAGCCACATTGATATATATTATGTATTAACAAACTTTTGTAAGGCAATAAATTATTATTATTATTATTCATTTACGTTGTCATTTATTTACGCATTTAACCTCTTGTATCCTTATAGATTGACCGACATTTTGCTGAAATATACATCTGTAACACATGATACGAACTGTAAACAGGACTCAAATATAACTCTAATATTGATGTATGGTCGAAATGACAGAGTCTAACGCCGTGGTTTAGTCAAAGCACACACACAGTTTTTCTACAATTATGCACAGGTTTATATACAAATGGGATCGGATTTCAAGAATCTCTCTGAAGCTTCCTGTTCGGTCCGCCACTCGGAGAGCGTTAGCCGCGACGCTCTCTGTTCGGTCCGCTACTTGGTGAGAGGACAAGACGCATCGCTGATTGGTCCTCCGATTCGGCCAATCGAGAGGACTTCTCAACTTTGTATCAATATGTGAAATCTCAAAATGTGACTATATGCCTTTATCTTTTTTTAACTTAAAAATGTTCTAAAATTAAAAAAAAAAATTCTTAAATATGCTTTATAACGCACAATAAAAAACTTTCTGTTTTTTCCGCATTTCGAAAGCGAATATATATATGTATGTATGTATGTGTGTGTGTGTGTGTGTGTGTGTGTGTTTGTATAAGAAGTAAGACACGGATTTGGATGACATTTAATATTTTTCCCGTTTTTTTTTTTTTAATGTTTTTTTTTCACTTATGGGAGTGTGGAACCATAGGGTGTAATTTCGGCGGAGCACCGTCCTGTTGAAACTAGATTTGGAAATCTCCTTCTGGGTTTAAGATTGTTGGTAATTCTTCCTCCTGGAGCATTGTCAGGTATTTCTGTCCTGTCACAGTCAGCTGAAGAAAAAGAAGGGGCCTATAATTCGATCATTCCATATCCCACACCAGATTATAAGGAGATCGCCACCTTGTGCCTGGGAAGCCTGCATCCAATGGGGGTTTTGTGTTTTGCTTATTCAGCTCCCCGTTAAGTAAAAATTGGCCTCATTACTAAACAGGATAGTAAAAGGAAAAGTGAGATTAATCTGACATTGTTGCAGAGCCCAATCGCAGAATTCAACTCTCCAATTGGAATTATCCTCACTTAATGTTTGTAACAACTACATCTTGTATGGATGTCATTTACTGCTTTTCAGAATACGGTAGATGGACTTTTGGGGATCCTGTCTCTGCGGATAATCTGCGGAGAGGGACTTTGTTTGTTTTTCGGATTTTATTTTGAATCAAACAACAATGTGTATTTTGTAAATTAATGAGATGATAGAAACTGTAAGTAATAATACTGTCTGTTCCTGTTGCGGGGAACACTGTCAAAAAATAAAGAGAATGCACAAATTCGTTTGGATGCGTGAGAGCAAACGAATTTGTGCATTCTCTAATTTTTTCCGTTTTCATATTACATTTAATGCACGTTAAACCTTCTTACATATTAATTTAAAACAAAACAAAAATAGAGTGAACAATAAATATAAGATAAGATCCCAGTAGCTAGAACAAAAAGGTTTTCTTTCTTATAAAATAGATTTAAATAATCATATATCGGAAGCGCAGTGGTGCCTCAAATGATAAAATAAACAATGAAAAATTCACCAACGAACCATTAGTGAGAAAATTCATGTGCTTGCATTATGCAGGCCCCAATGAATTTTATTAATGCAATAAAATTCAAATGCGCATTTGAATTATTAATAATAATGGATGAGACCAAATTATTTACAAGTGACATCCTGGAACAGCTGTTTCACGCTCGTTGGCGATCATCAGCCAGGAGAAGTCACAGTAAATAACAAGGTATCGCAACTGAGGTTGGTATGAATCACACATCGGAAGCGCAGTGGTGCCTCAAATAATAAAATAAACAATGAAAAACTCACCAATGAACCATTAGTGAGAAAATTCATGTGCTTGCATTATGCAGGCCCCAATGAATTTTTTTAATGCAATAAAATTCAAACTGCGCATT
>JAFIDM010006943.1:46800600-46813298 GCA_023159025.1 Thereuonema tuberculata | reverse complement strand
TAATAATAATGGATGAGACCAAATTATTTACAAGTGACATCCTGGAATAGCTCTTTCACGCTCGTTGGCGATGGTGCCTCAAATGATAAAATAAACAATGAAAAACTCATCAATGAACCATTCGTGAGAAAATTCATGTGCTTCTCCTGGCTGATGATCGCCAACGAGCGTGAAACAGCTGTTCCGGGATGTCACTTGTAAATAATTTGGTCTCATCCATTATTAGATTTAAATAATGCTGCAAATTTCCAGATTTAGCCGAAATATACATAGTTTCCTTGGTTTTGAACGTAATTTTCTAGAAGATTCCTAAACCTGTAGTTAAATGTGATTAATGAACGCATCGAAAGCGGCACGAATAGTTCTGTGAAATAATTAAAAAGAAAAACGTTGATAACCACAGTCTCAAAAAGGTAATCTTTGATTACTAAAAAAGAGAAATTGAATCAGCTGAACTGCAACGAAGTTATTAAGTTGATGGTGTAAGTGGATAATAACTGGGTAGAAGTTTTGGTTGGATCAATATGTCAGTCAACACTCCCTCACCACTCCTGTGAACAAAGACCTCTTCCAATTGCTAAACTATTCAACCAACAGCTAAGAAACGACTCACTTAGAATTATTCAAGTATTTTCTTACTAATGGAACTAATCTTATTGCAGTTTCATTTTTTTTTGGGGGGGAAAGGGGAGGGTTCCTTAAACTTTCTCCAGTTAAAATAAATACAGTAGTTTTAATACACCAAAATATTCTTCTTTTTTTTATTTCATTTGAAATTAAATCGCATCAGTCGACGAAGAATCACTTTTTTTTTTACTAAAGAAATATATCCCAAGACAACTCATTAAGGCCATTAAATAACATTAATTAAACAGCAAGGGAAAAAAATATATATCTATGTGGAATTTAATTGGATTTAGGTAATTTTTGTGCGCCTTCTTTCAAGCAATTTCGTAAAAGCATTCTGTTAATGAATATTTCATTCTTTATTTCACGGCTTAAATATTTATGCAGCTGATCCAATCTTTCCTGATTCAGAGAGATTTTTTTTTTTATTTCTTATAAGAAGACGTATTTCATTGGATCCATGTCGATTCGGGAGTAAATCAGTTCACGTAAAATGCAAAAAAGAGAGGGGATAATGTAATGCTATTTTATTGTGTTCTTTTTTTCTTTTCTTTTCTTTTTTTTTTTTTATTCTTCTTTTGTTTACCCTTCTCTGCCTTATTCGTCATTGAAGGCAGCCGTTGTCATAGCAACCGCCACTTGTTCTAGTGGGCATTTCCCAGATTGCTGCATCACCGGATATGACGATCAATAGATGCCATTGGGAAGGGGGTGGAGTAATACAACCCCCACTCCGTAATTAGATGCATTCCCTGGAAATTCATTCCGGATCATCTCTGGATTTAACGAATAGTCAACAATGTAACCAAATGAAACGAGGAATGTTTCGATAGAAAGAAATTAAACTCGTCTCCGTTTTCAGTCAGGGCTTTGCTAGTAACGAATAAACATCCGAATTATGTGGCGTAAAAACGTTTAAATATTAAAATTGACGTAGGTAAAATTAATAAGATTTAATTTAAAACGTGTTTGAAGAATAATGAACCCTCCCCATCGCCCCCTTTTTTTTTATTTTTGTGATTTCATAAAATCTAAAATCTCTGATTATCTAACTGTTAGTGAAGACTGGCGGAAAGATGAGAATTAGTTAAAACAAAAACTGAATCCAATGTTTTCTTGACTTCTGTGCTGAAAAGTTAATAGTTTATTGATTTATTTAGGAAAAAAAACCCTCACTTACACTTGATATTTTCATAAATTGATAAAATTAATTGAGGCTCACTGTAAATAGTCTTGAAAGAAATAAGTCAAGGATAGAAAAATGCCTTGGGGTATTCTTTATAAGTTTATGTAATTTTTCAAATGATTAGATGTCTTAAGATGGGCGAATTATTTTTTTAAGGGGACGGCTTACTTTAAATTTGGTTGCGTGGGTATTAATGGAGTCCCTTACTTATGTGATTGATTTGTTGAGTTAATCAGGTAAGATGTCCATAATTAATTGGCGGTGCTTTGCAGGTGCCGATCAGTGGGTGGTGCGCGTGCGCCGTTGCCAGTGAGGCAGGGAGGCGGGCTGGTGCCGTCGTTGTGAAGCGTTGGTAGCCATGTGGAGTGTGTCCTGCTCTTGCTCCGTCCTCTTGCTCGTCGTGACAGGGGTCGTGTGTCGTCCTCGGCCCTGTCCTCCACCTGCGCCGCACGGCTTCCTGCCATGGCACGCCAATCGTACCTGGCAAGTGGCTCTGGCCTCCACTGCGGTAAGTGTTGTTGTCATGACTACCATCTCCATCTTCTCTGTGTTTGAGTAGGCTTACTGCCACTCGAATTAATGCAACCGCCCACATTCGCGTCCCCCTTTCGAGAAGCATCTGAAAAGTCGTTTTGAGTTTTTTTTGTTTGTTGTTTTTCTCCCTTCTTTTTCAGTTTTCTTTCTGTTTTCTTAAAGAAATTCTGCATCGAAAGGCTTAAGAAATAAAAATTTAAAAAAAAAAAAAAAGGAAAAAAAATTAAGAGAAGACGAAGAGAGATGGTTCTTCATCCTGATCTCCCATTATGACGTCACGCGTTGCGAGGGAGTGTGTGTAAATGGTCAAGTGCGCTTAATTGAGGCCATTTATCATTTTATTCTTGAAAACTTGTGGCCAAAACTAGCCTGAGCCGTGAAATTCAAAAGCTTGTTATCCGTTGTTTGATTGGTTGAAACAAGATTAAAAAACAAACAAACAAAAAAAAATAATCGCAAAACTAGCAACAATAACAACATCAGTCAATATGAATTACTTAATTTTGCTGTCGCCATTAATATTAGGGAATTGAAATTCAGATGGTTCGGTTAATTATAGAAGTAAATAAGGATAAAAAGATTTAGTTATATTTTCCTCTATCGAAGTAGAAAATTAAATAACAGTTAATAATAGTTTAAATTGTTTGTATTCAGTATTAAATAGAATTAGATGGAAAGTATTTCACGAAACAAACAAAAAATAATAGATTTCTACATAAACGAAAAGGAATGATAATTTTATTTGACAAAAATGATTAAAATTCGATATGAAGTTACTTGAACCTAAGATCATGTTTAAAGAGGTAGTTTTGAAACAAAATTCAGAGAAAACAAAAATAACGGGCACAGAAAATTATACTAATTGAATCTTTCTTAGAAATTAAGGTACTTCAAAATAATTATAATGAATAAATAATAGAGACATGCGCAGTATAAGGTAATGAATGTTGAGTAGCCGATATTTTGGTGGACTCTGGTCTCTTATTATCAAGACATTAAAAAAAAGACAAATGACAAAATAAGGACATTGTAATGTCACAAGTAATGCCCTTTGTAATTTGTCCTTTTTAATGCCTTAATAATAAGAGACCTGAATCCATTGACAGTTTTTCTTTTTTTAGGATTTCGTTTGTAATGCCTGTTTAGGTTGCCTTGTTTCTTTACTGTCAGAATTTAGGCTGGCATCTATATTTACTGAAAACATACTACGTCTATCTTTGCTAAGCTCTATTTAATAGCATGAATCTAATTAAAAATCTGGAAGAATTTTGTTTGTTTGTTCTTTAAGACATCAATGCCGCTTTCGGTGAAACAGTTTAAACTTAAGAAAATGTAAAATTAGTTGAATTAACATTTATAAGCTCAAAAGGCTAAATTATCATTGTCTTGTCTTGATTTCTATTTCATTTATAGTGAATTACTGTGTCTCGAAAGAAAATTGTTTTTCTTAGTAGTAATGTTACAAATTTATTTCGTTCATTAATCAAATAACTAAATAATAATTGGTATTATCTGATATTAAATTTTACACGACGAAGTTGATCAAATTCTAAAGCTAATTTTATAAATTTTATAATTATATAATGTTGATAAACAGTAAATTATTCTCAATCAAATGAAGCTTATTATTGTTATATCTATTTTTCTTTTACTTTTTAACATTTTAAAAGAAATATTAAAACCAGAGTAGAACTATTATTACTTTTTGAAAACTATTTTTCAAACATAAAATTTTCTGGTAATAACTACATTCTGTTTTAAAAGATGTAAGTCAAGTAATAAACTTAGAATTCTACTCATAGACCGGTATTGCAACGGGACAACTGCCTCCAATTCTTCTACTTCCAATGCAAGTTCTCTATATTTACCTACTTTGCATAAAGCTTTAATGGACATATTTTATTGAGTAAGAAAACGTCAATCAACACCTGTAATGCTCTTATTATGAATTCTTTTATTACTAACTACAACTCTATCCACTATATTTTAAAGCATTTATTTTCCAGTAAATTTCGTGAGTATATTTACAATATGTATTTATTATTATTATTATTTTAGAATTCGATACCTTCATGGTTTTCCTTGATTTAGAGAAACATTTCTGTAAATAATAGCGTTTTTACTTTTGTAGCAATGCAGATTCTTATTAGATATCTGATCAGAATTTCTTTGAGATGTAACGAACGTTTCTGTGACAGCATTTTAGGAATTTGATGTAGAAGTGTGTTGTTGTTGTTTTTTTAATTCGTTTAAAGGTGAAAATAAAATTGAATTTTCTGATATTGAATAACAAAAACTATCTAATATTATAGTGTACGAACAAACTGTTTTACCTCCTTCCCTCAAAATTTATTGAATCAAGAGAGTTTTTTATGCATTCAAATTTTCATAATAAACTAATCATAATAAACAGAAACTTGGATTTCGAAATAAAATTTTTATTTAAGAAAGTTTGTTAGTTTAGAGTTAGTTTAGCTATTATGGGATGGGAGACAGAAGAAATTTACTAGAAGTAGAATGCATTACGTGGAAAATATCATAATTGACCGAAATGCTATCAAAATTGTTAACAGAATCCTAACATAATTTTAAAGAATATGTTTCTTATTGTGAAGGCAGATTTTACGTGTAAGTAATTTAAATTTGTCGTAGAATTCAAAGGAGGTCAAAGTTTGCGTGCTAAATCCTATCGAACACTGTTTAAATTAATTTTAATGAAAGTTCTCATAAAGCTTTGGTAAAAGCCAAATAAATTTGCTACTCAGAATAATGCAAATTTAATGTCATTTGGAACACAAGAGAACTGACATTGGTTTGATTATTCTTCATTTAAACTAAGCTGAATATTTTATATTTTGAGATTTGTTGAAACTATTTAACTAATATTGATTTTCATTAAGTTAATAAGAGACAGTATTTCAGAATGCGCTGTTAAATAATATAGTTATTTTATTAATATTTATTTATAACAGTTCAGATGATAAGTTTACCTTACTGCTTACTGTAGGATAACTATTGCTTTATTAAAGGGAATATTAAATAACTTCATTGAATGAATTCATAAATTAATAAGCGTTAGAGGAAAATAAAACTTAAGAACTGTTTATTCATTTAATGATTATTGTCTTTTTATTTATGTTTTCTTTTCCTCCTAAAATTGATTTTATGTTGTCTTTTTAAAAAAAAAAATTGTCTCTTGCAACACGAAATAGTATTTTTGTCAAATGTTTAGTGAAAATATCATAGAACGTCTTCGGACACTCGAATGGTCTTAGACACATTTACCAAAATTACTTGCAGCTTATTTTCTTTAAACTTTTTCGCAATCGTTTACTTATTAATAAAAATTAAGAAATTTTAAGCTTCAAAAACTGTGATTGTAGTTGTAGTTCAGTTATTCTAAACATGAAAACAGCACTGTTAGATGTCTAGGTATTAGTCTGAAGTTAATCCAATTCTTGATATCGTTATGAACCACAGTTATACCCAAGCTTAAAGTTAAGTTACTAAATCGACATCTCAAGATTTTAGCCAAATGTAATATGGTTAATGCATGATTATAATACAAAATACAGTTGAGAGCATTGGTATTGCCTGGAAAATATTGTAGTAAAATATCAAGAGATTTAAGAAGGACTTGAAGACTGTTTTCGTTCAGACTTAAATACCTTCATTAAAACGATAAAAACGTTGCATTTTTATTTTCCTTTTTTTTTAAGTCGTCAAAACACTATAAAGTAAAGATTTCAATATATTTGTAAATTACCAAATCTTCAAATTAAATAATTTTCATTTAATCGGCAAATTTATAAGTTGTGTAAATCGAATTAATGTGGGCCCGGTAGCAGAGTGGAGGGGTAAGGGCATTTGGCTGCGGGTTCGATCTCCGGCCTCCGCGGAAGGCGGGAATTTTTCCACACACCATTCTCCTCCAAACAGGTCCTAGGGTCTACCCAGCCCTCTGTTGAATGGGTACCAGGTTTCTTTCCCGGAGGTTCAAGACCTCAACTTAGTCCCGTTGGTCACGAACACCGGGCCTTTACTCCCGCGGACCCCGAGGCCTGTTATGGGGCACTTTAACTTAACTAAGTCAAATTAATTTTAATCAATTCAAAGCAGTCACAAATGTGTAAAAATAACGGATCAATGAGCAATATTAGACACGAATAAAAATCCATTGTTCACTTCGAATCCTTTTCCATGGGAATAGTTTGCGAACTTTCACAAAACGTTTCTCACAAGTGCAAAAGTTAAATCGATAAAACAGGTTCCGTAAGCTCCATTGAGAGGTTTTAAAATTTATGAGGGAGGAGTGTGGACACACAAGCAGACTTACATACTGATCTTAAAAAGTTAGGCAAAAAAAAAGCAAGAAGAGGACGTTGTGCACAATTTGCAGATGACGAGGTAGTGTTGGCAAAGAGCGGGAGGAACTGAAAATAATGACAGAAAGTAGGTTGGCCATTAACGAATGAATTAAAAGACGAAGAACAAGTAATCCATCAACGAATTAAGAAAGAGACAAAAGAGCAACTTAAATTTGTGGGGAAGTTGACACGAGTTGTAATGATGATATAAATGAAAGAAGAGCTATTTCAAAGGGTTAATGAGGAAGAAATAACAGAAAATTAAAAAAAGAAGTAGAAGGAAGGATATGATTACATGACAGCAATATAAATAAAGAAGGGAATGTAATTTTTTCTGAAGCATAAATTTAAGGGCGACCCATAATAATAAAAAGTTTTTAAAAATAATAATAAAAAAGGAAGTATATTAACGTAAGGAAAAATTAAAAAAAGTTAAAAAAAAAATATTAGTATCACGCCTATACAGTATGTCTCGGAAATGGTAAACAAAGGGAAGAGATACGGGTTCCAAAGGTCATTTTGAGTCGAAAATGTTCTATGACATTTTGTTGTATGGGCCGTAGTTTTAGAGTTAGAAAATGAATGCTTTGGGAATGGTCCCTAATCAAAGAAAGCTCAGTTCACATTAGGAAGTGTAAGTAAATAAGGTAAAGGTTTATTACGAAAAGCAATCCGGATAACAAATGTCATGACTAAAAACAGGTATGATAATTAAAGAAAATGCTGAAAATGGCCAGAACTGAGCTTTCTTTGATTAGGGATCAATCCCAAAGCATTCATTTCCTAACTCTAAAACTAAGATCCGTACAACAAAATGTCATAGAACATTTTCGACTCAAAATGACCTTTGGAACCCGTATCTCTTCCTTTGTCGACCATTTCTGAGGATTTATACCCTGTGTAAAACTTCTATGAAATAGGCTACTTAATCGAATGCACAAACTTTTTTTTTTTAATTTTTAAACATCAGTTCGGTAAAAAGAAACAATAAATTTTACAAAAAAAATAATGGTTTTAATCATAATAATCAAACAATATTCATTTAATATTATCAGAAAAGTCGACTACAAAAATTTATGAAAAGTTTTAGCTCTATAATGTACAATTCAATTTAATTATACACTCATGGACAAAAAAATTAGCGCACCAAGAAGGAGTCGTCAAAATGAAACGAAAATTTACATACGTAACGACTACTTTGATATAAGTAAATGATTAGAAAATCAAAGAAAAAAGATAATTTATTTCAGAGAAAAAGGCAAAAGAACGGAGGAGTAAACACTCCGTTGGACCCCCTCTAGCGCGAATGCACGATGCGATACGATCGGGCATTGAGTCATACAAGTTCTGTATGATGTCTTGAGACATTTCGTTCCATATTTGCTGTAACCTTGCCTCTAGTTCGTTCAAACTCGTGGGATGCCCAACTCGTCGTCCCAAATGATCCCAGATATGCTCGATTGGAGACAAATCTGGGGATCGGGCAGGCCAAGGAAGGATAGTAATAGTGCGGAGACAGTCTTGTGACACCTTTGCCGTATGAGGCCGAGCATTGTCTTGTTGAAAAAATGGCTCCTGGGAGCCGTTGCATGAGTGGCAACACATGTGGTTGCAGGATTTCATGAACATACCGCTGGGCTGTCATGGTGCCACGGAACAATACTAGGGGTGACCGTGTATTGTAGGCAATGGCACCCCATACCATCACACCAGCTGTGGAAGCAGTGTGTCGCTGTACAGCAAAGGCAGGATTGAAGCATTCACCACGGGCTCTCCACACACGAACACGATTGTCATCACTGCCGAGATTGAATCTGGATTCGTCGCTAAAGACGACCTGGTTCCATTCCACTGCAGTCCAGTTTCCTCGTGCGCGGCAAAACTCCAAACGGAGGCGTCGATGGGTGGGCGTCAAGGGCAGCACACGTAATGGGCGCCGCGATACCAACTGTCCTTCAGCCAGGCGCCTTCGTATGGTTCGAGAAGACACAGCGGCCCCTAGTGAAGGTGCTACCTGTGCCTGGATGGCGGCCGATGAAGCAGTTGGCTGTACGCGTGCATTTCTGACTATGTGTCGGTCTTCTCGACGACTGGTCTGTCGAGGGCGTCCTGAGCCTGGTCTTCGTGTACATGACATCTCTCGGGTCCACTGGTCCCAAAACCTCCTCACAACACAATCAGAGCGGCCTAATTGACGAGCTACTCGCCTAGCTGACCACCCAGCTTCCATCATCCCGACGATTCTCCCTCTCTCAAACTGCGACAACTGCGTATACTGTCTTCGAACACGGCGTAATGGCATGTCTACCTCAGCTCTTCCTTTGTAAATGATTCAGCACACTCAAACAAACTTTGTTTACCTGTTTTATACTCCACAGAGTACAATGTTCAACGCCCTCTACCGGCTATACGTAATGCGCAATCACGCTGCATTTCTAATCATTTGCATATCTCCCCGACATGTACCTTCATTGCAAGTTTCGTTACGATCCCGCAATTATTTCTTAGTGCGCTAATTTTTTTGTCCATGAGTATATTTTTGCATCAGTATGTGGATGCAATAAATGTGTAACAATATTATTAATTACTGTCTTAAACTGATTTTTGAATTCCGTTTTTTAAACAAGAAAAGAATTACTTACTTTTATTACTTTTACTATTTATTAGTAAAAATGTTTTTTTTTTTTTAATTTTTTAGATGAACATTTGACGTAGCTAAATCTACAGCCATAAATCTTTGAAAATCCACCTGCTTTTGAAAATTAAAAAACAAAATCAGCATTAAAGCTACTTTATAATTAGTTGCGTTCCTAAACCTTGTAAATTCCGATTGTTCGTTGGAATATATTTTGACTGCTGATTAAATTTCTTCGAAAAATCCGTAAGCTTTAATTTCAACGTAATTCTAAACAAAACAAATAATCTTAAAAATTCATGGAAAGACGAGAATTTTGGCTAAAACACATGAATTGCTTTTCTTTTTTATTGTTTGCAATTTGTTTTATTTAAATGAGAATTTCATTATTTGAAAATCTAAGGATCCATTTTGGTTTTTTAATATTATAAAAAAAGAAAACAACGGTATTTTCTTCGTAAAGTTTGTTGAAATACCTCTGAAAAAGAGTTGATTGAACCGATTTTGTGTGTTTTATTTCTTTTCAATGTCTATTTGGATCGAATCCACTGGGATCAATACAGTTGGATTCTCTACATTGATAGTTTGGATTTGAATCCGAGTAATCTTGGGTTATTGGCACTTCAATGGATTTCCTGTTGGCCTCACTGACAGAAGATCAAGATATAAACAGAAAAAAAGATTGTTTTAAAGGTGGTGGAAAGCTTTCCTTTGTATCTGTAGGTGGATGTGGGTGTTACTTGGAACACTACTAGATTTTTTGGAAGAAGATTCTTTCTTTAGATGTAGTTTTTGTTTCATCATCATTTTATATGATTTTAATAAAATTACAACTAGATTCCCTCTGGGATTTACTTCGCAGATCATGTAAACTGTTGTTTAATAATGTTGTCATTTCATTTTTGTTGGATGATCAGATATGATTGAACAAATACGGCTGGACCTTTTTCTTTCTTTGTTTGATTATTACAGTTTTGTTGAACACTATAGTTGACCACTGTCAAGAAGCTGTTGGTCGGACGGGCAGTGCCATAAAAGGAGCCTGCCTTGGAAAAAGTCTCGTATCTCGTATGAGAAAAACATCGGGAAAGAAGGGCAAGAACATGCACTTAAAAGAATCCGTTTTCTGAATGAATTAAGAACTTGTACTGCATATTAGCCTCTCCATTCGCAGAATTCTTCCGAGTAACGCCGGAAGAATGCTCATCTGTTATGTCGACGTTTCGCCGACTGCTGTCATCATCAGGGCGATTCCGATGATTCCGTCCACGCAGTCGGTAAAACGCCAACACAGCACGAGATGAAGTATTACGCTTTACCCTGTAGAATGCTGGAACAAGCTTTGCAACCACAATGAACTACTCCATTTAAAAGGAAAGGTTCCAAAAAGTGGCTTCAAGGAAAAAAGTTAAATTCTGGAATCATGCCATAACCGGGGTTTTACCAGATAATATAGGCTAACAAGCTAGCTTAAAAATTGTAATAAAAGCTGCTATGTTTTAATTAAGATACTAAAAAAAATAGAGAAAAAATTAATTTTTAAATCTGATTAATTACCTTTATTTATAAAAATAGGAAAAAAATATAAAGATAATTAAAAAGGCTGGGGGGGGCTAAATAAGCCAACTCAGTAGGACAATTATAATTTGCTTCAAATTTCACATATCCAAAGCAAACGGATTCAATCGGGTTCTCTATATTTCGATTTCATGAAATGATTTTAAGTAGTTTTTTTGATGAGGATATTCTTTCTACCTTTCCATGTTTCCTATCCTTTCAAAATAGAAAACATTTACTCAATAAAAAAATGATGGTCTTATTGAACTCTTCAATATCAGTTCCAATCGATTTGAATTAGCTGAGGAATCTGAGTCAAAATCCTATAGGTTTTGGTACACATTGAGCCTTTAGCTTAAGGATCAAAAACTGTAAAATACATTCTCACTCAAACTCACAATCACGAGCACTTAAAAAATTGTCTGTTTTCAATTAGACTTTTAATGATTAATAGAGAAATTTCTATTACTGTTACAAGTTCGACTCGATTAGTCCCCACACAACGATTTTGTTAAACTGCTGTTACAGCGATAACTAAGTACCCATTGTCCTCAAAATGAAAGTTGACCGGCGGAAGTTTGAACTGCGCAGCCCTTCCGGTAGCTGATCAATTATGTTTTCCTGTCACAATGGATGACGTAGTCTGTTTTCACTGAGAAAGACATGTTGATAACGCCAAATTAAAACTTCTCTCGACTATTTAGCGTTATTTCAATACCAGTTGCTATCAATAAGTATTTATATAAATAAATAAATATATATTATTTATAAATACAATGCTCTTTTGCAAAGTAACAAGCCTTTACCGTAATGGCGGCGTCCTGTCATAACATCAGACGGAAGTGCCTGACCAGACTAATCGATGATACATGCACAGATCTCACAAAAACAGGGCGGCCATCTCTCATTGGGAGGACAGTAGGAAGGTTGGAAGTTTAATGTTAGGCCTAAACTATGTCCTATCCTTAACCGATATTGCACAACTGATACCACAGTTTATTATGAACCAGCAGGATTCAAGCAAACGCGGGGCCCGATTGAAATGTTATCCGCGGGGCCCCACAGACTAAACTAAAGCAAAACTAAATTGACTATCATTTTCTGGGCCAAATTCGGGGAAATAGGTACAGTCGGCCTAAGACCGGCCCTGACAGCCTGTTTCTTTGGGATTATGTTTGGAATTCCAAGCAGCTTGAACTGAAAAAAAATGCAAGACTTAACTACATAAATGTTCCTATTAATATTTCTATTAATATTAGTTATTTCAGAATTGTAAGGATTGTATCATCAAGATAAGTGAAATATTTCCCAAGACTCAAACGAAAGTTTCTGCTTTGGAAAGTAAATATTTTCAGTGTATAATAATTATATTTCAATCCATTGTGAATTAGATGATCCCTTCTTTGTTTATAGTGGTTGTGTCAGCCTATTCCAGCGTTATTTGGAAAGGATTTCAAAAATGTTATTCTACTGGAGTCCTTTGTAAAACTGCTTCTGTTATGATAGATTGAAGTTTACGTAAGGCCCTGAGGTTGTTTCCCTAATGTTAGCTGGGACTTGAATCTCTTTCAGAATATTAGATAATATCAGCCTGCAATTCTGTGGTGATTTGCCAAAAGGAGTTAAGTCCTGAAACAACATTTCTGGGAAAATGAAAAAGAAAGTTCAGAGTTGTGTAAAACATAGAGCAGAATGCAAGGTTTTTTTTATGTATAGAAGCTGAACTACGTAGAGGAGACTTAGATCGGTTTGGCATATCATGGATGCATCTAAAAATGGATTGACTGAAAAT
>JAFIDM010006943.1:46789765-46800500 GCA_023159025.1 Thereuonema tuberculata | reverse complement strand
TTTTTCAAGCCTATTATTTGAAGCCTATACATTGAATAAATATACTTTATTAAATATATTTTATTGGTGTGAAGATGTGGTTATTTTTAAAGAACATACTTTATTACTGTGTAAAAGTTCTTTTGATCATAATGTTCGTAAGACGTACATTACAGAATTTAATGTAGATTTCTGTTTGGTGGTAGCTACAACGATTTTTTTTTTTCATAATTTGATAAGAATCCCCGAACATCATTCGGGGACTTTAATATTGTGATTTTTTTTTTTTATTATTATTCTCAGTTTTATTTTGATTGTAATGGAAAAGAGGCAAAACTCTTTTCCTGTTTCTTTAAATTAAGAATTTCATTATTTTATCTTTTAGCTGAAAAGCCTCTAAAAAGCCAAGAATGGTTTAATCTACGCTTAAAATCAGCTCAAGATTGGAATTGTTTATTTAGTGGCTGTATGAGCGTTGCTCGTGATTCTCATATTAATTAAGAAAACAATTAATGTTAAGCAAAGCACAATTAACTAATGAAACCCATGACTCGTGTTAGTCATTCGCGGCTCACAAATTAACACCGAAAACTAACAATTTCAATCTCTTCATTTTATAGGCCTTGGTGTAGATTAGGCTGAATTCATAAGTTCTTTTCGATTACAGTAATAATGGATTTTTATTATTAATATGAAAAAAACATTTTACATTTACTACATAGTTAATCCGGAGATTGAAAATACAGCAAATTTGCTTATTATTCACTCATCAGATTTATTGTAAACAATTTTTTTTTCTTCTCAAATTTATCGTAAATCCTTTGTTATTGTAATTCCTTTCAGTTCAGCATGTTTTTCTCTTTATAAATATATAGTCTATATATATATATATGGGTCCGATAGAAAGATGCTGAAAGAATATTACATTTACTTGTAATATTCTTATTTGTTTTTAAATTATAAAAATTTATGTTATTTTGAGACCAATGAAGACTTATCGGACATCAATAGCAAATTTTGGTTTACAAGTTTAAAGGGGAACCATAAATCTGATGATTTGAAATGAGATAAGTTATATAAAAATAAAAAAAGTTTATGTATAGATTCATCCTCAACTAGAAATGATATTGAATCTGAAACTGATTTGTAAGTATCACCGTAAGGACCAAATAAGCCATGACCGAGAAGGAAGAAATTAGAAATTTTTTGTATTACCAATAATATAAAAGTTTTATGATAATGCTGACTTTCGCAGTTAATAATAAAAAGTTTAAAAAAAAAGTTAAAAGGATCGCACGACAGGCCTACTTGGCCTTTGGGATCATTGGCGATAAGGCTTCCAGCTTTCTTTAGCCATTGGGACATAGGTTGTATATCAGGGATTTTAATGTCCTTTTGTGAGATGAAAGTACTCATGAAGTACTTCAAAAATATAAGTTGTGGTTGTGTAGTCAGTCCGACGCTCCCTGCCTTTTATTTCCAAAAAAAAAACCGGAACCCATTCTTCAGACGGCTGGGTGAACTGATCTGAAGGAGAATTCACCAGGGAATCATTTTCGCCGGATACCTGCTCCTTCAGGTCGTAGTCAGATGCTTAACTACCAAAGTTGTAACATAAGATTTAAATTTAAAAGATGAGCTCGCTAGCTGGTGTAGGCATTGGACTGCGAGCTGGGGGAGGTCGGGGAATAACTCTTCTTGTGCAGGATCACTCTCTCTAAAACGATAACCGGAATTCTTTCTCAGGCGGGAAATTTTAAGCTACCCACCCACTCTAGACTGGCTTCGATTGGTCAGAGAAACGCCGGAGCCTATATTTTCGATGTGCCCAGGAGAAATACTTACCTACCAATAAAAGCATTTCATTTACACAATTAATAAAAAAAAGTAAAATCTGTTTGTTTTGTAACATCTGCCTGCAAACCAGGGGCGCATATAGGGGTACATACCGAAATAATGAAGGTATGTCCTCCAACGTTTTTTTTTGGTTGAACAGATAGGTTTCCATCGTTTTTTTTTTTTTTTGGTTGAAGAGATAGGTTTTTATGGGTTTTTTTTTTTTTTTGGTTGAATAGATTTTTTGGCCCGGGCCCCCCCCCCCGAAATAATGAAGGTATGTCCTCCCAAGGTTTTTTTTGGTTGAACAGATAGGGTGTCTACTTAAAATTACTTAACCTTACATTAATCTTGGGCCCCCCCCCCGCCCGAAAATATATTCTAAATACGCCACTGCTGCAAAACATATTAATAAAGTTCCCAATGGGATCTATAGAAACTTTTTATGGTAATTCTGTTATCCTGATGCTAATTCCTCGATAGGAAACAAATTTCAAATATTAAATTTATATTAGCTATTTATATTCATTCGTAGACAATAGTCTATTTATTGCTTTTCTTTTGTTTTTCTTAAAAATTCAGTCTGACTCTTTTTTTTTTTCCACAATTTTGTATTTCGAATTAATGAGAATCTAAATTAATAAGAGAATAAGTTGATTTTAAAGTATAGGAGGAACAAATAAACAAATTTTAAGGGTTTGACTTTGAATCTTTAATTTGAAAGATATTTTTGGTAGTTCTCCAGTAAATTTCATCGTGGTTCAAATGTGAAGAATATTTAAGGGAAAACTAGAATTTGTTGTTGAGGCAACGCGTCTCTATGACAACTGCTCCGGAGACACATTTGGAGCGAAGACAACTGCACCCTCAGTTCACAACGTCGATCGCTTGGAAAAAGAAAAAGAGAAATTTATTAATATTGACGTCATGGAATGAAAGGAAGAGATAGTCAGCTCTGAGAAATGGCTAGACTTTAAAATTAAAAAATTCTTGATTTATCCAATATCAAGAAGGAAACTTCCACATTAAACTTAGGCCTACTTTTCTTGAATTTGGACCTGCTTTGTATGGTTTATCTTAAGTTTGAAATGAAATTACTATAATTCAAAGACTTAGATCCTATTACAATTGACTGAATTGTCTCGGATATCAATCTAAAGGATTGTTTTCCCGTTTGTAATCCTTCCAATAAGGTTTTAATTACAAAGACAAAGTATTGAAACCAAAAGTTTAAATCAATTGACGGTGATAAGCTACTTATCAACGGCTTTCCAACGAATTTGGAATTCATTAGCAAACAAACTAACATTTGCTGCTAATCGCGTAAAAGCGTGAGAGATAGTTAGGGTATTTGGAAAAATTTATGCTACGAGAAAACTCTTTTGAAAGATAGATTTGCTAACTTAAGAGATTTATAGTTAGGCCTAAAAGTAAAATACAATTAAATACTGGACATGTAATAAAATTACGATACTAGCAGTTCTTTAGTTATCTATTAACGTTTCTATCATATTTTTCATCTCTTTTAATATTAATTCTTACAAAAAGATACTTGAAAACAACTTTAAATAAATCTTTACCAATTTCTTAAAAAAAAAAATTGCCCTTAATATTTTGGATCTTAATTTCAATCTGGGGTATAAAACCCTTCTTTCTTTGCACGTTTCCTTAACCCTTGAAATTCCTCTTTTATTTTTCATTTCTTATCAAAGTGTAACAGTTAGATTAGATTTAATTTTTCGAATCCAATGAGTGTACAGATGAATGTTTTTAATTTATTTTTGACATCCGGGGGCTTTTCAATGGTTATTCCATCGAAGTTTGCTTTGAAGTTATGGCGATGGGGTTTAGTTAAATGAGTTATTTTACGATAAGTTCCCGTGGATTTCAAATGCTATCCAGATCAGTAGTAATGAATTAAATCCTTTTGTAATGAATGGTGCCGTTTGTGTTCTACTACAAATTGGCAAAAGCCCAAAATCGCTCGCTGTTCAACTGGAAAAGAATAAATGCTTCTCTGGAGATTCCAACGACTTGATATCTTTGTGTTTTAATTTTCCAATTAAAAATTCTTTAATTTTACTGTTTTATCTAGTCGGTGGTTATCGTCTGCAATATGCTTACATTTTATCGAAATTTTAGCAAAGACAAGAATTTCTTCAAAGAAATGTAAACCTTTTTATGTAAAATATAGTTGTAATACGTTAATAAAATTATTGCTACATCTGGCGATTTTGTTCCGTTCCATTCCTTTAATTTTTGAAGATAAAAAAAAAAATTGAGAAAAAAAACGTTTAATTATTGAAAAAGATTTATCGGTAGAACCAATGTTCTCGAAAATTCGTTCTCTGCCTCAAAAGGTAAAAACACAAACCAGGCAAATTGCAAATATATCTTTATTTGGAAAATAATTACCAAACAATAATGATGAGATTTTGGATTTAAAATTCTAATATTAACTTCTTCACTTTGAGTCTTTTATCAAGAATGTTGTATACTACAAAATAATTGTATATTGTATTTGTTTCAGTTTTTGTTCATTTCTGTGAAAAGATTCATTTGTATAAAACCCTTTTCAAACATGTTTCCAGTGTTTGTGAAGTTGTTTAAGGAGGACTAAGTTATTTTTCAATACCTTAAAGTTTGAAAATCGAATGAAGATCAGACTTAAAACTATTCTAATTTTCTGTAATCTACCATCAAATCAGTTTTATAGAAGCTGTTGTTATAATTGCTCAACGACACTCCGTTTTACATAGTGATTCTTTCAATGGGATTCTTTTATCATATTTCTTCTGTGAAAAACTCAGTAAAAAGAAAAAAAAAATTTAAGACAATTAAGCAAAATATTCTTTAGTTTTTATTAATTAATCTAAAGTAACTTCTAATTAAGAAGATTCTTTTTTTTTGTGGATTGGATTACATAGAAATTAGAGTCCGGCAAATCCAAGATTGATCCAATTCATTTTTAATCCGCAGCGTCTTCAGCTCAAGGATAAAATCGTGGCCAGATCACGCTTTCATCACTTAAAAAAAAAAAAAAAAAAAAATCAAAGATCTATTTTGTTATTTTCGTAATCTTTAATTCTCTCTTCTGTTTTTATGTTTCGGATTCTGCTTTTTTGTTGGCTGAGTATTAAAGTTGATCTTTATCCTTTGGGTGATCTTTTTTTCTATTTATTCCTTTTTGGTATCGGAGTTAAAGAAAATACAATTAAGCTAGAGACTTAGCAGAAAGCAGAACACATTTTTCCTTCAGTTTGAATTAACACAACAATTCGAATTTGGTCTTTTTGAAAAAAGGAATGACCGCCATGATTAGATTAAATTGTAATTGAACATTAATCCATAGAGGAAAAGGTGTAAAAACGGGCATAGGTGTAAATATGGGCACCCCGTCCCCAAGGGGCTATGGGACGTACTGCAGTTTTGCGGCCATGACTAGACGGTGTCTTTTATTGATATAAGATAGCAGAGAGCAGTTGGAACCTTTAATTTCAAGTAGTGTGGATGCAGCGTCAGTTATTGTGCGAATTGGTATTTGTTCTGGACTGCAAACCTTTGACAGATATGTGAAATCGTTTCATATCCTTTTGGTTAGTTTAAAATAATTTCATAGTTATATCCGGAGAGCGGAGATCCTAAGCTACTTTTAGAAGCACGCCTTTAATCACGTACACCTTGGTTACGTATGATAGTGGCCATCTTGCTTAGGTGGAGTTGGTGTAAATATGGGCCCCCATTCAAAGGGGGCCTATAATTACACCATCTTTTTTCTAAAACAACATAAACTAGCTATGCCCATTGATGAGGCTGCTGAAACATCGCAATGTTCCCTGGGAACTTCAAATGCAGTTTCTCCGTTCGACATATCTCCTGTCCCCAACACTCGGGGACGCAAAGCAGCAAGGGCCAGCCTCTTCACTGGAACGCCATACAAGGATCAGTTGACCAAGTCGCTTGACAAAAGTGCTCTCAAGAAGAGGTCGTTCAGTTTTCCTGGGGTTAGAGACAGGCCTTCAGAAAAAGAAAATTCAACCCACGAAACGAGTCTACGATTCATCATCGGACTCATCATCATCGGACCCTCCCCTTGTGGACAGTGATGATGACCTGATATCAACAATGGCGATAAACCAGAATCGAATGATACAACTTGCATCTTTTGTGAGGAAAAGTTCTCTCAAGACACTCGCGGAGAAGTGTGGGTTAAATGTGTTATGTGCCAAATGTGGGCGCACTTAGATTGTGCCGGGTCTGAAAGAGCCATTTATGTTTGAGATTTCTGTAAATAATTTTTGATTTGATGTTCATTTAAAATTCTTTTATACAGAACTTGCTCTTTGTACCGTTTTGTATTGTTTATCCTGTTTTAAAACATTTTAAACTATTTTTTTTTACTTTTTGGGAGAGGGCCCATATTTGCACCCCATTTTTTCTGGTGCTATTTTAGAAGCCTTTTATAAGTCTTCATTTTCGAATTGAAATAATTGATATTAATCTTTGTTTTGCCTCATCTCATTTCATAAACTTGTTATAGTTTTTAATGAAGGTCAAAAATCTAGAATTTTTCCAAAAGAAAGTAACTTTAAATCAAAAACAAAAGAGGGTGCCCATATTTACACCTTTTCCTCTAATCACCGCAGTGATTGGATTGTTAGTCGATTTCCGAATTTCTCGTTTCTTAGATTCGATCTTAAAGTAAAGTGAGTTAATTTTCCCACACACGGCCGGGTGACTTACCAAAGCCGAATAGGGCTGATCCTTAGCAGTTATGTGTAGGTTGTTTCATCCTCTTGATAAAACATGCAGCTTTGGTTTTTTTCGTTATATTTGCCCATTAGAATAAGATATTTCCTGAATTATAGGTGACCAGTGAACTGTTATCTTCCAATCTATTTAGGGTGATCAGATGTCCCGATTTTGGCGGGACAGTCCCGATTTTTAACAATTTGTCCCGCGTCCCGCGGCATTTTAAAAAAGTCCCGATTTTTTTTTTTGGTTATTGAATTCCTTTTTTTGTTTGATTGTCGAACTGGAGTTTCCTTTTTTTTTGGTTGTTGAATCTGGAGATTCCGTTGTTTTTTGGTTTTTTTTTGGTTGTTGAACCTGGAGATTCCGTTGTTTTTTGTTTTTTTTTTGGTTTTCGAACTGGAGATTCCGTTTTTTTTTTTTCTTTCCGGTCTCCCCCCCCCCCAGTCAATGGTGTCCCGCTTTGCCAATGTAAAAATCTGGCCACCCTAAATATATTGTCAGTCTGTTTGTTTACAAAACCTCAGTGTAGTAGCACCTCGAATAACGGCGCCGCTTTTAAATTATGCGGTCTCGCAATTTTGGCGGTTTTTCGGCTGCACGCGCTCAACATCTGAGTCTTAGAAACACTCCGAGCGCTTTTTTGACTTAATAAATATATTTATTTTTAAACTTATTTCTATAAGTTATATATTTTAAGGATAAGTAATATATTTCTTTTGCCTTCGTGTCACTGTTTTATAACATAGGTCTAGCGCTATTAAGTATTCATATGGAGTATGTATAGTAGTCTACATTATAAAAAATTACCGTTTTTATAACAGGCAATCACTGCTTTTTTAACATCCTCATACTGTAAAATGAAAATAATAGGACTACACCGAAAGTCCCCTATTAGATTTGAAAGTCCCCAAAGTCTCCGAAGTCTCGCTGTTGCAACGAAAAAGTTTCAGAATCACGTGTGTGCAGTATGCTTTTCTTTGCGCGGAACTATAGTAATATGCCACTACACGCACTAGCAAGGGAAGAAAAAAGGCTATAATTCAGTTAATGAGATACACAGACTATACACGCATTATACTCAATCAAGAGTTTCAGCGGCTGGGGACAGTAGAACCCCGGAAATCCGAACTAATTGGGGCTGTGGTCTGTTCGGATTATCCGAAAAAAACATATTAGCACTCTACATGGTAGGCCTATACCGTACACAGTTATAGCTATTTGGTAACTAGTAAAGTGAAAGTTACTGTGTTTTCATATAAATGTGAGCGTTACATAATGAAAAAGAACGTATTGTTAAACAGTTCATTAAAATACAGTTACGTAAATTAAAATACTGTAGTGATGTTGCATTCCGCTAAATACCAGCTTAAAAACTGTTATTTTAATAATATGTACAGTGCTATGATTAAATACTGTACTTCCTGTACATTGCAAGTGAGATTTAAATTTTTTCCTGCATCTTAGATTCTGTTCGGATTATCCGAAATTTCGGATTGGCGGGGTTCGGATAACCGGGGTTCTACTGTATTCTGTGAACGGCGAGGGTTAATTTCACTACGCTTTTTTTTTTTTCTCTATCCTTTTTCATCCAGTAAACTTTTAGGTAATTTAGAAAATATACTAAAACACAACGCGAACATTTTAAGTTTACCAATGTAAACATGGAGGAAGTAGACGATTTGACGCATTGGGAGATGTGACCTCCTTTCTGGTTTTCTTGCTACAGCGCAGAAATGGTGCGTGCCATTATTCCTCGAGAAAGATACGTGGAGGAAATTATCTGTCCGAATTGTTTTCTTATTTCTTTAATAGGTAGAAATTGGTTTTATACGTGTTGTTTATAACAGTTCACAAATCTGTAGGATCAAGAAGTTGTTAATAAAAATATTTAATGACTGTATTCAATCTTCTTGAATTTGATGAAGCTCTCCTGATAAATGAAAGCTCTTATGATAAAAATGAATCTATCGAGAGTTTCGAAATGTAAAAAACTAAACAGACTGGATAGAGTTTCAAATATGCCAATGTTGCACTGTTTGTAGGTAAATGAAACATTTCTGCTGCAAATATATTGTGGAGTGACATTTGTAAGATGTGTTCAAATTGTTCTTTAATCATAGGAGTAAATTTATGATCTAAAAATGTAATTTATCTCTTTGATTTTATTTTGCCACCTAAACTTCGTACCCCATATCCTATTTCTCATATCCAGTGGAAGATATTGCCTGAAGACGTCACTTTTTTTTTTTAATTTTCATATGAATTTGTATCTCGACGCTTAGGCTATCACATTTTTTTCATCAATAAGTCAATGCTATTCCAAATGCAAATAATATACATTTATTCGTTTCTTTCAATTTTGCTTAGAATTGTATATATTTTAAAACAGGTAGGGGCGTATCACCCATTTTGCTCTTAATAATAATAACCTTAATAATTAATAACTTTAACTTTATGATTAATACAGTAATTACTATACGGCTTCGGTTTATGTACAATTTTCTAGCAGTAGGGTTTATCCCAATCTTCGCCATTCTATTTGGTATTTTAATATTCCTCGTTTGCACATAAATATCCATTTCCCAAACATACTTTTTTTTCTTTACCCATAATTAGAATCTATATGCCATTGTAGTACCTGAGAATATTTAAATCCTTTCACACTGAAAGGAAATTAAGAATAAGGGAATTAAGGAGATAGAATAGAAAGAATACTAGAAATATAATTGATGACTTCAGGAATACAAATACAGTTCGAACGGATTGTTGTAAGGAAAGTGCTGCACAAATGGAAAAGAACCGATTTAAAATATAATAAGTGCTCTATTATCTTATCTTTTAATTCAGAGTGATATTAGAAAGATCAACTGTTGTTCTGTAGAGGAAATACAGGTCCTAATTTCCTTCTTTCAATTCCACCCACCCAAAAAAAAAAAAATAAGTAAAATTAAGTAAAATTCCCTCCTATGACTAAATTATTCTCTATTGAGAGAGGGTTTTAGGTATAATTCTACTATGAGCCTTAATACAGATATTAAAACCCACTCATAAACATTGTGTAATTTCTCTCTGTATCAATAACTGATTAAGTTATCTGATTGGATTAATTGCAGGGATGGCCTTAACATTTTTAAATGCAGGGCATTTTTTATTTGAAGGTTTTTTTTTTCCTTGGCTAAGAAGTAGGGATCACATTTTTTGAAGGTGGGTCTTATTTCCACACCTTACTTTTTATTTTTTGCAAGTTTTGGGGAACTTAATATAAGTGAAATTTGAAATATTTTATCCTTAAGAGTAATTTTCTATTCACTCTTAATTAAACACTAAGTTAAAAAGCTATTTTGCCATGAGAGTATCTTGTCCGTTATCACCAGTCGCAGAACGTTTCTCAAGAATTTAATTCCATTTTTACTTAAATTTTACTTATTTTATTTGGGGGGGGGGGGGTTAGGGTGGAATTGAAGGACGGAAATTAGGACCTGTATTTCCTCTAGAGAACAACAGTTGATCTTTGTAATATCACTCTGAATTAAAAGATAATAGAGCACTTATATTTTAAATCGTTTTCTTTTCCATTTGTGCAGCACTTTCTCACATTCCTTCCAACAATCCGTTCGAACTATTTGTATTCCTGATGTCATCAGTTATATATCTACTTTCTATTCTATCTCCTTAATTCTCTTATTCTTAATTTCCTTTCAGTGTTAAAGGATTAAAATATTCTCAGGTACTACAATGGCATGTAGATTCTAATTATGGGTAAAGAAAAAAAAAGTATGTTTGGGAAATGGATAGTTATGTGCAAACGAGGAATATTAAAATACCAAATAGAATGGCGAAGATTGGGAAAAAGCCCTACTGCTAGAAAATTGTACATAAACCGAAGCCGTATAGTGATTACTATATTATTCATAAGTTAAAAGTTATTAATTATTAAGGTTATTATTCTTAAGAACAATGTGGGAGATACGACCCTCCTCTCCCTCCCTGTTTTAAAATATATATAAATATATAAAATATATGAAAGAAACGAATAAATGTATATTATTTGCATTTGGAAAAGCATTCATTTATTGAAGGAAAAAAAGTGTGCATCGAGGTACAAATTCGTATGAAAATTAAAAAAAAAAAAAGAAAAGGGAAGTCTTCAGGCAATATCTTCTAC
>JAFIDM010006943.1:46751310-46776783 GCA_023159025.1 Thereuonema tuberculata | reverse complement strand
AGGTTGTGCTTGTTATTAAACGTTAAATTTAATAAATTGATTTTGTTTACTTTTAAAAAGAGTTGTTCTTTATTTTTATTCTTCCACTGTGTGTAGAAACGAATAACTCAGCGTTTAATTACTCCCCCTCCCTGATTACACATTTCTTCCCTAGACGCCTAAACGAGTCACAGTGGATTTTTAGTTATTTCTAAGAGGGATACGCTACAGATAATTTTGGTAGCAGAGCTGTTTTGTATTTAAAAAAAAAAAAACCTTTCTTTTATCTATACTTGTTCCTTGGTTTGGGAAAGGGGTACGTTACAGCTGCTGCTCACCCAATGATGTCCAGCGGTTTCCGTGTCTACCGCTAAATAGCAAAACCAGGACGGTTACCAGACGGGGGGAATCCCTACTAAAAAATCTGACAGCAACTATGAAAATGAGCGATTGGGCCTTAAAAAAGACCTTAAAATAAAATAGTAATAATTCTTTATATTTTTTGCTTTACTTTCAAAAATTGAAAATCGATTTGTTTGTAGGCCTAAACTAAAATCTAGAAAATCGTAATTACAAAGATGTTTTTAATTGAAGTTATTATCAATGCCATGACATTTTATATTAACAGCAAAAGTGCCAGGATAATACCAGAACCTCAAATCTTAAGATCCAAAGATTTTTTTTTTCTTTCTGAAGTAGCTGTAGAACTACGGTTTAAATAAATCAACGTTATTTAAATGCCATCACATTAACTGGAAATCATTACATCTGCGCTATAAAAGATACATATTGGTTTCAAATTTAAAAGTCCTTTATCTCCTATTTTGTTCAGAATTCTCCTATTAAACACATTCAAAAAGGAAAAAGAAAAGATTATGATCAAAAATACACACAAGACTTAAAAAATTTTAATTCTCGAAATTACAAAAATAGTTTCAGTGGTTCTTTCTTTTCAGAAGCAATTACTGGCTTTAATGTATGTTATGTTCTTTATTTTATATAATGTTAATATTTAATATAATTATTTTAATGTTGCATAGCCTTATTGCTGTGTTAATACCGTTGAACTGACAATCTGTGCCTGAATCCTAACAGTTCTGTGAAATTGACTTGTTACTCAAAATATAACTTTATAGTACTCAAAATACAGTTATATGGAGGAAAGAAAAGTTCTGCAAATATTTTACATTATTTTTCTCGATTTTTTTTTTTTTTTTTTTTTTTTAGGCGGGTTCGGGAATGAGGATCAAAAGATGGCCTAACGCATATTCATATTGCTTAAAAAATAAAATTAACAGTTTTTAGCTTATTATAGATAATAACTTAGTAATAGTTTTCTGCAACTATTAATGTAAAAACATTTACATTTTGATTCATATGTCTTATTTTAAACTGGGATATCAATCAGCTATTCGTATAAATTTACAGAAAACATCAGGATTGAGTAGATTTTAGCGGAAATATCGGTTAGCGACAAAAATGTTTCGCCAAGGAGGTAATATGCTTTGTCAAAGTAATAAAAGCCATATACAGTTGATCCATTTGAGAAAGGCAGTCCGCTCAGGCGTTGGGACTGAGGGAAGAAGGGTATAAGGTAAGTGGGGGTAGGGAGGAAAGATTACAACAGTGTTTGCAGAGCTTGATCTCGTTATTATCGGCTCTAAATAACTATTTCCGAAGAGCTGAATTCTCAAAATACTAAAAAAAGGATCACATAAGGCCTTTTTTAATTCCGTAAAAATACCCTGATACCCTTTCACCCCTATTTTTTCAAGTTCTCAGTCCAGCGCCTGAGGGGACTGCCTTCCTCAAATGGTTCAACTGTACTATACTGTATAAATTATAATTTACTATTGTAGTTAAAGTAAGCTTAAACAGTCAAAAACATAATTTATTGTATTGGTATTTGTAGCGAATACAATTTGTTTCTAAACAGGTGTATTTTAAATTTTATTACAATGAAATATAACAGACAGTGCGTATTTAATTCTCCGATTGTAGTGTTCGCTTCGGTCTCTCACTGGTTGTCTTTGATTCGTTGATTATTAATGGCAACTCATCGGGGCAGCCAAGGAACAAGAGACGAGCGAATATTAAATAAGTCGAAGCACGTTGATTCAATTGCATTGGGCTTCTGCCAGCGAGGAATCTTGATTTAATAAAGGAGGAATTTGGTTATTACATCTTCGGTCAAACATTTATATGGAGCGAGTAGAACGGAAATCAATGGGTTTGTTGATTCACTGTTTTTATGGCTAACCAGGTGTTTGGCACGTGCAACGAAATCAATTATTCATGCAAACGAAAACTAATACTAATCTAGTATTAGTAAATAAATTGGCTTTTCCTTTAAGAATAGTAGAGTAATTTGTTTTACGTTAATCGACATTTTTTATAGGGAAATCGTTAATAAAAGAATATTATTAACAGTTACTGTTATATTTTAATATTGTCTTCATTATATTTTATTATAAAATTCAAAAGGAATATCAGTCAATTTCTATACATGTATGTTTTATTTTATTTTTATTTTACTTAGTAAAATGTTCTAGAATGTTTCGTTAATTGCTGTTCCTTTAGGAGAACTTTCGCCTTTGCTTCCTTCGCTTGTTAACCACATCTTTCAGTCGAATCACTTCTGGAACGCGCCATAACTGGTCGATGATCAGATTACACAAAAACACAAATGATTCAGCGTTTTCTCTACATTGTTATCTGTTGTCCAAGTGCTCCATTCAAGGTCACTTGTGGCAGAGATAAAACCAGAAATGAGCAAAAACTAGTACACAGCAAGACATTCTTCTTTGCCAATAAACGAAATACAGGCTACTTTGTATTTGGCCAATAAATAAGATGTTGGCGTGCCAAAATTCAATAGGAAGAGCGCAGCAAATGTTAAGAAAAAAAAATAGCCATTAATAAAAAAAGTTTTATTCAATATGTTAATGATTTATAATCCGTACCTCCTTATCTTGTAGTCGGATTTTTACAAAATCAACAAGAATTTTCCTTTCTATAATCTACACCTATCTCAAAATTTTCTGGGATGTACAGTCTTCGAGTTCACGGACGGAAGAACATGCGTATTTCGATTTAAAATTGCATTTAAAATGTTTTAAACTTGTTCCAACACCTGCTCCTTTCTTTTTTTTTATCTCTGCATTTAAGGAATATTACGAATGTTAGAGCAAAAGCGTAATACCCTACGGTCGTTACCTACCATGTGGGTATAAAATCCTATTCACTTTAAAGTAATATCTTAGGTTAGAAATATCATTTTTGTATAATTACTTGATATTCATATCTCGTGCTTATTTGCGAATTCCCGTCATGTTACTCTGTGCCTTTTCGAAGGGTGATGTATGCAATTAGAAATGGAAGAACATTGTTCCAATTTTAATCATTCTCCACCATCGATTGTGCAAATATTTGTATGGAAGTAGATTGGATAAAACTGAAAATTATTGTAGCATTAATCATTCATAATATAAAAGACAAATATTAATAGAAAGTGATGGAATTCAAGTTTCAAATACATGGATTTTTAAAGTAAAAAAACAAAAAACAAAATTGGCTATGAATATTTAAATAGTAATCCTAGATAAATAGTTGAATAACAGTCTATTAAAAAAAATGAGCAATGAATGATAAATACCTTTTTCAACGATTAATTTTGATGTTTGAAATCATTAATAGCAAATTAAATATGCTGCAAATAATAAAAAAAAAATCAAGATAATATAGTATCCTTTTTTTTTAGCGACCTCCTACACGAAAAATGCTTAAAGGGAGGAAGGGGGGGGTCTTGATTCTGTCCGTCCGTCTGTCACCATATCTACAGCCCAAATTATAAGCCAGACAGACATGAGTCATATCTTATAGGACCCTTTACGACTTGCAGAGGTGGGGGGAATACGATTTCCGGTCTGCAGTCACTTCCTGTTCCGGTCTCGTGATCTGACGTAAGCAATATAAAATAAGCAACATGTACAGGCATTCTGAGTTATTTTTATTGAGTTATGTTAGTAATTGTCATCGTGTTTAGTGACGTTATGATCGCAATAATCTTGTCACGCGAGGCTGAAGTATTTATTTATTTTTCTTAATTATATTTTATAGTTTTTTAAAACATTATCTGTAGTAAATGAAACATTAAGGTGTCGTTATGGTTTCGTATAAACTATAAAATCATTTTTTGTTTTATTTATTATTCATTCCTGGAACGATATGGTTTTCATGAATTATATATGCTGAAAAATGTCATAATGTAATGTCACAAAATCTCGCAAATTTCTTTATTTAAGTTTATTATTTCTTTAATCAAGATATTGAACTAGAATTATAATAATTGTGATTGTAATGTAAATGTTTGGCGTCGATGGAATATAGTTTAGACGAGAAATATGTAAACAATCTCTTTTAATTGTCTTCTTTTCTTCCATAAATAAACCAAGAAAGGATTGTAAATAATGTTAAACTTTGAGGTACAAACAATCGCTTCTAAAACATGAATTCTAAGAATACCTCTATATATAAAAGCAAGAAGAAATAGAATTCCGTGATGTTATATGCTACTATTTTTAGAAAACACACAAAAAGCTAAGGCTAAAGTTTAAAGCTTTTTTTTTTTTTTTTAAATATTTTAAAATAAACAATATTTTAGTGAAAGGAGAATGGGCAGATCTGCCTGACCCTTGTATAGCGATAAGATATATAGGTAAGGAAAGATCTCTAACAATAGAACATTTTTTATCATTACGACTTGTCTCAATTATTAGTCCGTTCGGAGTTATATACATCTAGATATGACGTTTGAGTCATTGATTGCAATGAGTGTGGATGGCAGAGAAGCCAACCACCTACAGGCGGGGGGTGCTTGGCTGTGGGTGGTTGGCTTCCCTGCACCCACACATTACAATCAATTACTCAAACGTCATATCTAGACGTATATAACTCCGAAGTCGTAATAATAACATATGTTCTATGTAAGGAGATCTTTCTATAGGTATATATATCTTATCACTATACAGGGTGGGGCAAATTCCCATAGAGTTTGCCCATTCTCCTTGTAAGTCTGTATTTCTTAGCTAATTGAAGAAAATATGAAAAGTAGCTGAAATGAAATATTTGAAAGATTCTTTCTTCATTCTTATTGCAGTATGCAGTGCATGTATTTGGCTTGTTTTTGTAATTTTCAAAGAGGAAAAGAATGATAGGTAGAAGCAAATATGAAGTTATTTTAGTGAAGCATTATTGAAATAACAAATAACTACAACATTTCTATTCACCCAGTTCCAGAAACTACTATCCGTGGCATGTCTTGGAGGATTATAATTGCTAATTCACTATTTTTCGATTGCAATCATTTGTCAACATTATTGAAAAGGGACGGGAATTTAAACAGAGATTATTACTAGTTCGCGAGAATTTAAGGAAGTTCTTGATGTAACTAAGTTCATAAAAGACTCATTTGAGTATTTTCGGACATTAAGTCAAGTTATATCTGAATAACATCCTTGTGTTCGATATCTCCTTTATCCAACATCTAACGATATGTATTCGAGTTCACAGTTCATGATATTCCCTTTCAAAAACAATCGAAATTCAGGCGGAACAACTGTACTACGCGTACTCTAACGATAGGAAAGGTATTTGAAAGAAAAGATTCATTCTTCACGCAGGTAATTTTTTTCTACAAATCTTTGTTGTATTAGTTTTATTGCAAAACATTTTTCGATACAAAACATTCGATCGAGCGTCCGTGAATTCCAGAAGGGCAGAAAAGTTTTCTAGTATTAGTACGGTAGTGGAAAAAAGATTGTTTTAAATAATGAATTACTAGTTGACCCGTGCGAATAATTCGCAACAAAAAAAACCACCTTTGAGAAATAATAAAGAAATCCAACAGCTGTCGTGCATGTTAGTTAGTCATTGCCAATAGATGGCGCCTTCTCCATTTTTATAAAAAGGCTGACACGTGCGAATAATTCGCATGGTATCTTGATCAGTCAACGAATGGTAATGTGGAAATAAGTAAATGAACAGATTATCAATAGATGGCGCCTTCTACATTTTTATAAAAAGATTTTTAAAATAAAATTTTTTATCGAAAACATTAATTTTAAACAATTTGTTTATTTTTCGTCATTAGCAGTGAATGTAATCTTCAAAATGATATCTCAATCATTGATTTTTGATGAAGTATTAAGGTAAATAAAAAAAAAAAATCTTTGAGAAATAATATATGAGAAATTGACAAATTTTTATGTTTTTTATTGTAATAAATCGTTTTTTTATTAAAATATAAATCTTTGTTTGTTTTTTATCTGTTCTTATCAAAAAATGATATATTTGAAGTTTACGACGCTATAGCATTATTTGAAATGTTCTTTCGCTTTCGAAAAATAAGCTGCTTCTCTTAAAGCGTGTCTACATTTTTATAAAAAGGTTTTTAAAATAAAGTTTTTTAACGAAAACATTAATTTTAAACAATTTGTTTATTTTTCGTCATTAGCGGGGAACGTAATCTTCAAAATGATGTCTCAATCATTGATTTTGATGAAGTATTAAGGGAGATACGGCGTACCCACACAAACACCTTTGAGAAATAATATATAAGGATTTTTTATCAGTGAGAAAAAAGTCAGCAATACTTTTCCTTTCATGAAACAGAAGACACGTATCTGGGAAAACAATGCTTTAATTTCTGTCTCCAATTTGGGAATCGATCCATTAAAAAAAAAAAGAAAACAGCAATAAAACTTGTGCATAGCTTAACTTGTAAGGTAGGTTGCCCAAATAAGGCCCACCTAACGTTTAAAGATTTTTTACATTTCTACTGCAAGAGTGAAGATACTGAAAACTGTCTTGAAAGGTAGTTTAAGGTGTACTGTAATGAAAAAGTGAATTTAGAATTAATGGCATTTGAAATTCTTTCTGTAATAACACAGTTTTGAAAATATAACTGAAGGGCCTTATTAGGAGCCCCTGTTCCAAATAAGACCCACTACTAGTCACAGGCAAACTCGCCCACAGGGACAAGAGCTTGGCAGTGAAAACAGCCAATTTCCAACATTTAGTTCTGACTAAATATTAAAGCTACAAATTAATAATTAGTTAGTAATTAATTTATAAAATTGTGAATTTAAAACTAGGTTTGATGATTTTTGTTATATTTTTTCTCATTATATATAATTACTTTATGTTATAGAATGGAGGGCCTTATTTGGAGGCCCCTGTTAACCCTTGCTTTCGTGCATTGTTTTACTAAAAATATTTAAATGCACGTCAACTGGGAAATATCAAATACAGTATCTTATTCTACTCATTACACACTTTAAAATGACATAAAACATGTGTATGTATATTAAGTTGCCAAAAAATGCAGACTATTTATCAAATTAAGTTGAAATAGTAACGACAAAAGCTTCGGGCGACTTTTACTGTTCAACTGAAACAAACATGGTGAAATTATCCTCTTCAACGGACCTAATTTTTGGTGTAGCCGCTAGAAGCCAGGACCTGTCTGAAACATAACTAATCTTGGTAAATTGTTCTATTAATAAAACGAAGGATGGGCCTTATTTGAAACTGGGCCTTAACATTTTCAACTTCTCACAGGCAAAACTGCAATAGAGTAAAAACTATTAGTAAGTTATTGGAAAGATTCTTTGGTTTTTGTTTTATAGCCAGTGTTGTGTTGTTGAGTTGCTTAATCTGTGGACTTATTATAAATCGTCTTTTCCGTTACCCCATCGCAATCTTTGTAAATTCTTGCAGTTAGTCTGTGGATGTCTTCTGATCTTCATGTCACCAAATTGGAGTGATGTTTGGTTTTTTTCAATATTTTATCGCTAATTGGAAAATCAGTTGAAATCATGTGAAATGTGTCTATTGCATACCTGTTAATTTGCTCTTTGATGTTGATCCGAACTTAGAAAAATTCTCCAAATTGACTCTTGCTTTTCGGTCCATTTCCTTTCTTTCTTGGATTATAAACAGAAACCGAATTTCCATGTTTACATACCAATAATGGTATTTTAGAAAAATTTAGCAAATGCAAGAAAGACGGAAACAAGTGTATGGTTAATCATCGAATCCTTTTCCCAATTTCACCATTATAAATTACGGTGTTCGTTGATTCCCGCAGGCCCAGGAAGCTTCAAATAAGAACTCTAGTTGTTTTTGAGTTAATCGGCTAAGAACTGAAATTCTGAGCATAAAACTTTCGTTGCAACTGATTAAAAGGGCTACAGAGACACACAACCTATTTTCAGTAACTTTACGGTGATGAAGCTTAAGTATTACAGCCGTTTTCGCGATGTTGAAGATGATTTCAAGAAAGCATCGATCGAGGCCGAGGAAAATCGCCTTATTCGGAATTAAACTTATGTAAGGGACCTTATGCTGTGCAATATCACAGATTGAAGATCCTTTTTCAAGATGAAAGGAAACATGAAATAGGATTTTAATGAAATAGGTTTTTCGCTTTACCTTCTTCGAGATACTTGACTTTATTTTCTATGATTTCCTTCAGTAACTTATTCTCAGAATTGTTTTAAGTTTGTAAAGATATCTATGTAAGAACATAGACATTTACGTGGATCAAAAAACTGGTTACGTGATTTTTCCTCTCTTTCTTCTGAGCGTCATCCATTCTTAAGTCTATTGTCCTCGTTTGAAAAGAAGGGATTCCATATTAGGGATTTTTGATTAATCTTTTTTTCTGGGAATTCATTACGTCACAGTAAATTCAAATGGTGTGCGGGAACAAGTTAAGATCAGCAAGAAAGGACAGACTTCCTAGTCAAGCAAATGGTGTAATTTGGAATGTTTCAAGAGTAATAGCGAGAACAAGATTAATTACGAATTGTTAGAGAAGATGGTTGTTGCTACCAGCGTATCCACATCCACCGTAAAGCGGATAGTTAGCGAGGGTAAAGCTGCAGCCACGCTAGACGGGTAAAGTTTTTCCACTCCTAGAAAATTGAACGATGGAAACAAAACTAAAAAATAATTGATATTTAATAAAGACATTGTGATTAAGACAGAATTTAAAAATTGTAAATAATAATGAGGATTTTTTTTTAGGTTGGTTCAATTTCTAATGAAAATTTCGAACATTTAAGCTTAGGCCTATTTTCTTTTGAGTTATCACATAGTTTAAGATATCGCCACCAGATGTCACAATTAAGACCCGACATGATCAATTCATCAAAAATGACCAAATGTGGAATCTTCTTTTTTGGCGAAAGAAGTAAATAGTTCTTTTAATTGTGACTTTCGTTTGTTGAATATCTTAAAAAAATAAATTATAAATAGAAATTACATAAAAAAAGTAAAAATAAACAAGAACATCATTTCGACATTTTTGATTATATTTTCTGATTCGACGGTTATTATTTACTTCAGGATGACTCCTGATCACTTGTAGCGGCCCGAAACCCGAACTCAATTCATTTCAAGCTTCATATAGTTCACAGCACAGAGCATCAAAAAATAGCTGTATTGTTACTTGAGATATTAGTTAGTTTATTTACAACACACTAAGACATCAGAAAAGGGTTAATCCTCAATTTCTATTTCTGTAGCTCTACATTGAAATCATTTGTGACCAATCCTTTTAGATGAAATTTAAGCAACGATTTCGATGGTTTTTCACTGATTTTTTTTTTTTTTTTTTTTTGCCTCACTATTGTAAAAATTCAAAGAAAGTTAGTGAGCCTGAAATTGATCCTAACTACATTAGTTGGCTGACACAGTAACTCGCTGTTGTGAACCTGAAACAGTCAAAGAGAGATAAATTTCTCCTGCAACTCTATCGATCTAATTCTACGTTTGTCGCCCCACTTAACAACTCACCTTTGATAAAACAAACTAATCTAATTGCTGTAGAAGTTTATAGCGACTCTGTCGCATTAATCCTTGGAGATTTTGACTATGCTAACTACGTTAGTCGGCTTTGATCTAATAAAAATTGTTATGACTCATCACATAAAAAGTGTTACTGCGAAATTACGATTATTACGGTAGCATAACAATGAAATCTGTAGTTGTTTCATGAAATTGTAATGTTGAGGAAATGAATCAAATTCACATTAAAAGAAATTACATGAAATGAGTCAATGGTAATGATTTAAATAGGAAAAACACTCACACAAATAGATTATCCATGGCTAAACAGAGGCGTTCATTGTTCATTTCATCTGAAAAGCCACTCGCTGCAGCTATGATCAGCACAATATAGCTATCGAGGAGAATTCGATTAAAGGAACAGTGCCCCAAAATCAACATATTTTTTTTAAAACAGTTCATTTATACTATAATCTCATAATTTAAAATGTTTTTATAACCCTAATTAGATGTTCCATGCATGTTAAATTTTCCCATAATGTGTATGTGTTATTTATAGTTAAATCCCTTCTAAGCTAGTGGTTACTCGCGGGGGATTAACATTTTGCCTTTTTTTATTTTTTATTTTCTTGCTAATGCTTTTACTATGAAGGGCTATTGTTTTGTTTACTTGTCTTTTGTTCATATTTTGTTTCTTTCACTGAGCTGCAGATACTGGGTACATTCAACTGATGATGGCTAATAAGCCAGAAACACTCTGTCTTGAATTCCCGGTATCCAAAATTCCAAAAACAGCTCAGTGATTTTTTATATCTTAATAAATTAGATGTTGTTTCATTAAAATTAAAATTTTGTAAAAAAGACAAAAACATTTTTATGTTTATATTGTTTATAAATAGAACTTTTCTCAATTTAATTTGGCCATGGGTACCTTTTATATTCTGTAGATCATTACGAACTTCTTTATTCTTTACGGATCATTACTTTAATATTAAATCGTACCAAAATACAATAAAAGCAGCTTCTTTTACTTTGTGTATTTGTTTTATTATTATATTTTTTGTAACCACGGTAAAATTTGTTTAATTATTTGTTTTCCCGCGGAACCTTTTAATTTTTGAATCTCAGGGTTCCGCGGCATACCATTTGGAAAATGATAATTGTAATTTATACAGGGTGGACCAATTACATTGTTACAGCTAAATATTTCCGAAACGGTACGTGATAGAAAACAAACGTTTCAAGCAACTCCATTTATTTTCGAGGGGGACAGTTGATGGTGTTAGGTTTAATTGGAACAGTTCATTGCTGACGCGGGGGTGGACGGTAACTTCACAATTTTCAATGGAAAGGGTGGTGAAGTAATATATCATTGGAAAGCCTATAAAAATTCATGTTGAATGGCAATTTGGTGTTTGAAATTCCGACAAATAGAACATGAGATATAGCTAATTGAAAGTCCAGAATGTTGTAATGAAAGACGTAATTGACAAATGGTGGACTCGTGGAATCAGACGAATATTACTACCGTCTCTGCAACAATAGCACTATTCCGCGTGCTGGAATGAAAAGTGCGTCCGCATTGTTGCGTCGTGCAGTGGCAGTGACAGAACAGTCCTTGCAATCGATGTGTTAACAACATGGAACGTCATACTGTGGACGAGAAAATTGAAATGATCTTCCTGTACGGGGAAGCGAGACGCAATTTACAACAGGCAAGGAATCTGTACGCCGTAAAGTTTCCCAACAGAAGAACCCCTTCCAAGATGTCGTTTTCTCGAATTATAAAGCAGTTTTCCGAAGACGGTAGTGTACAGCCAAAAAAACATGCTCGCAAAAGAACAGCCACTACCGAAGATCACGAAATTGTGGTGTTAGCTGCAGTGAATAACGATCCCCATGTGAGTAGTCGAACATTGGCTCACGATGCGGGGATGTCAAAAAGTAGTATTTTACGAATATTGAAACGATATCACTTTCACCCATATCATATCTCATTACATCAAGCACTACATGGGAATGATTTCATGCACAGGATGACATTCTGTCGATGGGCTCAGGACAAACTGCAACATAATAACAACTTTTTCCTGACTGTACTATTTTCAGATGAATCGTCTTTCTCCAATTACGGCGAAGTCAATCGACATAACATGCATTATTGGGCTGTCGAAAATCCGCATTGGTTGCGGGAAGTGGAGCATCAACGCCGTTGGTCTGTGAATGTATGGTGTGGCATTTTGGCTGATAGGATAATTGGACCTTATTTTTTTGATGACCATTTAACAGGACGAATGTACACACAGTTTTTGGTTGAGGAGTTACCCTTACTATTGGAAGACGTGCCATTACAGGAACGACGGACAATGTGGTTTCAGCATGATGGCTGCCCTGCGCATTATGCCCGTACGACTCGTGAAGTGTTGAATCAACAGTATCCTGGCCGTTGGATAGGGCGTGGAGGCCCAATACATTGGGCTGCACGATCTCCAGACCTTACATTGGCAGATATTTTTTTGTGGGGTTACCTCAAACAGAAAGTTTATATTGATAAACCAACGACTCCAGACAATATGAAGGAGCGGATACGCAATGCCTGTGCAAATATTGATAGCACTATGCTTTTACGTACTCAGCAATCGTTTCTGCCAAGGCTTGCAAAGTGCATTGAAGTAGACGGACATCACTTTGAGCATTTATTACGATAACCTTCATGTGGTTTTTGGATGTTTGAAGATACATGTAGTTTGCAGATTGTCGTCCTCTGTATTACTGTTGTTACTGTTCAAACCTCTCTGCAAGGTTACAATAAAGTACATAGTTGTTGATATGACAGTTGTTTATTTCGTTGCAAAGTACATCACCAACCACTGACACTGCCAATGTTACATTTATGATAGGTGACATGACCGTTCCTTCATCCTGTGTAACGTTCCCTCCCTGTCCCCACCAGTAACAGACACACCACAATCACTGTGTTGTCCCATTTCACGTGTAATACCTGTTGCTGGACACCTGTTCATCGAACACTGCCCCTACAGACATGTACAGTATGTCACCACAGCAACATACATGGTCCACCCATCCATGGATAATTACGAGTATCGTTACATTACAACCGACGTCACGTCGCCCTATCCACCATTCTGGAATTTCCATTGACAATATCTCATGTTCTATTTGTCGGAATTTCAAACACCAAATTGCCATTTAACATGAATTTTTATAGGCTTTCCAATGATATATTACTTCACCACCCTTTCCATTGAAAATTGTGAAGTTACCGTCCACCCCCGCGTCAGCAATGAACTGTTCCAATTAAAACTAACACCATCAACTGTCCCCCTCGAAAATAAATGGAGTTGCTTGAAACATTTGTTTTCTATCACGTACCGTTTCGGAAATATTTAGCTGTAACAATTTAATTGGTCCACCCTGTATATCAATACGGAAATTAAAATCTGTATTGCTTTATACCATCGTTAAATATCATTCCTTTTGCGGATCTGAATACAAATAATAATAATAATAATAATAACAATAAAATTACTAGGTAATACCCTTCCATGCACTCACTTATTTTATACGTAGTTAAATAAGTATCCCAATATAGGCCTACTTGGCTCTTAGGGTAGCCGGAAGTAAGGCTACTACCGTTTACTAACCAACGAGATTAAGTTGAGGTTGGGTCGTCAGGCGTTAAACCCCGCAAAAGAAACTCGGCGCCCATTTTGCAGAGGGCAGGGTGGACCTTAGGGCCCGCCTGGAGGAACATTCAGGATGGAAATGCTCTGACTACCGCCGGGGAATGAATCACGTTCCTCCAGCCCGCAGTCAAGTTCTTACCACTTGGCTAATGGACTACTTTTTTTTTTATTATTATTAGAAACTTTAATTTCCATAACAGCCATTAAAATGCTCCTACTTCAAGAGATGTTCAGACACATTTATATTTGCTGTGGAGTTTTTGAAAATGTGAGGAAACAGTAATATATCAACATTTTCATTATGTAATTCCACACAATTATCGTCATTTGTTCTACATATATTTATATAGTTTTCCAATTCTGTGTGTAACGCATTTCCCTTTGAATTTGCAGATAATGCAGAAATCTCATTGCAACATGAGAAACTATATTTATGGAAACCAATTAGAAAAAAAATGGCTTTAGAAAAAGATTTCTATGTATAGAATTAAAATGTTTTTATTTTTATATCTTTTTTTATATAATCATCATCTATATAGTTTTCCAATTCTGTGTACTAGTTGACCCGTGCGAATAATTCGCAACAAAAAAAAAAAAACCACCTTTGAGAAACAATAAATAAATCCAACAGCTGTCGTGTATGTTAGTTAAACACATTGTCAATAGATGGCGTCTTCTCCATTTTTATAAAAAGGTTGACCCGTGCAAATAATTCGCATGGTATCTTGATCAATCACCGAATGGTAATGTAAAAATAAATAAATGAATAGATTACATTTTTTGGCGCCTTCTGTATTTTTTAAAAAAGAATTTTAAAACAAAAATTTGTTTGTTTTTTCGTCGTTAGCGGTGAACGTAATCTTCGAAATGATAACTCATTCACTGATTTTGATGAAGTATTAAAAGAAAAAAAAAAAACACCTTTGAGAAATAATATAAGATAAGTTGACAAATTTTTATGTTTTTATTGTAATAAATCGTTGATTTTAATTAAAATATAAATCTTTGGTTATTTTTTTTATCTGTTCTTATTAAATAAACGATGAAATATCATATTAAAGTGCATTTTTATTCAAAAAAGTATATATTTGAAGTTTAAAACGCTAAAGCATTATTTTTAATGTTGTTTCGCTTTTGAAAGAGAAGTCGCTTCTGTTAAAATCTTGTCTACATTTTTATAAAAAGGTTTTTAAAATAAAGTTTTTTAACGAAAACATTGATTTTAAACAAATTGTTTATTTTTCGTCATTAGCGGGGAACGTAATCTTCAAAATGATGTCTCAATCATTGATTTTGATGAAGTATTAAGGAAGATATGGCGTACCGACACGAAAGCTCCTTTGAGAAATAATATACTGTATAAGGATACTTCCCTCTGTGTGTAAAGCAACAGATGAGAAAGCTGCCCGGCAAGTCTCCCACGTCCTGCAGCGCAGATGTTGTAGTGTTGGATGATCCAAGTGATGAACGAAACTATCCTACAGAGTTTCTACGCACTCACATTTTCCGGTATTCAAGTTGAAGCGCCGTCAGTTCTCAGCAATGTCCGCCTCAAGCCTTCCAATAAACCAATTCATTTATATTCCAATCAATACATTCATTTTAATTTTTTATCCGTCGTAATATATGATGGGCAATTATTGTTATGTGTAACATCATTATTTCCTGAAATTTTCAGAAAGCTTCCATAGCAAATGTAATTCTGTCTCTACATCTGAAGCTGTAAGAGCAGTTAAAAACTTTAAAGAAAATTCTTCTAAAAAAAAAACAATGAAGGAAATGCAAAGAGTACGGACTTTAATATAAAGGAGTTACAATAGGTGACACCTACGTGGCTCAGTAAAGAGACTTCATCTATTCGAAGAGTTTTTACGTTTAGTTCTAAATAGATACTTTTGAATAACATAATCTATAAACATTTCAATAGTGCCGAAAATACTTACCGGAAACTTTTTTTTTTACGTTTATAGTTGAGCAAGCCTAATCCGGAACTTTTGAAAATGTCTGTCTTGCATTTGTGCGCATTTTATTCTCCTTGCGCTGAAGGATACATTAGTCACCTAAGAAACATTAGAAAGAAAAACTGATGCTTATTGCGTGGGATCATAAAGCTGAGGAAAACTCTGGGTTTCCTAACAGCGGGAAATCCAAGGTATTCCTTTTTTGTCATTAGTCACACCTTTAATGTTTTGTGTTCCTAAGCAGACCATTAAGCACTGACCGATAATCACGTGATTACATTTCTCTCTAATTGATTTTTTGGAATATTCTAGAATAGGATAAGTAATAAGCAGAGATCACAATACGCTGCTGTTGGATAAAGATGACTGCTGTCACTCTTATCAAGGACGAACACAGAAGACTTCGGGCAATTTATTTTATCCGTGACCACAGTCGTCTGCTGGCCGCGGTCAATTTCTAACAAATGTATCTTTCAGGGACCGTCTGCCGCCGCTTATTATAATAAATAAATTTATAATCTTTATTTGTTCCATTTATATTCATGTTTTCTAAGTAATAATTAAAAGTAACTTTTCAGAAAATAAATAGTTTTCACTTCTCTGCATCTCCACGAGCCGTATTCAAAAAACAAATTCAAAAAAATCTAGAAAATTCCAAATATTCTTGGTCCCAAGCAATCCTGATTAGGGATGGTCAACTGTATTAACAACTTCATTATCACGCTTATTAAATAAAAAGAAATCTCAAAACTAATTAAATCCCCCGTTCTTTTGATCCCTCCGATACTGTTTATTTACTGATTTTTTTGCCTAGATGTTCCCTACTTACAGATTTCTAAAAGATGGAATTCCTAAGATAAGAAAATAAAAAAAATATATTCATCACCCAGAGGTGAGACACATCTCGTTGGAAGCTCGGTGATGCGGAAATGGAAGTTTCCGGTAGCATTGACGTCATTTCCTGCAGCCTTGATGGTTGTTCCATCCAACACAGTTGTTTACAAGTGACAGAGAGGACTTGTGCTTGCCTGACCTGCATTACTTGTCCTCTGGATCGATTTTCTTGAGAAAGTCTCGCATTTAAAAAGAGCAGCTCCATTTCACATTGTTTATTGCCGTTTTATTATATTTAATATAAACTGATAATAACGTACTGTAAATTATATTCTTTGAAAATAGTTAAAGAAAACTTGTTTACAGAGAAATGTTCACTGTTCATATTACAAGATCAACCGTTTTTAAGTAGTGTTAAATAAAAGATTTTATTTACGTGCATTTTTTAAAATGAACATTTCCTGAAACCCCACAAAACATCTGCGATGAAAGCTTAATTTAATAGCCTTATCTATTCCAGAATCGGTTGTTTCTTTTCATTTGTGTGACAAAATATATTTAATAAGAAATTAATACAACAGGAAAGACGTCCCTCTGCCTTAACAACGAAATACTTTCAGATCGCAAATTTCAGTGTCTTTCTAATCTTTAAGTCGTAATTGATCTCAGATAAAAGCAGATCTAAATTATTGCGTGGTAGGGTTAAGTAAATTTGACGTCGAAATGTCTCAGCAGTTAGTATATTAGAAGGATGAAAGAGAATTCTGATGGTTTGTGTCTGCAGAAGTTCAATCGATTGGTCACGACGCAACAATCCTCGAAAATCCAACACTCGAATGTAATTGACATGACATACAAGTGTTACGCGAAGATAAAGACCTAAAGGGAATCCAGCGCCGAAGGGATATTTAATGTTTTACATCAATTAAAAAGCAATATAAAGCTGGGAATGGTGTGGTAGCTTAAAAATCTTTTATTTACGGTTAACAATAGTAAACAAAAAATATGGCAATCCTTTTGAACAACAATAAGTAAGTTGAATACATTGCTTTTAAAAACTGGAATTTAAATTGTAGGGAGCGGAATGGAATAGAATTTAGCTTTGATTTCTAAATATTACATCAGTCAGTTTTTTGTTGTTATCACTATATATTCCTTCGCATAGAACTATGCATCCACTTTTTACATTTCAAAAAGAGAAACGTTGTCGTCAGAGGAGTTGAATAGCAATATTTATACGTATTACAAGCCGTGCTGGCGTGGTCGTGCGGTCTCGGCGGCGGCCAGCCGTGGCGTCCAGTGCGCCAGTTCCTGGGTTCGAATCCCGGCAAGGGCATGGCTGTTTCAATTTCCTTTCCTGTGTGTCAGCCTCTTCTTCGCTTTCTCTTCGGTCTGACGTCATTCCGTAATGGCGTCCTGAGGGTTAGCTCTGGGAAAGCACCTCAGTATCTTCTCCCCTTGAAATTCTCGGAACAGAGATTCTGTTCCGCCCAGATCCGGCCTGGCGGCTGGCATCTGGCTCCCTAGACCCACACTTGGTGGAACAGGGCATACAGGCTATATATGTATACGTCTTACAGGCTTTCAGTGTCTTCATCATTCTCATTTTCAGGGAATCTAAAGAACTGCTTTTTCTTCAGTTATCTTCTTTTCTATCATTTTGTTTTAATAAGCTTACTTTGCCTGTGTTTTAGTTACGCTTTAAAGAGTGCTTGTTTTTTGTGTTTGTGTGAAACAAAAATTATCTTTCAGTATCTTCCATTTCACACTGAAGGCCTAAATAGATAAAAGCATTCCTGAATCCATGTTTTCAAAATGGCAGCGCCCATGTTGCCGATTTAGGCCTAGGACAAAATCTCGTGAGTGATTCAATTATCTGTGTTTTCAAGATGGCAGCGCCCATATCGCCGATTCAGGCTTAGGACAGAAATCTCGTGAGTAATTGTTAAACAATGATAAGCGCGCGAGCGGCCCATTGTTACGCAATTAACGAGTCCGTGCTCAGTGCTTTTCGGAGAAGAAAGTCACGCTTCAGATCGGCAGTTCGTTGGCAGTCTCGGTGCAGAGTGGACGTGTTCCTGGTTTCCGCACAACGCAGTTCGTTGGCAGTCTCGGTGCGGAGTGGATGTATTCCTGGTTTCCGCACAAGGCAGTTCGTTTCCAAGTTAGCTGCAGATAGGATTTGTTCCTTATTCGCTGAAGTGCGGTTAGTTCCAAGATCCCAGTGATAACGATTAGGATCCTTTATCACTACGTTATTTGATAGCTGCGAAGTGATCAGCTATAGTGAAGCCGTTCGTTACCGCAGTGTGAAGTTCAAAGTTCCGTACGGCAGAACTCCAGTTTCTAAGTGAAAAGCTGCGATTAGTGTGCTTCTATTATTGAGAAGAAATCCCGATTGATTCTCTCAATAAAAACTGTGAAAGACAATGCTTTAAAGACGTATTCTCGGTGAAAAGCCATTTGGACGAAGATCGCTGTTCCATTTCGAACGTGGGTCGCCATATTGGATTCTAGGAGAATTACCGATCTACGACGTGGATGTCCGAAGCTCCAGTTCGACGGAAAGCAGAAATATTACCCAGTGAGTACTGTTTTATTTCAGTGAGTTTCGGACTCTCTTCGTCCAAGCCCAGAAGTTTTAAGATTAACTTTTAACCGAAGAATTGAGACCCAGGCAAGCGAGCCGAAGACGGACTTTCGATTAACTCGCACAGATAATATCTAACTTTAAAGCATTAAGTAATTAACGTTATAGAAATAGAAATGTATTTCTAGTTTATTTATCTTTTGAAATTCTCTGTGAGAGATTGTATTCAAATTTAAAGTAAGATTGTTTTATTAAACGTTTTATTGTTTTGTTACACTTTCGCATTAATTTATTTTACCTTCCTAATTAAGCCTTGCATAGTCGGAATCATAGTAGCTCTCCAGTTAGCGATAAACCTCTGCCGAGGGAATTTAATTCGGATTATTTTTCCCCTCGTTAATTTATGGTCCCAGTGAAGTAAAAACGAATATAGTACATTCGTGCTACACTTGGTTATGATGGAGTAATGTAATAATTAATCACACAAACGGTTATTGGCCGTAATAATTAAACACACATTTTTGCCCTTTACTTTTTCTTCGTTTGCTGTTTTTGCCACTTGTGATTTCTTAGAAGTACCTTCGAATTCAGCTCCGTCAAATAATATTGTCCGGATCGGTGTTTCCAGTTTCCCGGGGCAAACTTTGCCGCAATGTCGACATTTCAGCCTCTCCTAGGTCCTCTTTCAGTCTGTGTTTTAGATACATAAAGGAGTTTGTCATCTTCGCAGCGTTATTTAGAGGGAAATTTTATTCTTTCAAAATAATACCGCGAAGATGATAACTATTTTCTGTATCAAATTAATTTAATTTTGATTATTAAATTGTTAATCAGTTGAAATGGCAAGTTAACTAGTCCTAATAACTTGAAAATCAGAGGCAGTATTAATTAATAAACATGCAAAACAACTAATTAAACGAAATAGAAATATTCAAATTCAGTTAAGTACTATTTAATAACCTTGATAGTTTAAAGGTGATGTGGCACGGAATTAGCATCAATGCAGTTGCTGCATGTCTGTTTATTTTAAATTATATTCTTTGTAAGTTCTATTTACTAGGTTTGTTAAAAGAAAATTAAGATTTTTTTAGGTTGAAAAAAATGTTTACATAAGAAATATAATTAAGGTTTTCTTCACTAATAATTCAAAAGATACGTTCATTTAATAGCAAGAAATAAATTTCAGCTCAATAAGAAATCAATATTTCAACAGAAACTAATATGAAATAAACAAGCAAAAAAAAGTGCATTAAATAAAATTATTGATGCAGTAAAGCAATCTTTAATACTGTAATTGATGATATTTTATTACTATTTCCATTGTAATTAATGTTTATAGATAATATATAGTAAACTGTATTATTAAAACTGTTTTTTTTTCCTTTGGACTTTTTTGCCAAATTTTTGTTTTAAATGTTTTCTTTCGCTTTTTGCTTAATAAAATAACTGAGAAACTAGTATCAATTATGTAATATTCAATATGAATATATAGAGTGTTGTTAAAATTAAAGTTCCTCTACATAGAGGGCTCTGGAGCGCTTTCTAAGGCTCCAAATGAAAAGAAATTTGGACAACAGGTACTTCAAACGATGCGCTCACCGTTTATTGAAAAAAAGTGCAAAAAAAAAAAAAAAAAGGCCAAGAGATAGCGACGTAGCAATACAACTCGCTTGAAAAACGTTAGAAATGTTCGATGTTTCCATTGTTGGCAAAAACATTTTCCATTCGAAAAATGGCATTTTCTACCGTAGAACGCAATACGTCTGCTGGAATTGCTAGAGTCTGATGCAGTCCTTCAGATCTGACAAAGTTTGACATCTTTCACGATACACATGTTCTTCAGAAAACCCCATAACCAGAAGTCACGGGGTGTGAGGTCGGATGATCGGGGAGGCCAAGTTGTCGTTCATAACTCGTTCATTTGTAAAGTGCTGCCTTAATACATTTTGAACAAAACGGGTGATGTGGGGTGGTGCACCGTCTTACATAAATATGGCTTCCTGAAGGCACTCGCGTTGTTGAAGCTCCGGTATCATGAAATTCGCCAACTTGTCTTAATACCGCTGTCCGGTTATAGAATAGGGGCAGAGTTCAGCTGGAGTTACCTCTTCAAAAAAATATGGCCCAATGATGAAATTAGCGGTAAATCCACACCACACAATCACGTTTGGAGAATGAAATGGGACCGCTTGGATAACACAAGGGTTTTCTGTTGCCCATTTGCGACAGTTGTGGGTATTCGCTTGCCCATTTAAGCAGAAGTGGGCTTTGTCAATCCAAAGAATGTTCCATGGCCAAATGATATCAACTATCATTCGCACCAGGAACTGAATCCCAAATGTTACACGAATTTTTGCGTCACCGTGCTGTAGACTCCTTATCTTGTAGAGATAGTACCACAATATCTGACGCATCAGTAGCCTCACAGTGGCATACGGCATGTCCACTGCACAGGCAGCAGCTAGTACACTAGTACAGCTAGAACACTTATACTAGCACATGGGATTGATGTGAAAAATCCGCGACAACCGTAGCCACATCTTCAACTCGAGAAGAGTCCACTTGTTTTCGACCTCTACCTGGTAGAACGCCAAGTTGTCCTTGCAGTCATTTTGTGGACAACACGAGCAGACATTGATCCACGCCTTATATGTTTCTGTCGCCGGAATTCTCTAACGGCCGCAGCGGTATTGTTATTGTTCTGAAAGAACAACTTCACCAATAGCACTTTTTCCTGCAACGTTGGCATTGCTCGTGAAGTTCCGGTAAGCATCTAATGCTTTGAAGAGCTTTATTTCCTTTTATAGAGCTGCGAGTCAACATTATGCAAATAACATTATGCACAACCGTGATGCGACCTCCAATCAGAGAATGACATGTGACCAATGATGAAACTATTCACTCCACCCTCGGCACGTGGAGCGGAACTTTAATGTTTGGTATGGGCATTATTCTGCCAGACTGATGTTGCATATCCTGCCGCAGAGAAACATAGGACCAGTGCGGATGTATGGAGTACAGACAGGTATACTTCCCACGTGCTACCTGTAAGCTTCCGAATAATGTTGTTTCTCGCTCAAATATTTTGTTTTGTTTCCAGAAGGTGTCTCCAGAAGGTAAGGGTATGACAAACTTAACTCCAAAATATTTTGAAGTATCATTGAATTAATCGTTGAATAAGAATAGTACATGTTATTGTCATATTTTTAATTTTACAATTTACTTAATACAATGTTGGCTTACCAAGAAACCACTGGTGTAAAACTCTCAGTTCAAATCTAGTTCATATTTAGTGATTGTTAACTTTTGGGTTTAAGGACAAAACTGAGGTTCGTAAATCTTTGGAGTTCCTCAGGATCACTGTTGCCGCACATTTTACTTTGAAATTCAACTCGTAAAAATTACTCGGAGGTCTAGCTCCTATTCCTTTGTGTTCTTTAGTCTGAGGAAGAGAGCCGTTTACCTCGGGCTTCTCGAAACATGTCGTTTTGTCAAATATTTTTTTATATGTATTGTGCAGTTTTGGTCGCAGTATTATTGTTAATGTAAATTTAGTTCCTTCTATTTATTAAAATAAATTTGAATGACTGACAATAACATCAAAAAAAAAATTCGGAAAACTGAGTTTGGTTAGCAAAGAAAATATTTAGCAATAACTTTTATTATTTGCAAGAGAAAGAAAAAAATATTACTCAAAAAAGATTCTGAATCAATTTTAATCAAAATTGGCAAATCCTTACGAATGTCCCAATGTAACTTACTTTGTTTTCACAATGTAAAAAACTGAATTCCTTTAGGAAACTAAAACTTACTGATATTTATCATTCAATAGATTATTATAAGAAAAATTCCGATTGATAATAATGAAGTAAAGGCCATACATTTGCTATGTTGATCACCAATATATCACCGTAATTATTAAGGTAACCTAAAAACTAACTACCTTAGACATCTGAAACTTTAATTAAATAGTTAATGAGTGTGAATTTTATATTGATTTTGGTACAAATGGGGTTTGTGGATGAGGAGGTTTCTAACTAAAGATCACAGACTAAATTGTTTACCAAGTGACATCCTGGAACATCTGTTTCACACTCTTTGGCGATCAACGGCCAGGAGCAGTCACCAGTAAACAAGGAGGTCTCAGTACTGAAGCTAATATGAATGATCGTCAGAAGCGCAGTGGTGCCTTATAAGAAAAATGAATAATGATGAAAAAATGAATTAATAATTAATCTGCAAATTGAAGTTTTAATGCTTTAAAAAAAATCATTGAGGGCGGCGCACTGCTGGCACATGAATTTTCTCACTAATGTTTCATTAGTGAGTAATTGTTCATTTTTTATTTTGAGGCACCACTTCGCTTCCGATTAACCTCAGTACGGAGACCTCGTTGTTTACTGATCGCCAAAGAGCGTGAAACAGCTGTTTCAGGATGTAAACAATTTGGTCTCACCTTTTGTTTTTCACTGTACATTTGATTCGCGTAAGAACAAGAACTATCAGAAAAGTTGAAATTTTATCCTGTTTAGTCTGAACTGTTTTATTTTGATCAACCAACCTACCATGAGGATATTGGAAAGTTGAAACTTTTGAATTCAGTTACCACGAAAACTGAAAAAAGCTTTGATGAAAAATATATTACTGTAATATTGAAGAAATAAAAAAGAAAAGTTCCTATCGATGTTGGCTTTTCTGCGCACCATTTATGTAATGCAGCAAAGTTTAACACTTCGATTAAATAAAGTTATAAATAACGAAGTATATATATATTTCAGGATGGGATACTCTGGATATTCCAGAGAATATTACTGGCAGGTCAAAATTTGAAATAAAATATTTTAGGGTTTTTAATTTTTGTTTTTGGTTTTTTAACGACCCATTTAGGAGCTATTGTGATAGCGACCAAAATCGGTAGCTATTGCATTTGTTCTGTCCGTCCGTCCGTGTCTGTCCACCCCGAACGGAAGGTTTGAACAACAAACGGATTTCACCATCGTGTTCAGAGGCCCCAACACTGTAGGAATGGGGTATTTTAAGGGGCCAACCTTGTTCCCCATGTTCTAGAAAACAATGACGTTGTTTTCATTGGATTTCCGCTATTAGCTTAAATATTAGAAATGTAACCATCTCATTTCAGTTGTCAGCTACAGCTTGATTGATAAGTTCTCGAACTTAAATGCTGAAGGTTGTCGGTTTAAATTTGTATATCTTATTTTTTTTCCATTATATTAGTGTGGTGAATTACAATTTACAATTGAGACCTAACACACTGAAAAAACATATATTTTAAAAATCCTCATTACATGTTAGGGGGTCCAGGTTCGGACCCCTTCGTCAGATGACAAATTGAGCAAACTGGAATCAAATCCTTAGTTTTATAAATCTTATATTTTTTCTTTTTTTTTCTCTCTCAATGATCGCGTGGGTTTTTTTTTTTCTTTTGTTTTTTTTTTTCCTTTTTCTTATTTTCCTAACTTTTTTTTATTTTTACTTACGTTAATGTACTTCCTTTTTTTTATTATTATTTTTAATTTTTTTTTATTATTATGGGTCACCCTTAAATTTATGCTTTTGCACAAAATTATATTAACTTGTTTTTTTCAGTTAACCACAATGTTTTTGTTGCTTATTTTGCAAGATATTAAAGCTGTAAGTTTTCTTTCTCTTCTGAGAGCATTTTTTCCGTGATAAGGCAATGAATATCATCCAAACAGTTGCTTTTTCTGAGGCTGAAGCCACGGACGTGATTGCTGCTCACTCGAAATCACCGTTTGAAGCAAATTAGTCAATTAAATTGTAATATTTTCATGTAATCAATTAAAAATAATTATTATTCTGATTATTTTTAGTTCATTTGTATGAAAATATTTTAATTTTATTTTTCTGGAATTTTATCTTAGTGAAATAAAAAGTTGATACATTTTTATATTTTGTTTATAAAAATGTTACAATCACTTAATTAAAAATATCTTTTTAGAATTTACATGATCTAAAGTATTAAATTTAATTCCAAATTTTTTAAATTGTTGCAAGTGTTAAAGTTTAAGTATATTATAATTAGAAACAATATAAATATAATATACAATAAATAAAAATATATATATAATATAATATAAAAATTTATTCCACAACCGTAGATGCTAATATTGAGAGAAGGTGAATAATAAATTATAAATGTGATTTTTTTTTCATCATTTTATTTATCATAATTTACAATAGAAAAAAGTCTATTGGTTAATATTAGACTCGGATATTTTCCACTAGCTTTAAAATGATCGAAAGCTGTTTTGTTGTGGCGAACGATGACTTGGGCTGCTGATAGAGATTGAATAATTGACGCTCCGTCCCTCATTGTCTATTCACGGATTCAACACTTTCACCTCCGCTTTTAATAAAACGCGAGCATGGAAAATCTCTCTCGGTTCAATCCCGTTTTTTCACTTGACACTCTCTGAATTAAAATACGACCTTACTAAATTTAGGACGAGTTAACAACTGCATCCATTAAAATCATATCACGTCCTAGTCTATCAAAGAGATCTGTTAC
>JAFIDM010006943.1:46685230-46751210 GCA_023159025.1 Thereuonema tuberculata | reverse complement strand
GTTAAAGCATTTTATTATATTAATTCTGTTTTTTTTTAAATCACAATTCCATGTCGTTGTTTGACGAGGAAGTTAGATTTAATAACGTCGTTTTGTACCTTTGAAAATAATATTTCTTGTAATTGAAGATTACGAGTTTTCGTAATTGTTTTATTTCTTTGTGGATTTCTTTCTGTTTCTTAACTACAATATATTCACTACGTCTTTTACTCTAATTCGTTTCCAATTTACAAAGCACAAAAAAACATGTTTGTTATATTCAACTGGTTTAACGATAAGTTAATTTTAAAAATTTCCTAACTGATTCTGCCTTTCTCTTTGTGATCTGCTTGTTGTTAAGTAGAAAATACCTTACTTAACACGAAACTTGAAGCATTCATATGTACAAATCGTCACTAGGACAAAAAAAGGTCACCAATATTGAAGTTTTTTAAAAAAAATATCAAGGCATTTGGAACGAGTAAGAAAAGAAACGTGGAATATTTTTTGGAAACATTAACTTCTTCAGTTTATTACAGTAGAAAAATCATCGTAAAGTATAGGTAGATAATAATGTACATCGTGATTTTACAATTTCACAGATTGTTACAATTTTCTCGAAAGGTCTGTTTAGCAATAAATTGCCAAGATGATCGCCAGTCTTAACAAAAATAACACTTGATTATATAAGCTTCAATATATGCCGATTTTGTGTTTCTCTAACGTTTTGTTTAATTAATGATCCTTATATATTATTTCTCAAAGGTGTTTTTGTAAGGGTACGCCATATCTCCCTTAATACTTCATCAAAATCAATGATTGAGACATCATTTTGAAGATTACGTTCACCGCTATTGACGAAAAATAAACAAAGTGTTTAAAATTAATGTTTTCGTTAAAAAAACTGTATTTTAAAAACCTTTTTTTAAAAATGGAGAAGGCGCCATCTATTGACAATGTGTTTAACTAACATGTACGACACCTGGAGTTGTATTTGTTCATTATTTCTCAAAGGTGGTTTTTTGTTGCGAATTATTTGCACGGGTCAATTAGTATCTATCTATTGTTTATCTACACGTTGTGCTAGCGGGGATTGATTTACCGCCCTTTTTGTTCTTAATTTGTATTTTGATGTTTTTCTAACCGAAGCGTAGTTATTCTCTTTATTTGTCCTTTGTTTGTTTCTTTTGATTCCACTGAGCTATGAGTACTGGGCAAATCCAACTGATGAAATTGTCATTTTCGAATTACAAATAAATAGACGGATCGGAAATAAATAAACAATCTTGAGATTAAAAAAAAAAAAAGGTTGAATACATTCATTATTAAAGGGGGGAAGGGGAAGAAAACATCAGTCAAAAAACAATATAAAGTGAGTTGTAGTCCCCGTGGCCTAATGGATAAGACGGTCTGACTTCGTAACAGAAGGTTGCAGGTTCGATTCCCGTCACGGACGTTTCATTGTAAAAATTATTTCTATTTTCCATTCTCACAGGAAATTGCGCCGGATGGAAAGACAAAACAGAGAAATAAAGGATTTTAGTAATATTGTAATGTTGTGTTTGTGGGTTCAAAGGACGAAAGGACGGCAAATCAGACTGAATGGAATGCTTGGAAGTTCTATATATCTTTATTTAAAAACAGGGGTTTTTATACATAAATCAACAAAGAAATCACCTGCCATTGGTAGGTTTGAAAAACAAAGGAAAGAGTTAAGAAACGGAGGTAAAGGGTTAAAAGGCCAAGGGGCGTGGTCAAGGTCGTTGACCTGAGGTATCATAAAACTAACGGTTATTTTAAGGGGAAAAAAATAAGAGAATAGAATTTAGTTAAAAATATATATGTAATAAATAAATAAAAATAAATGAATATAAAAATAAATCATTACAATATAGATTAGATAAATTTATATGTTCATGTATCGCATTCTTTTGATTCTTTCTATTTTTGCAGCCATATTTCATACAGCAACCATTCTAATTATAGCATTGTTTCCTCAATAAACTAAGGTATCCAATATCTTTTCTCTTCGATTTTGCAGGTACAATTTATACCAATTTTTTTTTTGTATGTTTGTTTTGTACTAACCAATAATAAAATAGTTGTTGCAGAAAAGACACATTAAAAATAGAAGTTTATATTTATTCAATAATAAATTTATTGAAAACATTTTACTTGATGAAAGCAAATGTTTACTTTCAAAAAGCTTTCAGTACATTTTAAATAACTATTGGAAACTTTTATGAATTGTGGAAATATAGAAAACAGATTCCTATTTAACAAATCGACAAAAATACTTTAATTTTAGAGTTCTTTTTATCTGTTCTTTGCTACTCTAACACTTATCAGATTGAGACAATCAGAGTTTCTTACAATTATGATTTCCAAAAGCTTTTTAGTTACGAACTTGACTAAAAAACATTTGAAGGACATTGAACAGATCATGAAGAAGGTTTTTAATATACAATCACAGCAAAGATATAAATATTGACCAAACTTTGGTTTGAATGCTAAGGAATGATAATAATTTATAAATAATTTATAAGATACTTTCTAAATACATATATCAATACTTTCTCTGTCTTAAATATAATTTATCAAAGTTTTCATTATTTTCAAAAGATGTACCAAATCTTTTATGAATATAAACAACTTTTACCAAGAGAACTATTTTGTCACTGCATCAAAACATAACAAAAACTGAACTTATTTAATAATAGAAATTGCTAAGAGATTATGTATTGCAGCAACAAAACCAATAATTTGAAGTTGCTCTTTATTGACTGATTATGCGAATTTTTCTTACTATTCCACATGAACATTTTTCTTCTATTTTTTATCTATTGACTGTTTGTTATGGCATCACGTTTAAAGGCTTGACGATATTTGATATTTTGATATTTGATAATTTCCATGTAATTTCATAAGTAGCTTAGTTATCGTCTAACTTAAGATATAATTATATTTATTTTGATCTCTATCTACCCTACCTCCCCCAGGCCTCAAAATGAATCCTCTCCCCAGCGCTGCATATTTAGTTCACACTACGGGATGGATAGTTGAAAATATATCTATCTAATATAATAATCGAAAACTTAACGATCGTTGTTTTTTTTTTCGCTCTGTATGTAAATTAACGTCTTAATTTCTGCAAGAGAAAGAATAAACACAGCAGTCACTTTCAAAGAATAGTTTACGTATTAATTTATAACTTATATTACGGGGATTTTTTTCCTCCTATATTACTATTCTCATTTTGATTCCCTCTATAAATCTTTACTAAAATTCAAATTATTCGATTTTGTTAATGTTAGTTTCCAATTCTTTATGCGCAGTTGTTTGCATTAGGCAAAATGGAAGACTTCAGTTTGGAAATTGATATGGGAATAATGAGGATGAGAAATTGGAGAATTGTTTATCATGATTAGAGATCGTTGTCAGAAAACTCTTGAAGAGATCAGGGTTTGATTCCATCACTGATGGGGATGAAGATAAATCTTCAAGAGCGTCAGTCATTAAAAAAAAAAAAAGACAATTTTTTATTCTTTTCTTATTTAAGTTTATCTCGTTTATCTTATCATAAACAATCATGCTTAATCTATAGCTCTTAAATTTTCTTTTAACTTTGCAGTCCTTGTTTTTATCTATTAAAATCCAATGATGGAAGGACAATTGAATTTACAAGTTGACTATAAGTGCCTCACTTACTTTCAACGCATTGAGAAACTATTCAACCGTTTTCTTATTTATTACATTACATTTATTACCTATTGCCACGTGCTTCGTTTGTCATTAACATTAACTGAATTTATAGCATTTAAATGTTAGTCTATTCATATCTATAAATAAGTAAACTAAACTTCGCACGCTTGTCGTTGCACCATAATCACAAACTATTTGTATTGTGAAGCTTGGAATTTTTAAGTTGAATTCGAAGGTTGAGTCTCTGTGAGAGAGCGAGCAGCACACACTTTAATTTATTTTAAAACTTTAATTTTATTTTACCTGGAAAGTTCACATTTACAGTCTCACTTCGTTTTAATTGAGTATTTTTGCACTTACTAGTTTACCTAAACACTTAACCATTTTCATTTCTTCATTTGCTGGAAATCCCATTTTGGCTTTCTTCCAGTTGACTTTCTTAATTGTTGTACAGAAATGTTTTAAAAGTTTGCTATTAACTAACTCAAGTGCACCTTATCTCTCAAAACAATCGTTGCTTAGCATCAATTTAATCTTATTAATAGCTTTTCCTATTTTCCGAGTCTTCAAGTTTACTGTCGTCATTTACTTTTCTCGAAAGCTGAATTTGTTAGCGACCCATTACGGAGGTTTTGTGATAGCGACCAAAATCGGTAGCTATTGCGTTTGTCCTGTCCGTCCGTCTGTCCACCCCTAACAACTCCTGAACGGAAGGTCGGATCGGCATTTCAGTTATTAGCAATAGCGCGGTAAGTTCTTGGACTCATATGCTGAATGTTGTTATTTTGAATCCATGTATGTAATCTTTTTCTGTTTTTTTTTCTTCTCTTAATCTTTTTGTTTTCAATGTCCGCGCGGATTTTTTTTTTTCTTGTTTTCTAACTTTCTTTTTCTTTTTTTTTTTTTTCTTTTTTATTTTTCCTTTTGTTAATGAACTTCCTTTTTTATTATTATTATTTTTAATTTTTTGTATTATTATGGGTCGCCCTTAAATTTATGCTTTAGTATAAAAATTATATTCACTTGTTATTGTCAGTTCACTTCATGCATATTGACAATATGCTTTTCTTTTATTTTCTATATAATTCTAATAGTTTTTTTTACCTACATCAAATTATGTAAATATTAAATTAATAAAACCACACACGTTTCCTCCTTCTAGAATAATTCACTATTTTTCAAGATCATATGCTGTTTTCTTCTTCAGGTATATATGTTTTTGAAATATAGTGAATTATTGTAGAAGGAGGAAAAGTATGAGGTTTTATTAGTTTTTTATACCCCTTCTTCCGTGAGACTGCTTACCTGACCCCATTAGTTTTCGCTAGATCTCCATGTTGTTGAAATCACTCGTTGTGTGTTACCAGCCCAAGGGCTGTAAGGAATAGATAACGGAAAAAAGTATTAAGGAGAAATGGCAGCAAGATCTAAGATTTCTGTCGCATTAAATGAAAAATGGCAATTAGTCAATAGAAGTTTCACAATTTTTCTGGGTTTTGTTACACACTGAACGGAAATAACTAGAGCCTGTAGGTCTATAGTAAGACAACTCCGTTTATCTCATTATAATATTGTAATTCTCAAAATATGTGTATGGCATAATTGTTTTTTTAATTCTACTTTTCTTCTGCTTTTAAGATTATGCTATGAAATCACATTTCGATCTGGAAGCACTTTGAGTTGACACCACTGACACATGTAAACATTAGAATATCCACAGCCCTGGGATGATTGCTAATTCTTCTCGTATGATTCCTTATCCGAGAAATTAGCTTAAGAAGTTGATTCTTACAAAAAAAAATATTCCCGTAGAAACACTGGAGCTCTAGCTTGCATTAATAATGAATTTAAATTTGCTTTATTAAAAAAGAAAGGGATTTTGTGCAGTTTCTGTTTTGGTGGATCACAGGGAAAGAAGTACATTATTTTCCGTTGTGTTTTCTCCAATTTTAAAAGCAAAATAACATAATAAACGCAACTCTTTTTTTTTTTCTAACACAAATAATAAAAAAATGGAATCGGAAATTGTAACCGATTCTCTAGAATCACACTTTAAGACTCTTGGGATTTCTTTAAAAAAAGCGCTTTTCCATTTATAGGAATATAGGACTTTTCATTAATCCTAACATAAAGCTCCAAACGTCTGGTGTAGATGGAACTTCTTAACGAGAAACGAGCTCATATTTATTTTTTAATTTGGCAAAGGTCATGCAAATAGACAATGAATAAGGGTGGAAGAGAAGGCGTCTGCAAAGAAGAAAAACCATTCTAGTGTTCGTTTTCTCTATTTGGAGAACGAATTAGGCGATGGTTCGCAATAAGCCTTATGAAATTTAATTCAAAGAATTTTTCTCGAAATTGTTGTAGAAGATCAATTACTTAATCAAATACAAAGAGATTCAGACGGAGAACATTAAGAGGAAAGAATCTGTTATTTTTAAGATGATTGGTAAAAAGAGAGATGTGTGTATGTTGTATTTACCTCGCTTAGAGCAGTTAACAAGGATTCAGAAGTTGTCTGAAGATTGAGAGAACGAAAGGTTAAGAGGAGAGATCGTAACTTCAACTCCATGCACTGGATTCCAAGACATAAAAGCCACATGAACATGTGTCGGACTCGTGAGGAAATCTGAGTCTTAAAAAGAGGCACTGAAAAACAAATGGTGTAACACGAATAGCGTTGCTGAAAAAATTTTCGAAACCAGAAGGAACAAGTAAAACAAGTAGGCTACTTCAGCAAATTGTTTTCTGTTTTTCATCATCTGTTACACAGTCAATACTCTAACATTGCCGTATATTGTTACATCATCTATACAACTACATATATATAACAAGGTTTTCATTAAATATTATATAAGTTCTAAACCCAATAAAGAGAAGATGATTTAAGATGTTGTAATCTGCAAGTTGCAAAATTCTTCGTCATCTACATTGACTACAGCGACATACATTGTCTGATCTAACATAAATATATATAAAAAAAACCAATATATCTGATGTTATTCAGGAAAGATTACTCGATCACCTCAGTTATTTCCTACTTAATACCCTAGCATTACTATAATCCATTCATTATACGTATGTGTGTAGACACGTGATCGCAGTTAATCAATCATTATCATTTCCTTTCTTCACTAGAGTTATTGCTTGGTCGCGTCTGGAATATCGTTGTAAGTTACTTCCGGTGTTTACATCCTATTTGTCCTCGTCTTACAAGGTTTTATTTTTATTATTTTTGTTGGTTTTTCAGTATTAAGAATATTTTTTTTTTATTTATTTATTTTCGATTTCTTAAAAAGTTTGTTTTTAGTCGTCCATTTCTGTAATCGGTGTCGGCTGCTCTCTTTTCTTGCCCGGGGGTTTCAATAGGCTAGGCTTAGTGGTACGCGAGGCTATTCAGAACCGAATTCAAAACGGAAGTACGCGGAGTAACTAAAGCTCAATCGTTGGCCATATATGAGTTGTCACGTGTCTTCACAGACATAATGAATGGACTATAGTCATCAAAAATAAGTTTGGCAATCGAGTCCAATAAAAAGCAGACCTTACGTGATTTTCGCCATTGAATGGTTACCCTACATGTGACAGTTGATTATTACTTTGATGGGTTCAATAAAGTAAATTGATCATACAACATAGATTATGTGATCAATAGCTGTGAAATGGCAAACATCCTCTAGAACAGTGAGTCTCAACTTGGAAGGCGCGATTCTTGTTGCCCTATGTGACAATTTCAAGAAGTTGGGGACGTTAAGATGTTTATAACTAAAAGAAATTATCAGCAAAATTTCAGGATTTTTTTTTTCTTTTTTTAGAGTTTAGAGTTCCTTTTATTGAAATGTCGTTTCAAAATTCCTTTAATGTATTTGTATAAAAATCTGCATATTTTTATTTCTTAATATCTTAATTTTTTTAACTAAGGTGGAATGGTGAGATTTTTAGCAATATTTTAAAGATGGGCAGAGAACTGAAAACTTTGCAGCCACTTTGTTCAGTTTGTTATTTACAGTTTTGAATTTGAAAACTTCATTTCAGGTAATTTGTTTATTTCTGCTGTGATTTTTAGTTATCCTCCTCAATTAATGTTTTGTTTTGTTTTTGTTTTTTTTGTATTTTTCTTTATTGTGGTTACTTTAAATAATTGAAGGAAGATTTAAAAAAAAATATTAATATAAATATTCATTTACGTGTTTTCAGACAGTTGATAAGCTTACTTTCTGTATCGATTCCGCCTGTAACCATTAAACTATGCTTATTTACATGAGTAACCACTAAATATATTCTCATCCTTTATGTAAACGTTAAATCATCACGCTCAATCCTAAAACGAAAATGTTTGAATAAAATGCATTAGCTTTAATTACAATTCACTAAGTTATTTCTGTTAATATTTTCGAATTCTCAATTGGAAGAAATTTACCTTGTTAGCATTATGTTAGCATATTTCAATAGATGTTTTTGATTACTGTAATCACTAATGTAAGTAAGAAACAATAAAGATAAAATGCACAGCAATTAAAGATTCAGTTTTTAAAGTTTAACGGGCAGAGATATGTATAAATAAAGTGAAGAAATACAAGGCTGCACCTGAGTAAACAAAAGGTTCTCGCACCCTGAGCTATCATGTCAGGAATCCCGACATTTTGTTTACTCAGGTGCAGCCTTGTATTTCTTCACTTTATTAATTAAATATTCACTGAGCTATTGTGAGGAAAATATTACAGTTAAGCTTCAACAGATAGTCTTTCTTCACTGTTCGCAGAGTTAGCAATAACCATAACTACATACTCACGGTAAGTTCTTATTTTGGTCGTAAACGTTCGCATTTATTAATAGCAAAACACTTCTTGCTTCTTCGCTGTCTGGGGAGAAACTACTGCTCGCTCGCTTCCAACAATCAGCACGAGACCATTTCTGGAAGTCGCAAGGCGCGTGCCTTTTGATTGTTGGCTATTAGCGATCTTTGCCAATTTCTTGTGGCAAGTTCTTCATGAGAATAAATATTTAATTTATCCTCTTTCACCAAACCAGTGTCTTTTGTACCCTTTGAATTAGGAGATTCTTTTAACACTTAAATTCTTTCATCACAGCTATTTTTGGAATTTTCTTACCGGGAATAAAAAAACAGACTGTTTCAACCTTCCTAGATATCATCAGTTTGATTCACCCAGTGCTCATAACTCAGTGGGATAAAAAGAAACATAAACAAAGGACAAATAAACAAAATAATTTCCTGCCCTTTTTATTCTTAATTTACATTTTGATGTTTTTTTAATTAAAGGACCATTATTTTGTTTATGCTTGTCCTTTGTTTATGTTTTTATTGATCCCACTGAGCTATGAGTACTGGGCGAATCAAACTGATGAAAGGTTGAAACACTATTTATTATTCCCGGTACGAAAATTCCCAAAATAGCTCAGTGGATCTTTAATTGTTGTGCGTTTTTATCTTTATTGCTTATACCAACATTCTTACGAACGTTAATTTTTGTAATTAATCATAATTATTCATAATGTTGGCATATTGCACTTTTAATAAAACTAAATGATTTTTATCTCGAAAATTTTCGATGTAAACAAACTATTACAATCTTTAAAAAAAGCCTGCAATATTTTAAGGAACATCTGGTTAACATTAAGCAATTCTTAAGATTAAAATGACAGTTATGTTTGTGAACTTTGGTTTTAGCACCCGTTTTCAAAATAAAGTAAATCGAAAATGCCACTTTATTTGTGTAAAAGGAAGTTTTAAAAAATCCAATGGAAACAATTTAAAAGCAAGAGAAAGCCTTCGGGGCCGGGAACGCATATCGTCGTTGGCAGTGCAGAACTCTCTCGTCAGCGCTCCAAACAGCACGAGGTTGCCATGGGGATGGTAAAGGTGATCTTGGTGATCCGAAAATAAACCATGTCAGCATCGGAAATTTACCGGAAGATAAAAAAAAAAAAAAAAGACAAATAAAAATAAAAAGAATTCCAAATAAATGGAAGGGCTTCTTCTTATCATTTTAATCTATATGAACTCAAAGTTCAATAGTTATTTTAGACACTAAAGGTTATGAAACAATGTTGAATATTCACTGAAAGTGAATGATATAGTATTTCTCTGTTAAAAGAGAAATGAAAATGTAGAGATAAGCTAACAAAGCAATAATTGTCGAAAAATCAATATAATAGATTACGTAAGGGTAGAATCAGAACGGCTGTATAGGGCCAGACCTACTGTAGATTGGAATGCACTGCAGAAAGTTATCTCAGTTTATTGCTAAACAACTGAAGTAAATAAAAAGATAAAGGTTAAGAAATTTTATTAAAGCTATCCGAGAAATTATTCTTCTCATTCAGCAGAATTGATTTTACGTCTTTCGTTTTTTAAAAGATTATCATCAAATAAGAAGCTCCCAAATCGTAACATTGTTGGAAGCAAGCAACAATTAAAATTTTTCTAAGACAAAAATAACAAAAAAAGAATTTTTGGGTTTTTAAATGCTGCAGTTGCTGACAAATGTAAAACAGTAGATTATACTGCCTTCAAAATTATGTCTCATATATGAGACATGAGTCATGTTTCATATATGATATAATCTGGTGAGGAAGACTATATATATAGCCCTTTCAACGGCTGACTGTATGATATGGTGTTGACTCTTTTAGAACAGCACCGTTTTTGTCTACGAGCCACAGTATCACTACATGAGTATCGGCTTTGTACGTATATATAACCTTTAATGATATTCATAGTGATATCTAATACACGAATTTCAATTTGTTTCTATAAAGAAAATGTAATCGATTCCTTAAACCTCCCAAGAACAGCAAGTGTATTGGAGATTAGTATGTAGTGCTTTACACACAATGCGTATAAAATCAAGAATTTCAAAACCATGGCTCTAAAACTATATAACAAAAACGTGGTACAGAAAATTTCAAATTACTGGAAGAGGAACCTTAAAAAGATTTATCGCGAAAGTTATCATATCGTTTGTGTCAGCAGGAATATTACGTAATGCTTCTTAACAATTCCAATTAGTTTAAGAGAATTTCGAAGAATACGGCTTTGTCTCACCATGATACAAAAGTGTTAAGGTAATTGGTTTAGAAGAATTGATTTTAGAATTGCAGTTTCAAATACACAAGCCAACAGCATTCTCTAAAAACTGCTCATTGATTTAAACTCATTAGATCTAAAGGAGGATTTTACAATATTAAATTAATAGTTGGAATATAGTTTATGAAAAGCCTGGAAGCAAACGTTATTGGATTAGTTGACGGTGTTTCGAAGCATCCAGTGGAAATGCCATTAGTGTCAATCAAAGCATTTTAACCAAAATATAAGCGTGGATTAATCATTAAAATAATGTTTTACTGTCGCTTGTTAAACGTAGTGAGAAGGTTGTGAAGCTGAATTCATTTTCTATCAATTTCCCATTTGTTGCCTACTTTCTTAGGAAGATGAAGCTTTTAACTAAGTAATGTGGATTAAATTGACTTTTTAGAAAATTAAAAATTTATATTAAATTGTTTACGCAGATATTATAATTTAGAAATATACCTTTTGATTTGTGTTATTTTCACGACTTTAAAATACGAAGAAAAATAAAAATAAGAAACATTTTAAGAAAAATAATTTTCAGTTTCTTTCTAGAGCTTCTTATTTCCTCGTAAAAGCATAAATTACCACTATTCACTATTTAAACATTATCTTGTTGTTACAGTAAAGGTCCGAGTTTCTCATGTGGGTTTCGTTGATGGTGGCTATCTGTGCTGGGCAGGTTTTCCCGGGGTTCTCCCGTTTCCCCTGTATTTCTCACACCATCCTTTCTCAGTCTTTCTCTCCATCTGTCCTTCATTCCATGGGATAGTACAAAAGATCTTTCAGGTCGACGTGCTCGGCAGTCGTGCCACCCACTTTCAATTAATCTAATCTAATCTAAGGTCCCTGTTAATAAAAATCGATTTTTTAATTTAAAAAATAAAAAAAAAACTCAAAATTATGAAGTTTTCTTTTTATTTCTATATTTGATTTCGGCCTATGTTCCTATAAAAGTAACTCATTTTCTTTACCGTAGACATTTTTTTTCTTTTCTTAGCAAATAGTTGGTATTTTTACAAAAAAAAATGTCGTTCTTGTAGGGATAACATTATAATGAGAAAATTATAACTTGGATAAAAACAGAGGCTAACACACATGTACAAAGGAACGCGGGCTCGTCTTTTTTTGGAAAACGTTCGTGTATTTTAAATCTTTTTAATTTTTAACTTTGTAAATGTGCGTTGACGTCTATTTTACCCAATGAATATTTTGCACACGTTAATAACTTTTATTAAATTTATAACTTGTAATATAAAAAATTGTAATTATTGTAGTTGCAAGAAAATATAAAAGTTTCAAATGCCTGTATGTACAGCCAAATCCCGAGTTATGGCTTCGAATTACGGTGCTTCGGACTTACGGACTTGAATTTCATTCATTCCTCGAAGCTGCGGCGTTTGTTTCAGAGTTACGGCTCTTTAGTAGGATGACGCTACTCTCCTATCGTTTCCAATTATTGAAGTGCAAAATCAATTATCGTTAAGTGAAAAAAAAGGTAGTGCTTCCAACTTGCGTACATTTCGAGGCAACAGCCCGGAACCTATGGTGACTGTAGTTTTTTGACTGTAGGTTTGACTGTAGTTTTTGAAACAGATACTAGATATTATATAAATGTATCACTAAATATCTAGATTTTATAGGTGCACTAGAAGTTGAGTTATCGTGACAACAATTCTGTAATGAGAATCGTGCCATAGTGGGGCTGTGTCCTTATATTCTTCATCTATGGATTGAGGTTCTACTAAAACCATCAGGGAGTTCATATACAGTAATATCCTTTTTTAATTGAAGTCACATTTTCTAAGTTTAAGTAGAGTAAATGTCGCGTTTTAATGACATTTTTTTTTTATTTCACCAGCATAGTCCAGATAGCAGTCCAGTCCGATAGCAGTCTACACCAAAATTAATATAATCATTCATTTAATAGCCTAAAATTGTCAATAACATTTAAGTTTGATGGAATAAATAGCTTTTTTCGCATTTTTGAGTGAACTACTGAGAATGCAGTCGCTTTTTAGCTTGATGATTTAGTAGGTTTTTTTAATTATTATTATTAGTAGTAATATAACTGTTATAATGCTGCGAATTTGTAATCCAAAATTAAGATATAGGTTTAAATAAGAGACACTCTGTAGGCACTGTTTGATTGTTAGTTTTTAATAAAATTAGTTACTTTTAAGCTGAGAAAATCCATAAAAGAAAAAATAAAATAAAATAAATAAACCTAACTTTTCTGCAATATTAGCAATGGAATGCAAACAATCGTAGAAACCAAATGACTTAGATTTCGGACGCAAATAAAGATGTAGTTATCAAATGAGACAAAAGGTTTTAGTGACATCCTTTAAGTAGCCTTTTCTGTTTTTCGGTAATCATCATCCAGAAATAGTCATCAGTATAGTAATCTAACTAGGTTTTTTGGTGTCAGGAGAGAATGAGAAAAATTCCACCCAAAGGGCCGATGGTGTTGTTTTCCAACCACAAAAAATAGCAAGACCCCATTTTGTCGTCCCTTTCAAATACTGCCTGGGGACATTGCCTCCCCCCACTTCAATCTACGGTACTCCACAACAAACTCTCCAGCGAGATTTCAGTGGAGAGGTAAAGAGGAACAATTCGTGGAAATAAATGTGATATCTCCTTAAACTATAAAGAAATTCACAATAAAAAAGGATAGGACTTGAATTTCTCCACTTCTTTTTTATTGTGAATTTTTTTGGTGTTTCAGGATTATTGCGTGTATATTATTAAATAATTTCCACGAAAACAGGTAATAATTATTTTCGATAAAGAAATTTATTACTAAAAGTAGTGTTTACAAAATTCATTGATTGCCAAGGAGAACAAAATATCTCGAGGTAAATTAGTATCATATTGAAATTTGATCCATCTTGGAACTTCTGAGAGATAAGATTTTTATCCTCCGACTTTTTAACCAGGTTTCTTCCAAAGGAACAACAACTAAAGATGAATAACGTTATGCTCGTACATTGTCAGACCTTCTTTAACTGTTTCACACTCTTAACAAAAATTTCATATTTGTGAATTTTCCTTGAATTTCATACTTGAGAATAATGTTGCACAAACTATTGAACAACTTGCTAATCAATAAGGAAAAAAAAATAATAATTACGCAGCTTCTTTGTTAATATGAGTCTGTATAAACCATCTGCTCTTTAGGAATGTATCAAATTACACGTCATCTATTATCAAGAAATCCAAATATCAACATTAAATTTAAAGAAATTATAGAAATCAATCTTCAAGCATCTTGTTTTTAACTATAATAGCAAAGAACAACATGTAAATGATTCTTATAGAGACTATATTCGTTACATTGGCATATTATGACATGCACGTTATTATGTCCTGATAAGATAGTCAATTAAAGGGCTAAACGCACTTCTCCGTCTTCCGTTATGTTTCCGTAACGTAATTGCATTAGTGACGTAATTAGGTATTCAGGATCACCAGAATTGAGTCTCATAAGACGTAACGGAGATCTCCAAATCGACGAACATATATTATATAAATATAACAGCTATGTTCATCGACTTGAAAATCTCCGTTACGTCTTACGAGACTCAATTCTGGTGACCCTGAATACGTAACTACGTCATTAAAGCAATTAAGCTTACGTTATGGAAACATAACGGAAGACGGAGAAGTGCGTTTAGCCATTTAGTACAATATTAAAAAAGTATATTTATGTGATATGTTCCTCATATGAGTTAAAGAATTTCAACAAACACTTCCTAACTGGTTTCAGGCGTAGTGTCCTTGGAATTTGCTTAAACTCTAGTGGCAGCAAGTAACAAATACATCACTGCTCAAATATTACGTACATAGAAATTACAATCAGATGCTGTGTAACTAATTGCCACATTTTTGTTGTTACACTAGACGACAGGATGGGCCCCTGTCTACCACAGTTAACCTAAGAAAGACCTCTCTGCTCTTTCGAGAACCATTCGAGTATTAGCATTTCCTAAGTGAAACATGCAGAACTAGAAATCACTTATTGGGAAGAATTAAAAACAAATTTCTACTCAGAGAATTTTCACAAATGACCAACAACAGAATTAGATTTTTTTTCCCGTTCCAAAGCTATTCTCAATCAATCACTTAAATTGACAACAGGATCATTCTGAGATTCAACAAACATCAAATATTTTTTTTAATATTTACTATACGATTATATTATTACTAAACATCTATTATTAAAAAACGCTGTTACTATTTATAGATAGATTAACATTTATAAGTAGTTGAAATAAGAGTAACTATTTTCTTTAAAAATAGACTTTAGGAACCTATAACTGTTTTGGCATATAACTGTAACATTTGTAAGATTATAAAAACAAAAAGATCTTTAAAAAGATGAAAATTAAATCAACTTAAAAATTGATAACGTGGATTACAAACAGTGGCCGGCAATGAACGAACAAAAGGTATTTTTTTAGACATTTCGCTCAATGTTCACCGAAAGCTTTTACCATCGCAAGACTGAATCTCAAGTGGAACAAAATTGTATTTTCCTCTTTCCCCTTCAACTGTCTATTCAATCGAAAAAGAATTTCTCCGGAGGGTTTTCATTTTATTCTCAGATTTGACCTATCTTCTTGGCGATGACGAGGTCAAATCTTCTTTGTTGTTGCTGATTTCCATTCTGATACTCTGGGAAATAAAAAGTTCAAGTGGTCTATTGTTTGCAAATAAGAAAACAATAAAAACAAAAAAATATTTAATGTTGCTTCGACTTCGTATTTCTTTAATCATGGACTCTTGTTTATCAGACAAATGTACAAGATTTGTTTTTGTTTTGTTTGTTTTTTTTTTTATATTTAATTAAATGAAGTATAAATAAATTTCGTATTTTTTTAAAATGAATTACTGTTTTGAACACTTTTTTTGATGATTATTGAAATAATCATTTTGAATATCTGTATGTTTTGTTCATTTATTTATAAGAAATTAGGATAAGAATAGTAATTGTTCTTTCTTTTAATTACGGCAAACGTACGTAATGTTAAAAAAATAATTTTTACATAACCATTTCTGGAACCTTCCGCTCTTCCTTGTCAAATAGAAACCATTTACTTGTGTGAAAATGGGCTATTCCTATTTCTCAATCGGAATAGTCCATTTTCCAAACGTAAATGGTTTCGTTTCTCTAATTAGAATAGTGAAGCCATAACTGAGTATAACAAATTTGCATTTACATGTTGGTATGACCAATAAAGTTACTAATAGCCAATAGTCATTTCTGATTGGTTGAAATGAATTGACCTGACTTTAGCATTCTGTTTATAGGGATGAAGCCATTTACAGATGGAGAAATGTTTTTTTGTTTTTGATTTTTTTTCTGATTGTAGTTGTTTAAATGCTTGCATTTTTTTTTTAATATTGATATTAGCTGAAAGAGATCAGAGATTCTTATTGGCATTTTTATCTTATATTTGATTAGGTCGTGTGCAGAACACCATGCGACAATACGACGGCTGCAGTGGCCATTCCTCAATTGCCTCCTCTCGTGACCCAATCAGGAGACACCATCACGTGAGTCCTGACAATCCAATCCTCCATCCTTGCACCACCATCATCGGATTCTCATTGTAAAGCAATAATCAAGGTTTAACTCATATCGGCAGGGAGAAATTTCTCCTCTTCTCCCAAATTATTGCTGAACTAACACTGATTATCGACCTGTTCATCATTAGGAACATGTGCACTGCTGAATATCGTTTGGAGCCCCTTTGCCTCTTGGAAGACTCGGGAACTTTTGGCTTTCAGCAAATTAAGACAGTGAACCAAAATTGAGATCTCAGGGCTAGTCTGATAATTGCCGGAAAAATTAAAAAAACCCATTTTAATCAAAGAACGTTGGATTGAATCCTTGGAGTTGTAGGGAGGAGAAACATGGCAAGAAAAAAAAAAGAAATTCCGCAACCTCTTCGTACCTTAATCGCGCACATACAATATTGTTTGTTAAAGGAGTTATATGGCGCAATATCAGCAATGGCGATGCTACACCAATCTATACAACTTCAGCTAATTACTAAATAATGTATTTTTTTTAACGAAAGTTATGTAAACATTAACATAGATGGTGATACATAGATGGTAGGATTTATTATACGTTACTGGCAACATTACATCATGGGTCTGCATCAGAATAATGTTTACTTTTTTTATTTTTGAAATCTTAGGTTCTTCGTAGATCCGACAGCAATGGAGGGAAATATATCTCAATCTATTACTTTGTATCAAGTATCCGAAGCCCAGTTCCTTGCGTGTGATTCCACTCGAGCAAGAGTAATTTCCCAGGGATTTTCATCCTACACAATATTCACAGAAGACTTCTTTCAAGTCGGAAATAACTTTATAATAGGTAGGTAGAAATATTCAGCATTTCCATTCATTCTAGAAAAATTCATCTTTCCATCTCAAGCCGAGAACGTTTCAACAATTTGAACGTTTCAATGGTCTTAATGACGAGACTTGATTTTTGATGCAGATGCAAGCTTACGTAATTACTGTTCGGTTTTGTTTACGAGAGCCTTCAACGCTTTTGCGCATGCGTCAGGTCTCCTTCGATTTCTTCAAAATAGGGGCGAGAAGAAATAAAGAGGGGATGTTTACTTTTTATCAGTGTTAGTTTACTAGTAGTTGCGTTCTATTTGCGCTTTTTTGGGAAAGAATTATGGAAAGAATAAATACTATTGCAAAAATAACAGGTACTAAAAAACAACACAGGTCTTAGGGAAGGGCCCATCTCAGCGTATCATCCCTTTGTGCTAGTTCTCGCTTTTGAAACCGAACAGTACTGCAATCAACCAATTCCAGAACAGTTTAAGAGCGGAAACTGCTTTGATAGAGGAAACATCTCTGAACTAAGTTCTTGAAACCTTGTTGGATAGAGTTGTTTTGAGCATTTAGATATAACTGTACTTCAAGCGGACTCAAGCGGCCTCAAGCGGACAACGAAACACTTACGCATACACTTCGACATTTACTTGTTTGCGTCATTTATGTCAAAAATAACATTTCGCTTTTTTTTTTTTGCATAGAGATACGCGTTCTATGGAACGTACGTTCTGGGGAACGAACGTTCCCCAGAAAATCCTGGAGAAAAATACTGAGATGGTTTCCCGTTGCCTTCCTCAGGATGCCATTAAGGATTGGCGTCAGACTCGAAGAGAAAGTGCTTTATGCAACAGAATTTGTTAACATTTGCTAATTATAAGTTCAAACAAATTTTTGTTAAACTCTATACAGATCTTATTAAAATTTTTGCATTGTTATGTTTCTTCTTTCATTGTTCACATTCAGTACATTATAAGTAAAAGGATAAGCATTGTAAGAATGAAAACAGGGACCAAAACATTTTCTGTTTTAAACATTTTAACTATTTGTAAAATTACTTTTTGATATTCTTATTTATTTCAGCAAAAATATCTTTAAAGGTTAGCCTAATAATTCATATATCCTTAAGAAATTAACTATAGGCAGCCCTCGTTTTATGCCGGTGTTGCGTTCCTACAGTGGCGTCGTAAATCAAATCGACGTAAAACGAACCCATTATATTAATGTAAACAGGGGGGGGGGATGCGTTCGACACATCCAAAATTATATGTTTTATTTAATTAAACCATGCTAAGTTTTTACGACTTAAATTAATATAAAATTTTTAGGTACTTTCATAGGCCTACTAAATTAAAATAAACTAATAAATAACTAATAAATTATTACATGCATACAGTATATAGTGTGTCAGGGTAATTCCTTTTACCAGATGTGGGCACGTTTATTTTTAAAAACTTTTTATCTCTTTTAATTGTAATACGTATAATTTATCACAGCATTCTCAGGCAATCAACAAGGGATGACTGAGTGAATTAAAAGTGAGGAGGGGAGGAGCCACGTGGACCAAATGGGCGGAGCCTAAGTACAGATGTTAAAGTTGACTGTCTTCACCCCTTATGCCTTCATTTTCGCTAAAGAAATTTGCTTTTTTTTTCGCATTTTTTATTTTTTTAAAATACAGTATATTTTTCCTCATTTTGGCCAAAATCTGAATCGTCATAAATTGAACCATCGTAAAAACAAAGGCTGCCTATATGCTAAACATTAACTGTACGGTATTATTTTTTTTTATATTTTATTAACTATGTGTTTTTATGAATTCAATGAATGTCTTCCCTCAATTATTAATTCACCAATAACATTTTTCGCTTATTATATCAACTTATAAATTAAATTTGTTTTTATTTATACAATACAAATGGAAAAAAAAAAAGAGATTTATTTACTGAGGGCTTCAGTAAGTAAATGCCTTTAAAAAGTAATTAATAAAGAGATTATTTCACATTCTGAATATCACCCAATCTTCATAGATTGTGGAATCGGAAATTATATAAATAATAGTTTAAGGCTCAACAATCTTCTTATTGCTTTCAGTAACTTTTGAAAAAAATAAAACCGAACATGATTATGTATTAGGATAACAATATTTCTATTTTTGTTGGGATTAAGTTAAAGGTTCATCTTTCTCAGGTGAATCCGACGATGAATCGTTGCAGTGTTCCACTGGTCTTCGTATCAACATCACCGTTAAGATGTACAGTTGCAGTCGACAACTGGAAGGTGAACCCTGTGCCAATAGAGGACTCTGCGTTGCTGATTCCCATCAAGTGAGTTCTAATTATTTTCCCTAAATCTTAAGACTCGATACAATCAAATCATGGACAACTTGAATAAAACAAAAAAATAGGCGATATTCATGAAAGTGTATCGTGGATAATATAATGTTTATAAAGCAACATTGATATTCCTCCGTTATGCAAATATGACCCTGATCAAGTCAGATAAGTAAATGGCAGACGACTTGCTCGATCTGTCCAGTTGAAATGGTGGTAATTTTGTTAATATTTAAAGAATACACTTAGAAAACTTACGCTTATGAAGAGAACTTTCTGAATTTACTATTTCAATTAAAAATAAACCTATTACCATCTATTAATAAAAGAAGTTTGTTTAAATCAGTCAATTGTTCTAAACGTGGAATTTTTGATAGACAGAGGAAGGTTTCGGTATCATCTAAATAAAAGTAGATTAAATAGCATTCAAATTACCGTAAAATAAATTTTGTTATATGTCTCAACAAAAAATCTATCCGCACTCTATTTTATATTCCAAAGATGATTTAAATTTTTAAAAAAAATGTCAATAAAACTACAATTGTGCAACATCTTATAGAAAAAAAAAATCATTTCTTAAATATAAAGGTAACTTTCTTTTTTCATTTCCAAATACCGCAATGTCTCCGCTGTTTTGGATTAAGGAAAAAAAAATTGCTACTATTACCACTGATCTACAATTTCGTAACAATATTTTATTCACTTATAAGTAACAAACCTTCTCAAACCCTCTCATTCCTTTCCTGAAGCAAAATATTTAATGATTTGGCAATTAATTGTAATCTAGATCTTGTAAGTAGATGAACAGACTAATTCTCTATTATATTTTCTAAAAAAAAAAAAGAAAAAGCTATTTTTTTTTTTTTTAGAAACAGATTCTTTCCTGCCTTCCAGTAAATTGCGGTATCTCCAGCTTTCGTTTTTATGACTCCAAGCACATTTTTAATGGCTGTGGTCTTCTACGAGCCGAGACTTAGATATCTTAAGTGTCTTTTCTGTCACCTTAATTAGAGCTTGTAGTTCTTCAGTTTATTAATGTGTCGTTTATGATAACCTTCATTTTTTTGCCTGGGGGTTCTGCATCTGCTTTAAGTAATGCAGGTATAATTTTTCTCATTCAGATAACTCATTAAATGAATGAATATTTGTCTTCTATCTTCCAAAACTTTATATTTGTTTTTATCCACTTATTGATTTTGATCTGAATATTTTCCAAGTGACTAATTTATTTATTTCATTTCTTAGGATTAAATTGCATATGATTATTGGTAGAAATGGGTAAAATACGAAGGTACAACGCTAAAAGAGAAAGGAATTCGCACCCTGAGCTGTCACAAGGACGGTTTCGTCCTTTTTAGGACTCTTCCCTGTGACAGCTCAGGATGCGAATTCCTTTCTCTTTTAGCCAAATGCCTTCGTTTTTTACGCATTTCTATGATTAATTCAGGAACGTTAAATCTCTCTCTCATCGCATCTGATTATTGTTTTGTTGTTTGAATAGTGTCCTCGCACTGAACTTATTATCTAAAGAATCTTCCCTACAGAAAAAAACCGAGCTGGATTATTTGTTTCTTAAGTATAGGCTAATTATACTACAACTTACCATACGTATTGAGCAGAGTAGTGCAGGAAAAAGTAGCCCGGATTCGTGTAGGGTAAATACTAAATAATAGAGAAATAGCACAGAAGTAAATTGCTGGAATGACTCACCATCAGAGAACATGTTGGAAGGGGCCCCTGCAGCATCAATACACAGCCCTGCACGTTGAATCATGTTTAGGTACATCCGGTGGAAAGTTTGGCGGCGACTGTTTGGTTGATGTTCTCCTTCAGTTCCTGTATTGAGTGTGGATTTGTTTCGTGCACTGTGTTCTTCAAGTGTCCCCACAGATAATAATCACACGTTGAAAGGTCTGAAGAACTTGCGGCCACAAATGTTTGCTAACCGTTCTTTCATCAGAGAAAACATCAAGGGCTCGTTGCAAGGTGACCTGAGAAGTGTAGGAGACATATCGCCCCATCCTGCTGGAGGAAGAAGCTCTGTCTTTCCTCTTGAGTGATTTGAGTAGAGAATTCATAAACTTCCATGTTGATGTTCCTGTCAATATTGGTCCAATAACGCTTGTCCCTGAACCAGCACATCAACACCGATTTTGGATCATGGAGTGTCTGCTTGTGCACGAGGTGAGGTTTCGCCGCAGCCCTTGTTTTGCGAATTGACGTGAGGTATCGCTTGTTTTGCGAATTGACGTGAGGTATCGCTTGTTTTGCGAATTGACGTGAGGTATCGCTTGTTTTGCGAATTGACGTGGCCGGAGAGATAAAACCACGCCTCATCACTCATTATGTACTAGAAAGGGTCGGACATATCCCCAGCGAAGCTATTCAGAAGTCACGTTCAGTAACACCTTTGCGTTTTGTCTGGCTCTTGATGCGATATGGCTTCTATTCTAGGCTCTTTAACACACGTTGGCATGTCCTTGCTTATATGTTTCTGCTGCGCCAAGTTACGTATTGACTTCTTTGCACTTTGCGTAATCCTCGGCGAATGTCCTCAGTAACTTCCGGTGTGCGAATTGAAGGTACTCTTTGTTTTGGAGCGTTATGCACAGATCCCGTAGCGCGCCATTTTTTACCAGCGAAGAGAACCAGCGTCTGTATGGCTCTCTTCGCTGGTTGGCTTTACCCGGAAACTTGTCCCCCAAAAATGTCCTTAATCGAATCCGTTCTCATAAACGCTTCCACAATTACCACTCTTTTCTCTATCGAGTACAACATCTTGCACAATTCAGACAGAAACGTTTGACTCGACTAATGCTGACAGAAGACGGTCGCGATTACCATATTGAATGAGTGAACAGCTGCAATAATCGACAGTGTCAAATGACATTTCAGGCGGTCACGATATCACCTACACGTTCAAACGAGAGGAGGGCTACTTTTTCGTGCGCCACCCTTATCTACAATACTACGTATAACTTACCACTTGAAGTACAATTTATCGTAACTATACAGTAAAGATAAAAACATATTTATTTATTTATACATTCAAGCTCAGAGACCTTCAAAACTGCAGAAAATCGGGGAAAAAAAATAGAAAGTTATATTTTAGGAGTACTGAAGTTTAAAAACTTTTGTCCTGTTTAATAATGACTTGTTTTAAGTCTCTCTGTTTTTAACCATTGTAGTGATATCATTTCCTGACAAGCAACCCTAAACATTAATTGCCTTAGATTCTAACAATCAAAACTTTTCAATCTTGCTTTTTTTCCTATTTATTATTTTCCCTCTCAAAACGAATGTCAGTGATCTATAAGGACATCATATCATATTCCAGAAACAAATGGTGATTTTTAGTGAACATTCGATAATTCATCGATTTTATTATCCTTAGTTACCTTGAAGACTATTTCTTCAATGAGTTTCTTAATTCCGAAAATTCCCATCCTTCTTTCCTGTAGATCACTTCTTATATTTTACTATTTGATTAATCTTCTTGGATCAAAAAATTATCTAAAACTGAATTTGTTATTGGAAAAGCTACTTAAAGAATCCTAAATTTCTATTAGCATTAATATTGCCACGAGAACTTTTGTCCATTTTATGAGTTCTTTGCACTCTTCAGTGAGGTAGAGATTGTATCCGTTGGCCCATCCAAGAGCCGTTACACTGATTCTGATATTGGAGATCTTTACCAAGCCATTATAAAGATAGAAGGAATGCAAATGGTGGTTTATTCCGGCAGGACACTCGCTTATCGATTGTAAAATTGCAAAGAACTCCGCTATGAAACACACTCTTTGCATAATTTTCTTTTACTATTAGAACTTCCCAAAATATCTTTTATCTCTTGACTTCTAAGCAGGTACCTGAAGTTTCTTGAAATTGTTACTCCTGACATTTCAAAACTTTAAAATACTTCTAGTTTGCTTCTTAAGCATAAAAAGAAGTAGAGAACTAACAACTAAAGCATTTTTAAGTATCGTCTCGTCTTATTGTTTAGCATAATCTTCGCAGTGCTTCACTAAGTTCAATAGCATTCACCTCATATGAAAGAAATGTTACTAACTTTTCGTAAGTACAAACCAGCTCTTTAACTGTTCTTCGTGATTCTTACTGATAATCTTAGCCTTTATTGTTTCTTTTCAATGGTAAAGGTACAATTCAGCTGATCCTGGTTGTTCCATATGTAAAGCTTCCTTTCTTGTTCTTGCGTGGAAGCATTCGCAAAGACGCTATACGCGGAAGCCAAAGTTCATGCAGGTTTAAAAGATTTCTTTCTTTCAGTAGTCTTCCGAATTCTATTACCAAGTTATCCGTCACTTTACGATTTATGGGACGAACGTCTTAAAGCCCAATGTGGACTTTGTATTTTTTGTTGCTTCAGTGGAAAAAATGAAGACAGATTTCCATTGAAACAAGTCTTGTATTTCAATACGTTCTGAAAATTACACTGTGCTGGATAAAAGTAAACCTTAGTCCATCTTACTCGATTTGCTGTCTTTCTTTTACGAACGACAGGAGGGTTTTAATTATTTTTTTCTGGTTTTCGGGCATGGCTGTTTCTCCATAGGAACATTCCGATACGATCCTTCCATTGGTGTGCTTGAGTGAGTCTTTAATTATTAATTTTAAATTGATATCCTTGTATTGAGATATCTTGGCAATCTGTTCACTTTCAAACAATTAGTTCTACAAATATTTAAGCCATAGTCGTAATCAGTGACTTCGAAAGCAATCGATATAAAAAAAAAAACATTTAATAAACAAAACAAAAAATTAAAGTTTGTCAATCAGTCTTTCAAATATGCCACTATTTACAAACTTATTAAGACGAGTACAATAGAATGTAATAGATATTATATTTATAAAATAAATTCTGTAGCTGAGTAGTTGTGAGGTAGCTCCTTCAGTTCATTATAATATAATAAATTATCTTTCTTTCGGGAAGAGAAGGTTTAGGAAATGCATTTTAGTGACATTTGAAAGACAGAAATAACAGATCCTACGAACCTTATCTCAATTTCAAGATGGACAATATCTTATAATAAACAAAACAATACTATTTCTGTAGTATTTCTATGTTCATTGTGCCAAATTTAAAGTTTTATCACGAAAGGTTCCACTAAAGAGACCTTTCGTGATAAAACTTTAAATTTTGTGAGAAAAACTAACCTAAATAAAACTAAATTAATCACATTGTTTCTTGCCATTCAGAAGACGCCAAACTGTTAAGGTGATGTCCTGCAAATCGGTTGATCATAAACCTCAGTTTCAATCCCGTAGGATGTTTGTCTTTCTCTTGTCTGTATTTGCTTCTTCTTCTGTTATGGGCGAAATCTGTCGCTAGCCGTAACTCGCTACCGAAGCATTTCCGGACCTATGTTTATATAACTTTGTTTCTTTACTTTTACATGTAGAATGAACTCCCGAAGTTTCTGCATATCTTCGTGAATCACCCTGTATGTTTTTTTTGGCGCTATTGTTTTATTTAAATGCTCATAGAAAATTCTTCGAGGCTGGCAGAGGCCGGCACATGAAATTCCTTATTTTATTTTTAATGTGTATTTCTTATTTTTAGTTTAGATTTGTGGAAGTGCCATATTTTTCTTATTATGTTTACATTCACCTCCGCACTGAGACCTTGTTGTTTTCTGATGACTACTGTCAAATTCAGGGCGCCTGAATAACTGTGTTTAAAAAGGTGAAATATGAAATCGTGTGGTGTTTTCGCGATATTTTTGGCTATGAATCTACGATTTAAATTTATAGGAGGGGGGAACCCTTACTACATTTGGTATTTGGACCCTGAATTTGATGGGGGGAGGGGCGCCTACATGCCACACACATTTATTTGTATTACGTTTAGAGTAAATTAATTTAACACCAATATCTACTTTTTCCAGCTCTTAGAAAAAATATGTTTAGAAAATATGTGTCGTATTTCACTGATCTACAGTCTTCAGCTTTATTTCAAAGGCCACTCTTTCCGTGGTGCTGTCAATTCTTTACATGTTGACGGAACAAAAGATTCAGACACTTAAATAATAAAATGTAAAATGAATGCTATTTACAGGGTGATTATAATTAAAGTTTAACTTTCAGCATGCTGTAAAAAAAGAAATACTGCTCAGAATGACCTGAAATTAGAACTGAATATACTCGAAGAAAGGGGAAATGGTATGGCATAAAAAAAAATAGTTCCAAATGTTAACAATAGGTGGCGCTTTAAACGTTAGAATATGCAAAATACAAGACGTGTCGTGTGAGCACGATACATAAAATTGTACGAAACATCCTACATTGCTATCCATACAAAATTACCCATGTTCAGAAGTTGCTTCCTGTTGACCTGCCAGTAAGAGAAAGGTTTGCTCTAGAATTTCTTGCTCGCATGGAAGTGGACAATGAATGGCCATGGAACATTTTGTGGACAGACGAAGCCCATTTCCATCTCCAAGGACATGTCAATACTCAGAATTGCAGAATGGGCAACGGAAAATCCGTTCGCATACGAACCAGTACCCTTCATTCTGCAAAGGTAACTGTGTGGTGCGGGTTGACGCCAGCGTTTATCGCAGGGCCATTTTTTTTCGAAGAGATGGGTCGTGCGGGTCCTGTTACCTGTACCGTCAATGGTAAAGGCTGTGAGAGTCTTTTGCGCAACCACATCATTCCAACACTTCAACAGCGTGCAGGTGTGGTAGCATCATTTTTATGCAAGATGGCGCTCCTCCGCACATTGCAAAACCAGTGAAGCAGTTGCTCAAGAGGCATTTCGGAAATTAATTGATAATTGATAATTGATAGAATTATCAGCCGTCATTTTCCAACAGCCTGGCCGTCAAGATCACCTGATCTTAATCCTTGTGAATTGTGACTGTGGGGTTATCTGAAAAATGTTGTGTTTAGTGGTTCGATTGCAAACTTAGCTGAATTAAAGGCACGCATTGTGCAACACATTGACAACGTGACCCCTGAGACACTCCGATCTGTTGTGGAACATGCTGTTTCTCGGTTTCAACTTGTGGCAGAAAACGGTGGACAGCATATTGAACATGTCTTGCGCAAGTCTCGCGATAATTAAAACCCGATTTCATTGTTGCTTTTTATGAGGTTTTTGGGCTCAGGACAATTAAAAACCGATTTTTCCCATCCAATGTGGTACGACCTTGCTGTCACTTGTAGCCGAATCCATTTACGTTATGACGCTTAAAATGCCATATATTGCTAACTTTTGGAACTATTTTTTTTTTCTTATGCCATACCATTTCCCCTTTCTTCGAGTATATTCAGTTCAGATTTCAAGTCATTCTGAGCAGTGGTTCTTTTTTTACACCAAATTGAAAGTTGAAGTTTAATTATAGTCACCCTGCATACAGTCAATGGACTTTAAAGCACTCATTTCCGTCTATTAACTTCATTTTTCTGGATTTACTTAAAGCAAAATCACTTATTACATCACTTCAATGTTGGAAGTGTATTGTTACCTTTAATTAAGTCGTGAATAAGACGTTCTTGCCCGTAGCCGTGAATATGATATCCATTGTTGAACACGTGCAGTAGAACGTCACGATTGATAATCAAATATTGTAATGCAGATGGTTAAACCAGAAAAGTTATTTATGTAAAATGTAGACTTAATTATAAAAAAAAGTCTAGAAGTGATAGGATAATTTATATATTTTTTTGGGGTTAAAGACCAAAATCCCGGCCCTTTTAACAGTCAGACCCCAGTGCTGAGGAACCAACTGACACCCCACCTCCCCTCTTATGGGGCTCTGCTCTTAACTAATGATCACCAATTAAGCGTGAAACAGCTATTTTTGAGATATCACTTAGTAAACGCATGATCTCAACCTTTAGTGTGAATAAAATTATCTTTCATGCGATTGACGATGTGATACTTAAACATGGCTCAGGGTTTCGAAGAATATAAAGTTTGAATTGTAAAGAAACATTTAGTTCTTGTGCTTTTTTGCACATTCGGTATTTTATGAAGTATACATAATTGTAATCATTTCTCCCTCTGTCTATCGAAGTTTGGAAGAAGTGGAGGAATTCCCTTCTTTTCTTAAATCTGTAGAAGGTTGTGTTACTGGGCTAACAAGAAAGACTAAGTCCTGGTATCCATTAGAAAGGGGTTAGATGGATCCTCGGATATCATTGAATTTCATCTAATAAAAAACACTCTCCTTTTCCTTGATCTATCAAATTTCACACAAAACAGAAAAACAATCTAATTCATTAGTCAAATTCTTGAATTAAAAAAGTTTCTTAAATCTTAACCAATAATCATTTCTATCTATATCATTAAAAAAAATCTAACAAATTATATATAAAAAAATTATATTAGTGTATTTTCCAAAAGAAAAATGCACTATTGCATTCAACCTACCTGAACAAACGATGTACAGTATATATTTCTACTTTTGACTTCTTTTTTCTTCTTCCTCTTCTTCATTCCTGGATTAAGCCTTTGGCCTGTTCCGGCAATCCGGCATCAAATTTCTATCATCATTCTTGCTCTTGGCCTTCCAACACACTCTTTTTTCATATCTTCAAAAATTTTTTCATATCTTCAAAACCTTATAATCACGTTGTTTTTAGAGTTGTTGCCGCAAAATTTATCGATCCTTTAGGGCACTGGTTTAACTACAAATCAGTAACCAAAAAATCGAAATCTATTCACGGGATTTTAGGGGGCGGGCCTTAGAAGTGAGGAGGACCTAAAAGTTATGACATGGATAACTGCCATAAATTTTGAGCTTTTGAGCTAAAACGTTTTATGGATGCTAGATTCCATTAAGGACTTGGCTGGTATTGTATGTCAACCAAATCAGATCAACCATTTCAAAATAGCGGCCGATAGAAATTGCAACTTTTTGACGTTTTTCCTATCTTCAAAACCTTATCCTGACGTTGTATTTATAGCTTTTGCTACAAACCTTTTAAATCTTTTAGGACATTAGTTTAACTATAAATAAGTAACAAAAAAGTCGACATCTCTTCACGGATTTTTAGAAGTCGCTCATGAAGTTTTTAACTCAAAGTTGTAAACGCAGTTTTAAATACACTTTCGGTGGATGCAGAGATATTTAATTATGTTTTTTTTTTATCTTAACCAAATAAGTCTTGAATCGACATGGTTTTACAATCAATTAAAGCCTTCTAACCAAACTAAAGATACAGTAAAACCCCGTTATTACGCTCATCAAGGGAACGTGACCTACAAGCGTAATAAGCGGGATAGCGCTATAGACGGGAAATGATTTATGAGATGGGGAAACATTTAGACACCATTTTACAGGAAAGATACTTGATTCTGCAATAGATATACTGCAAATGTGAGCTTAATTCCTATTAAAAAAATCTTTGATTGTGGTTTGCCGTGTGTGTGTGTGCTATTGTTATGAATTATGACATTTTCAATGCGGTTCAAGTAACTATTAACATCAACTGATACACCACTAGGAGCAACACTAATATATTTTCGGAGCAGATTTAGTGCACTGCCCGCTATTTCACGCGCCTTTTCTTGAGTGAATGGGTCACTTAATGTCACTGATGCATCACGGGACTGATGAATCCATTCAATTAGAATTTCCTCGGTATCTTCATATTTTCCACACTTTACTTTTTTACGTTTGCAACCACCCTTCGCTGCATCGGTAATTCCATTCTTATTTTTTATTATTGTTCTCAGACTGGATGAGGGAATTCCTAGAGATTCTGCGAAATCCTTCTGACTTAGTGTAGAATTCTCATCGTACTTAAGGAGAATTTCCAATTTTTCACTTATAGAAAGGGATTTCCGCTTCGAAATTTTGCACTAAATTACTGTATCATAGACCCGCACTTCAAAGAGTTCAAAGATTCCCTCCTACCAGGGAAAGAAAAGAATCTTTACAGTGTTACATTTCTTTTCGATATAAAATTTCCGATATAAAAAAAGCGCTACAAGCGGGATTTGAAGCGTTATAAGAGGGTAAAAATAAACAGAGTTACGTAGAAAATTCCAGGGACCGTACAAAAGAAGCGTAAAGAACGGGATAGTGCTATAAGCGGGAGCGTAATAACGGGGTTTTACTGTATATTTAATCTCTTGGTTTAGATAAAAAGTATTTTTAAACGGAATAATAATATTATTTACTCATTGGTAATCTTGAGATCTCCTCATTCTTAAAAAAAAAAAAAGACTTTTAGATACATTATTTTTTTTAAAACTTGCCACTTAAACTTACTAAGAATTTTCTAGGTTCAACGGAACCTAACCTTAAATCAAATAAACTGACATCCCTGAACAATTGCTGTTATAACCGCATCAACGATTTTCACTTTGAGATAATTTATTATTATTATCGAATTAATAAATCCCAGTGGCTAAATTATTGTGGTTAATTTTTGGAAAGAAAAAGTAGTTAAAACATCTTTCGATATATTTGTGTTTAAATTGAGCAATTTACAAGCATATTTTGTGTTGTTTTGCGGATCTGTTTAACAGGTGCAGTTTTCTTGCAACTGCTGTGAAGGATTTATTGGTCCCTACTGTGAAGAAAGAGACGGCTGCTATGGAAACCCTTGTCGTAATGGAGGATTCTGCATCGATATAGCGGAGGGCCCTGAAGGAGATACTTTCCAGTGCTTGTGTCCTTATGGTAGGTATTTTTATCTTTATAGTTTTCATTGTACAAAATGTAATTGCCTTAGGGCCAGGGATTTGTGCTGAAAAATCTTTAATGTTTCCTTTGTGGCTATTAAGGTTTTAAAGCAAATTAAGCAAATTTTTTTGGGGGAAAAAACAAAAACAACAAAAGAAATCTTCGGTTTTATTTCGGGAACTTTTGTCTCAACAAAAGAGTATTTTTCGAAGATATCCAACAAAAACAAGAAACCCAATTACTTGTTTGCATTTACGAGTGTATTGAACTGGAAAAAAAAATACTAATAAGAATATTTTAACTGCTAAGTAAATAAAATTCCAGATAAAATTAAAAACTACAGTATAGGGAGAGACCATCCACTCAGGTGACACCTCTTTCATTCATAAAGTAAAGATACTCAGGATAAAAATGTAATTTTTTTAGATCTGATTTTCAGTCTGTAACAATAATTCATTATTAAATAAATCAGAATTAGAGTCACGATTATCCGAGTTAATGTGGACCAAGACTAACTCGGATAACCCAAAAACTCGATTAAACCGAAAATTGTAAATAAAATAAATCGTCTAAGTTTAAATGTATATTTTAAATATAGATACGTCACATACAATTCATATTGAAAGAGTTCTTTTCTTAAAAAAGTCCTTAATTGTTTTTTGTTTTACATTACTTTGGTGTTTTTCTGCAGCAATGTTTCGCCATTTTTTTTAAGGATAACCCAGGATTGTTGGTGTCGAAACCATTCCCCGATTCCAGGTAGGGGGTCATATGACTAGACGAACGAAGATTAATTTGCGAAAAAAAAAATCCATAGAAATATTTGATAGCTCGGTTAATGCGGAAACTCGGATAATCGGGGTTTTACTGTACTTAATAATCAGCATGAAGAGAAAACAAAAGACAATCGTGGCAGTGGCAATTATTTACATGGGTATTTTTCATTGTTGTAACAGCGATGTTTCCTTATTAGATGTAGGAATGATACCTGAAACTCTCTGATTAGCAAGAAATCGTAAACAATATGGCTAATAGAATTATCATTTAGAAATTCATAACTTAAACGGACAAACTATTATGCGAAATACGACAGGAAACTTTAATTGTATAGATTAGTAGTATAGATTAGTAGTATACAACATTGTAGTATAGATTACTATCTCAGTGAATTATTAGATTTTGTAATTAGACGCAAATTCACTTTAAGTTAGTTCAATTTAAAATAATTAATTGGCGATTAAGAAACTTAGAGAAATTGTATATAAAAAGCAAATGTGCGCTCCGCTATGTAAATCATGTAGTGATTGAGGCAGCGCCATTAACGTTGAAATCGCCTTCGTTAAGTAGCTCATATTTGGTGCGCAGATGTCGGCAATAAACAAAAGATGAATCAAAAATTTAAACAGAAAATTCAAAAATTTCATTTTGCTGTATTTTTTATGACAACAAGCAATCATTATTAGGCAGTAATTTTATCCTGTAATTATGCATCGTCTTGTTTCTTCTATAATCCAATCAAAAACCTTATCTCAAAGGAAGCTACAAATATTTTAATTTTATTTTCTAAGCATGTGTGCATCATTTTTATTTATTTAATAATTTATTTTAAAGTTCTCCATAATTAAGAACCATACCAATGTTAAGAAAATCGGTCCAGCCGTTTTAGCGAGATGAGCGTTAAATACAGACAAGGCATCTGAAAATTGAATAGTAAAATTTCAAAGGATTAGTCAGTAATGCAAAATAAAAAAATCTAAAATTATAAAACACGAAAAAAAATAGAACTAAATCGTTTTTTTGATGCATCTACACCAACTGCCATTCAATTAAAACAGACGAGAAAACATTAGCTACTATTTGAAGTCAGATTTTGAATAAGACAGGTTTCGTTCTATATATGAACACTAACCATATTGTATTTTAAGTGAAATGACATGATTCATCTAATATAGAGATAACTGACAGACCGGGAATGTCGAATGTTGAAGAAGATGGTTCGTGCAAATAGCCAAACAGCGATTGAAACAATCAGCCGTGAGTTTCACAGTAGTACTAACACTCTAGCCAGCAGCATGACTGTTTGTTGAGAGATCAGGGGAATGGGGATTTCATGGTCGAGCAGTTGCTCGCAAACCAAACATTTCCCCTGTGAATGCTAAACGCCGCCTGAAATGGTACAAAGAGCGATGCCACTGGACAGTGGAAAGATGTCATGTGGAGTGACGAATCATGCTATACCATGTGGGGTCCGATGGGAGGGTTTGGATGTGGTGATTGCCCGGGCAACGATATCTGCATCAAGTATAGGGTCAACCAAAGGCGAATATAAGAGGAGGGGGGCCGAGGGAGCCCGGGCCCCCTCCGAAATAATGAATTTAAAGAAAAAAATAAGTACCCTAATATGAATTATTTTAATGAATCATGCATTTATGCAATAATGAATTCAGCATTCAGGGCATTCAGCGCAAATTACCCTCTGAATATGAGCAGCAAATGTAAAGTATCATGGGGTGTCTACTTAAAATTACTTAAACTAACCTTATATTAATCTTGGCCCCCCCCCCAAAAAAAAAATATATATATATATATTCTATATTCGCCACTGGGGCCAACAGTGAAGTTTGGAGGAGATGGCTTTGGTGTGGGGGTGTTTTTTATGGAATGGACTCAGTTATCTTGTTCTGCTGCATGGCAATATAAATGCGGAAGAATACAAGGACATTTGGACCAGTTAGGTACCGCCTATGGTAGAGGACCACTTCAGTGATTCCATTGCCTCTATCAGCATAACAATGCTCCGTTCCTAAAGCAAGGTCTTTTTGCTGAGGAAAGTTCTGGAAATGACTGGCCAGCCCAAAGTCCTGACCTGAACCCTATTGAACACCTATGGGAGGAATTAGACCGTCTGCTTCGCTCTAACCCCAAAGTCACAAATCACGACCTGCTCTGGCTACAGCTCTACAGGAAGAATGGGCTGCCATTCCTCCAGAGACGTTCAGGCACCTGAGGAAAAAGTCTCCCCGGCAGAGTCACGACTGTTACAAAGGCGAAAGGCGGACCCATCCCATACTAACGTCCACTACTAGGGAGTGTGTCACGGGAAAGTCTGACTATGGTATCGGGTGTTCGGATATTTTTGATATTATAGTATATGTTTGTGATTATTTATTTGGCTGGGATTAATTATTTGAAGTGACAATGATATTGTTTTCATTTTTCCATCCTTTTTTAATTTGAAAGATTAGAAGTAAAGGGTTTCATAACTACCGTTGTAAGTCATCAAAAAAGTGAAAAATATGTCTTTAAACATTATATAGAAATGTTTAAAAACATAAAATGAATTTTCTTATATTTTAATTATGATGAAAAGAAAAAAAGTTAAATTGTAACTTTATTAAAAAAAGTGAATGTAATGGAAGTTAATCTTTGTTATTTAAAACGGTTTGAAAAAGCGGGAAGATGGTATTCTCCGCGAAATATCACCAGTAATAAAATGAAATTTATCCGTAGATGGAGTTTCTAATTTAAATTGTTTAATGTTCTACTGTTAAAGTCTCACTTTAAACAGACAATTTTCTAATTTGTTGATTTTCTTTTTCTTTCATTAGGTTATTCTGGTAAGACATGTGAACAGATAACCCACGTTTGTGATAATCATCCTTGTCGTAACAATGGTACCTGTACAGGCAATCAGACATCCTATCAATGCGTTTGTGCTGCAGGTTTTACAGGATCCAATTGTGAAACGAATATCAATGAATGTTCATCCAATCCCTGTGGCCACGGAATCTGTCTGGATAAAGACGATGGCTATCAGTGTTTTTGCCAACCAGGTGAGATGACAACAAAAGGGTTGGAATCCATTTTCTATTTAAGCTTATATGAAGTAAAAGTGTCTGTAATTATGAGATTTCGAAAAATTTTCTTTACAGTTTTTAAATAGCTTTTTGATAATTACTTAACATTGATAACTTTAAATTCTTGTTGTGATTCTAGGATATGGAGGTCCCGACTGTGAATATGAATACAATGAATGTGATTCCAGCCCCTGCATAAATGGAGGTGGTTGTGAAGATCGTGTAGGAGGTTATCTATGTCATTGTGGACCAGGCTATGCAGGAAGACGATGCCAGATTAAGGTTAGACACAATGGATCTTTCGATGTCTGCTTCTAAACTTTTCGTAAACTTGAACATTTTTTACAATTTTGATGAATTCACTCAATGATTTAAAACTAAATAGTTTTATTAAAATTGTTGTTTATTGCTCAGAATTCTGCATCATCAATAGAATATTTGCTTCATTCTTATGCCTCATTCATTTGCCCTAACATATTTCCATTGCATCTTCTAAGGATACATTTAATTCTGTCTCTGGATGTCACTGCAGAGAACTCTTCCATATAGTGTTTATCAGATCTCTACCCAATCCCGTTTTCAGGAATTAATATTATGAGTTTCCATCTGTAGCAAGGGTGGTTTTATGCATAAGAGCCCGTCCTGCTCTTGATTTTTCTGCACAGATTTCCCTTCCATCTTTGGATATTCTTCTCCATCTGTTAGACAGTCCGAACACTTCACACATCCTGGCTACAACACCAACATAGTTTCAAATTCAAATTGTGTAATAAAATGATTTAGAATGTTCCCGAATTTGTTGAATTAGTAATGTTAGCCTCATAAATCTTAAAGAAAAAAGTTTGGAGTAAATGTTCTGAATTAAGGAAACCGTAATCCAATACATAGTGTGCTTTAATTTGATATTTACCGTATATGCTCCAATAAACGCCGAGTCTCTTATTGTCGCCGGTCTCTAATAAGCGCCGGGCTGCAGAGGGGACACTACCAAATAGTAGCCGGTCTCTAACAGTAGCCGGGTCTTTGATATTTGCCTACCGGTACTAGTGTAAGCGTCCATATCTTTATACTCGTGCTTGTTACCTTACGGTAATTGCCTTACAAAACACCGCTGAAACGGTCATTTGACATTGCCTTTAAGATTCGCGCGGTGGAATACGTGAAAGAAACTTCCGGTGAGGCGGCCACCCGTCATTAGCAGCGAAAGATACAGAATGACATTGCCATTTATCTTTAACAGTCTTATGTAGCATGTGAAGTTCAAATAAAGTAGCTGTTTATAATATTAGCCGGTATTTATGTGTAAAAATATTGCGTTCTGAAGGTTTTTGTTAATAATGGCCGGCCTCTAATAGCAGCCGGTCTCTATTAAGCGCCGGGAGCCGAGGCTAGTTTTGCAAATAAACGCCGGGGGCCTCTATTGGAGAATATACGGTACTTTATGTTTGGCTTGTTGAAGAATCTCATTACTGAAATGTTAACGAAATATATAAGGGCGTTTCACATGGATCCGAAAATCGGATGGTCGGAACCACGAATCGGACGTATTCTCTTTCACATGACCACGAAACATCGTCTATACGAACGATTTGAATGTTACATGTCGTATAGACGACGTCGGAGAAAGTTTCGTGGCCATGTGAAAGAGAATACGTCCGATTCGTGGATCCGACCATCCGATTTTCGGATCCATGTGAAACCCCCTGTACTCGCTGTATCCGAAAGAGACCAGCGTCTTTAGAAGAATTTTAATCATAACATCATACAATGTTGACTATTTAGAAAGACCCAGATTAATGTATTTCTTTCTTGATTCTTGGGTTTTTTTTTCAGATTGATTTGTGTGAAACCAATTCATGTCCAGAAGGTAGACGTTGTGTTGACAGAGGCAATAATTACACTTGCGAATGTCCTAAGGGATTTATGGGTAAGAAACATATTAGACAGTATAATTATTTATTTATTGTAATGCTTTTCAAGGTTTCGTTATTTGTGAATTATTTCGTGGGCGATCGGTTTACCCCTTTAGTCTTAGGTAAATTCAAGAAAACAAAAAACAAAAAATCTTTTTTTTTTTAATTCTCTTTTCGTTAATAATAATAATAATAATAATAGTTTTGGTATCAGTGAGAGTAAAGTTATTTTCATGTTTTCACCAAATTATCTCTATTAAGAGAAAGCTTTAGTTTTAAGTTTACATGTAGGTAGTATTTTTCTACGGAATTTTTAAAGATTTATATTTTATTATACTCTTACTTTCATCTTAGTTGTGTTGTTGATTATTATAGGATAAATTATAATTTTTGAATTAATTAATTTCTTCTCAATATTTTTTTTTTTTATTTTCTTTAAGTCTTTCATTGTAATTTTTTTTTTTTTTTTTTTTTTTTAAATAAACAATAGTTGAAATGCGGAGTAAGATTGAAAGATGTTTTTCCAATTTCAAAATTGGAAAATTCCATTAAAATTATATATATATATATACAGGCCCTACGAGAGGGGGGGTCCAGCCGGAACATTGGTCCGGGGCCCGAGAGGTACAGAGGGGCCCGTGACTGAAGGACCATTTAAAAAAGGACCGTTTTGCAAGTCTAAGGGGGCCCAAGTGGTAAGGTGACTAACCGTTTAAAACCTTTTTTTTTTGGTTGAACAGATAGGTTTACCCCTGAAACTGAAAAGGGTCACCTTACAATGGGTTTTGTACCGCCTTAAAAGATTTCTCTTGGATATATATAATATAGATAGATAGATAATCAAATTTTGCTATAACTCATTTAAAATGTATTTCCTCAACACTTTACATTTTTTTTTCCAGAATCTTGCTAGACATATTCGTTGATTGTTATTTTTTTTTTTTTTGGTAATTATAAACATTTAAATTTAGATTATTACATAAATACAATTATATCTTATTATGTATTACATGTTAAAATATTAATAAAAAAAAGAGTAAAAAAAAATACAAAGAGGAATGTATTTCGGTTTGACAACAAAAAATAGGGACAACAAAAAATATTTAAAAAATATATCTTTATATGAAGTTTTTCTGCAAATTTGGAATTATTTGTTATTTTAATATGGAAGAGACTTTCCTAATTTTTATAATGCTAATTAATATAGTAAACCTCCAAGTAATTATAATTCTTCTATTTAATATACCATAAATATATATATTGACTGTTCAATATATATATCAATCAAGTGGACACCTGTGATATGGATACACTTTAATTACAATGTGTATAATAGTGTGTACTGTGGTCTTTTGCCCTAAGCACAACATCCACACGCCATGGCATGCTCTCCACCAGTTTCTGATAGCAAGCAACTGGCATTTTTGCCCACTCCTCCTTCAAAGCCTGCACAAGTTGGATGTGTTTGCGATCACATCGGAAGCGCACAAATCTGGTGCTCCAATTCATCCCACAGATGTTCAATAGGGTTGAGGTCCGGACTCTGGGCAGGTCACTGAAGTTTCTGAACATTATTTTCCGGAAACCAGGCGCTGCCAACACGGTCCTTATGGCACGGCTCATTGCCATGCTGGAATACAAATGGCCCTTCACCGAACTGCGACCACAACGTAGAAAGCATGGAACGTCCAGATACTGTGTGGATGCCATGTTCCTCTTGATCACAACCAACGGACCATGTCCAAACCAGGAGAAACATGACCACACCATTACAGCACCGCGAAACTTCACTGTTGGGATGACACACTCAGGTAGCTCTCGCTCCCCTGGCAAACGCCACACCCAAGTGCACCCATCCGACGGTAGTGTAAAGCGTGATTCATCGCTCTACATAATGCTCTTCCAGCAGCCGATTAACCAAGACCGTCGCTCTTTACAGAAGGCCACCGACGCTTGGCGTTTTCAGGGGTGATGTTAGGCTTGCGGACAGCAGCCTGACCAGTGTACCCTAAGGCATGGTGTACCTGATGAATCATCGTGGTACTGATAGTTGTTCCTGTTGCCTGCTGGAATTCCTGCCGCCGTTGTTCCACTTGAACAGCCCTATAAGGCCATACCAACTGCTTCAGAGCTCTCTGGTCTCTTATCGGTCAACATGCAGGCTCGACCACCTCCATGACGTCGTGTTTCCACTTCATGATAATAGTACCCACAGTCGACTTTGGCAGGTTCAGTGTCGCTGCTATGGCTCGTACACCATGGCCACTAATGTGGCAGCCTATGACTGCTCCACATTGAAAATCGCTCAGCTGCTTTGATGGTGGCATTTTACTTCAGCACATGGTTAGACACCAAATGACTCCAACTATACATGATTATGTTGTTTTATAACGAATATATTCAAATTATTGCCCGAATTTGCTTGGGTTGTTCCACTTTGGAAGGTGTCCACTTTCAATTGAGCAGTCAGTAAAGCAACTTTTTATTTCTGAAAATAATTTACAAATTAAGAGTTCTACTTTAATTCCATTGACAACAAAGGAATAGAAATAAAAAAATGAGTAATCTCAGATAAAAACAGAACAAATTTATATGAAAAGCATATCATTATTATTTTTTGGAAAATCTGAGTTTATTGATTATTGGTACAGCCACCAATTGCAACCAATCTAGCCGGGTTATCTGAAATATGTTCTAACAACTCTCCCCAAAAACTGCTAAATGCCACAGGCATGACTGCCGCAATTGCGTGCCCCAGCCTAAGCATATAATCATTTGGATTGTAGTTCGGTCTGGTATCTCCTTCTGAACATTAAAGCTCATGCTGTTTCAGACCTGGAGTAACAGGTTTGGGCTATTTCGATACTCGAAATACACTCTCAGTTACTATATTTGAAATCATAAAGTGGTCTTATTTACATTATCATTAGTGTGAAGAAGTATTATTATTTTAAACATTTATGAAAGCTCATTGTTTTCTTCACTGAAGTTCACAAATTTAGTAAAGAAAAGCATTTATATAATTATTTCCCAATTCTTTGCACAACATCACTGAATAAAACTGCAGAGAAAAATAGTTTAACATCGTTCTCTTTTTTTAAAAAAAAATTACCACATAGGAGATGTTAAAAGCTGGAAAAAATAAAATAATACATAATTAAATTCGATTTAAAGAGGATTTAATGGTATATTTTAATATCAAAAACTGTAAGTGTAAGTGTAGCATTTCGTTCCTAATAAGATTATCAAAAATTAGCAAAGGGTGTTTGCAAACTCGAAGCTTGATGTCCTATTGACAGGACAGTTGTAGAACAATAATGTTATGCAGTAGTTTTTTGCAAAGATGACACTCAAGCCCTATAACAGGGAAGGGGTCACTCAGTACATCGCTTCAGGTCCCGGGAGGCCAAAGAGGGCCTGAGAATTTCCTGGAATCCCATAAAATGTTTGCATATGGATAATGAAGTAGGAAAGGGGGCCCAGAAAACATTTCTGTACATCTCATAAAATTCCTATTAGAGGTTCTGATGGCACTACATTGAAAGTCAATGTAGCTTTTTACTATGATCTGTTCTAATGTTACTGCTTACATAGAGAGACTATATACACTGTCCGGCCACTTTATTAGTTACACCTACCTAGTAGCATGGTGGGCCTCCTTTAGCCCTCAAAACAGCCTGAATTCGTCGAAGCATGGATTCCACAAGATGCTGAAAACGTTCTTGAGATATTGTGTACCATGCAGACATGAGTGTGTCATGCAGTTCCTGAAGATTTGATGGAGGTGTAGGCCTGGAGCAAACAGCCCGTTCCAGCTCATCCCACAAATTTTCAATCCGGGGACTGAATGGGCCACTGAAGCAAGGAAAAGTCATCGTCATGTTCCTCAAACCATCCCATAGTGATGCGGGCTTTGTGCACTGGTGCGTTATCCTGCTGGAAGTAGCCATCTGCATGAGGATAAACTGTTAACATGTACGGTTGCACTTGGTCAGCTACGATGTTTATGTATGCTCTAGCATCCTTATGTGCCTCCAGAAGTATCAATGGACCCAGGAAAACATCCCTCACACCATGACACCGCCCGCACCGGCTTGAAGAGTTGTTGTGAGACATAGCATTTGTGCACACAGCACGGGTATACCTAATAAAGTGACCGGACAGTGTACATGTGTCTTTTGATATCTATGGTATATAAGATCCGGTGGTAGTGAAAACATGCACTGCTATCTATGGTTATTGTATTACCCCTAACTTAAAACCTATAATAGTTAAGTAGCCTTAATAAAGGCTAAAATACCAATGAGAAGTAAAGTGTAAATATCTCTTGATTGTAAAAAAAAGAACCAAGGAATTTAAACCTGATGCCTGTTAAACAGTCACAATTGCATAGCTCTGATGTATAAAACCTAATCTACTTATGTGTCTATTTATTTGTGTCATATGGTTGTTTTAGGCTTGGAAAAAGGATGGAGAGCTACTAATGGGACTTCAACTAATTACAAAGTAGTAACTGATACCAAACTAAATTATAATTTAATCTTAATTATGTTGCAAATAACATTTCATTATTTTAACCAAAATTTATTAAATTCAAAACTGCAGAAATATAAATCAGTGTCTTTTCTGATTTTTTTTTTAGCAATGAAATAATTTTTATAGAATAAACACATTCATTGTTTGAAAATTAGTAATTTTTTTTTATTTTTCACTTGTGTCCAAAATATTTTTATTTTCCATTTTTATAAGAAATCCTGTTGATATGCTAGTTTTTGAGAAATATTTTTAAAATAAAGTCATACCATAAAGATCTACTTAAAAAGATGTGATTTTTGAAATGAGAGGGGAAAAGGAGACATAAATTAGTTATAGAATCACACAATCCAGCCAGTGTTTGAAAAGAATTACTCAGAAGATCTTGCTCTTCAATTGTCTGTAAAAGTATTTTCCATACATACTTTATATAAAACAAATTATAAATAATAAAAACTGCTCCATTCAACTTTACTAACTTTTTAGCAGTGAAGTTTTTCTATATTTGAATATTTTGTTAATAATTGCATTTTATGAAACCATTTTAGGACCACTATGTAACATCAAATTCAATGCCTGCGATCCAAATCCTTGTACCAATGGAGGAACATGTTGGAATAGCATGAATACCTTCTTCTGCTCATGCAAACCAGGATTCACAGGTAGCAGATGCCAAGGTAATAGGCAGATATTCAGCCAACACTCTCTACTTTTCTTATTAATTCTGTATAAGACTACTTAACATTCCAAAGGCATTAATCAAATTTGAAAGAAACAGAAGGGAAGGGAATTAAAACAAAAAGTTATGTAAATCTTAAAAGTTATGATTAGTCGTAAACATAAAATTTACAGAATAAAAAAAAGTGCAATTTTATTATTTCAGTTCTTTATAATATTTGTAGCAGTTTTTGAGATTTCTATTAGATTTAATCATTTTACATTAACTGCCTGTCTATGAAACCCTTAATCTAATGGTTTTAAGCTAAATAAGCCAGTTCTGTGTTTAATTCTTTTGTGACTTTATCTTAGAAGGAATTTAATAAATTAGGAATTTGATTCTGTGCATGTCTTGAACTGTCTGAGTTTCAAAGCCTTTAAATATCCCAGGACAGTACTACGCTAGAATAGTATCTGAATAAGCTCAACAAATTTAAACTGTTCCTGATTTTATTAGGAACTACTCTGATCTGTGCTGCATTACTGTCTGTGATATTTTGTACAAATCAGTTCTTGACTAAATTTCAAACTATTATGTTTTGATGCTGGTATTTAATTTATTGTTGTCTAATTCCTTAATTTTATTATAGATTTATTTCATTTAGAACCACTCGCTACTATAGCTACTGACGGCAATCAGGTGGAATTAGAAGAGATTCCTGTTACCATTCATTTGGATCATCTACACAACATCTACATTGCAGCTGGTGAGTTAGAATGGAAGGCAATAGAATTAAAATAATAACAATGACAGTCATAAGAAATAATTATTTTTGTTAGCTCTACTGTTTAGAATAAGTTTATTTCAAGAGTTATGCAAAAAACAGACTTTGGCTGACCAATTTCTCTTTGGAAAAAAATAGGAAAAATTGACTTATTACAGAGGGTCATAGCTGTATATAACAAAGAATTTGACACCACATGAAACAAGTAGGATGTAAACTGAATGTTAATGAGCCAATTATCCACATGCCTGCATTCCTGTACATTCTAATAGATGTTTAATGTGTTAGTTTTGGGGTTCCTAAATTAAAATACTTTTTGAAAGGACTCTGTTTTACAGTTCAGTTTATGACAAAAGAGCTTTTGATGACATAATTTCCTTATAGATTGATATGTTCAGGACGTAACAGCGCCATCTGTTGCTAAAATCCATAACTGTATCTTATAAACATTATGAAAACATTCTGGTTTTTGCATTTTCTATAGTTACGAATACATAATAATAATCAAAACTGAAATAATTACCAATGTTCCACACTATTCCCCTTGCTTGGCTATGCAAAATTTGTTCTTTCTTGGTCACGCTTATGCAATCACAAAACGACACCATCTTGGACTACTGCTCGGAGGTCAAGTTGATGACGTCATGACTGGTGATGTTTGTTCCAGACAAAATCGATCACTACGTAATGACCATATATGGCAAACCATTCTTTTTTGAAAACTACTATAGAGCCCTTTTCTACATGGAGATGGACAGAAACAATGTCAAAAGAATGGCCTATCGTCAATAAGTTTAGCATTTCCAAGGTTATACAGCAGTATAGGAAAATCCTCTGATTCAATGTTGCAAGGCTAGCAAGTGTGGAATCTTACAACCATATGTTTCTAAGATCGTTCAAAAACATTTGGCAAAATGATATGTCCTCCTGCAATGCAATTGAGTTGAGTGAAAAATGAACTATAACAAACTTTACAAAAGTTAACTTGCTGGTGACAAATGGAAGTTTGTGGTTACCTTGGATGAAGCATGAATTTATTTCAGTGACTGTGGTAAGTTACTGGCCATAACATACTGCCAGGTAGCAGTGAGGAGGCAGTGTGACTTCATCTGGTAATGCAAGGGGAGTTTCCCAAAAAGCTTCATGATTGTCACTGGCAATATCCAGTGGGGCAAACTACAGATACAAAGAGTGACACAAAATATGAAAGTCAGTGCTGCCTATTATCAGGAAAACATAAGGAGGCTGATCTACACCTGGGAAATTCTTGCCCTCTATGGAGTTGATGTAACATCTATCCACATTCACAGGATAAAGCTGCTAGCCATACTGCCAGAACATTCTTAGCCTTTTATGAATGCATGACCTAGAAACTGGAATCATAGCCATACATTTCCAGCAAATCCCTGTGAATTACCCAGATGGAAGTTCAATGGATTTCTGTGGATACAGTCTATTGAAACATGTCCTGGTGAAATCGCCATTGCAGCACATTTGATGGCCTTTGAAAGTTACAAAGAAGGAGTGGTCCTGCATTCCTCTGATATCCCTACAATCAAGTCTTTTCAGGGGAAACTATGCTGCAGGGTGTTTGTCCAATATAATGGTGCGCATATTGAATATAACAGATAGTGCAAAAAGGGGATTCTCTTAGAGGCATGCCATGTTAAATTTATTATTATACTTAGCTAACCCTCAGTGAATTTTTATCTACATTTTTAATCAAGGTATTTTTTTTTTCATTTTTATTATAATAAAGTTTGTATATAATGCTAGTATTTCATCTTTAATAGTTTATCAGAACAGGTAATAAGTTAAGAAGAGTGAAACCAACTTGCAATGTAAAATAAATAGCACATTACAACACCTCTTCCTTTACTATGGAACTTATTACAAAATATAACATTACACCATTAGAAATCTTCTTTCTTCAATATTCTTGTAATATTTTGGCGATATTTCGCAAAATTTAATCATTTCTTTTTTTCAAGCCTTTTTCTTCAAAATAACTTCGAGTCTATCTCAACATTATTGAGTTTCCTTTTCAATATTAATTCACTATAACATTATTGAGTTTCTTTTTCAACAAAGTAACTTAATACTAATTGGCTATATCATTATAACCATGTTATTGAGTTATTATTGACATATTCTATTATTATGAGTCTCCTTTCCAATAAATTGACTTAATACACTATAATCACTTCGTGAAGTCATTATTGACAGTTTCAATTATTGAAATTTTTCTTCTTGGCCCCTAATGATGTTTTGAAAAAATGATAGCGTGTTGGGGTTGACCATATATCCCTTGTCTTTATTCATGCACTTGAAAGATTTTATAACACAGGCTTCAATAACATATCTTAAAAAAGGCTTGAAAAAGCGAAATGATTAAATTTCGCGATATCGCCAAAATATTACAAGAATATTGAAGATGAAAGATTTCTAATGGTGTAATGTTATATTATATTAATAGAATATCATAGGTTATTACAAAATAGTTTTGGAAAATAAAATATTTTATATAGAAAACGAAAGTTTTGGTCTTTAAACAATGTAGCTCTTAACAGAAATGTAGATATCTAATCAAACAAAAATATAATCAAACATCGCTGTACTTAAATAAAGAAAAATCAGTCTGCGTTATTCTATTATTTGTTGTGCTACAAAAGAACGTTTTGTATTTCAGTGCTTTTTGTTTTCCAAAAGTCCTTAGATTCAAGGTATAAATACCAATGATGAGTTAATATTTGATTCATCAAATTAAGAATTAAACTGTTAGATTTAAGAAGACTGGTAACATAAAGATTGGGAACAATGAAGCAGAAATAAAAGTCAATAAAAGATTTAGATGAAGATACACTATGTCACCCAGTATCTTTATTGCATACGTCAAGTCGGCAATAAGAGAGGCGAAAGAGGAATGTCAGCCTGGAGTGAGATCAGTGGAGAAAGAATTATGTTTATGCGGTTTGCTGCTGACATTGCAATATGCGCAGAAAGCGAAAATGATCTACAACAAATACTAAGTATTATTTACAAGATGTGCTCAGTATAAGTTATGGTATGAATAAAAAGAAGATGAAGATGATGATTTGTGTAAAAGTGCAGTTTATGAAATTATGAATGCTGAACATCTGCAAATATGCCTTGCTCTGGTTCATAGCCTATACTACTGATGAACCGACAACGTCAGGAAGAGGCTAGAACAGTCAAGGGGGGATGAGATTCTCATCTCGACCAGAATAACCCTGAAATAGTAAGTTCCAGGGGAGAAACGGACGAAACACAGAAGAAGAAAGAAATAGCCATGCCCTCGCCAGGATTTGAACCTAGGTGTCCGGCATATAGGCCACATGGCAGACCGCCGTCGAGATCGCACGGCCACGTCGGCACGGCATATGAAATTATTATTGATACGCTTTCTGATTTGTAATGAATTCCAAAATCCTATTTTGAAATGATGTCATCTTGTCTTGAATCACCTTGGTACTATGTAAATATTTCCAATGTATTATGTAAGTATACATACATAGTAAGTATACATTTTCACTTACTATATAACATTCCACTTTTTTTTTTTTTATGTTTCTATAGTGAATCTTATTAAGCTTCATTACAATCTAGTTACTGCTCATAATCTTTTTTATGCTAATTGATAGGTACACTGGCATGTGCTTTTTTGATCGTTGTGATTGTTGTCACAGTGTTCCACTGTCGAGTCCATCGTACTTATCAGCGGTTCACGTTGAAGCTTCCGTCTTCCTGCACTGAAGTCACACAATGCCAACGTTACCGTGATTATACAGAACAAAACAAGTAGGAGCAAAGTTTCATTAATTTGATGTTGTTTTTGAATAAATTAGTGATCTGCCAGTTTTTATCTATTTTTAAAAGCATTTGCTAAAATTAAGTAAAGATTATTAAGGAAGACTCATTAGCATACAAAGGAAGAGTTGCTAGAGGTTGTAATCCTATCTCCCTTTGTATCCAAAAAATAGATGAAAGGTAGCATTTTTGGATCTTTTCTTTTGGAGTTGGAAAGTCATCGATTTATTTTGTAGCCTCTCCCTCATCCGGAAAAAGAACACAATGTTTTCTTTTTAGGATTGAATGGTTAAGACTATCATAACCCCTCCCATTCCAAAAATGTTTCATGTTAGAATGTTTCAGGATTATTTTAATTAAAGAAAATAGAACTCAATTTGAATTAGGCATAAATTTGAACATAAGTTCTCTATCTGTATAATTTGTTGTCAGTCGATATGCACCAAAGTGCATCTGTGAAACTTCGCAGGTCCTTGTTCTATGGTGCTCTAGCATTGCCATCATGGCGAAGCCCTAGAAGCAGCCATAGAATATCCTAGCGACAGATACTGAGGTGGTTTCCTGTGGCCTTCCTCAGGAAATCATTAAGGAATGATGTCAGACCGAAAGAGAAAGATGAAGAAGCAGACAAACACAGGAAAGGAAATTTTTTTTCAAGCATCCATGCTGATGCAGGGGATTCAAACTCAGGTTCCGAGACATCTGCCTCATGGCAAACTGACATCTATAGCACTAGGCCATGCCGGCACAGCATCTATGTAACTAATGATACAAAAACACTACTTTATAATCATTTATTAAAAGATTAATTTAATAACTATAATTCCACAAAAAATACATAACAAAGGAATTAAAAATAATAAAATTTATAAATTCTTATTTAAAATGTGACGAAGAAAATATCTGACTAAATAAATAAAGGACACCCTTTTTTTTGTTCTAAAATTTAATGTTGTTTTTTTTAATTTCATTAAAAATTTTTAATAAAAAAGATAAAAAACCTGGACAGTTTCGGCTTTTAAAAACACAAGAGCCATCATCAACAGAATATTCAGCAGAATAAATTTTATTCTGCTAATGATGGCTACATGTTTTTAACGAGTCAAAACTGTCTAGCTTTTTTATCTTTTTATTAAATAATTTTAATGAAATATATATGTGTGTCCTGATTTATTTAGTCAATATAATAAAATAAAATCAGTTTAGATTTATTGTTCATGGTCTGATATCTAAGAATACAATAGTTATCCAAGAATATCAAAGTAAAAATGATAATCTACTCTACTCCAACTAAATCATGTACATTAATCAGGGTTAATCAGTGCCCTGATTAATTTTTTCATGGGGTCATGACTAAGCTAATAAAAAGTTCTACCTTAATATTGGGAAAGATCATAGAGCTTCTTATGGGATAAAGAGACAAAAACTAAATTACTTATATTGTACCTATAGAGATTTAAAAATAAGTAAATTGAGAATAAGAGATTAGAAAGATTACTAATTTTTGTATTTAAGTGGAACCTTCCAAAGAATTATTGTGTCGAAGATGGGATTTGAAAGACTCCACGCCTTGTAATTATGCTTCTATAATGGTTGTTGTGTGTTCTTTTTTTATTTTTAATTTATTGACAAGTTTTTAACACACGTTAAAATTGATTTAAGAAAGATTACTTCCTAGTAGATTCTCATCCTTTATCAAAGGGAGGCTTTAAACTCTGCTAAAACTAAATTAAGAGAGTTTATTTATTTATTAAAAAAATATTAAATAACTTAATGATTTACTTAAGCTTCCAACAAAAGTAATTTTCATTGATACTTAAATAAAATAAAAAAATTACATAGAATTTAAGTCATTTTTTGCTAACTTTCATTTTTACTTATTATCAAATATACTAAAACTTAAATTTAACTTCTAATAAACTTGAAACAGATTCTATTTAACAAATTGTCTTTTCATTTTTGATCATAAATAGTATGATCACCATACTGAGGAAATTCATGTAGTAAAAATCTCCAAAACATGTACATTTTATGTACTGAAAAATACCAAATTTATATACTAAACACCTGAAAATATGCAATTAAAAAATAAACTTTGGATTGTAATCATTACATTAGCCCATCACCAGAATTAGAAATATTATCTATCTTTATAACAATACTACACTGAGATAACTTTCCTGTAATTTATTAATAATCAGTGATATTAAGGTAAGTTTTTCATTGAAACTACATTTGAAAACGTTTTAAATTTACGTAAGATTTATTAACTGTGGTTTGGAAAAGACTTTTAAGTTCATTCAATTTGCTAATTAATTATTGTATGAGTAATTTTACATTTTTCCTGTGCTTTCTAGCGACAACCATGTGAAGTTCTCCATGGAAATAGAAGGGGGGCTTCAGCCCCAAGTATCACTCGATGCCCTGTATGAATCCTCAGGCTTGGAATTCAGTGACAGCATGGAGGCTCCCCTGATCAACAGCAGTCAGAAGACTATTGACAATTAAACGTCGTCATCCACTGCAGAAAATGGCAGCTCTGTTCAGAAATCCATCTGCTGTGGAGCAGTACCTTCACTTCCATTAAAAAAAATGGGAGATTTAGGAAGGTTTTATCTTAAAATACCACTATAATTTTAAAAAGTTAAAAACAAATCCCATGAATTATTTGAAGGAAACACAGCAATTGAACCATTCAGATCGAATCGAGTTTGAATGTTTAAGTCTTATTAAAAAAAAAAAAAAAAAAAAATCAGACTGGTACATAACATTGTATCAGGGAAAAAAAAAATCTTTGTAGTTCCTATTCCAGTTATTAAAGTGGATATTTATTGGGTTTCGGTATCAGATTGAGGGAAATAGATTTAAGTGTTTTTCTTCATTAAAAAAAATGGAATTCAAATATAGTATAACTAGCACGAGTTCTAGAAACAGTGATTAAATTTGGAGTTTATTGCTTAATAATTCCTTTTATAGAAACGTGTTCCTTCTTGGGGAATTTATATATCATGTGGATATTAAATCTTTAGAATTTAAAGACAGTTGTTCTTTTCTTGTTATCTATACTCTTTGAAATTTTTAAATTGGATCTATATATTATCCAAAATTGGTGGAAAGTTGTTTGGATATTATATTTAGAAGAATTTGTTGGCTGAAATTCTACTATTGTTTTTTCTTCGGATAACTTGTACTATTCCATTTGTAATGCTATTCCAAAATAATATAAGAAACCTATTGATGCATTTAAGCAGCATAGTCAAAGACTCTTGAAACGAATAAGTAAATCTGGCTTTAAAAATTGCTATTTTATTAACTTGTAGTAAAAAAAAAATGAAATAAGATTTAATAACTAAATTCTTTCTTTGCTTTGGACTTCTATAGATACTGTTTAAGAAATGTTATCCTATTGTTGTTATAAAGTACTATCCTATTTTTAAAGATGGAGGATATTTATAACATGTTTAATTGTAATATCTAATATTACTAAATATATATTTAGTACTTACATTATAACATTTTAGTATTGGCAGTTGTTTTGCTGTTGTTGTAAAGTAAGGAACTGATCAAACAGAATAATTGGAATAACTCTGGGCTGGGTCTTGACAAGCATTGGATTTTAAAAACCCTAAACAAACAAAAAAAATTTTGAATTTTAAATTTACTTAATTTAGGTTAAATTCTTGGATGAATTCGATGGACAAACAGTAGAGCAGCGGCAATCAAAGTGCTTCACAGTTCTGTGGTAAGCTCAATGGTTATCTTTTCTTTGATTTGAGGGAACCCATTAATTTCAGTATTGATGGGTACATACCCAGTGTTACAAGCAGACTTTCAGATTAAGAGTAAAGCCTTGAATAAAAAAGTTTTTAAGATTAAAAATGTAAATGTTGTTTGTATAAGGAAGTGTTGTTGATCCCAACTGTCGTGAATTTGCCAAAGAAAGGATTTTTAAATATCGAATTCAGCCATTAATTTATGTGAATAATAAGTGATGTACTTATTTTTTTAGCAATTTATGGTAATGGAATAGGTTAAAAAAATATACATTGATATCTTGTTGTTTGTTTTAAATGTAGACGTACAATTCTTCTGAAAATGCATCCAAATTGCCATAAGAGGCCTAGTGACAGTAACAGTTAGATATGCTGTGCATAGATGACTTATCTGCTCAATCTGTTTACTTAACGAAAATTTGAACCTAACAAGTGACCAGCAGGAGGCATGCCTAATTAATTTCCATTCAAAATGAATGGATGTAATCATAGTTCTTAATGATTTAATTAAATTTATTTTAATTAATTCAATTTCATTTCATGTATTTCCAATATGTTACTCCTTTTTCTTTTTCTGTTTTTTTTTTTTTTATTTTTTGTCCTAAGCAGTCATGATTAGAATTTGAAGGTATTTGTACTCAAGTACAGTTTTTCAGAACAGCTCTTCTTCTCAATTATTTATGACCTTTAGAACAGTGATACCATGAATACTTAACCTAGGTAAAAACAGAGTGGACAAACAAGCAGTTTCCAGTGCCTCTGAAACAATATTTGAAAATCAAAAATAACAATGTACCAACTAACTAGCTGGTTATCCTAAATGGATTAACATTTTACTTTGTTAATCACAAATATATTCTTTGTCATTTTGTAAGAGAATAAGTGCCCTTTGTGTTGATTTTTTTTCTGATTTTTTTTTTTTATTATTAAAAGGTTTTTCATCGAATTCCATACCTTTTTAGCATTTGGCTTTGAAGGTAAAAAGAACCTGTTAACTTTATTATACAGTTACTTTAAAATTACAAAGTTGAAAACTTTTAAGAAATGTTAAATTATTAAAATTCACTTATGAATAATTAAAATATAAATTATGAAAACTCTTTAAACTTTAGAAAATGTAAAAAATGTGCAGATTGCTTTCCAAAATATTTTTTTTCAGTAAATTTATTTATTTATTTACTTACTTTTAATAAATATTCTAATAAATATTTTAATAAATATTCTAATAAATATTTTATTAGAATTGTTTAATAAAAATGAAGATAATTTATTTTATCTTTCGATACATAAGTTAATATAAAATTAAATGAAGAAATATGTTCACTGATAATTTGTTTATTTAAAACAAATGGCCTATGAAAAAATTAAGTTAGGATAATAATCTAAAGGAATAAAATGGAGAAATATGATCTGATTATCAGAAGTGTAAATAATTTCTCTGAATTTTGAGTGTTTTGTTAATAAAAATGTTTCGGTTGATTTTCCTTTTGTAAATTAATTTGTTTAAAATTGGAATTTGTTAATGTGTGTAAAGTTTGTTTGGGCACTAGATTAATTTCTTAATCTGATTTAGGATATTTTTGACCTATTTTGTATCAGTTGCAGAATAACCAGTAAGAATTCTTACACATTTTCTTACATATTTTTTTTTTGGTTTATTAGAGGTTCAGAGAATTATTTGTAATTGTAACAGACTATGTGTTTAATGTTTTATGGAATGTAATGCAAATTATGGAATGATAAGTAAAGAAAAGTTCTAGAAAGCAGGAAAGTTGAAAAACAGGTTTTCAGTCATCAGTGCAGGTTGCATTACACGTCATAAGAGCCTCACAAAGAAACATGCCAGCAATATTCAAAATATCAATATTTCAATATACGTTCAATATTTAAAAGCCTCTTCATGTAATAAATAAATTTAAAAATCACAAGATTGAAAAAGTAGGAAAAGGGAAAAATACAGATAAAAAACATTCTGTCTTTTCTTTGCCTTGCCTCTGATTACTTTTATAATATGTTACCATAGCAAAGATGGGGAATTCCTTCCACAAGACAGCTAATTAGTCAGCTCAGAAATTGAAATCGTAGCGGTAAAAGCATTGGTGAACTCTGACCAATGGATAGAATGTTTAAGATGTTTACATTATATTGTATATAATTTACCACTTGTTATTACAGTTAAATAAAATATTATGAAAGAACCACAAGGCTGCAAACTATTTCCTGCCTGTGTCTTTTTACAGCCATTTTAATGCTGTAGACAGTGACCAAACAAGTGCTATTTTTCGATAATCATAATTGTGAAATACGCTTAAATTTTATATAATTGATTGTATTTTTCATTTTAAATGCATGATCACTTGTTGAAATAGCAAAAGATTTCTTGGCAGGCAGAAACAAACTCTCAAAATTAGAGAAAGAAGTCGTAACTTAAATTATATATTTGTTTTTTACATACAAAAATTTGAATTTGAAAAAGAGTAATTATGAATAGAGATGCAGCAATAACATTTCTAGTACCTTAACTCTTCAAATAAAATTCCTGTATTGATTTTAATTGGATCTTTCTCTTCCCCCGTCCCACTTTCAAGCATCTCTGGATACATGTTATCACCACTCTTCAACTAAAGTATCCCAAGGCTTGACATTTTCTATCAGAAACAGATGATGATCAAAAAACAATAAGACTGTTATGTTGCTAGAACATTTGCAAACTTTAAAGAATATTAATGTGTAATCAGTGTACAATTTTTCCACAAAATAAAGATGAAGGGTGATACAACTTGGGTATTATGAATGAACTTCTGATAGGAAATTTAAAACCTAACTCTGATGAAGATTGACGACATGAAACATCAATTTCCTTATGTACTTCAAAGACTTATGAGAAATTTCAATTAACACATAAATCATAGAGATTAGTATACTATTCAATTGAAGTAAATACTATTATGATTTTTTTCTTTATTTTTTTTTAACCACTTAGATGTTTTTATTGGAATAAATTAGATATCGTGGGGGGGGGGGAAACAGATTCTAGGACTATATAACTAATGAGTGAATTGAATCTTTGATTCATTGTTTTCGTTTCAATGTAAATTATAGTTCTGATCAAAGTCCAACAAGATCATTTAAAAGAAAGTATATGAAGATTAAATTCTTTACTTCTGATTAATGAAACAAAATAAAACTTCTGAGCCTGTCAACTTCCGATGAAAGGGACTGGACAAACAATTAGATAGGAATGGACAATATTTATTGTAGTAAATGTATACTGATCCTAAAATTGCTTTTAAAAGGTGCAAAGTTAAGTGTCCACAATACTTTCAGTAGATTTTCTTCGATGATATAATTAGCATCACAATGTATAATAAGTCAGAAAAAGAATTCTTTTAATGAATAATTATCACTTGATTTCCAGATATATATTTCTGATTGGTTTTCTGGGTGAAACAAAAGGGAGGGAAACTGTTTCAAAAGCTATTGAAGTCAGAAGAGAACCCAGGTAGCAGTTTCTAGATTTCTACCTTTTAAAAGCAGAAGTTATTCATCTACTCAATCAGCAATGCTCTTTTGAAGTTTGAATCTATATACGTCTTATCACATTATTTTCTTAGTCCTAATCCCTTGGGAATTAATGTAGCTGGCTGAAGCAAAGATGCAATAAGTATATAACAGTGGTTTTGCAAGGTGCAATCAAAAAGTTTCTGGGCTGATTTTTGCTCTTCATAAAAGCAATACTTTTAAAACATGTTTTTTCCTTCAGATTTCCTGATCACGTAGCTGCTTTGAAGCCTTTCCGACAGACTGTTCCATGAAATTTGACACGAATGTCCTATAGTGTTGCTCTTTCCATTTAATTCCAACTTGAATTTCAAGAAGATGAAAAAGATGCTGATAAATCTGGCAAACAAGGAGTACTAATATTATTTTGTCAGAAATTCATTCAGAAAGCTGGGCATAAATTTGGAGCACTCCATGATCGTCTTTCAGGTTGTTCTCAACCAACTCAAAATCCCAATATGCTAACACTTTTAGGAAGGGGCTCTTCCTATTTTTGTGGATGATTTCTTCACTGCTAGCTACACTGCTATCAAGTTTGCTTGCAAATAAATCATCCAGACTCACTTAGCATCTTCCATGGAGGTCGCTCCATGGGGGTCTTCCATTTTCTGATTTAAATATTTGAGGATGTTTTCTCTTGTCATTTCGTTGTTGTTCCATCAATGTTCTTTTGTTATGTAGAAGAGCAATTTACATTGTTGTAAATGAAAAGAACTCAACTTGCCAAAAAGGCACAATGCTTGCTTGAAGCGAACAATACTTTGTTCACCAATAACGACTTAATAGATTCCATTCTATCACTAGTCAGTGGTAGAAGGAAGGCTGCCTTTGCAATGATAGTAGCATCATCCTTAGTCCAAAAATTTTCTGATTGCATCTTTTAAATTGCAAACAGTTTTAAATTTATGTATTTTCTTGATCTAACGACCTTGTAAGAGAAAGAACATTTTCACAGTTTCTAAACTATTATCTGGAGTTGCTTTCCTTTTGATCATTCACTTATTTTGCAAATGTGCATTTGTTGATATTCATTAAAGAAATAGGAAAGAATATATACCTGCTAAATTCTGCATCCAATGACAAAAATGGTTTTATTGATTACGTATAAGCAGTCGCTCATTACAATTTTGTCATAAGAATTCAAGACAGTTTTTAAATTTAAGAAATCGCTTTCTTGGCTATTTAAACTAACACCTTCAAATGCTTCATGCTTACCAACAAATGTATTTGTAAATAAATCTCTGGAGATCTTATCTTTTTATTTTTATTATTATTATTATTCAGTTAGATTTAAAGAATTCATAGTACTTAGTAAGCTTTGTAACAATACATCTTGGCATATGGCCAGCTTTTATGAGGTTTTTTTTCCTTTATTCAAAGTTAAAACTTTTTCAAGATTTTTTTTTTCTTAAGAGCTGATAAACTGTGGATTGTCAAATGAATATTTTTTTGTAATTTGATTCTGTTATAACCATTTACTGTTATTTTTTGTTATTGAAATGATGTTGTCCAATTTTACCAAATATGAGCAATGAAATCATTTAACCCATTGTTTTTATCTACAATATTTCAAATTTATCTGACTACCAACTCTTTTTGAAAGATTCACCCCAATGTACTTATCTGATCTGTTCAGTTTGTAACTACAGATGCATTTATTTAACAAAAATTGTGGGGGGAAATGTGTGAAGTTGTATTTTAGCAAAGCCATTATTTTAAAATTGTTTATTTTAATCTGAAATATTAATGTTTATGAAAAGACTTGGTTGCACTCTTCCATGTGCGAGATTTTATATCGTAAAATAATAATAATAAAAAGTAACTTTAAAAAAATAAGATTCTCAATTGGAACATCTATTAGCATTGGTTTTCAAAATCTTGAATAATAATCAATGGAAGAAAAATAATTAAAACAAGAAAAACCATGAATGAACAATAAAAATGCTTTCGCACATTCAGCCAACATCAATAGGAAACTTGAACAGTTGTTTCATCCTTATTAGGAATCATCAACAGAAAAATAATTAACATGTTAGTGTACAACTGTAAAGAAATTAAATAATAATTTAAACACTCAATTAAAACAAACATCTTATAAGAATCAAAAGCAAATCGGTGATGAATATGCATTTGTTTTCCAAATGGCATTACTGCAATTTATTTGGTTAAAAAAACTCTATAAAAAAGTTCAAAGCTTCAAAGTTTAATATTTTTAAAAATGCCCTTGTTGTATTTGCAAAGTTTACTAAGGGCTGAGATCTACAAAATATGGGAGGAAAATGAAAATGATCCTAAAGATCTCTTAGTAATATGATTTGTTTTAATAGGAAAGTATCTGCGACTAGATCTCCAGATGTCAATTAATTTGTCGTATCAAAATTATTTTACGTAATCAAAACGAAACTTTAAAAATGTTTTTGTTTCAGAAAAACTTGTTTTTAATTTAAATGTTGATTTTAGTTGTTTTATTTTTAAATTGTCTTTCAAATAGTTTTTTACTGTATCCTTAATGAAAGGTTGTGGATTTAAGAGAGAGATTTAAGAAAGAAATATTGTTAAAGCAGATTTAATAGTTTATAAAGTCTTTGTTTAGATATCTTACCAATTTCCATTTTATTGTAGGAAATAAAATAATAAATTAATTCTAAATTTAAAGTTAGAAGTAATGAAATCATAAACCTGTCCATTAACAAACTATACTATAAATAATATTTTGTGTACTAATGTTGTTGGGTTTTTTTGCATGGAATTATGTTAATATATTACAGATTAATAAATATATTAAAGTTTCTGTCAATATCTTGTAATGCATCAATCCATCCATCCATCCAAACATCAGTGTATTTCATTGTTGTAAAAGCAATGTTTAATTTCTTTGTATGTACAAAAAATGCCCTCCAAATTATATAATAAAAAGCTTTCGAATTTATCTAGGGTTTAATGTGTTTGCTTATATTTATTCATACCCTTAACAGTCCTATAGTTATTACAAAGAATCCATACAGCCATTTTTTTTTCTGTTTTTTTTTTTTTAGCAAATTATGTGAAAATTAGAAAGAAAAAAAATTACTGAAACATATGTTTCTTTTTGTTTTAGCTCATTAAAAAAAACAAAAAAACAAACATGCAAAAATTTTACAGGGAGGAAATAAAAATAATGGTGACAACAGATTCTTTTCTCTTCACTGCTATTAATCAATCAAAAATACAGTTGATTTAATTAAAATTGATAAATGATTGTTCTAAAATACTATGCTTTCTTGTATACAGGATCATGAGATGGGATCATGCTTAGTTATTGGATTGAAGGAAGAAGTATTGATTCAACCAAGCAGTTGAGATTGGATGTATGATGGCTTAGCTGCTAAATTCAGTTATGGAAGTTTGGAACTTATATGTTTATCGGTAATCAGAGTAACCACAAGTAAATAACCATTTGATTAGTTCTGGAATTTTCCCTGCCAATGCAATGAAGGAAATGGTACCAGGAAATATGAGGATAGCATTGCAGAATACATAGGACCAAATGTTGGGCAACTATTCTGTTAATGAAGTATTCGAGCGGACGTGCTTATTTTAGTAGCTTATGAAACCATGTACAGTTAAACTGTTATATAGAATGTATTAAGAGTTTGCAAGCTGACGAAGTTTAAGCGACCAGTCAATCTAAACTCTATGGGCCAAGTTTAGAATGGAAGAATTCATAAGTAAAGGAGGACGAACTTCATTATGAATTAAGTTAAAGTCAAAGTTTAAAAGTTTAAGTTTAAAGTGAGTAAGCTTCATTATCTTGAATAGAAGTTAAAGATTTGCTTTGAATGCTCACAAGTATTTGTATAGATTAAAGATAATTAAATATAATTTATACAATCTATCAACATTCATATAATGATAGTATAGATATCATCATACATATTCTTTAAAAAAGGAAGTTTTGTTTGTTTTTACTTCCTCAGTACTAAAAATCCCTTCAGATAATGTTCACATAATGAGGATTTCGAACTTGACAATCATTATAATTTAAAATGACACTGAACTTTAATGACTATCAGATTTATATCCAAAACTTAACAAGGATCAGCTCTAAAATGGTAAAAACTTCCCCTTCCGTTGCATTAAATTGCTTAATGGAAGCTCTATATCACAAGTCTAATAATGGAAATTGAAAGGCCAGTCCAACGCGCACCTGCTTTAATCTTTCAGAAAGAAACAAAGAATTGTCAGAACTCAACCTTAACTGGTCTTAAAGAGTGGATGTAGTTCTGTCAACTTTATTTCTTCCTTCAGAAAGAAACAAAGTAATCAGGGAAGAATTCCTGCCAAGAATCAAACCCAGCTCCTGCAGCTCATAAAGAAGCACCTTTACATTGGAGCTACCAGGTTCATTCAGCCTTTGGTGAATTAGAATCCTTTCAATTGGGACTTGGTTTCAACTCAAAGTTCCTTTTTATCAATGTGTTTTTGTTTTGTTTTTTCACTTTTTCCTATGTATTTCAGTTTTACCAGACTAGTGCTTTCCATCTGAACAATGTGCTTATTCTATTTTGTTTTGAAGCTCATCCATTTCTAAAGGTAGAACTTGTGAGTTTATATAAATAGTAATAGGGGATAGGTATTTCTCTTATTAAACAAAAGAATGATGAAACTAAATTATGTAAGGTTATGATTAAGTTATAACTCATTCTGTTTCAAGATTACTGTTAAATTGTTTTGTTTTTTTTAATGAAGCAACATTTAAAGATAAATGAAATGAAAATATGATGCAATTAAGAACTTCACTACATTCATCTATTTTTATTTATTTTTTTTATTTTTTTGATTTTCATAAATAGAAAAAAAATATCATGGAAATGGTTACAGAACTGATAATGTTAAAAAAAAATCTTTTCTTTAAAAGGAATGTTTAGTACATTCAAAATGCTGAAAATAAATATTTATGTCTTCTGCATTTGTAGTTACACTTCCAAATGTTTCCATTATAGGAAAAAAAAATGATGGAAATATCAAACAAAATAAAATGATGATGATTTTAAATTAATAGGAAGAGTAGTTGACTAGCTTCAGTTCTATTTTATCAACAACTGGCATCTGATCTAGAAGATGATGTATATCACAATAGAGTTCTTATTTGTTGATATCTTTTATGATCTTCTTGGTCGTCATTTGGACATACCAGCTGCTAGAAGCATGTTAACCTACAGAAACAAGAGGTTTATATTAAGGCTTATTAATAAAATAATAGGTTTTTACATATGAAATGGAACAATGAAAATCTAATGCTTTTACAGATTGGATTGCATTTGTGTAATATGGCAGTCAATTGAAACAAGCATTGGATAATGTTACCAAAGATAACAATGCTTATAATACCTTTTTCTTTTTTAAAGAAAGTGGGGAGAAGCTATATGAATCATCACAGTGGTCTGCTTTAGAAGCACTTTTCAACGGCTGAGCTCTGCACGTTTGAAAAAATACCATTCTGCGGTGAAAGAATATGTGTTTAAAAGAATCTCCTAATTCAAAGGGTACAAAAGACACTGGTTTGGTGAAAGAGAATAAATCAAATATTTATTCTCATAAAGAACTTGCCACAAGAAATTGGCAAAGATCGCTAATAGCAAACAATCAAAAGGCACGCTCCTTGCGACTTGCAGAAGTGATCTCGTGCTGATTGTTGGAAGCGAGTGAGCAGTAGTTTCTCCCAGACAGCAAAGAAGCAAGAATTGTTTTGCTGTTAATAAGTGCGAATGTTTATGACCAAAATAAGAACTTCCCGTGAGTATGTAGTTATGGTTATTGCTAACTCTGCGAACAGGGAAGAAAGACTTTATCTGTTGAAGCTTAACTGTAATATTTTCCTCACACATTCACCCAGAGCCAAGCAGTACTGAGTACAGAGGATACCAAACATGCAAGCTTCTTGACTATCACCCTTCACTACATGCAGATGCATATTTGCACACAACAATAGATGACCTGTTCTTTTTAACAATTTTTATTACCCTTATTATACATAAGCGCCAAGTCCAAACTATAAGACAGATCTGATGGTCTGACTTGATTTGAGGAAAGTGCCAGCTGTGTTCCACCAAGAAATATTTATATCTTTGCTGGTGTAAATGAAACAGGAGCTCTTAACATTGAACCCATGTCCATTTATTTTTATTTTTATTATTTTTTTAGAATCAATTCAGGAACTTACTTTCTTGAAATGATGGGTGCACACTTAATTGAAAGACCTTGTTTTCCTCAATGAATTTGTGTAGCATGCATTTTTCAACCTCTTTATTTTTCCAATGCATATGGTGAAACACTCATAACAAAGACACTGAACTTATCTACAAGCTTTTCCCCAGTTTTGTGCAGTCTTCCCTAATGCCTGCATCTTGTGATCACTAATGACTGATGGGGACATACCCTGGTTTTAAGATCTTTAACATGATCCTTAAGTTTTGTAAACCAACAGTATAACAATGCTCAGCAATGTGATTCTGTCTCCAAAGGCATTGTTAATTGTTTGAGCAAACTTGTTCAAACTGCTGGACAATTTTCATTATAAAAGCAAATGGCACAGATATTATAAAATTCTTTATTCTTCATCACAAACTCTCCATTATTCACAATATTTTGGAGGCCTCATCGACTTCCTTTCTCAAATATTGTGAGTAATGGAGAGTTTGTGATGACGAATAAAGAAGTTTATAATATCGGTTTACTTTATTCGTCATGAATTTTGGTTATAAATTGCACAGATACTGCAGCTCTTTAACTTGATGATACCAAAGAATTTATAGTCACAATGAAAGACCACCACCACATTTTTTTTTTACAGAAAATCCTTTTTACAATACATACAAGAGATCAAAATTATTTAACAGTTCTACATATGCAGGAAACGGAATACAATGGATCTCAACAACCCGCTGAATTTGGCCAAAACTCACAGAGCTTTTGGAAGAAAATGCATCGATCGTATATTACTCACTGATAAGTACTACATTAGTAATATCTCTATCCAATCAATAGCCAATTACGGCATAAAGAATTAAAAAATTTTGTTTACATAATGTGCCCCTGGATATTTTTTTTCTTCTTCGCCTTGTGCCTTTTAATGAACTTTTCCCATCAAGAATATCTGATTCAATACACCTTTTTCATAATGAACTACTCCAATTCCCAGAGCATTATGGGTACCACAACATAGTGGATATTATCATACCCAGTAAATTTTTGCAAATAAGGATGCTGATTGATGGGCAAGACAAAAATACCAAAAGATAGAACAAAGATTAATAAAAACATCACAAAAAAAAAGGATTTGATTTTCCCTGTTTTTAATTCATTAACAGTCACAGAAATATTAAAAAAATATTCAAATGAAGTGAATTAGAATAAGTTACTCATTGTAAATAAATTTACTTCAAAATATAAAGAAAACCATTACAAAATTATTTTGGTGAACTTGAAAAAAAAAATTGATTTTCCTTTACCTGTTCTGAGGAAGGGCAGCCAATGATAAGTTGTTCTTCTTCAGAATAATTTGTACGCACAATTTGTAAAAGTTGGGTGTAGGCATTCTGTATTTCAAGCTAAAGTAAAAAGTATAAAATATCACAACATTAATTAGTAAGCATTAATATCTAGCAGAAGTACATCGATTCCTACATATTTGAATCTGCAAACTGGCAATTGTGTTTAAATTCCAGATTTTTGCTGAATTCCTTCTCTATTCTTAGTTTAATGATTATCTCTATCATTGTTGATGTATATCTGTGTTATTTGAATGTCATTATTGTTCAGATTCATTTTAGTTTATACAAAATTTCTATTCTTAATATAGCCAATAGTATAGCTAAGCCTGGCTTAAGATGAAAGTAAGTGGAATAATTTAGAAGCATGTTCTCTGTTTTGGCTAATACTTCAACGTTCCAGATCTTTCCTACCAATATTTGTTGTAGTGAAAATGAGCTATGATTTTCACCAATTTTATTGAACTAAAATTAAAAGCAATAGCCAGATGGAATTTTCAATGAGAACAAAATATTTGTTTTTCAAATTTTTAATGCTTAAAGAGGGATATCATTGCCAAGCCTTTCATTTAAAAAAAATGTGTTGAATATGGGATACATAATTTTTACTTAAGTTTTACAATTAGGTCAACTTTAGATGGTTGGGAATTTGATGACCATCACTTTTCATCAGTTTCCCATTAATTTCAATGAGGTGTTTTAAATGGCCATCTGTTTCCCATCAAAAACTAACAGGAATCTCATTTACCAAGAATCCTTTGTGTGCATTTTGGCAATATTGAAAAAAGTCTATTTTAAACAATAAAATATTTTTTTTAAATATTCTAATGCACTGAGTAGATAATATATAAAAACATTGTTTTTATTCAAAGGATTATCTTATTATTGTGGGTATGAGGGTGAAATAGCTCTCCGAATATTAGAAGCGGCAAGACAGTTGTCAACTGCCATGTTTCTTATTGCAGATGATAGCTATGCATAGTTCGACGGATCAGTAACTTGCTTTTCCATCATTCATAATTGAAATTAAAGACAGACTACAAATTTCTCGAACTACGCAAATTTTCAATAAAAAAATTGGAAGAACTTTGATCCAGCTAGAAGTTACATTGAAGCTATTAGTTTTGGTTCTATGTTTCGCCACTATGAAACTACTCGCCATCAAACCATCCACCCAGCAATCAAACCATCCATTCAGCCATCAAAAAAATAGAACACTAAAAACTAACCACCACAATTCTCATCCAATTCCCACCCATCTAAAGCAGGTCTTAGTTATTTACATTGAATTTCATAAATTGAGATGATAAGTTTACTTTCTTTGAAAGCAACTTCAAAATATTAATTACTTCCCTGAACTGTTGTTTATATAAAATTCTTAGGCCTATTTGGAACAAACAACCACTTCACTTAATAATTGCTGTTTCCGTAAGGGCAGTAGAAAATGTTGTCCCTCTAAGAATAAATTCAATAGATATCCAATACGATTGGACTATGCCACAAGATATTCTGTCCTCATCTATAATAAATTAATGCTGGAGTGATAGCCTTTCCTTTGATATCTATCAAATTTTGATAGAATCTGAAATATGATGATCTGAAATAGCAGAAGACACATTGATTTTATCACTTTACGAAAAGAAAAGTAAATAGGTTGTTAATGGTATTCCTTATCACTGCTTTTTCATAAGCTTTCAATTCACATATTGCAACTCTTCATCGTTAACCTCAGCAGGATCCATTTTATTTAGTCTACCTGATAAAGGTATAGAAGGGAAAGATGTGAACTTCATGCATACTGAAACATCTTTACAAACTAAGATGGAATAAAACATTTAATCCCAATACACAAAATATAAGCACAATCTAACTCATACAATGAATGGAATTGAGAAAAAATGCTAATGCTGAAGAATTTGATCATTACAATTACTTTTTCTTGCTAGAAACTGATTGGAAGCATATCGAAGAAAAAAATAATTAATGAAAATTTAACTTATTCATTACCCTTCTAAATCTGATTAAGTATGAAATCTACTTACATTCTTAAATACTTATTTTGTTGAAATATGTTATCATTAATTAAAAACAACTTGAAGAAATAAAAATAAGAAGTTTACATCATAAATTAATGAAAATTTATGAATGAATATTGGATGCTGCTGGTAAGCATAGACAGTTGAGAATTGATTAAAAAGAAATTAATACAAAAAAATCTTACTCTAACTGGTCTGAAGAGAATGGCTTCTGTTTCTCGATTGGCCAAATATAAAGCCATACTATTCTGTAAAACTGGTAAATGAGATTTCAGAAGACGGTTAGTCTCAGAAACCACCTGAGCTATTCTATCAGCACTTGCAAATGACTGATTTGGTAATTCTACTTTTCTTCCTGCTTCTTCTTCTTTTAATTGTAAAATCAAATTGGCCTAAAGAAAGGAAATAAAAAAAACAGTAAGATGGGAATTCGTTTTTTTCAAACATTAATTTCATTAAAAAGAATAGTTGATTATACCGATAATAAGAGATTATGGAGTAAGATGGGAAAGTTTATGAAAATGTTTTCTGATTCATTCACTCACTCATCTTTAAAAAAGTATCTTTTTTCTATATAATTAATTAAATAAAAAATGTATTTGTTTATTTTATGTATCAAAATTCAAACATAACAACATGCATAAGCAATTCAGAGAAAAAGAAAATTCTATTATTTGTTTTATTATTGTTTATAAATACAATAAAAAAACATAATTGTGTAGAAAAATTTCCAGTTAACTCAATAAAAAAAAAATTCCATCTTTATATTTACCCAACAATCAGAAATGAGGACAATATCAATATAAATTCCAATCAAACTACAATTTCTAAATTTGAAATTTATCAATTTCATTTCTAATCAAAATGAATAGATTTGTTTATGAGTTAGAATGCTAAGAATAAGAAAGATGACATTGTGAAGATTGATAGATGCAAATACAGTCTAATTTTCAATGAATATAGCAGAGCTAATAAGCATAGTTATTTTTCAAACTAAATTATGAAAATGATACATCAGGAAAATCCACATAGGATGGTGTTTGCTGGAGGTCAAAAGAACCAGAAACAAGGAAAAAGGCCCCTGGAAATATCACAATATAAGGATATCTTCAGCAACCATGATTACTCATTTGTAAAAGATAAGGCTGCACAGCACTGTATACTGCAAGCCCAGAGACAATAAAGAAAAGAAATAAAGGATACGGCTGTCACTGCATTTAAGATTAAGGGCTTGGAGGCTAGTAGATTGTAATAAAACCACGCACCTCACATAATCGATCATGCTGAGACGAATATGAACATGATATTGCAACAAAAGTATAAAAAACTAAAAATAAAACAAAAGTCTAGATATATCCAGAACAGGGTGTCTACAAAATCTGAATAAAAAAATTCCCTGATTTGTCCCTGATTTCATGAACAATTTCTTTTAAAATTCCCTTATGATAAGAGAAAAAAAACCCTCCAAACTGATCTGTTCAACCAAAAAAAAAACAAAAACAAAAAAAAAAAAAAACCCTCCAAACCGATCTGTTCAACTAAAAAATTTCCCTGATTTTAAGTAATAATTGCAAAATTCCCTGATAATTCCCTGATTTTTTTCCAGAATAACCAAAATTCCCTGACAATTCCAGTTTTTCCTGATTTCCCGATTCTGTAGACACTCTGCAGAATGAAGAGAACAAAAATGAAATAACACATGATGCAGAAGAAATATATACAATGTTCAGAAACAGTGGAGCAAAATTCCACAAATGGTGAACATGAAACTACTTATAACTCTTACAATATTTCTAAGTAATATTTTTACAGAGATATCTAGTCGACACACTCTTTTAATATCTTCTAAAAATACAATATTTCCTTTCCTTAAACAGGAAATTCCTTCATCAGGTTCTGAGGACAGGGAAAAACTTTCCCTCTTCCTCTCTAGAATTCATTAAAAATTTGATTAATATTGTATTTTTAGAAGATATTAAAGGAGTGTGTCAACTGGATGTCTATGTAAAAATGAAATTACTCATTTGTGGCTCTGGAAGGAGACTAGTAATACCACTCTTAAGCTGTGACAGAAACAAAAAATACTATTGTTTTATACATTTATACAACATCTAGATTTGTCCTAAGTTTTGTTTTGTTTTATTCTATTTTGGAAGACTTCCAATAGAATTTTTACATACTTTCAAACTAGAACATTCATATATTAGACATAACTACAGTAACATTATAATTAATAATATATAAAAAAAAAGGAAAACATCTTTCTTACTTTATTAAGGAAAAGTTTCAGAGGGCCAACAAGATAATTAGTAGCATAAGCTATGAATTCTTCACAAACAGCTTTCAAGTGATTATCTACATCCTTTTTAGAGTCGATGAAATGTTCTGTTACTTGTGGAGTTCCCTAAAAGAAAAAGAAAAAGAAAAAAAAATCACTACAACGGAATTTTCTAAAATTCTCATTTACTTTTTGAAGAGCTTAGAAACTTACTTGAACAATAAACTCCAAAAGTGAATTGTTACTACTCAGTGCAAACATCCTTGCCTTCTTATGTAGCAGACTTACAGCAGCATCTGTAGAATATCGAGAGATTATGGAAAGAACAAAAAGAAAATTTCAGTATTTAAAGTGACTTGATAAATTTCAATAATCAAATACTTTTCTTTTTTAAATAATGACATTATCAATCCTGATTCAATAAAAAAATAGATCTTCCTACTTTTTACTTTGCTGAAATCCAGAGACATTTCTTTAATTGCAAAGTCCACTTGAAACGGTGCAATTTGTTCTCTAAGAATCAGCAAATGCTTGATTTGAAACAACTGACCATCCAATGGTGTCTAAAAAAATAAATAAAAAAGTAGCAATAAGCTTCCTATATTAAAATGTTTGCTGTAATAGTACATTCTATTTTCATCAAAATATAAATTTAATATAGTATCAATTAATTTTTTATTAATATTAAAACTGTAGACAGTGTAATGTTTTCTAATCTCTCTTATTAAATTTAAGTATTGAAATACAATGAAAGGATAAATTTTAATTACCTTCTTTTTTGCGATTGCGTTACTAGCACTTATCAATGATTGGATGCACATTGATAATGCTTCTTGGGAAAGACCTTGGAAAATAGCCCTCTGAAAAGAAACAAAATAGTATTTAAGATGCAGTTACATTTTTTTTTTTGTAAAAAATATCTTAAATGCGTGTTAACAGTTACACTAATATACTGGCGAGCAAAAAAATCGACTCAACAGTAGTATTTGCATTTGGTGTCAATTATGTCAGAGAGAAACGTATTTGTAGTGGACAATTATACATCATTTGAAATCATAGAAAATAAGCTTTCAAATGGTATGATAAAAAAAAAAAA
>JAFIDM010006943.1:46616706-46680230 GCA_023159025.1 Thereuonema tuberculata | reverse complement strand
ATAAAACTGTTAGATACAACCGAACGAACTTATTCGCCAACCCAATAAATAGATAATGTAAAATATTGATGAGCAGGTGCAATGAATAGTGACAAACATTGTGGGTTTTTTTTTTTTTAATCAAATAATTTTTGCAATTTAATAATTGCAGATGGATGTAAATTTTATAGGTAAAACAAAATTTCACATAATTCAATTATATTTTTACTGTTACTCCTTTATGGTAATTTTTATTTTTAGTTTTGACAATACTTAGTGTGCAATTATAATTATATTCATTTCAATTCGATTAATAAATGTTCTTTGCTCCTCAACTGCCATTTCTGACTAAACCAACGGAACATGGTTTTTCCTGGATATATGGCTTAAAACATAATCCTCCATGGGCTGTTCATTGTTGGTTACAACACAAATCAGTTTTTGATTATATGTATATAAATGGTTATTTGCCTTGTTGTATTGAAAGGTCTATAGCCCCAAGGTTACAAGTAAGATGTCTGGAACCTTTAAAGGCAAACAACAAATAAATCTCAATAAAGATTTCCTTATTAAGAGAGTCAAGAGTGAGTTTACAGAAAAAGGTTGTCTATGCAGTACTCAAATCCTTCTTATTCCCTAACAACCAAGGACTGGATGAGGAAAGATATTCCTTGGATCTTTGGCAAATAATGAAAGGAAAATGGTAACTGTGTCTACAACAAAAGATATATCTATAATTCCCAAAACTTAACAGAACAAAATTAAAAAAAAAAAAAACTGTTTTGCACAAAACAAAAAGGTTTCAAAAGATACAAGTGTAAACTATTGTGAAATTAATTAGTTCATATCCATATTATTGATCGAAACAGTTTTAAGTCTTTAAAAACTTTCTGATCTAATTTTAAAAGAAATTTTTGAGAACTACCATTATCACTTCCTTAAGAATAAAGCTTTTTAATTTAAAGTTAATGAACTTACATCAATACACCTGTATAACTTTGAAAGGCACAAAAGTGTTCTTCGTACTGTAGGATACCACATTCCATGGAGATCAGCAGGAGAATCTGATATTAAAAAATAACACCAATGAGATCTAATTACTTTTATTATAAAAATTAATTATTTTTATTTTTTATTTTTGATAGCGAAAAATATCTCCTTCCACCAATAAAACAGTTTATTTTTTTGTTAAACATATAGTAATCATGAATATGAATGCTCCTTAACTACTGCTTAGTAGGAATGTCTTTGAATGATAAAATAGAAAACAGATGGGAAGATAAAATATGAAAAAAATTCTTATCTCACAGAAGGTGAAGAAAATGTGATCTGTTTGGCAGGTGAATGATAATTCAAGTGTTTTTTGGAAATACATATGCTAAAGCCACTTTGACTGATAGAGCCACTAAAGAGAAGTAGGAGTTGTGGATCTCTATGTAGAGTTTGATACATGCAACATCTATTATATACGGAATCCTCTTTTTGAACGTGATTTGTACTCAAATATTCACACAGGTTTTTGCAGTTGCTGTATTTGAAAATTCATCTGACCACAGGGTGAATGGATTAGTAACAGCAGGAAGATGAATGTGACACTTTAAGAGAAAAAGACATCCTTCCTTGTTAGATCTTTAATAATTATTTCGAAAGTCCTCTGCTCTGTACATAATGTAAAGGATTGATGTAGATGATAAATGAATGAAAACTGAAGTTCTCCTCCTTTGTTAATTCATAGACAATGATTTCTGATAACATAAGTCAAACCTAGGAAGGAATTAATATAAACTGGTACTAACTGTTAGGACTCAAGCAAAGATTTTTATGCCTAAAGAGCCCAATTTCTTTAACATATTGAATCCCAAATTCTGTGAGAAAGAACTGGTTGTGGTCAATGAGAAGAAATGGGAAAATGATAATCTGATATCATAAAATGAAATGCAACACCAAATATCTAATTTTGAAAATTAATAAGGGGCATATCCTTGGTTATTGATATCAGTAATAGAAAAACCTGTTGCTATGCAGTAGGTGTCATAAGATGGAAAATACTAACGAAAGCAGTCTTCGACAAGCAAGGTCATGTGAGCAATTTTCTTTGACATTAAAGGATTGCTGGACATTGACTTTGTGGAATATGGATCCTCTAAGAATGCCGAATATTAATGTAGTTGGATAGCCACTCTGCTCTCACATTAAATGAAAACATCCTGGTCCACAGAGGACAACAGTTGTCTTGCTTCAAGATAACTCCCCCTGCACACTGCAATGACAATGGAACTCATGAAGAATCTGGAATTGGAAGGCTATGGACCATTCTCCCGATTTGTCATCTTGCGATTTTTACCTTTTCACTCCTCTGAAACAGTATCTCTGTGGAAAGCACTTGGCATGGCACTGAGAAGCAAGGTTCTATGATGGCTTCAATCACGACCAACCAAATTCTACCAATGCAGAATTTACAGACTTATTGATCAGTTGAGGAAATAGATGTCAGCTAATAGTCACTATTCTTAGTGTGTATCTGATGTCATTCAGATCAAAGGAATTGTCTATGTTTAATGCTTGAGTCTCATACAAATCTCAGAATAACTGACAATAGGAATTTGTAAGCATAAAGGATGATAGGATGTTTAAACTGGTGGGAAAAAAAATCAAACAGAATTCTCCACTGCTCTGCAAATGACAGACTCTTCTGAAGTGGCCTTTTTGTCTGCCAGAAAGCTGTATTGGACAAAAAGTGATGACTTTCAAAAAACAAAAATAAAACATTTTTCCAGTTGCAATTAAAGTCATATATCAGTTAATGAAATAATGAATTTCAGTAATTAAAGCTGAATCAAATTTAGCATTCATGATAATAATGTTTAGTAATGTTGCAGGAGTTACAATTACTTACTTGCAAGAATTCTTGGACGAACAGAAATAATATCACTGTGATGTTCAGATGCGCCAGTAATCATAGCAACTTCCTGGCTTGTAGCTGACCCAGTTGATAAAAGAGATGAACGTGATTCAGAGCGACTTAAGGCTCCTTGTTGGAGAAGGCTTTCCGCTATGCTCTATTAAAGAAAAGCTACTTTTGAGATCTATTGTTACAGCTAAATATATAATGAAAATCAAAAAATTTATAGTAAAATTTACTTCTTTTTCTTACAAGGAAAGTTTCTCATTACAAAAGAATCAGTTGATGAAAAATCTGTTGAATCGAATCTGCTTGACCTCAACTGAATTCTGATAGTGGCATTTTGTTAGCAATTCATGTGCCAATACAGTAACTTAATGTTATTCACTATTTCTAATAAATAATATCTTATAAATAATATAAATAATACATAATTATAATAATATCTTTCTATCATTTACTTACTTCCATCATTTCTAATTTTTCTGGATAAGCTAAATCTCCTGGTGCAGGATTATAGTTGAGAATGTCAGTCTGAATGTAGATGTGACTTCGATACACTAATCGTTCCTGAACATCTTGAAGCATCTGAATGGCAACAGCTTCAAATGCTGCTAACTGTACAGCTGAAATGTAAGAAATAAAAATCAATTGTAGAGAGAAGTTTTATTAGGCTTAATTGTAGAGAAAAGGAAATCATTAATAGTGGGTTTTTAAGACTAATAAAACTGTTATCTAAATAATCAGGATAATAAAAGAATATAAACACAAATATTTTTTATTAGACTGTAATATTGAAAAAGTATATGTTAAAATATCGTTTCCTTTGATTTTGTTTTTTTATATTTGAAAAGAAATAACATTAAATAATATAGCCACAGATGAGAAGAAAATATTAAGTCCAATTTTCCTTCTTAATTTTATTGATCTGTGTACACAAAAGTTTAAGTTGTGTTCTCTGTATGAAATGGATTGCAAAGGAAAGAAGTGGAGCTTCAACCAAACATATAAAATAAATAGTAGTCCATCTCCATTAACCAGAGAAATAAAAATAAAAGAGGTATGTTCCCTCCCCTAACACTCACATGAACAGTTTAGAAGGAATACTGATTAAAGAAATTCATTGTAAAAATATTGATGATTTCTTCATAGCTACATCACAGTTTATTTCATCAGTTTAATTTGATTCAAAACTTCTGAATGCTTTGAAAGGATGATTTCACAATTTAGTTCAATGAATCAAAAAGACTAATGCTTTTCTTTTTGCGGATACAGTTATTTCCGTAAAGCATCTTATAGCAATGGCAATCCTATGAATTGTGTATGAACTATGAGGGTTGATCAGAAAAAAAGTTTACAACCAATAGAAATTTGTTCTTATTGATATTTTTGTTTATTAAATTTATGAGTTTGCTTTAATGCTGGCAGTTGCTGAAATATCCAATAGAGAGTTGTACTGCTTAGTGCCATGTGGTATTTTTTCGTGTGTGTCATTAGAGGAGTACATTGTCATTTCAAAATGGCGATCTGCTTGGATAACTGATCTCCTATTCAAACCTTAAAGAAATTGCACAACATCATCAGAAAGAAATGTCTTGATCTGTTGAGCGATGGTGTGATCCTCCTTCATGACAATGACAGACCACATGTTGCATGGTCCATATATGAACTGGGAAAATTTGAGACAACCGCCATACAGTTCTGATTTTACTCTCAGAGATTTTCATCTGTTCCCTGCCTTAAAAGAGCACATCTAAGGTCGATGCTTAACATGCAATGAAGAAGTCACTGACATATTTTTTTTCAAAATCTGTTACCTTTTCAAAGACAAAAATCTAATATCAAATTGATTAAAGAATTAAAATCAACCCAAACATAATCTCCATATTATGAACATCGGATATTATATAAGCAAATGTTTTAGCAAACACTTAAAAATTAAAATGGGAAACTAGGAAACAATTATTCTATATAACATGGGAAAAAAAATCAGAAGTGGAAGATTCAAAACACCTTTAACACCAATTATATAAAAAACATGTACCGTATATGCTCCAATAAACGCCGAGTCTCTTATTGTCGCCGGTCTCTAATAAGCGCCGGGCTGCAGAGGGGACACGGCCAAATAGTAGCCGGTCTCTAATAGTAGCCGGGTCTTTGATATTTGCCTATCGGTACTAGTGTAAGCGTCCTATCTTTATAGTCGTGCATAATACCTTACGGTACATTGCCTTACAAAATGCCGCCAAAACGGTCATTTGACATTGCCTTTAAGATTCGCGCGATGGAATACGCGAAAGAAACTTCTGGTGAGGCGGCTGCCCGTCATTGCGGATTCGGACGAAGAACAGCAGCGAAAGGTACAGAAAGACATTGCTATTTATCTTTAATAGTCTTATGTAGCTGTGAAATTCAAATAAAGTAGCTGTTTGTAATATTAGCCGGTATTTATGTGTAAAAATATTGCGTTCTGGAGGTTTTTGTTAATAATGGCCAACCTCTAATAGCAGCTGGTCTGTATTAAGCGCCGGGAGCCGAGGCTAGTTTTGCAAATAAACGCCGGGGGCCTCTATTGGAGCATTTACGGTATATTTATTTGAAAATTTTCGGAAAGAGTTCTTCTTTCATTTGTCAATCTTCGAATAATATAAACAATTTACGGATGTTAATTACCATGCCATATTACACATCCTGGACATTATTACAAAATAACAATCAAAATAATATCCCTTTCGTATGACAACAAACCTTAACTTTTCATTATAACATAATTTCAACAATTTTATTCATTCATTAAAAAAACAATTCTTCAAATTTTACAATTTTGTTAAAATCATGTTTGTTGAAAGAAATCTTTCTGAAAATTCACAAATAAATATATATGTTTTTTATATATTTGGTCTTGAAGATATTTTCAATCTTATAATATGATAAGAAGAAACGATATAAGGAAGAGGTATGGACTTAAGTTATAAAAGTGGAAGATTATTATCTGTAACATACTTACGATTGCTATGTGCATGTTCTTCTATCATTTCAATCTAGAAAATATAAATTGTAATTATCAGATGTGTAAATATTTCATAAAACTTCCATTCAATATATAGTATGCACAATAAATTTTAAATCATCCTTTATTAAGGATGATTGGTTTATATATTAGGTAAACATAGTAAATTTTTATTAGCCTCTGATACCAAATATAAAAGTTGATCCTGTTTTTTTTTTAATCAGAGTTCAGTAAATATTAAAATTGTTTTATGAGCAACTGTGATTTCTAAATACGCAACAATTAACAAAAAGAAATCAAAGAATGTTTTAATTTGTTTCTAATGTTTTTAATCCTTTACTGATAGAAACTAGTCCCTCTTCATTTATGGTCATTGAAGAGAGACTAAGGATGGACATGAAGAACTATATAATGAGAAGAAACAAAAAGCAGAAGTAAACATCTTCATTTCTGAAATACTAGCTGCAAAAAAACCCTTCCAATTCAGATTGTAAAAGTTTCCACTATTCGACTCCCCCTCCAAGCTTTGTACATCATCAATTTTCATATCATTATTATTATGTGCACTATTTGACTATGTCCACCATTTTATTTGCTTTATCTCAGCATCTTTGTGGCAAAGCTCTTTACTGTGGTTTCACAAACGGTAATTTACTTTGTAAAGATTTATAGTTTTTCTATTTCTACAAGATTTCTTATTTTTTTTTTGAAGATGCCATTCAAAAAATAATAATAATAATAAAAGCAAAAATAATAAAAAAAGTATTATTTATTTTTAAGATTGAAGCACTGACTTAAAAAGATAACTTATATTTTAAAACAAGCAATAACCACTTTTTACTTGACATCCCTTCAGCATCTGCACAATATTTAAAAAAGTACTTCAAATGAAGACCCTTAAAAATTTTCATATTTCAGCTTAACATTAAGCCTATCAGAACTACGTTACTGTAACAAGAAATAGGTATCTTTAGTAAATTAAATTAACTTACAAATACCTTTATAAAAATAATAAAGAAATGAAGAAAAGGACTTACATGAAAATACTGTTTTTAAAGTCTAACTAATTTTTTCAATGCAAAATATCTTAAAATTATTTATTTAAAAGAAAAATTTAAAAACATTAAATTCTTATAATTTGCTAGAAAAAAAAATACTTACTTTTAAAATACTGCAAAGTTCTGCTAAGGTTTCCAAATGATTAACGTGAATAATTAGCGGCCGAAGGACATCATATAAAATGTTACAAAGGGTTTCCAGGAATTTACTGAAACAACAAGAAGAAATAATTTTAAACAGTGACAACATTTTCAAAACTATTTATTAATTATTTCAGAAATTCAAGTGATAAATTAGTAAATTCAAAAGATAATTTCCTAATGTGATCAATGGCTTAATAGTTATGGGCTTCTCACAAGACCCTACCGCCACCAATTTTTATTTACTCTTCTTTGTAATGTAAAATTAACATTTATAAAATACATTTAAATTTCAAGGATGTTTAAAACACTAACATCAATTGATATTACAGAACATTTAACTTTAAAAAGCTCCTTTATAAATCTGCGTGAAAGCAAAATCTCCTGTGAGTTCCTTAAGAACCATTTTCATTGCTCATTATGTTTAAATAGTTAGAATATCAATGTCATTTAGTGTAATATGGCCTAAATTTTCTTTTGTAACAACTGAATATTTTTAATTTACTAAAATTACAAACAGCCTTACGGCCAAATTAATAAAAACTTATTAAACGAAGTTTAATTACTCTCTTTTCTTTTAACTCTTATTTCACAGGCCCTAGTAATATTAAGTTTCTGATAATTGTAGGTTCGACTGATCATCAGTTCTAAGCATTGTATATTCTGTTAAATAAATGTTATCTCCATGTATCTAACATTTATATACCAGTACAGCATTATTTTATTTAATAATTATATTGTAATTGTAAAAGGATTATTATTATTATTATTGTTTCTTTAATTCTGAATTATCAAAATGGAAAAAAATATAGAGAATGCACAAATTTGTTTGCTTTCACGCATTGAGCCATCATCGGACAGCAATCTGGGACAGCTGTTTCATCCATATTAGGACTCATTAGCCAGATTTAGCTTCGATCAAGCTCAGAACACTTGAAAGCCTATGGTTCCTTCTCCCACTCTTGGAAGTGGGACCTGGCAAAAAGCAAACAACATAAAAAAATCGCTACAACCAATACAAAACAATTACCTTAGCCCGCTAAGTGCTGGGCACAAAAGGCATTTAATAAAAGGATAAGCCAAACGCAAATGCGAAAAATTAATATGTAAGAAGGTTTAACTTGCATTAAATGTAATATGAAAACGGAAAAAAATATAGAGAATGCACTATTAATTCTGAATTATAATATTAGAAATTTTTTGGCCACAATCAATGCCATACAACTTATGATTAGAAATCCAATAAATGCAAAAATCACCAAGCAAGCTCACTTAAAACATTCACAATTGCAGGTTTTATCCTAGGTTAATTACAAAGTTAAAAAAAAGTATACTTACTCAAGCTGTGTAGTATGTTTGCTAAAAAACTGGAAAAACAGTTGATATTCATCTTCACATAAATGTAAAAGAAATGCACATCCACTACGAACCTTGAAAATTAAAAAGACTGAATCAAAAATTTAAGATTTATAGTAGCAGTAGTATAAATATATTACAACAATCTCCTATTCCTAAATACAAGTTTGATATAAATCATTGAATTCTATCATGTAGTATGTTTAAAAAACAGTGGTTCCTTATGAGAATAATCTAATAAAGATTTACACTATCTGGGTCTTACATAGTCCCAACTTAAAAATAACAATCTCTTGAAGAAAATCTGCCAGTGAGCTTTAGAAAAATTTGTATTATTTTAATATTTTTCCAGTTTTTTAATCATAAAAATGTATAAAATACAGATTAATGTAGAATTCAACAATAAATATTTTGAATCAAAGGACATCAAGATATCTTTTTTGGGAGATTGTTGCAAGAAAAACTTAGTAAGAGGAACTATAATAATATGCAAGTGTTGAATTTTCAGATGGTCATTTTCTACTGAGAAATAAATAGCCTCGCATCTCAAAAAACAAATCCTCAAAAATATTTTCTTTTTTTATTTTGATTATGAGGAAACTGATTTTGTTCCTTAAGAATTATTTACACTCACCAATGCACAATGATCTCTCTGATTATTAGAAGCCAATTCATTAATTGTGGCTACAACACTTGGGTTTAATATCATTTCTCTTTGTTGAAAGTAGCACTGATGACAATCGTTCAGTAATTGTAGATATCTAGAGGGAAAAAAAACAGCAGAAGTTATTATTCAGTTAAAAAAAAGAAAAACTGTGAGTTTTTACAATGGAAATGCTGGAATAAAGAATTTCAGAAGGATTACAATACTTATCTAATCAATAAGTATTGTATTAAGCTGCTAAGAACAAACTACTCAGAACAAAGTAAAGCAAATCATTCAACATACATGAAATGTGCAATTCTCCTTCTAATTACATTTTCTCTTTTCAGAATAATGAATCTATTAACTGTTATATCCCTTCTGATGAAGGATTTTGGAAAAAGCAACACTGTTGCATAAAATTCCAACATTATTGTATGGTACTACATTAAAGGAATGATAGAGTTAAGATGTTTGGCAAATTATTTTATAGGAACAAAACCTCCAGAAGAAGTCCAACGGTGAGGTTTAACACTAAATATGAATACAAATATCCACTGAAAATTTTGATGAATAGAATTTTAAAAGATGTATTTTTTTTTCAAAAGGTATATTAATCAACTAAATTAATTGACTGTCCAAATAACTGGATATTTTTTGCAAATGCGAAAACAGTAAAGGAAAACGGAAAGCACATTTTTCATACTCACAAACCTCTCTTACTATAAGTAATTAATATGTTCCTAAAAGGTATTAAAAACAATCAACTATCAGAGAGCATACTCAATAAATAGTGTTTTCTTAGTGCAACTTCAAAAATTCCTATGAAATGAGAATAGATTAGCCCAGAAATCTTGGGCTAAAGTAATTAAATCCAGTTCATTTTAATTGGAATTCAAGCAAATTTTAAGAAGCATACCAAACAACATATTTGACATGTTGCTTTTCTATGCTAATTTCTTATCTCCTATCAAAGAAAGTTACTTGTTTCACTTTAATAGCCTTCTGATTTCTATCATATTAGCATCGGATTTCTCCACATGGATGCCTTCCATTTCAGATCTTGTAATTTTTCTGCCTAGTGTGGACCAACAGCTTTGATGTATGTATATACTCTACATAACTCTGTTTTCTGAGTTTGATCCTTTAACCCTTTTTTTAACTTTCTACTAACATATAAATTTCATCTTCTTTCTTGACTTTAAAATATTAATGAAAATTCATTATTATTACTTTATTATATATTGAAATACCAGAAAAAATAAGACAGTTGCTTCCATTCCAGTACATGCCCTCCCCCCTCCCAAATTAAATGGTATTTTCCATAACTGAAGTAAATATAAAGGTCAATATCTCTGCAATCCATTGTCGTATAATTCGCAGTAACAATGGCAGTATATCCCAATTGAAGTGACTTTGAATAAGGCATAATAGGTGCCAGAAAGACTCCATCTCTGAAATTCAACTCGCAATTTGGATTTTTATGTGCAACAATTTCAAGGGTCTACCATGACTACACAACACCAAAGAGGACATACAGGGTACAGCACCGCTGAGCAGACAAAAAATTCTGGTCGATTATGAACAACATCCTCTGGCATACACCGTAATGTCCACTGATATGTAACATTGCAGCAGATAACAGAGCAATTCAATGATATGCCACACGTAACAAAAGCATTCAAACAGTACAACATTCTCTTTCTTTAGGGATATACGATCCCATGGAGCCTTGCCTGAGCTTGTGAACACCACCACTGGAAGCAAGATGACTGGAACATGTAGAAGTTGTGGTTCTAACTGTTTCAGGCAGACGGATGATTACATGTAAGAGAAAATTCCACTAGGCAATGGATCCCACATGTCAGCAACAGATAGTCCAGGGTGCTGTCCAGGGTTCTGTTATGGTGCAGGGTGTTTGCAGCTGGGACACATTTGGACCTCCTGATACATTTGCAAACATCCTTGACTGGTGGACCCTACATAACCATCCATATGGATCATTTGTACCTATTCATATAATGCATTCACTCAGATGGGAGCAGACTCTTTCAGCAAGACAATGTGCCACTGTACAGATCCACAGTCACCAAATTATGATTGGAGGAGCATTCTTCTGAGTTTGGCATCGTGAGTTAACTCACTTGTTCGCTGAATTTGAACTAATAGAACACATGAAGGATGTGGTTCGATGCGGGCAGTGCCACAATTCCTACACCTGCAAATATTAGGAAATTACGGACCTTTATTGAGATCATAGTAATTCAGAGAGCTCATGGAGTCCATGCCTTGTTGTGTTGCTGCCGTAATCCAATCGAAAGAGGACTTATGCATTACTAGACAGATATCTCAGTTTTTCTAGTATGTCAGTGAATATAATTATTCTCTTAAATAATGCAAAAATATCTTTTAAACAATTAATTAAAGCATCTCAAAAATAAAAATTGTAATAAAGTAATTACTCAGGAAAACTATGGTCGATGCGTTCCTCAATCTGTTCCATTAGGACTTTTACTTTAGGAGCATTGGTTTGAAACTTTCCGTAAAATAAAGCAAAAGCGTTATCTCCTAATCCTACTGTTTCCTATAAAATAAACATTTAAATATTTATTATCAAGTAAACATTTAATTATGTAATTATAATTAACATAATTTGTAAATCAGATTCATTTCAATAATTAACAATATAAAATGGAATCTGGGATTTTAATGACATAATATATAAATTAAAGAATTAATGAAAAAAGCAATGGATGATCTTTTCTTTGCATGAAGAATCAAGGTATCCACACTTATAAAATAATCTATGGTAGGTAAAGGGGTTTAATAGCTTTTTCCATAATCAACAGGATTTAGATTTGGATTCTCAATATACAAATATTCTTTTCAAACATGTTTCCTCAAAACTTTTGGTTCAAAGTGATGGGAACTTTGTTTGAATGCATCTTATGATATCTCTAATGGAAACCTGTATAAAAAGAACACAATTTCAACATGAATTCAAACAAGATGTCTTCTGCTATCAATGAACCACAATTATCACTGTAACAAAGAAGAAAAACCAAAGAAACTTCCATTAAGAACTTGGCAAAAATGTCACTTGGCATCTAACCATCAACATTAGAAGGATCAGTGAGTATCAAACTCTACCAGCAAAACCTATGTTCATTAGTATCCAGTCTGTAAAGCCATGCAATATGTAAACTGCTTTAATTCTTACTAGTTTCTAAATTAAGCATTTCCTTTCCTCTGATAATGCCTGTGTGAGTGAAGTCATAAAACTGCCAATAACAATGTTGTAATTCCAAGTGTTAATGTCAGTAATTCTCATTAAAACCCTAAGAAAGGGAAGTGTGGGAATCAAAGTTGTAGACTGATCAATGAAATTCATCACTATAAGGTAAAATGAATGTGTTGCTATTGCATGCAACGTATACATTGAATTGCTGAAAATGGCTGGTGGAACAGAACAACAACAAAATTCTGCAGAAAAAAAAATATTTTAAACAAGCATATATTTAATATAGAATGGAGTTTCTCTGGTCTTGTGAATCCCTGCTCAACAAATCTTCAACACTGAAGAAAGTGCTGAATGATGTGATTGCTGATACATATGGTACCTGTATCACAAATTAGTCATGATATGAGGGGCAGTCAAGAATAATGACGTCTAATTTTATTTTCAATTAATTAATCTGAAAACAGAGGTGAAATTAATTAAGCTAATATCGGATGACTGTGAATTACAATATTGTTGCAAAGAGATTGTCACTTCTAAATTTGATCTCTTTTTCCGAAATTCTTTTCTGTCATGTCAAAAGGACATTTATTCCAATTCTAATTCCTTGCTCCTCAGCCACTGGAACATGGCAGTTTTTGGAGCCCACCATTCCTGAAATGATATCTGTAGGAAAACATGGGTACCGGTATTGTAAGATTGGAATCATAACTGAGGTCATTGATTTGACAGAGTTTGTATCATTACAGATGGGGATCAAGTCACTTCATGTAAGAAAGTTTAGTTTCTGCCATTTCATTTTTTTTTTCTTACAGATACAAAAAACTTGGCAGATAATAATAAAATATTATAACAACTTTCATTGTTAAACAAGTTATTCTTGAAGACCAGTTGGATGGACGGATAGACATATGTTACACATTGTGCTGTTTTGAATTTTCATTCATTTGCTCTCAATCATTTTCAAATAAATGTAATAGAAATGGTTAAATTTACTTTCAAGAACTTCAAAAGCAGCAATCACATAATTATTTTTGTTTAATTATTAATTAAAAAAAAAGAAAACAAAAGAGAAAATCAAACATTTAAATTAACAGAAAAAGCTTACATTTTTAGGTAGTACTTGTTGAGTCGCATTTTGAAGGGAAGCTACTATATGAGTTCGAACAAAGCCTAAAGCCTTCGCCAAACAATGACGGAATCTTGCCAAATATGTGCTTCCTTCTTTAATCTGAGGCTGAAACAGAATGAAACAGAATTTATACTTATGAATTAAAAATAGGCTAAATATGTAAAGCTGATAATCCAGACTTACCAATTAAATCTCGAAATCTAAAATTTCACCCAATTACAATTTAATTAAGTCTTTTATAATATAATAATAAAATTAGCTAAGAAAATAAATTACTTTTAAATAAATGGATTTCCAAGATTTCATTTAAGAAAAATGTTAATATTTATTAAATTAACCTGTATCCTTCATACAAATTATTAAATGTCTAAATCAAATTCTAAAATCTAAATTATCAGTTTTTATTTAAAATGCTAAATAAATTAATATGTTAATGTTGAGATAGAATTCAATATTAAAAATTATCATGTATGAAATATCTATATGTGCAAAGACTGGCGAGCATGAAGAAATCTCGTATGTAGAATCTGTGTATTTTTTTCTTCTTAACACTGTCCCACTCCTCTTATTCAAGGCATGATATTTATGTTGTAGTTGTTGTAGATATTGCACATATCTGTGCATATGAAAAATTTAACTTTTTAGGTCATTTATTTTTTAACTTACTGAATTAAGAATATCCAAAAAAAAAATTTTTCTTGACTTACTTAACCATTTTAAAATTGGTGATAGTCTTACTTCAATTAGATGTTAGATCTCAACTTATAACTTTTTGAAAAGTAATAGCATGCTCTTTAAAAAATATATATATTTTATATATATATAAAACATCTAATATTACAGTAATTTACTTAAAATAAGCAACTATTAGAGAAACTAATTTTGTTCAAGGGAAACTCAGCCTCTTTAAAAAGGTATAAATGTTTGAGGAAGTTATGACAACTTTTTCTCTCTTTTAAATATCAAGACTTTATCATGTAAAACCTTCAACCTATCAGAGGGATTATGAACTTCTATATGAATAGTAATGTCAGTATCACAACTGCACATAGGGCTTGATTTGTAAGTATATTCTCTATTTTTAATTAAAAGAAAAAAAAAGGAAATTCATAGACTTTTAAAATATTTAATGAAGATTGCAAAATATTATTCAAAGAATAAATAACTAAAGTGATGTATTTCATTTAATATTTCACATGAAAATGATGGGAAATATGAATTCATCAACAAAATATATCAAAAATGAAAAGAGCATACAATTTCTAAAGACTATCATCATCATCATCATCATGTGCGATCTTCGTATATACGAAGTTACGCGGTCTACGGAACCTAGTGACCCCCGAAGGGCGAACCCCTAGGTGAAGCCGTAGATATACTAGGGAACAGATACTGGGGGTGGTTTCCCGTTGCCTTCCCCCAGGACGCCATTAAGGAATGACGTCAGACCGAAGAGAAAGTGAAGAAGAGGCTGGACAACACAGGAAAGGAAATTGAAACAGCCATGCCCTTGCCGGGATTCGAACCCAGGAACTGGCGCACTGGACGCCAAGGCTGGCCGCTGCCGAGACTGCACGACCACGCCAGCACGGCTCTAAAGACTATAAAGACAATAAATTTTTATTGCTCTGATTTTCTTTCTTTTTTTATTTTTTCTTCCCTTCAATAAATTATTAATTTAAAAAAAAAAATAATTTACAATAGTTTGCCAATAAAAACAAGAGAAGCAAGCTAACTTAATGAAAATTTCCCACTTCTATTTGTGGGAAACCCAAAGGGAAAGGTTCCACATACATATATTGATAATATATATCACAAGCCAACACAGATTGCTGTTCACTGAATTAGCTATACACAAGCAAATCTCAGCAATGGAGAACAGCAACAACACACAAATGAGCCTGAATGGTTAACAGTCAATAATGCCATGACAATCTAGTGTACATTCACCATCGCACATTTAATTTGTAGTACATTGCAAGACAAACAAACCAAATGAAATAAAAAAAGAAGAAGAATATGAAAATGACATGAACATAGCATCTAATCTTCATTCCAAAAATTTATTTTCCCTATTTTTGAAGTGATTCTTTATGATTAGGAGAAATGTTTTTAAATAATTACTTTTAACTCTTAAGTCTATTGAAATTTGCAATAATCATAGCTTTGTTGAGATGTATCATTCTTAATGTTATTATGCTGTTCTTATTGAAATTTCCATTCCCATTGACTTTTATTTTTCTAGTCACAAATATATATTACTTCATAGCAAATTGTAATTAGAGTAACAATATATATGTATATCAAGAAGACTAATACGGAATTTAAGTAGAAGGTTAGAAAATTTAAAAATTAGTTATACTTACATTTGATATCATGTAATTAATGCATTCATCGAGTCGAGTTAACATTGGTACAAAAGATTCATTCAGTACTGATAACGTTGGAGAATTTAATTGCTGTTCATCAAAGAAGAAATAAATATACATTAACACAGTAAATTCAAAGCCAAAAAATTAATGTTAATATAAGTACAATATTATTTATTATACTAAAATTAAAAATGAAACGTTTCAATACAAATAATTTACAATTTTTAATTAGCAAAACATATGAGTTCATGTACAACCTACCTGAGATATTCTATCTAATTCATTGAAATAAGAAAGTTTGTTGCTAATGTTCTCTGCCAAATTCATTAAATTCGTCTAAAAAAAATAAGAAAAAAAGAGAGCAAATAAATCAGCTTATTTATAATTAAAATTTGATAGAATATTGACTAGGGAAGGTACTCAAAGTATTATATCTAAAGAGATCAATACATAAATACACAGTGATCACTTATATTAAAAATGTATCTATTTAGTATCTATTGGTTGTGAGATCTCTGACAAATACAATCATTCGTTCATTGCAAGATGCTGTTTTTGATGTAACTGTTTCATTATTTGTTTGTAGCCTACATCTGATAGATTTTCAAGATTCATACAATTCTCCTCCAATCTCTCTTCATCTAGTACCTTTCTACTAAAGTTTTCTTAAACCTTCAACACTATCTTTCAACAAAGACATGTAATGTAACTGTTTATGAGGTAATTCAACGTGTATGCATGGAACTATTGATCACACCCACTCAAAATCAAATTAGGTCACTTGTTTTAACCTTAAAATTTAAACTTTTAACAATAACTGAAGCCATGGTTGCATGCTCTTTTATGCATAGCAAGCCGTTGTCTTATAAAGTGGTCAAAAAAAATCTATACACTTTCATTATACTTACAAATGAAGATGTTCCTGGTATCCTTATAAGATACTAAATAACTATATCAACTCACGAAAGAAAACATAGATTTCAAGAAGGAAGGTTAACAATTTAGATGTTAATAATATACATTACATAGTTCTGGTTTTCACAATATTTTTTGACAAAGTTTTAACAGAGAAATAAAAAAATATGTATTAACCTTAAAAGACCCAGCTTATCTTAATCTACATAAAAGCTTGTTTGTAGTGAATTAGTGAAACTGATTTTAGCTAGTCTAATTAAAAATTGAGCAATTCATAGAGCTTACACTCTGGATGTTTGCTTTTTATTACTTTCTTCTCATCTTATGACACTTCAATTTTTCAAGCTAAAATAATGCATTAAAGTTTGCTAATAACACTATTTTTCTTTCTACATTTGATTTTAAGATTAGTTTTAAACACAAGTCTAAGATCAGAGTTGTTTTCTATAAAGAAGGATCCTTAAGCAATTAATCCTAAGAAATAACTTGTAGCATACACCATGCTACCTGTGCACTTCTTAAGTATGAGAAGTTTCTAGAACAGTACAAATCTGTCCTGCAGAAGACTATCCTTTTTCAGACAGTCACAAACAGACTGAAATGATCTAAGCACTATTATAATGATGTTTACTGTTGCTTAATAAAGAAAAATGCCTTCTTAAACATTAAAAGAATCACACTACTTTTTGACAGATGGGTAGAAATATACAAAAAAATGTTATACAAAAGAATATACAAAAGTTTTTATGAGTAGAACCTCAATTTTTGGCCCACCTTTTGCAATCACTCTGTACATATAGTACTAAATGTTGTCATAAGAATGCTTTGGAGAATTATGAAAAGACTAATTTTCAAGCAATTATTCATACTAACCTGATCGTGCAAGAGTTGCTCACATGCTTCATGTAGAGCATTAGTTTTATTGGAAACAAATAAGTATTGTTTATGAAGAGTGTTCAAATGTGTTAAAGCATTATGGATCTGATTCAGTAATTCATGGCAATGACCACAATTTTCCTCTAGTTGTTCAAAATATTGGCTGTAAAGAAAAAATTAAATTATTTAATGCTCAAATCAGTAAATAAATATTAAAAATCCTTTCACTTTTAAACATAAAACAAAAAAAAAAGATATAAAAAAAAATCAAATGAAAATTCATTTAAATACAAGACTGCACCTGAGTAAACAAAAGGTTCTCGCACGCTGAGCTATCCTGTCGGGAATCTGGGACAGCTGTTTCAGCCTTATTAGGCTTCTCCAGCCAGATATACCCTTGATGGTAGCTCACAGTGCGAGACAAATATGCAAAAACCATTTCAGGCGGTTGCTGGGACAAAGACTTTGAGGCCGTGCGGTGCACGGTTATTTATCATTGTTGCGTTGACTTTGCTCGAGGACCATTTCGGGGAGCTGAAATGGTTTTCGCATACAGTAGAACCTCATTATAACAGACTAATAGGGGCTGAAGGTTGTTCATTTTAATGAAAGTCCGGTTTATAACAAATAATTCTTATAGGGGCGTAATGCAGCAGGGTGTACATCAATGAAAGTACAATAGTTAGCTATAAAAAGTGTTTATTATATATCAAATAAAAAACAGCCTTCAAACATAATAGGTTCAATTGAAAAAGATGTGTACGTATACACTGCATTAATCTTTAGAACAAGAAGGTCCTGGTTCATGTTGATTGCTTACATTCATTGGTTTGAAAAAATAATTTATTTTCTGCTTGGTTTGTTTGCTGCTTATTTCTTCAGTTAATAACTGACGGAAGTGCCGTAAGTGTTCATAATAATGCAAACACGTTTTCATTTGCCAATTGTTCAACATATTGAATAACAAAATTTAAATGGACTTTCACTTCGCTCACCTTAATTGTAGGCTGAGTAGTGTCTCTTCTTCCTCGTCCTCCGAAGATTCTGCTTCTTCAGAGTCATGCAGCGCATCCATGTTTACGCAAAACAACGCAACGATTGTTGTTTAATCGCTTGCTTGGAAATGTAAAACTCGTCAGATAAAAATAAGCATCCTTTATTATTACTACATTTTTTTAAAAAAACTGTCCGTTATAAGCGACGTCCGTTGTAATAGGGTCTGTTATAATGAGGTTCTACTGTATTTGTCTCGCACTCTGAGCTACCATCAAGGGTATATCTGGCTGAAGAAGTCTAATAAGGCTGAAACAGCTGTCCCAGATTCCTGACATGATAGCTCAGGGTGCAAGAACCTTTTGTTTACTTATGTGCAGTTTTGTATTTCTTCACTTTATTATATGCCTGCAAGTTAAACATTTTTACTGAAAATTAATTTATTTTAAAACATTTCCTGATTTGCTGTTTATTTTATTTTGTAAACTTTATTACAATTGCAAGCATTCAAACAGTTATTAAAATGAATAAGAAAACTGATGATTAAAATTATACATTGTTGTTTGCTTTCAAATTGTGAATGAAAATCCTCCTAGAGCTTTTTACATAAATAACCCAAAAGAAAAGAAAGAAATAAACTAAAATTTAAAATGTAAGGAATAAGATTTCCTCAATGTTCTCTCCACATTCTCTTATTTGTGTTATTGCCGTTGTGTATTTTTTTGCAGTATTTCCTAAAGATTTACTCTATGTAGTCTAAGTAATTCACGCCATAAACAATTAAGAAAAGAGAATAAGCACGAAGACTTATTACAGATGTACTAAGCCTTATGAATATTGTAACCTGAATATCAGTATAAAGTAAATGAAGATCTGTTATTATGTAGAATTCTTCTTCAGTTTCAAATCAAGAAAGACTTTTGAAGTACAGTAGAGCCCCGATTATCCGCAAGCTATCATCGGTGCGGATTATCTGCGAGTGCCGCGAAAAATTTTTTAAATTACGAACCTCAAAAAAACCAATTTTAATCCAAGCCAATCACAGGGAAAATACAATAGGCCCTACAGTGCGAAGATTGAAAATTACCGACAGGTATATTGTGCATCGTGATCCTGTAGGTCTTCTCGGAATTTGTGGATGCAAACGTAGAGCAAAGGTTTCTGCTTTACTGTACATATTTTAAAAGTTTTACATACTATGTTTTTTGTACAATAAAATGTAGTTTTTAATGGTGAAATATTTTTTTTCGTGTTTACACCTCATTTTTAGTCTTTTTTCGGGTTATCTGCGATTTTCGTTATCCGCAAAGCCCTTGCCACCCAATCCCGCGGATAATCGGGGCTCTACTGTTTGTCCACGAACAGTTGAGCCTTGGCCACGCCTAAGTCACGTGGTAGGCGAAGAGTTCAAGAAGTGATTTGAGGGGTCAGTGTGATAGTTTTCCATTTTCAGGGGAAATGCACAGATTTTGTTTCTTGATTATAACAGAGGAATTGATGATATAAAACACGACATTATATATCTATATTTCCTACATATAATAATAATTACGTTATATTTTAACTGTAACGATATATAAAACTGATTTGCTGTTGAAGAACTGTTATATTTATACTGTTTCTTATTCATTTCAATTATGAAAAATCGTAATTATATATAAATTATATTAATTAATGTAAGTAATAAATATATACACTTCATGGTAATAATGTTTTATTTAACAATTAATTGCTGACAGTTAAAAAAAAAAGCAAAACTTGTTTAAAAACAATTCCGTAAAGTTCCACAGAACATTTACAAATATCCAAATTAAGAACATTGGCACTTGTACTAAAAGATTAAAAATAGAATTAGATTGACAATAATAATAATAACTGCATGAATTACAATGCAAGTTTTGATATAATGGAAATGAAAAAAAAATAAAATAATATAATATTGTTTGTAATAATAATAGTCAATCAAAACACCAAAATAAAATTGTTAGAATAAACAACAATATTGCAGGTGATGATTTAAATTTTTAATAATGAAAGATCGTCACTGTTTTTAATGAAATTACAAACACTAATTCTTGACTTTTTGCCAGAAATAAATGTAATCATCAATCAAAAAAAAAAGCTTGTTTAAAAACAATCCTGTAAAGATCCTCAGAACATTTACAAATATACAAATTAAGACCATTGGCAATATAGTTAAATATACTCAATATTCTCAAATTATAAATGTTATTCATAATTATTTTATAAATAATTTTTTTCTTTAATAGTAAATATTTAAAAAAAAATTTCCTAATCTTGTTTTTTTTTTTTCCCAAATTTTTCTTTTACAACCCTCACCCCTATTGTGAAATGTCTTCTTCGTTTGAAGAGGCGTGGCGAAGGCTCAAGTTATGCTGGACAAACAGTACTATAGTCCAAGCTTTTGAATGCAGTCAAGGAATTAACCTTCAAGGAATTCCATGAAGGTTTCCTGAAGATGGACGCTATGACTGCGTCTGAAAGATTGGACTATTTCAAAACTTTTATTTGCCTGGAAATGCAAGAAGAATTCTTCCTACTCCGTCTCAAGAAAGTTTCAAGTCTCATTTCTGTTATTACATATTGAACATGAGATACTAAGACTTCCCATCAGAGATTCATAAATTTAGAGGTTTTGTTGCTTGGACAATTTAGATAAGGTTAAGCTATAATGAGCAAAATATAGTGAATGGATATTGAGAAATTGTTACTTGGACATTTCAAGATGAGACAATAAAATCCTGTGGCTGCAAAAGAAAATATGTAGACAATGATCCATATCTAAATGAGGTGATGCTAATAGAACTTCAACATGTGAGCTCAATATAAAAATAATATCACCGTAAATCTCATCAATTACTCCATATTAAACTGTATTACATTAAGTGGTCTCACTGTCACTATGTCAGTTCTGTCAATATCCAATCCATTACGAAAAAATTAATAAAATTAGTGAATGTTATTAATTTTTAACAAAAAAAATCCTAACTACTATTGCAAAAAGCAATAGTATTAAAGCTATTATAAAAGCAAAAATCTGTTTGTTTGTCATTCAATTACGCCTCAATGGCGCGACGGGTCGGAATGAAATTTTTAATGAAGGTGGTCTAGGAGTACAATGTAAGCTACTTTTCATCCCAGTTAATCAAGCAGTTCCTGTGGGATGAATGGAAAACTTCCTGAAACTGTCCATAGATAGTGCTAACACACGTGAATGCATTTAAAACATTCCCAAAACTGTCCATAGATGGTGCTAGCAACAGTGAGTGCATTTAAAGCATTCCCAAAACTGGTGATAGACAACGCTTGCGTCATTTTAAAATGAGTCTCAGATCTCAGTAAATATACTATACGGTTAATTCCTATGTTGGATTTCAATATTGTACTGCATGTATTGTTTCAAATTTAAATTTTTCAGCTTTTACTTTACTCGATGTAATTTGGTTTTTCAAATAACTGATGCAAGGCTTCCGGAGCGAAGCGACGATAGCCAGCTAGTGATTCTATAATTTTTTACCAAATAAATGTACATAAGTCTGTCGCTGATTTACAACAACTGCAGTGAGTACAATGGTAAGAATGATAACTGAAATCATGTAAATGCTTATCTTGTTTTATTCTAATTTTGGATTTTTTAAAATAGAATCTCTATTAATATATAAATAATAAAAAAAATTAAATTAGATGAAGAAGGCAGCAATCAAAAGATGACATTCTGTGACAAAAGAAAAGAAGACTTAAATATTGGTTGTAAAAAGACAAATTCCGGTTAATGACATTCTTATAGTTGAATGAATATTGAAATTTCATAATGTTACAGTCACCAAGAATCATCACATTATCACTAAAAAAGAAAACGAGAAGATTCCACTAAATTAGTTACAATATAATAGAAAAATAATATCTTTACTTGTAAATGGTATCCTCTTCTTGAATCATCTCTTCCTCGACTTTTGTAAACCATGTGTAGAACTGTTCATTAACAAACAAAAGGGAGAAAATGTTATTTTTGATTTAATATTACTAATTCAGTAAATAATTCTAGATGGCAGACTTTTAAATAACTGAAAATGTATGTATATTTTTGTATTTACAGGTAAGTTGTCGAAGATCTTTCTTATGTTTTAATGATATTATTTCCATATCTTCTAAACTGGACTAATTCTCTCTTAAGATTTGTAACATATGATTTGAAGACTTTTACAGTATTCTTGAGTATGAAGATTACACATTATATTAATGTTGGTTAATATCTGAATGAATTCAACACTATTCTGATTTGATTCTGAACAGTTTCACCCCCATTGCTTTGATGATGATAATTCCCAATAACCTTTTTTCTGTCATCTGATGAATGGATCTAGCATTTCATGAAGTTTGTGATCGAAAAAAACAATGTTTCAATGAAGAATGTTCACAATATGGATCAATTACATGCAAATACCAAAACAAATTATAGTTACATTTTCAGTTATTTTCCTTGGCTGACTTAAATGCCAATGACTTAAATGACTTAAAAATAAAATATTTCACCTGTTGGGCATTATCAATAATCAGTTTTCCATCTTGTAGCTCCATAAAATATTTTGGAATAACTTGCTTCTCCAATGGAGTGGTAGAAAGTATTTGAGAATTCAATACTAAAGGACCTTCATCTAGGGGCAGCTGAAATACAGGAATTATGACATTACAAAAGACAAAGTATTTCTGCAATTCATTTTTATTATATGATTTTGAGAATTTTTAGTTTATTTCTCTAAAACAGTAAAAAACAGGTCTATACAGAAATGGTAATCTATTATCTCAATTACTTAATTACCATAGATTTTAAAATGGCATCTTTCTACAATGCTCATTACAAGTTGCCTTCAGCTCAAGCATCAATATTAGCTGCATACATTTTCATCTAATAAAACTTTGATGAAAATAAGATTAGATGGAAGTTTTCAGCATAAAATTCAGCAGTCTTTGACAGTTATCGTTACTCTGAACAAAACTCTTGCATTCTCTTTGAGCACTGTTTCTTTACAACAAAAAAAGAAAAAGGGAACTAAAGTTCAGTTCAATCCTGCATTGATGTTCACTCCTGCATTTACTTTTACATTCCTCCCACCTTGAGTTGAATCACTAAAACAGAGCAAAATTAATAAAACACTTCGGTTCAACAACATTCATTTAATAAGTCAAACCTCTTCGACAACTTCACTTCACATTAGCTTCTGGTTTTCACTTGCTTTTCATTGATCTTTGACTGAGTTTATCTTTAATAGGTGATGCATCTTCTCCAATGTCTGGACCTGATGATTCTTTTCTTTTATCAAGAATGGATGAACTGTCATTCTGGATAGAAACAGGAACAGTTAAGGATGATGTTTTCATTTCCAGTGGATAAATATGTTTCACCTGGCACCTTGCAACCTAGTACTTGGACCAGTTGCCCCAAAAGCTAGGCCTGAATTGACTTATCAGCTTCATTTTATATCTGGCTCGGTTTTGGCAGCAGTTTGCATCAATGTCTTCAACATCATCTTGAGTCACATCTTGCAAGAACATAGCTAGGGTCAGGGGAAGTAGCTCATCAGTATCTCCAGAGCAGTAGTTATGGTCATAAGTTGATTACCACTTCACATTCACAGATAACAGTCAAAAATTCTTCGTATGTCAATGAAGCAGCATTCAAATTCTTTCTCAACAGATCTGTTACCATTTGCACAAATTGCCCCCATCAGTAGCCCTACCAAGCTATGGTAGGTGGTTTAAACTTCCATTCAATGTTCCTGAAGTGGCTACCTTCTATAATTTTCTCCCATTCCAATTTTTTGAATTCATGATTACCACCTATAAAATCTGTCCCATTATCTGTGTAAATGGTTTCTTGGTTGGTCCTGTTGAGCTACAATCACTGCAAACCATTAAGGAAGCTCAAAGTAGATAAACACTCTACTAATTCCAGATGAACTAACTGTAGATTGCACAAGTAAGAATAACAATCTTTCACCCATCTTCGAGATGCAATGGACCAAAAAGAATTATTCCAGTAATTTTGAACACACTGATTTTATTAACCCTTGGTAATGTCACTAGATCAGTATTCACTGGCTTAACCAAATATCTTTGACAATGAACACAATCTTGGACTACCTTCCAAATACCTTTTCAGGCACCAAGTATCCAAAACTTCTCTCACAAAATATGGCCCGTGTGGCATGCCTTACAATGTTTTTCTTCTGTTTGTCTTACCACCAAAGGATGGTCCTAGACAACATAATAGGATAAAGGAAGGTGCTTGTATCGATTTTCTCTGTCATAGGAGTTTCCCACTACAGCAACCCATTTATAACTTTATTACTTTAGTCAAACTTGTACGGCAATGACCAGTGATGCTAGAGTGTTGAACCTTAAAAAGTAACATGATCTTGACCTGATGAATCTTATCACTCAACAATGGACCTTAACACTTTCCAGTACCATTCATTACATTGTTCGCAAACCATCTTATCTATGTGACAATTTTTATATTGATTAAGTAATTAGCTATGTTAAGTGAACTCATGATTCAACTGATTTTCATGTAAACTGAAAACTTTAAACAATCCAATCCATCGTTAAATTTGTAATAATTTAAAAGTATTATTTTCTTCTGCTTATTAACTTCAATAGCTATGTAAGTGAACTCTTGATTCAACTAATTTTCTTGGGAGTTCTGCAATCAAGGTAGGCCCTCTCACCATTTTTGTTGGAGTAGCTTCACTGCTGTACATAGTAGATAAGATGGGGTTTAATGTTCCTGATATGTATCTGCATTGGTCTATATGAGCTAATGCTCATATTTCTTTTACTCTATTCATCACAAACTTTGTCCTTATTTCCTTCTTTTCTGATTCACCACAGAGTATTCATGGAATCAGTACAGTTTGTTGAAATGAGCTCTTCATCACCCAAACTGCAACACACAAGAGTTACCCAAACAAGCCCCAATAAGCATCCTAATAGCTCTAGCAAGGAATCGTAAAATGCTCAACATATGCAACTCTGAACTTTGCTCAAAGCAACCAGCCCAAAAATAAAAAAAATAAAAACTATAAGGAAAATAAAATGAAAGATGTGTTTTTGTGTTCATAAATAGGAGCTTTGGTTTCTTTCTTGATACTCTCTTTAAATTAATTAGTAAGTTTCACAAGCTTAGAAAAAAGCCAACATCTTGCAACAATTACTAGTTTGCAGGATAAATCTGAAGTATAGAACAAACACAACATACATAAGGGATAAAAAAAAATCCAATTTTTATGGCGAGAAGGATAAAATACTGTCTTCAGCAAACATCATTCAGAATGATATAATAAACGTATAAACGTAAATATAATAAACGACTGCAAAATTTGTCATACTGATCCTTAATACTTTTTAACCTAACTGGATTATTTATTATTATTATTATTATTATTTCTATAAAAATACCGTGTTCTTAATAAGTGATTGTGGTAGCTGTTGATGGCCGATCGACCGTACCTGATTGTGTCGGTGGAGGTAGTCTGTTTGGGAGAGAAGAGGGCAGCCTGATATTAAGTGGTCAATCGGCTCATTCGCAGTGTGGCATTTTCTGCATGTGTCGTCGTGCGTGTTTGCTTCATGTAGAATGTGTTTCTTGTAGTTGCATATGGGGATGACTTGGTCCTGTATTGCGATCATGAACCCTTCAGTTTCCCCAAACAGCTCACTACTCGTCAGCCAACTGTTCGAAGCTACCATGTCTATATAATGCTAGCTGAGTTTGTGGCGATGTGTGCCATGGAGTTCCTTATGAGCCCATGATTCATGCAGCTGCTGATTGTGGGTGTCGGGTTTGGCGAGTGTTGGGCATGGTTTTCGAGGTCCAGTGGGGAAAGATGTGTGTCAGTCTTGACAATGGTTATTATTATTATTATTTTTATCAGTAGGCCAGAAAAGTTAATTCTATCACTGGTGAAGATCAATGATTTTCCATAGTTATTATTCTTTCAGAAAGGTCATACTTACCCAGCTCTCTTTCAAGTGGGTGCTAAGTGCTTTCCTGAGTGTAAAGTAAGCAAATGCCAACTTAGCCTCAACTGCATCTCATTTAGAGAAATATCTGGAGTTTATATCTTCAAAGATCCTACAGTCTTAGTTTAGCTTGGTTTTAGATTATGCTATGTTTCTTTTTTATGAACCTTTGCCTCCTTGAGGTGAATTTTGGAAATGTCAATTATAAAGATATTCCAATAACTTTCAGACTGTTAATATGAAAGGAATTATAGCTATCTATTTCGACAGACAGCTAAATTACTTAAGGGAAGATACTAAAATGACTTCTACTTTACCTTTGTGTTATACGGAATCACAACATTTACCAATAATATTTAGTGTAAATAATCTTACAAATGTAACTGCTTTTTATTTTGTATGAGTTTTCTGTCTTTCTATTCAAAAATCGACTAACTAACAAAAAATGAGAAACAGTTTTAAATTATGATTTTAAAAATAAAAGAAAATTTTTTACAGATTTGCCAAAAAGTTTTTTTATGGAATCAGTAGAATAAGATTTCGACGAAACCTCTGATCCTAACACTGTCCGGTGATGAAAAAGCTAATAGGCTTCGAACAGGATTATTATTATTTATTTTTTTTTTTCACAGTAAAATCAAAACCTTATTGATGACAACGGTGTCAACCAATGATAAATATCCTAAATTAATAAATAAGTTGTTGTTGTTTTTTTAAAGATATTATTTTACAGTCTTTACTTTCTTCTCTTCTAAACAAGTTTCAACTTTTGTTTTCGATTTGTTTTCTAGCAGATTCAACGAACATTTAGGAAGAGTGCGCTCACCTGTACAGGAAACACCCTTGTATTTGCACAAGATGTTAGCTCCACTATGCTTTCCCGTTGCCTTGTCGAAAGGGGAGCCTTGGGATCATTATTTCTTTCCCATTCTGACAATTTTTCTTGAATTATTTTCATTTGCGACGACGAAAGGTTTGCCATGTTGACACCGGAAACTAAAACGCCATCTGCTGATTTTGTTTTAAAATGATAGTAATCCAACTTTTTCGAAATTATAACTTTTTATTTTAATTATACGAGAAATTTTAGGTAATAAAAGGTAATATATGTATATATTGAGTTAAATCTTTAGGTTTAGTAAAGTAATGGTGATGTATAACTGACAGAAAAGTAAAACTTTACATAATTTTACATCTCTCAATATCGCATTTTCTTTGAACTACGATCCAAGTAAATTTAAACTTCCTGTTTATTTTCCTCTTTAGCTGATATTGGGTCATTTAAAATTAGATTCTTGTAATCTAATTTATAAGTTTAAATTTATTTTGAAATGCAGGTATGAATGCAAAGTATAGTCATTTTTCGGCTTTCTGACCTTTCCTTTTATTGTTTTCTTTTGTGTAACTGTAGTCAAATGACGATTTTTTAACCGAAAAATAAATATTTCTGCAAAGTTTCTGAAGTGTTGGGTGCCATGTCTGTCAGATGAAGTCACGCCTGAAAAAAACTTCGTAACATCTGAACAATACAACAAGTTAATTTTCCAAAATACTGATTTTAATCTATTAATTATGACAACTTTAACGAAAAGTTATAATAAAGTTTGCAGATTGATTCTAAGATATAAGACTTATTAATGTTTCAGTCCAGAAATTAAACATAATTAAATATAGTTACCGAAATAACAAATGAAATAAATTAAGAGACATATTTAGAATACAGTGGCAAATATTTTTAGGAATGCTTTCTCGTACCATTACAATGTAACATTCAGGGAAGTAAACAGAAGTTAATTTTCCCTTGAAATTTCTTCTTAATGTAAGTAATGGCATATATCCGTATTTAGGTAAGGTCAGTCAGGATATTGTATGGATGTGAGGCCGAATTTAAACAGAGAGCAACCGAAGCATATTCTTCGGCCACTAGGTCGTAAGGAGCGCTGAAACTTTTAAACACGTTCAAATAGCTACTTGCCTTTGGTGGTCCAACATCAAGATTCAGCCGTATCTGGGTGACACTATATTCTGAAAAACTGCTTAAATTCAAATAAAGGTGAAACTATGAAATATTTTTGTCATAGCATTAACGATATATATTGACAATTTATATATATATATATATATAAATATCAATTGTGGTAAAACATCTCCTGGCTCTTCCCTTAATGTTTTTTTACCAAGTTAATACTGCTCATTTTTATCCCTTTACTCAGTTACCTCAGAGTAAAATAGAATTTTTCCTTTGTACATCTTATCCAAGAGGGGTCCTGAATTTTAAATCTTTTTTATTTCCGAGCATCTGTTTGGGATACTGCCTTTAATCAACTGACATAGCTCGAAATATTTTAAAGTATAATGTCATTTGTGACTATAATAAATCTTTGCCTGGCTCTCCAATAATTGTTTTGACCAAATTAATTTGTCATCTACTTTTTAATTCCTTTGCGTAATTATCTTATGATAAAATAATTAAGTTTATTTGTATTTCTCGCTCCAAAATAAATAAGCTGCAAATCTTTTAAGTATTCCAGGATAGATTTGTCTTGAGGTATCAGGGTAAGGTAATGGGATTTAAAGTAAAGAAATAACCAATGAATTAGTTAAACCATTTATTTTACCAAAGTCACGAACAGGGAGAAACCTTCAAATCTGAGATATCCCACCTTATTTTAGAGGTAATATGCTTAAGAAGCTTATTATCAAAGAAAGCTGGAAAGGATGATACTATTTACTTGTCAAACTATAGAAGATGTTGAAGGACCACAAATAATATTGCTTAGATAAAGTAATGTATTCATTTTGCATTTAAATGATTTGGCAATTTGATTTTTAAATGTGAAATATCCAGTTATATTTCAGTTTCTTAACAAAACACAAAAAAGTAATAATACAGAAAGATCCAAGTAATAAGACTGCTAAATGATTGACAAAAATTATGTGATATACTATGTAAATTAAAAAGCTATAGCAAACATTAAAAATAACAAGATGACTTTTTTTTTTGGTCATGGTAAGAGAGTTTTCATCAACACAGTTTTACAAATAATTTCTAATAAATTCCTTTATCTGAGTTATTTGATTACAATAAATATCCATTCCAAAATGTAATCAAATATATTTAAATTTATGTAATTAATTATTTATAGAAATTGATTTGTAATGTGAGCTATATATTTTTACTTATTAATAGGAGCTTCTAAATGCACAGTTTCTTTAAAACTCTTAAATGACATGTTGATCAGAGAAAGCTTGTCCTATTTCAGTATAATAGTCTTCCAATTATTTTTCAACAAAGGTCATAGAAGGCAAGAATATAACATCTACTGAAATTGGTGTTCAATTAACATAATCAGTAAAAAGATAAATGCCGTAATATAATTATTGAAGCATTGTATAACCTCATCATTGATGAATCAGAATTTGAATGTGGAATTTTGATACAGATTTTCTTGTTTAACAAGACATCAACTATTGCTGCAAATATCTATCATTTCTTACAGATTATTAATTCCATAAGAATTAAAAGTTCCAAAACCAGTAGTATGGAACTGGTTTCTTCATGATAAACTTTCAAATTCAAAGTAATTCACTAGGTGAAAATTAAAATTTATATTTTTTTATATTTATATTAAAAAAATCTAGAATCATAACTTCTTGTGTGAACGAGCATTATTTACCTTTTTGGAAAGCTGAGAAAGGTTTAAGTACTTCAGTATAAAAGGGAAAAAAGTAATTTCAGAAAACGAAGTAAGCAAAGGTAAGAAGAGTTCAGCATACACTATTGAAGAACTATACAATTAATATATGAATAAATTACAATAATAGTCTATTTTCGAAGCTATAGATAAGATAGAAGTCTATTAAATATTGGAATCACGGTACTAACTTATTTAAAAATTAAAAAAAAAAAAATAATTTGATAAATGCTAAATTAGAATTGAGTATGAAAAACAATAAAAATTTAAAATTTACACTAAACAAGTTGCTCTCCCCCAAAAAGTGAGCAGTGGATCTTACATGTAACATTTAGCATAAATTATTCAGTAGGTGGACTCGCTGAAAATCAAAAGAATGTATATTTGACCACATTGGATTTTAAGATGAGGTATATTGATCATTTCAATTAAATTCATGTATAAATCCAATATTAAATATGACATGAATACAATGCCTAAAGGATCAGAATTTAGTGTATATTAGCCTAACCATACATACAGGGAGGACATAAACAAGTCAACCAGACTTTTAAAAAAAAATCATAAATCTGTAGGTAATATTTATCATAAAGCAATTTTTAATAACAACATAATATATGCTATTAAACACTATGGAACACTACTGTTCATTTTTTGTTTTTTTTTCAGTCCAACATGACAGCATTATCTGATTTTAAACTTTTCAATTGCAATTTGTTTTTGTTTTTTTAACTTTCTTATTGTTTCTATTAAAATTAATAAACATGTTATATGTTGTAAATATTCACTGAATTGACAGTTGATTACAGATACTATTCCTCTTTACATAAATCGTAAATATATCAAATAAACTGACAGCTCAGTGAAGATATTTGAAAAAGTATTTGGCCAGATGTTAATTTTTTATATGAATACTTCTGTACTTGATTTCGTCAAAATATTTTTACTTTTTTTAAGTCAGTTTCTGAATTTTTATTATCAATTAATGACTTCTTTTTAGCTCAGTTCCTTTTTTTAAAAGAATCTGTTAGAAAAGACAGCATTAAATATGATGAAATTTATTAAACAGGATTTAAAGTTAATTCTCTTCATTTCATTTTAGAACCCCAATGAAGATACACAATGGAACGATGTCCTTCGTCAAAAAGGAATTTTGCCTCCGAAGAAGGAAAAAGAATTTACTGAAGATGATATCATAAATTTAGTTGATAAGACAGTGGAAGAGAAGAAAAATGAATCTGGTATTCAATTACACTTCCTTTTTAAAGACATTTCACATAACTTCATCTTATTTTCTTTATAACAAAAATTTTGAAAAACCATATACAATTATCTAAACAAATTTATGCATCAGGAACAACAATATATAAACATCAATGAGTGTTTACTAAGAGACATCCTAGCTGTTCATACTCTTTAGTGATCATCAGCCAGTAGTAGTCACCAGTAAACAGTGAGGTCTTTAAACAACAATAATTGCATAGTTATGTCCTTACAACAGTAATCGGTCCTAGTAAGTTTTGATAATATTTGCTTTATACATCTCTCTATCCTGTTTATATTGTGTCAATTTATAATTTAGTCCACACACTTGTAGCGATTGTCCGTGTGGCAAGCGCGCCACATATTGCAAAATGGCTCTAATTCAGAAACCTTCGTGGGCGTGCGCACAACAACTCACCAAAGTTTCATTGCAATCTGATGAATGGTATAGGAATGCATATGGGACATACGCCGTGCTAGCGTGGTCGTGCGGTCTCGGCGGCGGCCAGCCGTGGCGACCAGTGCGCCAGTACCTGGGTTCGAATCCCGGCAGTGGCATGGCTGTTTCAATTTCCTTTCCTGTGTTGTTCAGCCTCTTCTTCGCTTTCTCTTCGGTCTGACGTCATTCCTTAATGGCGTCCTGGGGGCAGGCAACGGGAAACCACCCCCAGTATCTTTCCTCAGGTGTTTCTAGGAGATCCATGTGAGACCTCCATAGAACTGGACCTGTCTTCGGACAGAAAACTATGGATGGATGGGACATACAAACAAAGAAACATTCAATTTTATAATATATGTAAGCTATTGATATACATTTAGTTGTCCTATTATTGTCCAAATTGGCTTATCGTATTGGCTTGATACCTTATTGATTGAACTTATTGACGTTTTTGACTTAATTCTTTTGAATGAACTTCTAAATACATAGTTAATAAAGATCAGCCTGACTTAGAATTTAGTTAAAATTTTAGAAATCAGTTTAATTATTTCTTGAGCTGCATGATTATTAACTTGAAGATCTGATAGATTCAGACCCAATTTTCAGAACTGAATTTAATAATATTTAAAAAAAAATTATTAATGAAACTGTATTTTGATATTTTGATGCAGCTTAATGATTCAGATTGTCCAAACCAAAAGTCTTGATTAGAGGTTCCGTTTTTAGCTGTCATTACTATTTTCAATTTACAATTAATACTGGAAATTTTCTTTATTCTATTAAAGAATATCCAATACTAAATGATAGAGAGCAATTTATTGTGTATTCAGTTTATCAGAAACTTTTTGATCATTTTCTTTTTTTAAAGAATATAATAATTATTTTTGTTATTATTTAGAAATAATCATGTATTTATATAAAATAATTTTATTAGGCAAACTTCTGGAAGATATGACCTTAGACGAATTAGAGGAGTTAGAAGATGAAGAAGATGAGAGAGTTCTTTTAGAATATAGGTAAAAATAATATATATAAAACTTTCTTCAAAATTGATAAAACTAGTGATATTTAATGTTCTATAACAAGCATGAAAATATCGAAGTCCATGATTAACAGGGACTCTATCTGAATCTGTTCAAAGATAATAGAAGAATCAAATACTCAAGAATGGAAAGACATGCTTTTTTTTTTTTTTTTTTGTATATATATTCACTAGTGCTTCCATTAGGACTACAATATAATTCTTAAGTTAGTATTATTTTAGTATGAAAATATTATAGTAATAGTATACTATTTGTTTTCATCAGCATGTAAAGTAATATTAGATAAAATAATAGTGTATAATGAATCTATCAAATCATAAAATAATATTAATTGTAATAAAATAAAAAGCATCTGTTTTAATTTCTCTTTCCCTCGTTTATTAGAAATCTTAACTAGAAGAAAGAGGACAGAGCCATGTATATATTCTCACCAGGAATTATGTCTGAAGAACTCTTAAAAAAAATATATCTGGTGCTTTTAGCATTCATAAAAGTTTTTAATATTCGGCAGCTTAGTATATATATAGAAGGTTTAAAAAATTAGTTTTATATATTATGGACAGCATTATGTTTTTGTAGTTAAAAAATGTGCAAAAGTATTACTAGCTGAATATCTGAAAAAAAAAAAAACAACAACAACAAATAATTGGTAACCAGTCACAACAATCAACCTTCCTGGGAGGGGCTTAAGCCCCCTTAATGCATAATTATCCCTTATGATGTAAGATAGATTCCTAGTTGTTGATTGCTTACGAAAGAAAGCAACTGAAAAGTTTAGGTCAGGACTATAAATTTTTCTTAGAAATTGATTACATCATTTGTTATATTATTTGTAGTGATTGTTTCTTCTAAAATATTCTTTTTTTTTTTCTCATTCATTTTTTACATTGTTTTGTGACTCTTGGATGCAATTCAAATCTGCATAATCAATAATTTATTGAATTAAATTGTTTTTCAGTGTTTCTAATTCTGTAATTACTTGTCTAAAGGAAGAAGAGGATGAATGAAATGAATTTAGCAGCAAAATTGGCCAGATTTGGAGAAGTCAGAGAAATATCAGCTGTAGATTATGTTGATGAAGTTAATAAAGCCGGTGATGGAATTTGGGTGGTACTACATCTCTACAAGCAAGGGTATTCTTCTTTATTCATGTTTAATGATTAAAATTAAAATGATTCCCATCCTCTATATTTATTTTCAGGCCTGCAGTACCATACCAAAGAATACTTATTAGAAGCCAATAGATAATTAAACTTATTTTAGTTAGTGCCCAAGAATATACTGAAATTATTTGGAATTTAGAATATAGAAGTAAAGGTTAAGTAAGCACTTACTAATAGCATTACCTGCAATGCTAAAAATGTTAGCTAAATCAAGGATTATTTCATAAGATTGTTAATGTTGATGACAAACAGCATGAGAAAGTACAAAATGTAATAATATAACTGAAAAATTACTGCAGTGCATAGTAGTTTACTTTTCGCTACATCATGATATATCATCTTAGGGTGAGTTGTAGCAAATTAACAAACCATAAATGCTCACAAAGAAATAATCAGAGTATCAACAGTTTATGGTTATGGCTTGGGAAAAGAGGATTCCGAACTTTGTATATTAATATGTCCTACATTTCATAACTCCAAGGAATTCTTAAAAGGGGACCAAATGGTGACAAGCAAGTAACAAAGAGACCCTAGTGATTTATATATTATATGTGGAAGTTATTTTTACTTTCTCCAAAACATTATTGCTAGGAAAGTGTAGTTATCATGCAGACAACATAGAAATATTTAGAATCTTGTAGGCATGGTGCCTCAGTAAATAATACATAGATCTGAATCAAGTTTGCTTAAGAATTCTGTCTTATTATCTAAATCTTATTAGATTTTGGTATTATTTTTTTCCATTTTATGAGCTGCTTTACAATAATGGCCCAAAACATACTTAAGTAATATAGTAATATCTGATTTACACAAACTTCATATTAAGAGTTACATTCATTATCCACTATTTTAATTCTGATGACCCTGGTTAGATGTTGAACTGACATTATATATTTTGTCATAAAAATACATAATGTGGACCAAAATACTATACCTTTAAGTAAGATTAAATTCACTGATCAACATCAAACATGATATTAAGAGTTTTGCCATAATGTCTACATTTAACCAGATTTTGATGCTTTTCACCTATTTTAACGACCATTTTACTTAAAGAATCTAATGATTGTGCCCTGTTATTGATTAACCATGAATGCAGTATTGTAGGATTAAATTTTATGTTCATAAATATAGTTAAATTGTGGATATTTGATTAGAATTTGAAATACCTATGTTAATTTTATTAAGAACAACTTTATTTAAGGCCAAAATTTTCTGGCAAAATAATTGAAATATTTTACTGCCCCAAAATGCTTGAAATCAGCTAAGTATATAGAAACCTTGGCAGTGACTGCATATCGAGGATCTCAAGCCAAAAGGTTCTATGTGCTTTTTGCCTAATTTTTGCACATACAACTTTTCGGCACAGAGAAAGTTGAAAGAAGTAAAAGTAGTGAAAATAGAACCTTTTGGAACAATCAGCTGACAGGCTAGAACTAGGTTTTCAAACTAGAACCTTCTGGCACGTCACAGAAGTCACCAAAATAAACCGTTTAGTACATAGAATTAAAATTTAGCAAAAGTGCACATAGAACCTTTTGGCTTGGGACCCTCAATATATATACATACACACACACGCACAAAAGTATAGCCTGAAATTATTTAATGTTCCAGTTACTTTGCCAGTTCCTGGCATAAATTTATGATTTGTTTGGGTTGGTATTTATTTATTTATTTATTTATTTATTTATTTATTTATTTATTTATTTATTTATTTATTTATTTATTTTTTTTAAGTAGGAATTGAATGTTGAAACTTTGTTAAGCATTTATGAAATTCTTAAATAATTCCATATAATTTTTTAGTCAGCTATTAACCTAATACTTGAATATGAATACATAGTTTATTATGAAGTCAATTCTTAGACCTTTTTCAAGAAAGCATTTATTAATAGTCTGTTTTTGCTTTACTGATATTAATGTTTTAATTTAGATTTAATTAAAAAACAATAAAAGAACAAAAAACAAATGCAGCCAAATCACAACCATTATAATCACTATATATTATTTCTCAAAGGTGTTTTTGTGTCGGTATGCCATATCTCCCTTAATACTTCATCAAAATCAATGATTGAGACATCATTTTGAAGATTACGTTCCCCGCTACTGACGAAAAATAAACAAATTGTTTAAAGTTAATGCTTTCGTTAAAAAACTTAATTTTAAAAACCTTTTTATAAAAATGGAGAAACGCTTTAACAGAAGCGGCTTATTTTTCGAAACCGAAACACTGCAGCGTCGTAATTCAAATATATCCTTTTTTGAATAAAAATGCATTTTAAAATGATTTCCCATCGTTTATTTAATAAGAACACATAAAAAATTTTTTATTTTAATAAAAATTACGATTTATTAGAATAAAAAAACAAAAATTTGTCAATTTCTCATATATTATTTTTTAAAGATTTTTTTTTTGTTTGTTTGTTTAGTTCCCTTAATACTTCATCAAAATCAAATGATTGAGATATCATTTTGAAGATTACGTTCACCGTTAATGACAAAAAAATAAACAAATTCTTTAAAATTGATGGTTTCGCTAAAAAACTTTATTTAAAAATCTTTTTATAAAAATGTAGAAGGCAATCTGTTCAGTAATGTATTTCTACATTACCATTCGGTGTCTGAATTATGCGAATTATTACAATATACCATGTAAATATTCCAGTATTCTAATATAGCGAATTATTTCAATATACCATACGAATTATTCGCAAGGGTCAACCTTTTTATAAAAATGGAAAAGGCGCCAGCTATTGACAATATGTTTAACTAACGTACGACAGCTGTTGGATTTGTTTATTATTTCTCAAAGGTGGTTTTTTTGGTGCGAATTATTCGCACGGGTCAACTAGTCATTTTAATTTTTTAATTTTTTTTTTTTCCCTTTCAGAATTCCCTTATGCAATTTGATTAATCAACATATTTCACAACTTTCAAGAAAGTTTCCTGCCACAAAATTTTTAAAAAGCATTTCAACAACATGTATTCCAAACTATCCTGATCGTAATTTACCAACGATTTTTGTTTATTTTGAGAATAACTTGAAGAAGCAGTTCATTGGACCTCATGCTTTTGGAGGAATGAACTTAAAAGTAAATGGTAAGTCTAGAAACAATTCGCTATTAAATGAATATTTCCAGTATCTTTTTAAATTTTCTGTTTATTCATTTCTTAATACTAATTCCATGGTGTATAGTGAACTAAAAACAATATAAAATGAGTTAACAAAAAAATTTTGTAATCCTATTTTTATTTGTTTGGTTTTATTGAAATAGTTTTTTTCATTCCATTTTGAACCCTTTTCAATGTACTCCACATTATTTAAATCATAATGATTTTCCGCTTTTTTTTTTTTTTTTTCAGTCTTTTAATTGCGAATTCAAACCTTTATTTAAATATTTTTAATTATTTAATTAAATTTACTATCTATATTTTTAATGAATATTTCATTATATTAATTTCATTATATCATACCATGTCCTTGTTATTACAAATATTATTGTAACTCATTTTATACTGTTTTTTGACTCGTGTTTCCTTCTCCTTCTCCCCATCAATAATGTACTCGACCTCTTTTTTAATATCTCAGATTGTTTATTTATTTCCATTCTGTCTGTTTATTTGCAACTTGAAAATAGAAATTGGAACTAAAAATTGCCAAAACATTGTGTTATATTTTAAATATATTCCGTATTTAATCAAAGTTTGTGTGATTTTTTATTATCTGAACGCATTTAGCTCCAATTGTTGCACATCAATCTTTGTGTAGTTCTCATTGTCACCACTAGGTGCATATTTGGATATTTCACCCCTTTTCAACCCCTTTTGGGGGGGGGGGGGATCTAGGTTCCAAGGTAGTTTTTCCACAGGATCCTAAAGAGTAATTCCAGACAGGTCAAAAGGTCTAGAAGTGTATAGTGAACAAACCAACAAACATCCTCCTTTATATATATAGATAACTTGGTTTTATATGAAGCCCCTGTAAACTTGAGACCAAGAGGGTGCCCTATTTCTTACTGCTTGGAGAAAACTGAAATAATGGAAAGAATAAAAAGCTTTAAGTGAAGAAAGAATAAAAATAGTAACAGACAAATGGAAACCATTACCAAGTGATCTAATTGCCCAAGTCAGAAGTGCATCGTCATATTGATTTTTTTTAATCTATTCTTTCTTATTCTATTCAAAATAGAATGAAAATTAACATGTCATACATGATGGATAAAACTAACTGGCACCTTTTTGGGTTAAAAAATACTTTACAAAGCTGGTGAATTGATGATCAATATTTATTTTTTTTATTAATAATATATATTTTTAGCACATTTTGAAATTAAGGTACTTTACAGTATGGTTCAATGACCTTAGATCTGGGAGGATTGGAAAGGCTGAAAGAAGACCATTTAATTATGCAATACTATTGGCAATGTTTTAAATTTCATTATTATGATTTAAACTGGCAATACATATTACAGAAGTGCACATTGGATTACCGAGATGAAAGGTTTATGGTAGTATGATCAGACAATCCTTCAACAAATCCTTCAAATACTAAATAACTGAACATTCAAAATGTTTTTATGCAAGTCCATAAATTGAGTGTAAAGAATTTGACAAATTTATGTTTAATTATTTTTGAATAGTGTTTTTTTAATATCTGATATGAATGGTGTAAAAATAATGTTTACAATTTTGCTTTATATTCATTGATTATAGTTTTTATTTATTTATTTATTTATTAAACTGTTGACAAATTTGGAGTTACATTTAATCACATTCTTATATACTAGTCAAGTAATTACTAAACAAGTTTGTTAGATTTCATGTTTCACTAACTCCCCAGAATTATTAAACTCTTTATCATCATGAAAGATAAATTTGTAAACCAGGCAGATCATTTTGTAAATCTGAAAATCCAATTTTATAACATAAACCTTATCACATTTGATTGACTAAAATTTGAATAAAAGTTTTTACTTACATAGAATCTATGAGAATACATTTTCTTGTTGGATTTTTTTTTATTAATAGTAATAATTACTCATCCTGACCCAATCTCTAGCAGATTCATGTATTTTATCAGTGTGGTTTGACTTTTTAATGACTGCTACTGTTAAAAAGCATATAAGATGAAATAAAAAACAATAAAAAAAATCTGTAAAAATATTTCTAGCATTTAAAAAATGAAGACATTGCTGCAGTTAAATAACTGGTGCAGTTACAAATTTTATCAACAATAACAAATAATGTTTCTGTATTTCTTAAATGTTAATATTAGATTTTTATTTTTTGAAGAACTTGAATGGATGCTCAGTGAAGTTGGAGCTGTGGAAACAGACTTAGAAGAAGACCCTCGCAAAAGAGCAAGAGATGTTTTACTTTCTGCCCTTAGAGAAGTCACTGATCAGGATGACGAAAATGATTGGTAGTAATGACAATTTACTGGACAATCATAACATAATTTATTAAAAAAAAAAAACTATATATGTAAAAACTTGAAAAATAAATTAAGTATTTATCAGTGAAGGATAACATTATTCACATTTGTTATTGACAAGACATACCAGTTTACAATAAATAAAAAAAAAACTTTTAACTACATAAAATTTATTAACTTTAATATTTTATGTCAATGCTGATTTTAAAAAATTAGCTAAACCATCCTTCCCTTTTCAGAAATCTAATAGCGTCTTCCCTTCCTCCTTCATAATATTTTTCCATTACATCTGTGGTTGGTGGAAACAAAGAATGAGAAAAACGAATAATATTTTCTTTGCCTAAGACAATATTTTGATTCTTAAATATTATAGTTTTTTGCTTGGAAGGATTCTTGCTCACAGGACAAACATCTGTTTCTCCTATGAATGGAGTGACAACAATTGTTCTTCCGAAAGGGAAACGTGGAAGATTATCTGTATAGCAGCCATCAATGCACTTCTGAAAAGAAAAGTTTTCATTTTAGAAATATAAAGTAATCAGCTTTTGATATCACACATGCATTTAGAAAGAAATAAGCAACACATTGATTAATTTGCAATTGATTCTTAAACTATACAGGGACAATGTTTTGCAGCATAAGTGTACAAAATAAGTGCTAAGATAAAAATAAAGACTTACTGAAGTTTTAGACAGTTTCTAAGTGGTATGGACACTCCACCTTCAAGGAAAGGGATAGCATAAACATGAAGGACAATACAAAACAAACAACAAACAAAAAAACTTGGGCGCAGGAATAGATTACTGTTAAGCTTCTCTTCCTTCATAACTCTTTGCAAATGGCAAATTGTCAGGGAAGAAGCAAGGAATTTTGTAAATAAACAGGTAAGTCGGAGTAAAACAATCTGCCATATATTCTTGAAAGACTTCTGATGGTTTAGTGCTTAACAGATTAACCAAAAATCAGTTTTTACTCAAGGGAGAAAAAGTTGCTTTGAAGTCAGTATGTCTGTGAAAATGAAACTCTTGACTTTTATACCCTATATCATTGTCACAGAAATGCTGTAGTAGAATTTCTGTATTTGAGCATGTGTGTATATGTGTGTGTACAGATTCAATATGACTGTTTTATTAGGAATGGGTGAAAGTGTTCATTGTGAGATCTCTAATATAATGATAACATTTACTTGCATATATTAGATGTTGAAAGATGTTGAGAAAACTGCTTACGAAGATATACAGTCGGACCTCGATATAAGGTCACTTTTCTAAAGTCCCAGCTCATTGAATAGGAATTCTATGACGTGGAATATCGGATATATGGTCAGGTCTTAAATACCATAATCACATATAAGGTCACTTTGTTCTGTGATTTCAGTGCCACGCTGATTCAATTCCAAGAATTTTGTCCAAGAATCTGAAAATGAACTACAGAAAGCTCCTTCTGAAAGACTTGATTTCAGCAATTGATGAGAAAAAAAATTTTCACATGTCTGTGTTAAATGCAATTTTTTATATTCATAGAAGTTGGAGCTTGGTATCAAACACATGCATTTCAAATTGCTTTCGACATGCTGGTTTTCAATTTTCTACAAATAGTATGGATGAAATAACAGATGAAGATGATGAAGACGATATTCCTTTAGCTGTGTTAATACAAGATCTCAGAAATCGCGGCTGTGCTACAGAAGGGGAAAGTGAATACGTGAGAATTGATGATGAAATTGCTAACCCTTCTCAAGCTTCGATTTTCGAAATTGTTTCACAAGTTTTAGATTCCAATGCAGCAGAAAGTGAGGATAACGACAGTGATACTGAAAGTGAAGCGGTGGCACAAGCAGAAGTGCTCAGAGTATTAAATGTCGTAAGACATTTTTTTACGAGCCATGAGGGAGCTGAAGAACATTTTCAGAAATTACAAAACTTAGAAAACATTGTACAAAAGATGAAACCAAAATCGTGACAGTCCTGTATTATGGATTATTTTAAGTAAGGTCAGTTGTACATCAGTACTTTGCTTGATCATACTAGTACTATTTGTATACAACTTTAATCCGAATTAAAATTTTTAAAAAATAATTTCTTTCTGATTCCATTAATTTTAATTGGTTCAACTAAATTAAAAAAATATAACCTAATAAACTGATATTTTTGTATGTATTAAATTTTAGAAAGAATTATACTGTATTTATATAATGCTTATTTATTGACAAATGCGTATGAATCGGTTATAAGGTCACTTTCGCAAGGTCCCAAGGGATGACCTTATATCAAGGTCCCACTGTATATCTTTTTTTTTATTGCTTTAAAGGAATCTTTAATAGCATTGATATATAAACTGATGAGTATGATTATTTAAGAAGGCCATTATTAAAATGAGAGAGAGGACTCTACACTTCAGTTTATGAAAGAAGAGCTTTTGATGACATAATTTCCTTATAGATTGATGTTTGAATAACTGAATCTTATAAACATTACGAAAACATTCTAGTTTTTGTATTTTCTAGTTACGAATACATAATAATAGTTAAAAGTGAAAGAATTACAAATGTTCCACACTCTTCCCCTTGCTTGGCTATGCAAAGTTTGTCTTTTATTGGTCATGCTTATGCGATCACAAAACAACGCAAACCTTGGACTGACTGCTCGGAGTTCAAGTTGATGACGTCATGACTGGTGGCCTTTGTTCCAGACAAAATCGATCGCTACATAATGACAATATATGGCAAACCCTTCTTTTTTGAAAATTACTATAGTAACTACATTTTCTATACTAGCAGCATTTAATCCTCTCTAGTACTACCAATGGCCATTATCTGAGCCCTAAACAATTCTGAATGTCAATTTTGTCAAAAATGCTATATTCAATAGAATTAAATGATATAGCTATAATAGAAATCAAACTATAATAAGAAATCTTTGAGATCAACAAAAATTTTGACTCAAGACAAGCAACAGATCAACATGGATAAGACAAGCAACAGATCAACATGGATAACTTAACAGTGGCTAGAAGCAACTTTATTACCTATTCAAAGAGGTAGAAGAGATTGATCACTATATGTTTTTGAGTCGTGCAGGTTCTGTACAGCCATACATTTATATATAGAATTCTTAAGATACATAAACCATAATGGCATTATGAGATAATTTTTGTCAGTTGAAATCCATTAAAAATCAGAGTGATCTTTAACTTTATCTTAAGAAATTAGCATTCATACAGAAGTTCTAACACTCAAATCATTTCTAACATTAGTAATCTATATATATAAAAATGAATGTATCTTTCTTCGTTTGTCCTTTATACACTCCGAGGCCCTTTGACCTATCTGGACCAAACTTTGCAGAATTATTCTTTGGGACCTTCCGGAAAAGATAGGCTACCTTAGAACCTGGACCCCCCCCCCAGGGGTTGAAAAGGGGTAAAATCCCTGAAATACCCAATATCCACCCGGTGGTGAAAATGAGAACTACACAAATATTGTGTAGAGTGAAAAATTAGCTCTCCTATGGGGGGCAGGGACACCACATTTGGGTGGGGGATGACAACACAAGGTTTAAGTGTCCCACCCCCGATCGACACCGGGACCTTATATTTAGGGTCCCTTCTCGGGCCCTCCAAGGCAATTGCAAAAAGGGAAAAATTCGCTCTCCTATGGGGGGCAGGGACACCACACTTGGGTGGGGGGAAGGCGACACAAGGACCTAAGGCTTCCACACCCGACCGACACCGGGTCCTTATATTTAGGGCCCCTTCTCTGGCCCCTCCCAAGTCAATTGCAAATAACTGGCTCTCCTATGGGGAGCAACACAAAGGCTGAAGTGTCCCATCCCCGATCGACCTGGGACCTTATATTTAGGGCCCCTTCTCACCGAGCCCTTTCTTTCTTTGAGTGGCAGTGCAACGCATGCCAGGTACAGCTAGTGAATAATAAAAACGACACACACACTTTAGGAAAGGAATGACATTTTAAAACTTTGTACAATATACACTGCCTGCTCAATTGAAAGTGGACACCTGTGGTATGGAACAGGTGCTTTATTTATAGTGTGTCTAATAGCACGTACTATGGCCTTTTGTCCTAAACACAGCATCCAAATGCCATGTCATGCTCTACACCAGTTTCTGATAGCAAGCAACCGGTATTTTTGCCCACTCCTCCTCCAAAGCCTGCACAAGTTGGATGCGTGTTTGCAGTCGCATCAGATGTGCACGAATTTGGCGCTCCAATTCATTCCATAGATGTTTAATAAAGTTGAGGTCCGGACTCTGGGCGGGCCACTGAAGTTCCTGAACATTATTCTCCGGAAACCAGTCGCTGACAACACGGGCCTTATGGCACATTGTCGTGCTGGAACACAAATGGTCTTTCACCGAACTGCGACCACAATGTAGGAAGCATGGAATTGTCTGGAATATCCAGATACTGTGTGGATGCCATGTTCCCCTCGATCACAACCAATGGACCACGACCACACCATCACACCACCACCAAATTCACTGTTGAAATGACACATTCAGGTAGCAGCCCCTGGCAAACACCACACCCAGGTGCACCCATCCAATCGGGTGTGAGTGTGAAGCGTAATTCGTCGTTCCACATAATGCTCTTCCTGTGGTCCATCAACCAAGACCGTAGCTCTTTACACCAGACCACACGACGCTGAGCATATACAGGAGTAATGTTAGGCTTGTGGGCAGTAGCCCGACCGGTGTATCCTAAGGCATGGAGCTACCGACGAATCGTCATCATACTGACAGTTATTCCCATTGCCTGCTGGAAGTCCTGCTGCCGTTGTTCTGCTGGAACAGCCCTGTTCTGCTTTACCAACCGCTTCAGAGCCATCCTGTCTCTGTCGGTCAGCATGCGGGCTCGAACACCTCCATGACGTCGTGTTTCCGCTCCTTCACGTTTCCACTTTGTGATGATAGCACCCACAGTCGACTTTGGCAGGTTCAGTGTCGCTCCGATGGCTTGCACACTCTGGCCACTAATGTGACAGCCTATAATGTGACAGCCTCAGCTGCATTTTACCTCAACAAGTAGTTAGACAGCAAATGACTTCTACTACACATGATCGTGTTGTATTATAACGAATATATTCAAATTTATTGCCCGAATTTGCATGAGTTGTTCCACTTTGGTGTCCACTTTCAATTGAGCAGTCAGTGTATAAAGTATACATTATAAAACATGACAGTTTCGTCCGGCAGTGGATTACTCAGGACTTTGTCAGCTAAGTTATAAGTGCCAAGGAAAGGATCTTATTTACATAAATTGAAACATAAGACCCTTTCCTTGTCACTTGTAACTTAGCTGACGAAGTCCTGAGCAATCCACTGCCAGATGAAACTGTCCTGTTTTGTAATTATACTTTTTATATTGTATAAAGTTGTAATATGTCATTGCTTTCCTAAAGTATGTGTGTCGTTTTTAATATTCATTACTCATATTAGTTATATTTTCACACACGTTAAACCTCTTAAGATATTTCAAATTATTTCAGAAATAATTTTATAGTTTTGTTTTAAATCAGATTAAACTATAAATAAACTCAGAAACTCCTACACTGTAGACATTTTCCAATATTTCGTTTTAATCACTTAAAACTTTCTCAAGGTTTTTGTGAACAAAAGTTGAAAATAAAATTAAAATTAACATAAATTCAAAGAGAGAATTCCTCTCTCTTTAAAAATGATAGAATAATACAATAATTAAAAAACATGAGTAAACAAATAGAATTGGACATTTTTTAACTTTGAATTGATAGTTAAAGATTTTTTTTTTTTTTAAAGTGAACAAAATCAGTCTGTACAAATTAACAGCACTAAATCACAAAGTTATGTGCAGAAAAATGCAAGAAAAAAAATGTAAATTTCTTCATTTTCAAAAGGCTAAATAGGGATAAAGGCTAAAAAGAATCAGACCAATTTTTCTTGATAGCCACCTGTCAAGAATATTTCTCATAAAAACTTCAAATTTTTGTTAGTTTCACATAGGTTTTGTGAGCTTCAAAATTAGCAGTTTTGTTTTTTTTTGTTTTATTTTTTTTAATTTTTTGCAAGTTTTTGAGTCAATTTTTTTCAAGAGCTTCAATCAAGATGACAGATTTATTCTAATATGTCAAACAAACAAGGATGAATGAATGATTGTCCAACTGCTACAAACTCCCTAACTTGTAACCATGTGTCATCATACTCGACAGTATCAGCATTCAGTACTGTTTTACGAGTTCGGTCATTAACTATCTGAACAAGAAGGTCTTCTAATAAACTTTAGATACAAAGGATTCAGCTGAGATTAAATAATAATTTTAGAAAAGGTTAAAAGTAATGAGCACGAATTAACCTTGCTCTTCTGCAGTGCTACTGAGTTAAGCGAAAAATGAAGTGTAGCAAGAATAGGTTCCTTGCTGACAGGACATGGAAGTTTGTAGTGACTGTGGTACATAGAGACCACAACATACTGGCCAATAGCAAGAGAAGGAGATGTGTGACTTCATCTGGCAATATAAGGAGTGTTTTCCAAAAGGATTCAAGGTCATCACTGGATAGTGCTATAGAAGCAAACTGCAAACACAAAGGGTGGCAAGAAATTCAAAAAATCAGGAAAATATAATAAGGCCTCCACATCAGTAAAATCTCAGCCCTCTACAGTAATAACGCAACATCTGTCCATATCCACCAGAATAAAGCTGCTAGCCATACCATCAGAATGTCCTTGGCCTTTTATGAATGCATGGAGCTAGAAGCTAGGACCAAGGCCTTACATTTCCAGCACATCCCTGTCGAAGTTCCAGGATGCAAGTCCAGTGGATTTCTCTGGGTTCAACCTACTAAAACATGTCCTGGGAAATCGGCATTGTAGTGTGCATGACAGCCTTTGGAAAGCTACTAAATAGGAGTAGTCCCATATTCCCCTGATATCCCTATAACAGAGTCTTTACGGTGAAGTCGCAGAGCGATTGTTCGATGTCACGGTGCACAAATTGAACACAATACATAATGGAAAAGGGAATTCTCTTAGAGGTATGTCATGCTGAATTTATTATAATATATAGCTATCAATTTACTATAATTAGCTGTGATATTGACTTTTATGGGGAAGATTGTTTCCAAAATCATTAAGACAAATTATCAGGTTTGGTTAAATGAAAACAACAAATATTGTATCACAATTTATGCTGCCATTTTAAAATCGTGATCTTAAAAAGCAAGGTTATATTTAATTACTTCTTATTATTCTAATCAGGGACTCTTTTCAAACTTTAAAATAACTAAAATTTAAATTTGTCAAGTTATTTTTAAATACAGTCAGTTTTATTTTCAGCATTAATAATAAATAATAAATTTGAGAGTAAGTTAAATTATGATTAGAATATAAACTTTAATTGAATTTAAAAGTAGGGGATTGTGTTTCCAATTAATAACAAAATGAATAATACTTACCATGCCATGATATGTAGGTATTTCAATTCCATCATAAATTGGGATAAAACAACTACACAATAAACACTGAAAATAAGTAAAATAATTACCTTAAAAATATTTATCATTACGTTTTTGGAAAGAAAGAAATTGGATTAAATAAATTCAAAACAAACATTGCTAAGAGTATAATAATTAAAGAAGAAGCGAAACAAAATATAATACACAAACTATAGCCAGAAAATGAAAAAATAAATGTGCAATTTCAAGTATCAAGAAATTGGGAAACATCCATGTAAAATATCAAGATCAAGAGGCTATGTTGAATGATTTAATATTGATGATCTGATGGACATCGACATTATTTTAATGTCTTGTGAATGAAAATGTTCCTTATATTCTCAATTATATTATCAATCCATTCATGAGACTTTTGGTCCATTGGTGGGAGTAGCTAAATCTTAACTTTCTAAATTATACATCATATCTCATTGATATATGACAGGTGTTCAATAATGAATGATCATAATTTTTTTACTCTCACAATTTTGATAGTACAGCAATGGTTTTGTGATGTATTGTTGGTGTAATGTGTCATTTATAACATTATAGTTATGTTGTGCAGGTTTGTTCCGGTTTTGACAGGTGGTGCGCATTCATGTTGAGTCATCTGTAGTTTCGCTTACGGTACAATGGAGTTGAGTCATGAAGAACAGGTTGGGGCACTGAAATTTTGTTTGTGTCTTAAGAAATCATGTGCTGAGGCTTATTCAACGTTAAAGCAGGCTTATGGGAATCTGTACTTCCCTACAGTACTGCTCGGCAGTGGTATAAAATGTTCAAAGATCATCGAAAGACACTAGTCTGGGGCTCCAGTCCCAGCCCTGATGGAGGTCAACATCAACACTGCCATTGCAATTGTGAGAGAAGATCAACGAACCACATTACAACAGCTGTCAGAGATTATGTATATTTCTTTAGGTGCTTGCCATATATTGCTAAGTTAAAAACTGCACAAGACGTATTTGTGCTCAGTGGGTTCCAAGACTGCTTACTCCTGAGCAAAGGGATGTTTGACAAGTTTATGTGGAGCTCCAAAGAACGACAGAGGAGGACAGTGCAAAGTTTCTTTCAAAGATAATAACTGAAGACAAGACTTGGCTTCATCGTTTTGACCCTGAAAGTAAGCAACAAAGCTCACTGGAAATTTCCATCATCACCAACAGCAAAGAAAGATAAAGTATTCGCATCTGCAGGCAAAGTAATGGCCATTGCATTTTTCGATATTTCAAGGAATGACTTGCCAGCATTTTGTACCAACACATACAACTGTAACAGCAGAGTACTACAGAAGTGTACTGAATACCCTTAAAGACAATGTCAGGCAAAAACAACCATATTTCCATCCTCAGGATGGATGTTGCACCAGGACAAGGAGAGGCCAAACATTGCAAATGTAGACATGGAGTATCTCACCAAAATCATTGTGAAGTGTGTTCCTTATCCTCCCTACAGCCCAGATGTGGTCCCTTGTGATTTCTTCCTGTTTCCTAAATGAAATGAAAAAAAAACTTTGTGGAAGGCATTTTTCAATCTTCGGAGGCAATTCTGAAGGATCTGTCAAGCGTTGGCTTCCAGCATGTCTTGGACGACTAACAGAAAGACCACCAGAAATTGGAGGATGACTGCAGATCTGGAGTCAGAAAAAAAATTATCATTCATTATTGAACAACCCTTGTATATTAATAAAAAAAAAAACTCCTTTTATTTTTCCTATTAAAACTTCATACTGTGATATTTTGCAGACAATTCCATCAGTCTGCTTTTTCAAGCTAAATGACTTTCGTATTAACAATAATAATCTACAATTCAGGTTCTGCCTTGCATCTAATAATAATAATAATCTACAATTCAATTTTCAATTTAGGTTCTGTCTTGCATCTAATAATAACAGTAAATTTCCAAAAAAATTCCTTAAACCTTTAAAAATAACAATTCATGTAAACTTTTTATCTTTCTTTCTCATCATGTCTTGAAAGAAAGATAATGTATTATTATTTATAAATGAACCTGTATCTTTATTAATGCACTGGTAGCTTTGGATTATGCAATGCTTCTGTTACATACTGCATATATTTATCATTAATTTGGAATAAAGTTTCTTCAATAGGATATGGGTTATGTACTTTAGTTATGCAATATTCTGTCCATCCAGATACCTTAGGTTTAACTTTGTAAATTGTTAATTTAAATATCATAGTTAATCGATTTGCACTTCATTTGATGTACTTAAGCAAATGCCATTCTAGTAATGTTTCTGAGCATCAAATTATGCATTTACATTAAAGTTAGAAAATGTCTCCACAATACCATCGTATTTAGTCTATAAAGAAGCTGAAGCAGTACAATAAGATTTATTCAGAAGTTTCAATAACTTTTTAGTTCTCTTCTAACTTTTCTTTTCACATTTTGTCCCAAGCTTCTGTAAAATCAAACTTGATCAGAGAAAATTAGAAAATATGATATCAAAAATGTGTAATGTCACAGGATGCAAAAATAACAAAATTTGATGTAAACAAGGGAGTATTTGAAAAGTTACACAAATACAAATTCAGACTTTGAAAAACTGTCTTATGTTTAATGAGCTGTGCCCCATAGTGTCACCCCGTTAAATTTGGCCCTTCTCGTTAATGTTCGGTTCTCGTCGTGTGTCGAAGCCGCCCTGTCGCTGCCGCCCGCACCCATTGGTTGACGTTTATGTTTACTGCTCCACTCCTATTGGTCGTAGCGTGATGTTATATAGCCTATCACCTTCCTCAATAAACGGGCTATCTAATGCAAAAAGAAATTTTCAAATTGGACTGGTAGTTCCTGAGATTAGTGTGTTCAAACATACTAACTCTTCAGCTTTATATATTAGTATAAGATAAATCTACAGATAAACACCTATTGAACATGCTCTCAAACATAATGGATGGACTATATTAACATGAGAAATGAAAGGCGAAAAGAACAATTAAAAAGTACACATCAGTATACTATCAATGAATTACAACTTCTTGCCTCATTTATCTTAGGATCAAAACATTGTTCTATTGGTGTCATAAAGGATTCAGGTTTGGACACCAAAGAATCGGAGTTACAAAAGGCTCCTTCCCATTTGTGATTAAATTTTTGAACATTCTGGCCAAAAACCTATTTGGTGTGAATGATTCAACTTAATAAAATTATTGTGATATCAGAAATTGATATCACTTGAAGGAAGCGCACATTGTCTGTGATATACAAGGAAATGCTTCTACATTCAAAAGAAACTAATATGCATATCTTTGGATGGTAAGGGGAAGAGTCATATTATAAATATAATATTAGATGGGTTCATCAATTGAGAAGGAACAAACTCTTCGTAGCTACCTTCTTTCTTAATGTTAGCAAATCATCCAGCATTAGTTTTAACATTCAGGCTTACTGACATGTTACTTTCCCACTAAATTTCAAGGAGGCATATAAGATCTCTATCAATTGGCAAGCGGCAGTTTTTTGTAAAGTGAAAGTGGCTGCAGTGATCAAACTTATCTCCATGTTTGGCTTAAAATGTCAATATCTTACATCCTGTGATATTATGCATGTTTTTCTTTCATGTTTCCTAGTACTGTTTAATCCTCCATCAAATGATATTGGATTTATACTGCTTTTGAAATTCAAGTTATTATTATTTTTTCCAGGGAATAAATCTAAAATAGAAGTGCAGAATGCTCTTTTCTTTTTTTTTTTTGTTAATTGTCAAAATTTTACTTTTTAGAAATTAATTTGAAAAACAAGAGAGCTTATTATTATTATTTGGTGCTAGAATCAGATAATATGGTTTCAAAAGCTAGGGCACTTTAAACTTAAACTCTAAAGCTCAAAATACTAATCTTTTCGATAATATATTAAAAAAAAAAAATCATCATCAAGCAGAGTAAATTGTACTACGACTTGGATTACATTTGGTAAGGATTTTTTTAACAGCTTTAAAGCTGGTTTGGTTAAAAAAGTAAAGCCAAGTAGAATAAAGAAAAAAATCAAGCTAATTAATTCATTTTTTTTTTATTTGTAACTGATTTAACAACTACATTAACTACTTCAACTTTAAGATCAATCAATTGAAAAGTGATCCGAATAAAAACTTATCACTGAAAGATCTTTTATTTATTTATTTTTTCTTTGTCATAATTTTGTTAATTGCATTAATCTGGCTTTGTCATTTTACAACTGATTCATTCTTTAATTTTTTTAAAAAATATATTTTTGAAAGTCATTTTAACTCACAATGTATGATCATTTAATAGATAAACACTTGTAAAAAAAAAAATAGAATAACAAACACATCAAAATTCCTTATTTATATTAACAATAATCCTTACAGTAATTTTTGACATGAACTTGAAATACCTGGATGAAGTCTTGATTTCCTTTGAACTCTGAGAACAGATAATTTCTTCTGTGAGTCACGGAAGTCACTGATACAAATATTCTGTTATTTGCATAATAATATGCATCAGAAGGCAATGTTTTAACAAGAACATGTTTGACATCTTCAGTTAAATGATATCTAGGAGTAAAACCACCTAAAGGTTTTTTGCGAATGTTCTCACTAATTGTATATACAGAATTCACAATATCCTGAAATAATAAATATAAAGTAATTTCAAAATCAGAACTTCAACACTATTTCATCAGTAAATAGAAAACTATGTTTATGAATTAACAACATCATAATATTCAAAATAACTAAGCTTTAATCCTCCTTCCGGCGATATTTCGTCCTATTTAAAGGACTTTGACATACCATTTACAGGAATCTTAAAGAAAAATACATCTCTCCTTCTTAAATTCGAAATAACACAACATCCAAGAATTTAAAAGCACGACTATTTATGAACGATTTTTTTTTCCTTCAATGGTAATTCTGACTCATCAGACAGACACAGATTCAAATTAAAGATAAATCCATCTCCCCATTCATTAGAAGGTTTGTTTCGCATGAACAAAACAAAAGCTTTCTTTGCTTTCATTGCAATGATTGGTTTCTGTACACTTGTATCTTTTCCAGGCAAATTGCACTATCCTGAACTTCAAAATTCATAATTCGAGTCCTTACCCTTTTACCTCTCTTCCCTACCATCATTCAGGTGTCTTCCTTTTTAAATGTCATGGTTATTTCTACCTCCTGTTCACATGTGGGAAATGTATCTCCAAAAATATGAGAACTCTCAATGGTTAGTGGGTTATGTTGTGCTTCTTTTCAATGAAATAATTTTAAAGCCATCTGTTACTCTTTTTTTTTTTTTTTTTCTTAAATAAATTCCTACTTGGTCTATCGTCATTCATTCATTCATAAATTAGTGGATTCTCATCCATACATATTAGTTCTGTTCAATTTGTAGCTCTGACAATACTTGCATAGTTGCTCTAAATGATTTTAAATTTACTTGTCTGTTTTTCCATTGCCTGCTGATTGCAGTTTGCAGTCATTACACTCCAATCTTGAGCAGACAATCCACCACTTTGAACTCCATTTTCATGACTTGTTTCTTTTTATTGATGAGCATCTACAGTTTCTCTCAATGCTTTCTGTTTCTGTTTCTGTTTCTCAATGAACAGTTGTGTCCACACTTTCATTCCTTGCAGGGATTTTCTTAAAATCTTAAAAACAAAAACAAAAAAAAACAACAACTTAGAAGATCTTCGCTATGTTTCTAAGTGGACCTCTTTGGTCATGTGATTCCAGGATCCTTTTTTCTTATCAGGCTTTCTTTTCTTTGTTCAGCCTCTCCTAAAACATTCCTAAAACTGAAGAAGCAATCTGTGAAGGAGAAAGCAATTTTGGGAAAGTTTTCCCTTCACAACTAGCAAACTTCACTGTTCTTTCGATAAGCTTTTTTTTAAAAATACTATTAATTATCAAAGTACTAATCCTCTTCAATTCTACCTTCCTACCAATGCTCCATTGATAATTGTAAGCAGTATGGACTACAGCCAGTTCTCACTGGTTCCAGCGAACCTATTCCTAAAATTACCCAAGTTCGCCGAACCGGTCCTTCATTCTTTCGAATCAGAACTTTTCAAAATTTCTGAAGAATTTACAAAGATTGGTAGAGTTTTGGGACCAAGATGGGCTGCTCGAAGCCTAAGATCAACATATGCTGTATGACGTGCTTATCCAGCTTTATACAAATATTTTTCTGCACATAAAGAGAATTCAGGAATGGCTTCCTGTCTTCGCAACAGATTCTTTATGGATGTTCTAGCATCAATGAACATATATTATTATTATATATTGCAAGAAATTTCCTTACTTTCTAATACCTTTCAAGACAAATATAAATTTAGTAAGAGCTGAAAAATTAGTAATCAAAAGAAAGTCGTTGAAACTTTGAAAAGAAAGTTGAACCTACAATAAATTCTGATGCTTTTAATATATTAAGTTTGTTGAGAATCAAAAATATATCAATCTTCTTCATCAAAAACAACTGGAAGCAGTTATCAACAACATGGCAGCCAGGTTAATGTTCAGTGATTACTTAAAATCAGAAAATAAAGCAGAAAATAGTGATAGAAAATTCAGCAAATACAACTAGCAACACCAGATGCAGATAGTTCGAATATTGACGAAGCTGTTGCCTCTTGGAAATCTGCCAAAGAAAAACTGTGTGAATTCAACAGCCTCTCTCATTATGAAATCGGCATCCATGATTTCCATGACTAAGTGGAAAATATTGTAAAAAATTGACACAACTATGAGATTTCTAGTACTGTATGAAGGGCAAAAAATATTATCAATACCATTGTTATTAGTTTTGCGGAGACAGAAAGAGGGCTTTCTACAATGAATAATATATATTCAAATAAAAGAAACCATCTCACAGTTCAGAACATCGCAAATTTGATGAAAATTAATTGATTGGACTCCTGGTTCAATCTGCTTCAGTTCAAACTTGGCTGACAATAAACCACACAGCAGATGACAACCGGGTAAAACATGGTCCAGATAAACTGTATGATGATAATTAATTTGCCAATTAGAATTATTTTAAGAAAGGTAAATAAATAATTTCAATAAACTATTCTTGGTTTTATTTTTCACTATGAAAGGGCAGTAAGATGAGAAAGAGCTAGTTGCTAAAATTTCTGAATCCCATCACTGATTTTAGATAGGATGTTTCTCATCACTAATCATTTAATTTGGATTAGAAAATTACTGTTTTAATAAAGATTTATTCAAATTGTGTTCTGTCTTCTTGCTATCACTTCTTATTTTCTAAAACAGGACCACATGAAACTGGAGGATACAACAGAATTTTCACTGTGTGCTGTGGTGAAAGTGAAAACTAAGCTGTAACTGCTGATGACTTTTACAAATAGATAGGTAGGTATATCCCACAGGGGAGTCACTATACCCATTGTGGTACTGGAGATAAGGCTTCCATTTCTTGGCTAATAGGACTTCCACCATTCTCTGCCTGTGGCCTCCAGGAAAGAAACTTGATCCCAATTTTAAGGATGGCTAGCTGGATCCTAGGACTCTTCTGGAAACGAATTAACCTGGGAAAAGTCACTGACCTCCATTGGAGATCAAACGTAGCTGCTCATATAGCCTACAATAAAGTGCCTTATCACCAGAGCTACTAGTGATATACTGCTTTATATATTCCAATCTAAATATACATATAGTAAAAACTGGTTTATACGTAACCCAGTTGTACGTAGTTGTGGTTTGTGCGTAATTGTTTGTAGGTCCTGGAGAAAACTGTATTTAATTACATATAAATTATTTCTGAGATATACATAACCAAGTTACACATAATTTACCTTTATATGTAGTATATTTTTGAAAACGAGATTGAATTGTATGAATTTTCAACTATAGATATTCCCCAAGTGCGCCAATACCGTATCGATACATAATCGTGTTCATGAGATTTCTGGGCAGCTTTTAATGAAAGGTCGGTCAGAGACAAAAATTAAATGAATTTTTGCATTGATGAAACACGTGTTCTTATCATTTACTTCAGTCTCTCTTTTGCAGCCATGGATAATAGAAGGAATAAAAGTTACTCTTTAAGAGGAAAAGAGTGAGATTTATTCGGTTAGTGAAATACAACCTGCAAAAATCAAAAGCAGAAATAGCTTTTGTTACACTACTTTACGTGCAGTCATTAGTAAGAAGGAGTCAATTTTAGAAGAATGTTGAAATAGGTTCAAAATCTGGAAAGCGCAGCCGTCAACAAAAGGGAAAATTTGCAGATATGGAAAAGTGAGTAATAATGTGAATGAAAATTAGTGAGTCTCTGCTTTTCATTTATCCTAGAACTGTAATTGTGTAATGGGTATACAGTATTTTATTCAATCCCTTAAAGTTTCTTACAACACGAAATCAGAAAACCTCTATGAAAATGAATACACTGAAAATTAAAAGTTCATTATTATTATTATTTTTTTAATTATAGAAGATGAATAATTTATTTATTTATTTATTTATTGTTTTGCTGTACTTTCCAAATCATTTCAAGAAAATAGTAATCTGATCAAACAAAAACTAATGCTAGTATGAGAACATACTTAATATATTACTAAACTATTGATGTATCAAGATTTTAAATGATTTCAGCATGTACAATAAAGCAATAGAAAAATAAATAAAGAAATAAAATAATTCCATCTTCTATAATAATAAAAACAATGAACTTGCAGTGGATTCAAAATTGTCACTGCAAGCACAATACTCTTCACTACATCACTTTAAACTGTCCAACCTCCAAGATATGATTCGAATGGGTTTTAAGGTAGCAAATTCTTTTCTTTTTTTTTTTCTGTCTTTTCCTCTGAAATAAAGACTTATGAAATAGAAGCTGAAACACATTTCTTTTTATTTTGTTTATAGATTTAACAGAAAAATTCTGAATGAACTCCACATCACTGATCTCATTAGGTCTTCCTGTTAGTGGTGTTACAGTAAATTGAAGATAGATGTCAAAAAAGTCTTTAATACATAAATAAGTAAAGAAATCAATTGGCTATCTGAGATATAAACTGCAAAATAAAGGATATTTGAATTATTAAATTATCTGAATATAATATTGGGGAAACAACAGTTAAGAGTTTATCATTCACTAATAACATAATAGGAATGGATATACAAGGTGTAATTGAATTTATATTCCAGGCTACTACTAGTTGTAGGGAGGGTCATCAGAATGGATCACTTTTTCATAAGGAACCCATGTGCAGAAACAAACTTGTTTCCTTGCTACAGACCTTTCTGCACCATTTGGATAATTTGAACAGTGAAGCTCTTTTTCTGTCATGCCTGGGAAGAGGATGGTTTTATTTTCCATTGCATCATGTATGCTAAAAGATATACCATTATTCAAAGTTTATAGAGTCAGCCATTACGCATCTGAGGCAGAATGTCACTTGGCAAATAACAGGCAAAAGCAGTCTAACATACCATATGGCTTCACATGATCATCACTTGTGATACATGACATGACATAACCATAACTATTTCCTGCCAAGCATGATGGAAAACAAGTTACACCGTTCAAACTATCCAAATGGGACAGGACGGTTTGTAGAAGGAAAACAAGTTTGTTTCAGTACATGGGTTCCTTATCAAAAAAGTGATTCATTCTAAACCACTTACTGCCTTAAAAGTTTGTAATAAGTATTTATAAGGGTCATTCAAATGAAAATGAGCCAAAGTGCTCATGCAAAGATACATTTCATCTCCAGCAATGATTCTGTTGATGAAACAGTCACCTTCTTTTTGATATCGCAGCAAATGTTCCAAGGAAAGACCGATATTAATGTCTTTCTGCACGGAATCCAAGTTGGGTGGCAGCTACTGCATGCGATCTTTCTGAATTGCAGATGCTCACTGATAATGGATAATTGGTGTGCACAATCCCAACACTTATTCGAACTTTGTTGGCAAGTGCTTTACCATGACTCTTCTGTCTTCCCAAAAGAGACTGTCTACTTTTGCAACAGAAGCATCATTGTCACTTGGTTTGCTTGATCTGGCCTTGAGTCAATGATGACAGCCCCTCCCCATACTGCTTATTCCATTTTTTAACATATGACAAAGAATGCATTTTTGGTACACATTACTCATGAGGTAATGGATTTCTGTACCCCTGACACCTTCTACGGCTAAAAAACAAATAAAAACTTGCTGTTCAACGTTCGTTGCTTCAATCATGACTGTTTGGATAATACTCTAGCACAGGGTTTCTCAACCTTTTTTTTACCCATGGACCCCTTTACCCCCCATTTTTTTTTTTTTTTTTTTTTGGTGGACCCCCTTATTGCTATTTGATAAAAGAAAAGCTTATTCTATTTTTCACTAATAAAAAGTAAAGGGATTATATTAATAATCAACAAAATAGTAAATGATTATGCTTTATTTTGAATGAAAACTAATTTAATGCAAATAAATTACCGGTATTCTACAGTTAAATTCTATGGACCATTTATGCACACTGGTAAATAATTCGTAATAAACCATTTTAAAATAAGTGTGATTCAATAGATCCCTGTGGTTGATGCTGTTCAGCGAGTTTCTCTATATCTGGTTCCATTTTTGCCTGTGGACCCCGAAGAATATTACATGGACCCCGGCTCTAACACAACATCCTGAACAAAAGCAGACTGCTAATCTCGTCACACGATCACACCTGTCACTGTGTCATAACACTACAGTAGTGTCACCTATGTTTGGTGTCAAAAATCCCGCAATAAACCCATTCTGCATTTTACTATGTCCTTTGGCTCTTTTTCATTTGACTGACCCTTATATTTACCCTCTGCATTTTATTTTGATATAAAAATAAAGGCATTGTTATTATAGTAGAGATAAACTGATATTAAGTATAACCTGCAATTTGTGAGGCACAACAGCAATTAATGTTGCAACTAAAGATCCTCCTGATGTTCCAGCAAAACAGGTGACCTTCTTCATCAATGGTTGGCCATGTTCAAGTATTCCAGACACAGCACCAAGTTGATAAATTAATAAAAATCCAGAGCCACTGAAGCTCAAGCCCAAATTCTGAAGTATATTCGTGATCTGAACCATATTTCATTTTACTTCAAACTTATCTGTAAGGTAAAAAAAAAAAAGTTTGTCAGTTACAAATCATAAAAAAGAATTATAAAAAATTGGTTTGTTATAAATGAAAATTTATTATACTGATTAAACTCTTACAAGGGAGTTGTTTAATAGAAACTGTGGTCTCTTAAAGATAATTAGGATTGAAACTAGAATAACAACAAAGAAATATTAGCTAGCAAGACATCAGTAACTAAAATAGATGCTTTATATAGTAAAATGTAATTTCTTTTCATATTCGCAACTTGAGCCAATATCTTATTTTTTTTTTAAAAAAAGGAAGATTATTCTGTTAATCCGTTCTCTACCATCTTCATTTTCATATTCGCAAAAAACCCAAGAGAAACAGTTTTGTGATATTCACATAAAATGGAATCCCCTTTCTTGTGTATCAAAGTAATGAAACCATACTTCCATTCCGGTAGAATCACTTGCTCTTATCAAATTTCCATAAATTTCCATTTCTTCTCATCTAGCTTCTAAAATCTTAAATTTATTAATTACAATTTCAATGTTATGTTTACAAAAACATAAAGATATAATCTATAATCTCAATTACTGTTTTAGCAGTACCTTCTCTTTTATTAAAATTAAAGTGTTCTCATAAGAATCAGCCCACTTCTGTAGTGCTTCATTTTGTTGTTGTTGCTGCTCCAATTTCCTTTCTTCATTAAATACATCATTTAGTAAAATACTGAGTAGGCTTCTCTTTCTAGCATCTTTATTCTGATATTAAATTTTAATATTAGCCAGTTTAAGAGTTCTTTTTTATTCCTTATAATTGACTTGAATTTCTTTCTTAAAATTTTACATTCTTTCATATTTTGTTGAGTATATATACAGGGTGTCCCAAGAGGAAAGGTCAATATTTTGAGAGGTGATAACATTGGGTCATTTTAAGCAAAAAAAGTTCCTATGACCGAGTGTCCTCCTCCGAAGGGTTTCCAAGACACAGCTAATGGAATGACAGTTTCAAAATGAATTACAGCAAATGAATTATTACATACTGTACAAGCATAAAGAAATGAAAAATATCAGAGCTTTCATCGGTGAGAGTTTGGGATGGCCATTTTGTCCTTTTTGTGGACTCATCAGCCAGACCCACTCACCAGATGAAAATGCTCAGATAGTGCAAAAGTGATAAGGGAAACCACTCACGTACCTGGCTATGGCCCCCTCTGAAAGAAAACACATTTAAAAAAGAAACTACGTACTGTTTCTAGTATTTATTGGTTAAGTTACACATTTCTTACAGTTTATAATAGTCTCAAAAATTCCACCCCTAACATCAATACATTTCTCAACTAGTGTGAGAACAACATGACTTGTGCTTGTCTGAGTTCATCGTGGTGTTCCTTTATGCTCGCAAAAGCATCCATTATGTGAACGAGCACAATTCATCTCATGTATTCACTCTATGTCTATACACTTCACTCTTCATCCAACCCCATAAACAGAAATTCATAGGTGGGGGTTAGGTCTGGAGATCTTAGCACCGTGCAGTGGAAGAGAAGGAAAACAACAGCCAGCAGGAGCAGTGACAATTGAAGGCCAAATTTCAATTATATCGACCCATTCATTCATAGGAACTTTTTTGTTAAAATGGCCGATACTGATGCAAAGTTGAGAACCTTCCCGGATTGGTCAGTTAATCTGCCCTGTGATTGGCTGAACCGGGAGGCCAATCAACTATGCGACTAGCTCTCTCCAGTGACCGATCAAACAGAAAGCTCCGAGCAGACAGTGACCGGCCGAAAACGAAGCTCTAAGCAGATCTTGAGTCTCTCTCTCTCTCTCTCTCTCTGGTGTAACTGTCTTTACGACAGGTTTCAATTGGACGCTCTTCATTTTTTCTATCCTGTGCATCTTCCTTCAATTGTGATCTTGAGTATCCATCAAAAATGTATATAAACTGTAAATAAATTGTAAATAAAGTGTGTATATCTTAAGCTGTAATACAGACGCCAGTCTCTGTTATTTTTCAACCACACATCATTGGTGGCGAAGACCCACCAAACCACAGACACACTATGCCGAACTCTGTCGATAACCCCCTAGACGACCAGATCCAAGCCAATGACACTGCTTGAATGTCAACAACTAGAACCTCCCTCGCCTTACATTATAGGGAACCAACCTCATTCTCTGGCGCAACAACTAATCCCCTTGCCTGGCTCAGGGACTTTGAACATATAGCACAATTCAATGGATGGACAGACGACAACAAATTGGCATACCTACCCTTCGCCCTCACTGACACTGCCCGCCACTGGTTCGATTACAAAGAAGCCACCACTCTCACCTGGGCCTCCTTCGTCACGAAATTCAAAGATATATTTGTGGAACCCCATCACATCACCACAGAAGCCAAGTGTGCACTCTCCACCCGAGTACAGCTACCCCAAAAATCCTGTGAAGTGTACATCCAAGATGTAATTCACCTCTGCAGCAAGGTAGACCCCCACATGACGGATGACCAACGCTCCATCACCTCCTGAAAGGTGTAGCTACTGACATCCACACCGCATTGTTGGCCCTCCACGTATCCTCCGTCAGCGAAATGATTAAGGAATGCAGGTTGGGCCACACACAAGTTCAGACCCTATCTCTACGGCCGTCCATAACTGTAGTTTCGAACACCATGCCCTCTGCTGGCTCACGAGCCTTAAGGATCCCAGCAGACACCTCGAACGATGGGCCCTTTCGGCTGCAGGAGCACGATATCACCTTCGTCTACAAAACAGGCCGAAAACACTTCGATGCGGATTGTTTGCTGCGCCTCCTATCGAACGAAACCACCAACAACAACACCATCCATATAATAACAGAACAACTGGACATGGCCATGGAACAAAGCAAGGACCAGAACCTCCGTAGAATCATTTCCAAAGTCTGAGCATCCACACAGTCGCACAAAAAGGGCTACATTCTGATAGATGGTGTGCTCTTCAAAGAGAGCTTCGACCCCACATCCCGGCATTGGTTGCTCGTCATACCGCAGCATCTGTGCCACCACATTGCCGAGTCATGTCACGAGGACCTCACCTGCGGACACCTTGGCCTCACCAAAACCTACAGCAGGATACACCAAAATTACTACTGGTCCGGACAGTACAAGACGATCTGTCATTGTGTTTTAAAGTGCGACGGCTGTAAGCAAAGGAAATCACCGACTCAGCCTCCAGTAGGACTCCTTCAGCTGCTCCCGCTGCCCGAACAACCATTTAGCCGAATAGGCATTGATCTCCTTGGCCCGCTCCCAGTATCAAACAACAACAACTGATGGATTGTGATGGCAGTTGAACATTTCTCCCGCTTTGCAATTACACAGGCACTGCCAAACGCAAGAGCAACCGAAGTTGTCCGCTTCTTTGTGCGAGACATTGTCCTGCGCTATGGACCCCCGGCATCCATTGTCAGCGACTGTGGTACGCAATTCCCACAATAACGTGGGAAGTCCTCACCATCTGCCGAACCCTCCACCACCGCACATCACTGTACAGGTCCTAGACGAATGGAGTGATGGAGAAGCTGAACCACTCCATCGCAAATATGCTGTCGATGTACGTTGCCAAACATCATTCCAATTGGGATGAAATCCTCCTGTTTGTCATGTACACATTCAACACCGCAGTTAATGAAGCTACATCATTCACACCCTTCTTTCTGGTCCATGGTCATCACTCACAGAGCACATTGGTCACCCTGCTGGCCCAAGCCCCGGAGACCTCCACGGACTATGCAGCCGCTCTATGATGCCGATTACATGACGCAAACACCATCGCCCACCATCGTTCATGGTAGATAAACTCTGATACAACTGACATCGGCGCGAGGTCACGTACAGCCCAAAGTTAGAAATGCTTGTTTCCTATTTCAGATTTTACCTATACCTTTACATTCCAGTTAGAAGTCACTTCTCAGAAGTTTCTCATGCTTTCTAAATTTCCTGTTGGTATCAACTGCGTAATGGACAGTTCCTTTACCTATTTCATGCAAACTCTGATACAATTTCTTCTTACAACTATTATATTCTCAATTTGATTTTTAATTCAAGAATTTGACGATTTCCATGTGCAATAATGGTTAGATGTTTCCCACTGGCAAAAATCAACCATCCTTTTTCTATTACCATCAGTTATACTGAATGGTTATGTTTTCCAAATTCTGGAGCCAGATAAGACTCTTCAACTTAGTTTAGTATTGAAGTATCCTAACACTATTTTCATATGCTTTTCAAATACATTAGTGCCATTAATGACTCCGAATATTGTCATTATTCCGAATCCAACTTAGAATTTCTTTTGTCCATCTATGATTGTTTTGTCTTGCCACATTCCTGCTACCATTGATTATCAGAGGATAATGTCAAACCCTCTTGATTCCTCATCTCTTCAAAACATTTTGTTTACAGTCTTGCCATGAAATTCCTAACTTTCCATATTTCTTTCTTTCAATCTACAATCCTTGAATTGCCTTCCAGGCCAATGTCCATGTATCTACTCCACATTTAAAGACTGATATTATATACTGTTCAAATACTTTTTAAGTTTACTGGTTTTCCTCCTTTCAATGTAGCATTCTAACCAAAAGCCACTCCATGTGTGTTTAAATTCTAGAATTAATTTTGATCATAAGGCTTCCGCTGATATTTATTTGTTGCCTAAGATACAAATTCCTATAGATTCCCTGCAATTCTACATTGTCAACTTCTACTTTGTGAACTCAACTGAACTGAATTCAACCGTTACTCTAAAAAGTTTATCTTTGATCCAACTTTAATGCTCTCAGTGGCAAGTCTTTATTCACTGATTGTAATTACATTGTGTTATTAGCAAGGATGAATATATCACCGCAAAATGATAGCTTAAATAGTATTCAGTACTAAAAATGATGTCCCTTTTTTCACAGGATATTATTCTATTTACTTCCTCAAATAGTAATTTAAGAGATATGGTATCTCTCTGACACCTTTTCCTAAGTTGATCCTTTCTTGTATCTCTATGTAACAAAATACTATCGTCAGTTCAAAATGGTTTTGATGTGCTGTAAGTAATTAATTTCAATACAATGATTTGCCAGAGCTTTTTATAGTTACTATATTTAATACAGAATGGTTGGTTGTATTCAGTGTTTCCAATAACTTCTCTTAGTACAAAATAAGATTAATTATGCCAATCATGTTAATAAATAAATAAATAAATAAATAAATAAATAAATAAATAAATAAATAAATAAATAAATAA
>JAFIDM010006943.1:46591780-46616696 GCA_023159025.1 Thereuonema tuberculata | reverse complement strand
TAAATAAATAAATAAATAAATAAATAAATAAATAAATAAATAAATAAGTGGAAACAGTTATCATTCATTACAGTGCCCTTCACAATTTCCAAATCATTAACACTAATTGTCTTGTGCATCAATCTATTGGTCACATTGCCTGATTTTTTAAAAACTTCAATGTTACAATTTATTTAACTTTTTACTGTATTATGTAAAGTTTATGTGCATTAATAAGATGTTAAAAAACCATGATACAACCATCTCTATATCTTCATTTGTCTATATATGAAAACTCATAATCAAAACCATCTTCAACACATGAAACTTCAATATTTCGTCTTTATTTCGAAGACTTTATCAAGATCTCTATTTACAATTAAAATAACTAAAAAATAAATATAAAGGAAGGAGAAAAGTCTTTTTTCTCAATCCTAACAAACTAATATGATAAATTGTACCTCATGTATCAATAAAAACAAGTCTCTAAGAGTTAACAAAGTTTCTTTGAATGTATACAGGAAGTCATTATTGCAAAACAGAAGGTTAAAAGGTATTTTAAAACTTATTGATATTATTCACGTGTTTGTTCACCAATCTTTATTTGTTTTGATTGTTAATTTGTTTTTAATTATTAATTTCACGTTATAAGGTCTCGTTATTTTGTTATCATATTAGTTTGTTAGGATTGAGAAAAAGACTTTTCTCCTTCCTTTATATTTATTTTTTAGCTATTTTAATTGTAAATAGAGATCTTGATAAAGTCTTCGAAATAAAGACGAAATATTGAAGTTTCATGTGATGAAGATGGTTTTGATTATGAGTTTTCGTATATAACCATGATACAACTTTATTTTATGATGGAGCTGCAATATTATTCAATGTAGTTAGGGGATGTTTAGGTGTGTGAGATGATGAGGATTAGTATGTGTCGGTTTTGTGTGTATGTGTATATGGGAAGGGGAAATCCTCACATTTAGATATACAAGGTGATGGCAAATAAACTTGGTCTATTCAGAGCACTCTGTAGCTGTAACCAATAAGCAGATTGATACCAAAATTTGTATACAGACAATTCAAAGGATCCAGAAACGGATTATGTGGAAGGTACTGCGACAAATGGTGCATTTTTTTCCATACAACCACAAGCCACAACCACCAGCTGCTTGCTGCCTACAAGTACCATCAACTCACCTTTGCATTGACTGCTCTTGCAAGAATAAAAGTTGATGTGTCCTGGCTGTGGAACATCCTGTGGAGCGACGAGACACATTTTTATCTTAATGGAACAGTTAACATCCAGAATTGTCACTTTTGGGCCATGGATCAAAAATCCACATGTCCCTGCACTCTCCTAAAATGAATGTTTGGTGTAGATTCACTTCCACATTTATCATCGGACCATTCTTCTTCGAATGTCCTGCGACAGCCCTGACATATCATGGCATGCTCTAGAATTTTGTCGTACCCCAACTTCAACAGCGATACTGCCTTGTGTCCAGGCCCCAGGTACCAAATGCAGTAATCCTTTCCCCCCCCCCCCCCTCCAGGGCTATGGTCAAAATCATGGATTCTTAGCCAAAAAATATCGCAAAAAACTTATATCTTAGCCAAAAAACACCACACAATTTCATAATTAAATATGCCACACACAGTTATTAGCATTTTTTTGGGAGTAAATTCATTTAACAACCAACATCTACTTTTTCCAGTTCTGTTCAAAAATTTAGAAATGATTTAAAAAAAAATCACTCTATGCAAACATTGTAATGCAGAATAGCTCTATGCAGACGGCTAAAGCAAGAATATAGTTTATATAAAATATAGACTTAAGTATAAAAAAAAGTGTAGAAGTAATAGGTTAAATCACATATATATATATATATATATATATATATATTTTTTTTGGTTAAGACCTCAGCCCGGGCCCCATTGACGGCAACATATCACCGATCGTCGAGTGATCATTTCCTATTGCCTTGCCATCATGTTCTCTGGATCTGAATCCATGTAATTTCTGGTTGTGGGGCCATTTAAAGAATATGGTTTATCGTGGAAATGCCGCAAGTCTGCCAGACTTAAAAGGAGTTTATTATGCTACATATGCAAATTATGATGGGGATCAGCTGCATTCAGCAGTTGAACACACTGTTAATAGCTTGCAAATTTTACAACTTTACGATGGGGAACACATCAAGCAATATTCCTTACATTTCTAAACAGTCTGAGCAGCAGGCATGTCCCGTAGAGAACGAATTTTTGATTGTGTTTTTGGTTATTATTGTTTATTTGGTGATTTTTCGTGTATTTTGCTTTAAAGCACTGCCTAGGGGACTTTTTTTGTACAATCCTTTTCTGCATCCTTTCAATAGTCTGTAAACAAATTTGGATGTCAATCCGCTCATTGGTTACAGCTACAGAGTACTCTGAATAGGCCAAGTCTACTTACGATCACTTTGTATATTAATTTTGGAATATTGCTTAATAGGTTATTTGAAGCTGGTGACATCAAATTTTGTGCTGTGGCACTTCAGAAAGTAAGGTTTTCTAAAAATATTAAAAAAATTAATTTGAAAAAGTAAAGCCTTCCATAAATTAGAAAGTATTATTAATATTTTACTTTGCCTTTGAAAATTCCTATTTTGTCTTTTTTTATAAAAAAAAAAAAAAAGAATGAATTAAGTTGCTTCCTCTTTATTAAAATATATTTCTATTTTAATTCAAGAATGTTCAAATAATTATCATATATACTTTAATTATTTCAAAAAAGGTGACTCAAATATGATGTTTTCAATTCCCAAAGGAATCAGATGAGATCAGTTCTTCCTCTTTAAATCGAGACCGAGATTTAAAAGAATAACAGAAACAGCGAATACAAAATAGTCATTAAATCTATATTTAATTACTTTATGAATTGATGAGAACCTTAATTTAGAAAGTTAATGAACCGTAAAGAATTACTTTATGGCTCACGAGAACGTTTACAAAAACTCAGCAGTTTAAAAATTGTAGTTTAGAATTTTCATGCAATCGAATTAGAATTCGTAAATAATTTTTATCATAAAAATCTTAAGTTTTGTTAGTCTGAAAAGTTAACGTAGGATTAGTTCTTAATAATCTTTTTTTTTTGCCAGTAAATTCATTATCAAATCTCAAACTTAATTTTGGTTAAAATTATATGATTAAAAAAAACCAAATAATTACAAATATTCATGAAGAAACCCGAGTTTCACGGTTTTAGAAATGAAACTGAAAGCTAGTACTGAAGTTGATTCCCTCCGCTATGTCCGGTGGCCACAGCTATTCCTGTTAATTATGATTTAATCATTGTCTGTTATGTAAAGAACTTATTAATTATATTTCTGAGTAATCGAATTTTAATCTAAAAAAATATTTCTACTTAAATGACTGAAGCTATAGAATTTTAAATATTAATTTAAAGTCTTATCAAACAGGCTGGGTTGAGAGTAGGAGTCGCCATGAGTTAGCGCTGGTCTGCTGTCGTCAATTTTGATTTAAAAGTTTTCTCGTTGAAAGTTTGTGTTCATTCTCTAATTGAATCAGTTTTCGATGGGGCGTTCTAGGAGTCGAAGCAGATCGCCCAGACATCGTCACCGAAATAAACACAGTAAAAAGCGTTCGCGATCCAGAGACAGAAGCAGCAAAAATCGTCATCGCTCGAGATCACGATCTCACGACAGGACCTCGAAAAGGTTAGGCCTAATTAAGCATTTGGGATGCAACACTTCTATCTCCCGTTTAAACGTTTATATTTGGTTTCGTGCGAGATTAGTTTTGGAGCTATAAAACTTACTTTTTGAATATTCTACGGACTATTATAGCTTGACTTTGAATGAGAAATCATCAGATCTTCCCATTTGGTTTACAATGCAGGCTGGCTTCCTCCCCTTTTTTTTGCTTTCCTCTCTCGTATTATAGCAAGTAATTGGTATCTGAATGACCGATTTGTAGTTTGCCTTAGATACAATTGTTGACCTTTCGTTTGTTGAATTTTTGCATTCACTTTCCATAACGACTCATTTCTTGGGTAGTAAATAGGCCTTTCTGTATTTTAATATAACGAAAAGGCATCGATATAGGAATTTGACTTTGTTATTGGTTATTATTTTCATAAACTTTTTACTTTATAATATGAATTTTCCGTACCAGGTATTAAATAGCTTTTTTTTTTTTTTTTAAAATATCTCATCCAAAACAATATTAGGCCTACTATCAGCTTTTTGTATTTACTGACAACTCTAAGATTCGTACTTGCTTTTCCCCTCTATTTATTTATTTATAATTATTTCTTTAAACCAACATTATTTGCTTTACCTGACTAATATATAATAAGAGCCTAAAGACTCACTTCCGTTATTATTATTTTATTTTTTGTCACGATTTAAATGTTTGCATTTCCTCGATGCTTTGAAACATCGTTTTCTTAAAGCAATAGAAAAAATAAATAAATAAAAAGTTTGTAATTCATTAACTATTTGTTATTCCAAAAATTTTATGTTATTGAAATCATTATAATATTCATGTATACTATGTTAAGCGACTATAGGCCTATGCTAATAGTCTTACAAATATAAAACAAAGATCTGTGATTTCCAGTTGGTAATTGTATCAAAGTGAGCACCTTTGTATTGTTACAGTGGTAAGTAAGTCCTTTTATGTCCCACAACTTCACAAACAGAAGATCTTTAAATGAAAACTAAAGATTAGTCAAAAGAATGTGCCACTCTTTCTCTTAATTTCAGCATTTCAAAAGTTGACAAATAAGAGAACCTTTGACAAATTATCCACTATCATGAGTTCATCAAAGATGCTTTTTGGGAAGGAGTTTTTTTGTCTTATATTTCGTTTTTCACAAGTAATTATCAAAAGAAAATTCACATTGCAAATAATTCAAAGCTGTAGGAATCTTTATTATAACAGAACTTCATCTGTAATTAATCTTTATATAATAAAATTTGTGAGCACTATTGATGAGGTGACTTTTAATGAACTTTTTTTTTCTCTTCCTGCTGTTGGGTTTCTCACTTCCTTTTTAAGCAAATGCTTTTTATCTGTAGATTAATAAAGTATAGGCCTAAATGAATATTTTCATTAGCTAAGTTATTAAAATGTTTTTTCTGGTTAAAGTACAAATGCTATTTTCAAGAATTGTTAAACCAATGGCCTATCATGCAGCTGATTCATCTTGAAATCTCAAATCCCCAAAATGACTTATTACAACTAATCCCCTCCTTAACTTTCATGCTTCTGTATGTTTGTTTTTCTTCCTTTCCATATCTTGTTCTTGATTTGATACTTTGTTTCACTAGCCGAGATGAAAGAAGCAAATTCCCAAGATATCTCCAAAAGATTTGTTAAATTCTAATCCAGATATTTCTTTGATTTCTTAGCTAATGTCAGATTATATTTGAATTTTTGAAACTGCATATTCTTATCTTAAAATATAAATTGCCAGCAGCTGTATCCATTGTGTCGGTGTCTACAATTTGTTTGTCTAAAGGTCACTAACACTTTACAGACTTACATAACTAATGACATTCAATCTACAATGGGCAAAAAGTATCAGAATTACAGAACTAACAACTGATCCTTGTTAAATTGATTGGCTTTCTCTACAGGCCTTAAGTCCAAATTGGATTAAGTTGAGATAATGAAAAAGAAACCCAGTTTCCCCTTGTTACATTGTTGGTTACCTTTAGGACCTTTATAATATATATAGTTTTATACATAACATTCAGTAAAGAAAAAAATAACTAAAATTTTTAAGAAAACTGTAATCAACCATGTCTTTGAAGAATAAACATGATTTTGGGGTCTATGGGTCCCAATGAAAAAGCGAACATTCCTGCATGACACGACCTACTTCAAGTTTTCTTTGTCTAGAGCCAGTGCCTGCTTGACCTTCAACTGTGCATCAAATATTATCAAAGTCTAGTGTGTATTTAGACGAAGTGTGACAGCCACTTTTATTTATGTGGAAATATGGTTCTAACATTTCTTATCTAAATAAAATGTTGAATTTCGAAGATACTTGCTGCCAAAGTGAAAATCGCTAGCCACTGGGTGTTAGCCAGAAATAAAAACAAACTAGGACATCTATTAAATAGTTGGGAAATCTACTCGATACTCGACTTTTATGTGAGACTTAGGGCTGAGTGCACCAAACTTCAATTAACTTTGATGTCTGCAGCGTGGACGTAGCTAAAATTAGTGGGGAGTGTTCCAGAAAATTAGCCTTTGTTTTAAAATTGTGTGAAAGGAAACAAACATGTATAAAAAGAAATTTATCAAGTTTCTGAATAAATTTTCTTTTTATACATGTTTGTTTCCTTTCACACAATTTTAAAACAAAGGTTAAAATTTTTCTGGAGCCGCACCCTCCACCAGAGGCGGATTTACACTTTTGCCGCCCTTTTTCCTGACCCTCCTGTCTGAATATATCACTAGTAAACTATACTGATGTTTAAATTTAGTTTTGAGCTAAGTTACTGATAATTCACAACTCGTCTATTCATTAGAATTTACTTAGAGTATGAAAAAAAGTATGTGTAAACATAATGATGCATTCCTTTCCTTAAGTACACATTCTAAAAATATGTTGTAAAAAGTTGTTTAACAGAAAACTAAACATCAAACTTAATTTAAATAATTGGAATATGTTTCGTATATAACAGTCGCAGAAGATATCTATTAGAAAGTAAATAGAGGTATAACGTAACTGTCAGACAGTCCCACGCCTGAGCACTCCAACGCAACGTCTAACCCCTTCCACTTCAAACCTACGACCACAGTCATCACTTACCTGATTTCCCGGGATATACATTCAAAGCCAAAAATACGCTCTGTTCGTATATACTGTACAGACATCAAAAAGCCAGGAAATGTCTGTTTCTTTTTATGTTTCCGTCATTTTCTGCTTGTAATATGACACTTAATATTTTTGAATATTAATATTATTGAATAGTATAGGATTTTTGTTTTTTTCCTATTTTTTTGCTGCCCTGGGCTATAATCCTTTTAGCCCTTTTGTAAATACGCCTCTGCCCCCCACTAATTTTAGCTAGGTCCACACTGCAGCCTTCAAAGTTAATTGAAATTTGGTGCACTCGGCCATAAATCTTTGGAATGACCGCAAAGGTTCCATAATATTTTGGCATGCAGATGGAAATTACAAAGGTGGTTTTAGACAAGAAAATGTCCGAATAAAGCTACTTCCTCAGTCTATTTAGAAACATTCAAAGTTCAGTTTTTTCACTTCTGTATAGTTTCTTTCACATATATATAAAATATAGCTTAAAAATGCTCGGATTCAAAGTCTGTTGTATTTTAACTTGCGGATCAATTATTTACAAAAATACGTTCAGGCACAATTATCGTTTTCTCTTTCTCTTGTTTAATTGAATTAGTCTAAAATATTTTAGTATTTGTATCTATTATGTTCTCAGTGTTTGGAAAGTATAGCAGATCAAATGAGCTAATGATATTGTTTCCATGCATGACTGTTTTCCTACTTGCATGGTAAACATAAGTATTCTGGGGAAATTTTATGTCTAGTACAAATATTTGGCCTTAGTATGCATTGAGAGGATGAAAGGACCAAAATAAGAAAGATTCTATGTTCACGTGTCTGTGGTGATCAAGATAATTCCTAAACTTGTTATTCTACAAAGCATTAACTTTGTTTTAGGTTGAGACTATTAAAATCTAGGATCCCAAGTGATTTTGATGCTAGTTGGTCCAACAAGTGAGAAATTAAAACCAATATTACACATATTTTAACGCCTCGTTATCACAATGAACTAATAGTCTTGACTGTCTACAATCTATCCCAAATCATTGTAGCGCAAAAGGATCTTTATATAAAAAAAAATAGAAAGGCTTTGAAAGTTGGCACCAATGAAACTTCTTGTTTTTATACATTGTGTTTCATTTCTGAGGGGTTACGTGTATGTAAGTGAAAGAAATATTAATATTAACAAGTGAATGAACTCTACATGTGTGAAGTTTAAAGGTTAGTTTTCAGTTGCTTCATTGTCAACAGGAAATCGGCTGTCTGAGGATAACCATGTATTGTCTTTCTTTTAATAAGACACATTCTTGAGCAACTTTACTGACTTTTTGTGACCTTCAAAAATGATTGGGTTCAATTTGGGTCACCTAAGTTAGAGGCAAATCCAGCTGAAAAAAAAGGCAAATGCTATCTTCCTTCCATTTCATGTTATTTGAAAGTATTACGGTTCTGTCATGGATCATGACCTGCGGGAAATTACTTTGAAAATGCTCGGCAGTTGCTTAGTCATAGTCACCTTAAGTCTTTGTCATTTCATTTGAATAGAAAACAGTTGTCCAGTGTTGTTTTTTTGGAAGAGAGATGTTTTCAATCTTTGTGAAATGATGTGGTTGAGAATACGTTTTTAGTATAAATCAGGCTATAATGTATTTTAAAATAATAGCTTTTTGTATGGAATTAGTATGTTTATTTTAGTAGATTGAATTTCATGTGTTTTAGGTCTCGTAGAAAATCTCATATCTTAGTCATTGACCAGACAGCAACAATTTTTAATTGGAGAGATTTAAACTATTAGTTTTATCATTTTTTTAATAAAGATGATCTTGAGGCTTAAAAATATGATGGTTGATAAGAAAGTTTATAGAGAAATGTCTGAGTCTGCTGTTCCTTAATCTTCTAGAAACATTGAGGATTTGCAAATATCAGAATGGCCTTATTTTCATTCCATGTTGTTTATTTCTAACCGTTATTATTATTTTTAAAAATATCCAATTAGATTATTTATTTGTTACTTATATCTATTTTTGTACAGAAAATGTTCACGTTCAGCGTCAACATCTAGTAGCAGTAATGAAGAATTAGACGAATACGGCCGTGTTAACTTACGGGACTCTAAAAAACGAGACGAAGTAGAGAGGTTAGCAGAAATGGAAAGACAGAGGTAAGATTGTAGAAAAATAGAAAGTAAGTGTAAAGTTTAAGGGATTGGGTGTGCTATTTAGTATCATAAACTTAAAATATTCCAATGTCTTTTTTAAGTATTTATGAGGACTATTCATGCATTTTTTATTAAAATAATAAAATATTAGCACTAAAATGTGTAACAAAAAGAAATTGTTCTATATGTAACAGATAACCGATAACCTTTTACAAACCTTAAAAGCACATTAAAAATCACTTACAAATTTAAGTTTTAAATAGTTCTGGTTATTCGCAACTGCGCTCAATCAAAGATTTTTTAAGTGATTATAAATAAGTTAAGTTAAATTTAAAAATGTACTCGTCCCAGTTTATGCTGACTTACAGATTCTTTTACCTAAGATGGTAATCGTGTATCTTGTTCCATCTGTTTGCCACAAGTGTAATTGCTATCTATAAAACAAATGGTTAAAAAGAAAGGGAAAAAAATGTGCTATTGTTGTTGAACCCATGCTTTTCAAGCTTTAAGTAACTAAACTGATCACATAAGCCTGTTTTACATGAAATGGTTTTATTGCATTTTTCATGTTAAGTTTTTTTTCTTTCTAAAATCTTACTACATTGGCTGTTAATAGTGAACTATTCCCTGTTAATCCAATTCTGGGAAAGCGTTACGAAACTGATAGTACTAGATCAATGATTGCATGCCGTTTTAGTGATATTTTTAAATCAAAATGATTTTTCACTAATTTTTTTTTTTATTATTTGTAAGGTAGTAATTTCATTTTGTATAGCCACAGAAAATGTCTATCTTAATCTTCTTTAAAACAATTAGAATTTATTTCTAATCTCGACAAGTATTGAATATTTTTTTTCCCTTTCTTTCTTTCTGTTAAGAATGATTAGTTTCAATATTGGCAAGTAGGTGGCAAAATAAGAAGAGGGAGCAAATCTCAGGAAACGATGTTAGAATCAGGAAATCCTGATAAAATTTTATGAGCTCTAATTATTTAAATTGATCGTTTGGCTTAGATTTTATAGTAGTAGTGTAATAGTTTTGAAAATGTTTTTATTCTATTTGTGCTTTTAATTACTCTGTTTAATAAAATAGTAAAGGCTTTCTCAACATTTAGGAGTGGATTCATTCATCTTGAAATTTACAGCAGTTAATTCGTTAATTTCAGCCTTTTGTTGTAGAATTTAAGTTTGATGCCCACATTGAAGGTCATTATGTAATCTTACAAAAAGAATGTTAAAGAAATTAAGAAAATATTGTTCAGGTTTTTTTGTAAAGTAAATGGCATTCTAGATTTTTCCTTTTGAGAAGCAGTTTTGCTGACATTACCATTTCATTCAACATTATTAATTATTAAGCTTTTATTGATTTATACTTCTAAGATTAAAACTTGGGAATCATAGAAATTCCGAAGCTACTTCTGTTTGATAAAAAGATGTTCATTTTTGTTCTGATTTTAACAAATAATTTTGCCTAATTCCTTTTTTCTTAAAGGACAAAAAATTATCACTCTTTTAGGCGGCAGAAAGAGCTAGAAGCCAAATTAATTGAAGAAGAAACAGCCAAACGTATTGAGGAAATGGTTGCTAAAAGAGTTGAAGAAGAACTTGAAAAGAGAAAAGATGAAATAGAAGCGGAAGTATTAAGGAGAGTGGAAGAGGCCAAACGAATAATGGAACAACAAATGTTAGCAGAAATGGAGAAAAGGCGGCAAGCAGAATTAGCTGAACAGAGGAAAAAGGAGGTAATGCCACGGAATATCGGATCTCTTTGGAAAAGAGTTGTAACAGTAGATACAGAACAGGAGAAAAAAAGAAGAGACATATCTAGATAGTTAATAGTTTATTTTAATATATTAAATCTATTTCCACTTTAGACTATTTTTTTCCAAAGATTTTTGAAATTAAAAAGAAAAAAAAATATGTAGGAGTTATCCAGTATTATCGTCTTATTTTTCTCCTTTACTGTAGGTTTGTTGTTACAACTCATATTAGATATCAACAAGTATAAGTTACCAAATTTCAAAACTGGAAAAATACAAAAAAAAAAAAACGAAGAAAAATGAAAACTAAATCCCTGTCTTGTTAAGAAAAATTGCTTTCCAAGTGGGCAATATTTAATAAATTTATTTTTATAGATTTATATTACTACTTCATCAAATTATGAGAAGAAAGCATCATAAAGAATAGCATCTTATCATCTGTAAGGCATGTATTTTTATTTTATTTATTTATTTTTTTTTTAAATGTAAATCATCTACCAGTGCTGATTACACTTGTAAGATTCTACATAAATTGGACATCATATTTTCATTTGTCTTTTTCAATTTGCACAATTCCAAGTTCCACTCATAAACTTTTTATGATGATTAGTTACATAGTATTGCTGCTATGCAAATACTTCTGTTAATAACCCACATTGTAAGTAAAAAATACTTTCTTATTGCATTTAAGTTTAAAAAAAATCAAATTAATGTAGATTTGATTTGTGTTGTGCATCAACATCTCTTTGTTTACGTCCTCTCTATATCCTTCATTAAATGGGCTTTTTTCTGTGGCTCTGACTTTTGCAGGAGATGCTCATCTAGAACATTATTAAAATGTTCGATATTTTGATTTCCTATTCTTTTTCGGTTGTTGAAGGCATCACCGTCCCTGTTCACATCTTTCTTTAGAGAATAGGGACCAATATAAGTACACTTGATCCTATTCAAATACTACTGTGATTCAATTATAAATAATGGAAATGATATGTGAAAAAGAAAAAAAAATACACCTTATATTCTGAAGGTAATCACTATTGATCAATATAATTTGATAAAATCTGCAGAATATTGAAAAAATGGATTTTTGTTATCTGTTAATATAATTTAGTATTTAATTTTATTTTTTAATTTTTAAAATGTCAGAGTAAGCAAGCTCCTTTTATTTTATTTATTTACATTTTAACGTAATTATAAAAAAAAAATAATAATAAACTAAAAGCAAAAATTCCTACCTTCAATGTTTATGAAATTTGCTATTTAAAGCTGTAAATAAAATTTTTTGCTTAGAAATACAGTCATCCCGACTTAACGTTTCGTTTCTGTTCCATCCGATAGGAAGTAAGTCGAAACAGCAAAGTTATAGGGGTTTAGGGACTTAACCGTAATTAGTATATTGTCCCAAACACTGTATATTTCACTGATATTGGATTGTTGATAATTATTTTTGATAAAAAAACAAGAACAATAGTAATGATGAAAGAGAGAATAAGAGACTGGTGCTGAATGTTGTTGCTTTAGATTAGAAAAGGAGCTTGTTGTTGTTTCGTTGCTATTGTCATTTTAATGGAAGCAGATCCTTTCATAGCCTCTACGATTTTATACTTATTTTTCAAAATGGCCACCACTGTAGAATGAGACAATCCAAAGTCACTTGGGATCACATTGACAGGCTTTCCATCTTCATGTTGTATTATGACTTGCAACTTCGTTTCAAGGTCAGTTGCCAGCCTCTTTTTCTGTGATTCTTCACAAGTTTTTTGATTGAGCATATAGGGACCGTATTGCACAAAATATATTGAAATGTTTTAGGATAAATAAACAAATAACCTATTTCTCAAACAATAATCAACAGCAGAACTGTCGAAGACGTCCCGATTGCCGACTGCCAAGGGAAGTTACCGCTGAGTGTGCTGTTGCCGCAGCTTATGTATGATACATTATTGCTAAATAGAAAGCTTTTTACTTTACGTTCTCTTGCATCTTGTTCAAAAGCATAGTTGAAAATATTATTTATTTCCTTATGGGATCACGAAGGTATCTTTAAGCGGATGCAAGTCGAGGGATGACTGTAGCGTGAGATTGTTTCTTACAGTAATAGTTGTAGTTCAGTTTCCTAATCTATTTATATATAAAGCTTTTTTTTTTTTTTTTTGGTATTTTAACATGTAGTATCAGGGTTTTTGTGATATCATTTTATTTGAAGTTATTTACTGAATGCAGAGATGTTGTTGAATGAACTATACATTCAAAGCCACCCTTTTCTTATTTTTAATGACAATAGTCATTTTTTTTTTTTTTTTTTTTACTTATTAATGCTTTATATGCATTGATTACATTGATATACAGCCAAATTAGTTTCATTTATATACAAATATATTATATATAAATCTAATGTTTGACTGTGGGGAAACCAGGGATGTTATATATACAAGCTAGTAAGGTAAGATTTTTACTTAATTTGTTATTTAGGTATCTAGAAAAGGACATTTGTAGGTTTCTTTCTTTCTTCAGTCATGAAAATGTTAATTTTTCTTGCCTAATTTGATTTGTTGTGAAGTAGATTTGAATGTATATTTTGTTAATTAAAAAAAAAAAAAAAAAAATGAGTGGAACTTACAATTTTGCTAATTTCTTCATCAAAAATTTTAAAATGTTTATATAGCACAAGTAGCGTGCTATTATTATTATTATTAGTTTGAAGTGAATATTTCATATTTTGCTTCCAAAATACATTAAGGAATATGATGTTTCCTTGTCGTTTCAGTTTCTAATATTGCCATTTTAATATCATGCATGTTCGAACACTTAGCTGATGCAGTCCCAAATCAATGATTCGTAGTTTGTTACTTTTGTTTAATGTAAACATGACACAGAAATGGGATTACGGTTTATGGTATAATCTTAAATTATTAAAAAAAATTCATTGATTTACTGAGATATATTTTGGGACTGAATCAAATAAGGTTTTGTAGGATTTGTTTGGTTTTAATCATCTGAAAACTGCCCACTTGGAAATTCTAGGTTCTCGAGAGAAATTCTATATTAATTTGGGCTTTAAAATATTTGTTGATTGGCCTCAAGACTTGTTGATATCTTTAGGTTCCATTTTAATTTTGCTTTGTAACTCTTAATAACTGTTGATGTTGAATGTTTCTTGAGCTTTTTCTTTAGGTCCCATAAGTGGCGTTTCATCCATGCCAACGACTACTGTGAGTGTTTTTCTTTTATGTGACTGATAATTTTTGTGCAGTGGTTATCAGTAAAATTGAGTAAACTGATGCAATGCATTATGATCACAATTGCTTCCCATTGGTGGAGCACTTATCTGTCGTATGTATTCATTAGTTTACTTGCAGAGTTGAAGGTGGTTGTTGGTATAGAATGTTCAGTGTTTTTAATTTGATTTGGAAGTTTTCAGAAAAATAAGCTAAAGCAAAAAAAAAAAATATTAATTAAAAAAAACAAATTGATTTTTATGTTTTATTTATGAATCACCTGCAACTCTGATGGAAACTAATCCTATTGATCACTTAACAGCCAAAGAGGGAAGGGAATAAGGAAGTATTGAACAATAGGGGGGATGGGAATAACAGGCATCGTATGGATGACGCTGTTATTTTATGCACTGTGAAGACTGAGAGTTGGCAGATTAGGATCCAGAAGTTACAGTGCTCGCTGAGAACAAGGTATTTTCTCTTCTTCTATTCTTTTGTTTTTATCTAGGCGTGCCCTAATAAAAGGGAGGGTTTGGGAAATGATCAAACTTCTTGAGTGAGTTTTGGAAGGGTTACAGAAAACAAGATAAATACAGACATTATAAAAAATAAAATTTTTCAAACATACACACGCACACACACACACAATTATTTTTATTTCCTCTTAAACTATTACAGAAAACCTGAAAATCACTTTTTTTAGTTATTTTTTCTTCCGATCCCTCTTTATCTTAGTTCTGTCTTTCTTTTCTTTTATTTTATTTTCTATTTTTTCTTTTTAATTTTTTATTAAAATAGATATTAATGTTTCTTTTTATTTGTGAAAATCCAAACTGATTTATTATATTTTCTTCTAAGTTTCAAATTTATAATTTTTATAAAAGATAAAACTTCAGTATAAAATTAATATGAGGGGAAGGTTTTAATAAAGGGCAGTTCTACTAAGGTTTGCTAGAATTGTATTTACTATTACACAGAAGCTCGGTTATAACGAATTCTTTTGGATCCAAGAGCTCGAAGATCGCGATTTAACCGAACTTTTCCTACTTCGTGACGTCAAATGTCGTATATCGCACTCTATTATCGCCCATACGATTCCAAATCGATTTAAAATGGTCATTTCGCAATTACCTACATCATTCAGAGCTATGTGAGAGAATTTTATATTTATAAATACATAAATCATTACCTTTCCAACACTTATATTAGCCAAAATCGAGATGGCACCGCCATCTTGGCATCTTGGCAACCGCTTCCTCCAATTGAAAAATATAAAGGGTTAGCAGTATTACCCAGTAAGTATTAATTGTAAGTAGCAAATCGCTAGCAGTTCTCTAAAATCAATTGATTTTAGGCGAAAAAATGGTAAATTTTGCAATTTTACAATTATACACCTTTTCCAAAATAGAATGGGTCCAAAACCAAATCGTGTTATATCCGAATTTGCGATATCAACAACCGCGTTATAACCGAGCTTCAGTGTATTACAACGGGAGAAAAATAAAAGTGTTATTCAGTAGCTTATTTTTATCATTGAGTTAGTGAGAAGTGTAATTGTAAGTTATATTTCACTTATTCACATTACAGATACTTACCAGAAATTTGCTTTATATTTAAGAAATTTTTAAAATGGAAAATTTTTACATATGATAGTGATTGTTCCTGGAATTTATAAAAAGTGGATTTTTTTGTATTAGTTTTAGATTAGAACATTTATTTTTATTCATATTAGATCACAAGCAGTAAGTAATTATACAAAAAATATAAGTAAAAGACAAAAATTACTTATATTAATGAATGTAACTGAACGCACAAAGATTGAACAAGCATGGAAAAGTACACTATGAGCAAATACTGAATTGCATCAAAAGTGGGACGAGTTTTGTGTACGAAAGTAGCAAGGTGATGTTGATGATTCATTGCATCTAAAAGGGAAAAAAATATCAATAGGCAATTCATAGGATGACTAAAACTGAAAGAAATTAACAAAAGTACTAAGTAATGTAATAATAATAATAATATATTATTATTTTAGTGCATTGGTGCCTATTGAAATGACTTGATGATGTTAATTCTTTCATTTTATCCATTCTGTGCAGTCTTTATTCTATCTATTATGTAATTTTTTTGCTTACTTATAAATCTTACATATTTTGCCTCTGAAAATAATTGATATTAAATTATTTTAATCTTTGAATGATTTCAAATAGCAAGCTCTCATTCAAATTAATAATAATAATATTCATTGACATAATAGAAGTTGTTCACCTGAGTGAATAAATATAGTGCTGTTTTCAGAAATAGGTATACCTTTTTATTTTTATTAATTTTTCAAATTGATCGTCTGTAGAATCAAGATCACAGGTTGAGAGTTTATTTACCTGTGTCAGATTTTATGCTGATAATGTAAAGAAAGTAGTACTGTGGTTATGGGAGATGCAAAGGCTTTACAGCTTTAAATAGACAAATTGGAAATAGAATTATTATGTGGTCTGTATAGATGCATAGAGGACTTACTATAGAACATTTGCTAATATTTAATTTAGCTTCCGACGATTTGCTAATATTTCTTTTACTCATGAACTGAAAAGTAGAACCGAACAGAAATTTTCCCTTTAATAGTAGCTCCCTCCAAGATTCTATTTCTTGTGTATTTAAAATTCATAGAGCTTTGTTAACATTTCTGTGGTATACTGATATATACTGTAACCCAGACTCCGTTTGGTTGTGTTCTTGTTTAAGATATTTTTTTGGATGTTTTTAGGAAAACCATAAAAAATGAATTGACATAGAATAATAAGACATACCTGCAATTGATTCTGTTTGATTTTGTCAATTGGTATAACTGAAAGTTAGAAAGACAACAAAATTACCAAAATCATTTAAATACTGGCTTTATCTCCATTGCCAAATTGAAAAGTAGGTAATCGGAAGTAATGCATGATGTCTCAGTTCAGTCAAACAACAAATTATACAGCATTTGCTGTTATATGTTGAATCTTAATTCAGTTTTGGTTTTCTTATTTTTTTCTGTTGTTAAATTTTAGCTTTCCCTTATAACTTTAAAAGATGAACAAAAGTCTTTTTGGCATCGCCCCATTAATAACCTTATTACTTACAGTTGTGCCCTTGCATTCTAACCTTTGTTATATATGTTCTAATTCTTTTTATTCATGTTACATCCATATGTAATGTTAACGAAAATGGAGTGTTGTTCCTGTTTGGGCCATCTTCATATAAATTCATTCAGTTCATCGGTTGCTCAATTTGCCAAATTTCTTTACTTCACTTCTATTTTGGTTGCCTCCAGTATTAAAAGCTATTTTTGAAAGTATGTTTGATAAAAGTCATTGGCAGCAATAGCTGCTTTTGCGCCATTAAACACCCAAACAACAACAACAAAACAATTGGCAGCCATCTGATCTTGCTTTTTGAGAATGTTTGCCGTTTTTTTGCAAGTGGGCTTAGAAATTGCTGCAAAAAATAAAAAAAAGAAAGATTTTATTTTATTTTTATTTTTATTTTATTTTACTGGACTAAAATAAGTATTTTATAAAAATAAAAACCCATTTTTAATTAATATTTTTTTTCTTGCTTATTAATCATTATATACAGGGGTGTCATTTTTATTATTTTTTATTTGATTTCCTCCTATCTGCCATTTTGTTAATCATATACAAAGATAAAGTTATTTCATTAGCAATATGGTAGTTCTAATTAGTATAGTATTTACACTTTGATCCAATCAACTTTTATTTACACAAAATGAAAACTGAATTTTACATTGTTTGTTTTCTCTAAGATGCTTATCTGTGAAATTTAAGCCAAATTGTCTATTAAAATATCTCTTATATGGATAAAGAGAGGAAATTAAAGGCTTCGGAGATACAATGTGAAAATCTACAGATAATTTTATTAATTGCAATATAGATAGTGTTCAGAGAATTACTTATTTTATATAAATAAGTATCTTAATTTTAATTAACTTTTAATTTGAACTCATTTGCATTAAAAGACAAAAAGAATTGTTCTTGAGAAATATTGGTTTCAATATAATATTCTTTTCTTTAAACAGAAATTTATAGTAAGCATATACTTTCGCTGTTATTATTTTTATATATGCTATCAGGATATAGAATAAATAACAATGACTGCACTTTCTATCAGGATGATTCTTTGATAGTTAGAATTGCTTACCATCATAATGTTAAAAACCACAAGAATAGTCCCATGTCTGTGCTAACCAAGAATTGGGATATTTGTGGAATGATTGTCAGGGAAATGAAATAGTACTAATCAAACACATTTGTGTAGCATTGTTATGTATTACTTGTACATTAAGTAAGTGGGCAAGACTTAATAAATATATCAGAAATCAGAAAATTGAATGAAAAATTTTAAAAATTTCAGGCACTTATATTTGAAATACAGCTTTTACACTTTTCAAGGGACTCTGAAAAAAATTGTGTAAATTATGGAAAATGGTTTCCGCATACCAACAACATTAAAATACAATGTTCAGTATATAGAATGATTTGTAATCAATGCTTGGAACTTTCATAACACACAGGACTATATTAAATATTACAGTTATATTTAATTTAATATTTAAATAAATGTTTCAAACGAAACAAGGCACTAGTTCTTTTTTACAAAAGAAGTCTGATATTTTTTACTGTCTATGTCTCAAGTTTTTTTGTTTGTTTCTTTAGTTCATACAGTTATCAAAAATTGAATTTTTTTATACTCACAACAATATTCTGCAATACTACATCACATGGTGAAAGTTAGTGCCAAATGACACTGAAGCCGAACGACGACATCAAGTGTCAAGACAATCAATATAACACATGGATGCCATTATTTTTTTTTTTTATTCTGTTTGGCAGAAACAACGTAAATTGCGGGAAGTTTGGTATTAGGAAAATTGGAAGGAACGAGAGAAAAAATGTTCGCAATTTGCAGGAATGTGTAAAAGTAGGCTCTACTGTAGTTCAACTTTCATTAACATTGCATTTATTAGAACGGAGTCAGAAAGAAAAAGAAAAAAAAAGGAAGAACATGTTAGACAGTTTTACACAAAGATTTGCCGACAGAACTGTAAGAACAGACACCTATAAATTAAGGATAAAAATTGTACGAAAAAAATTACTTTAACAAGAACGATTAGAAAGTTATAGCACTCTCTAATTTGGACGATGATTATCAATTATATTGTGGTTGCTAATTAAATGAAACATATGATTTATTCTCTCAAAAATAATTCAATTTCTAAAATTTAGTAGGAATTGGTAAAGAAAGATGGTGGAAAGAGAGAGACTATTGAAAACACTGAAGGTTGTTTATTCTCTATAATAATTTCTAGGTTGTAATTTATACATAGTAGAAATACATATTGTTTAAAATAATTCAACAATTCTGTATAGTTCAGATTAATTAAAACTTCTTAATAAAGTTTTATGAATCATAATCATCAAAAAGAAAATTTGTTTATTAAACCTTACTAGAGTTAAAATTAATACATAAAACAAGCAAAGGTTTTTTTCTTTGTTTTTTTTTTTATTATTATTATTTTAGTCAACCTAGCAAAGAGATAATAGAAAATACGACTTTTAAAATGTTTAAGTATATTCTTATTGATTTATTTATTAATGTTCTTTACATCTTTTCATAAAAATATTTTTGTTCATTTTTTTTTTTTTTTATGGTTTAGTGTATTAGAATTGTTAATTCAATCAAATTCAGTTTTCAGTAATTGATGTAATTGTTAACATTTACTTCTAAGCTACGGAATTAAAATTCACAATTTTTACTTATTTCTTTTTTAAAATCTAATAAGGGGAAAAACAAGTAGAATTGCCCTGGATTTTCTGTATGTGTTGCTGTGAAATTTATAAGAATTTAGCATTTTAACTCTTTGACATAAGATTGACCTTTTTTTTTTTTTTTTTTATCATTTATCCTTTATAATACATTTATAATATGTATCCCCTTGGTGACTATTTTTTTTTTCTTTCTTTCTTTCTTTTATTATTATTTATTTTCAAGATCCCCCCACCCCCACAAAAAAATCAGTTGATTTCCTTTTATTAAACAGTATCCAAACATAACATTTCATTTTACCTTCCTAGATTCATTATTTCATTTTCTTAGTTGTCATAGTGCTTACTAAAAATATTGAACATTACCAGGTGGGTTAGAAAACTAAGAGACTTGACATATTTAAATAAATATATTTTGTATAAGTTTAGTTTATTTCTAGTGTTTTATTTAAAATAACCGTCTTTCTAATTAACTGAAAATCGATTTGTTTATTCATTTTCAAATGTTCAGTTATTGTTTAATGAATTATATGTCTTACTTTATTATTTAAACATCGCAGTAACACTGGTTAAGTTTGTTGTCTTTGTTGCTCTTCGTCGTACTAGTGTAAACGGAGATTCTAATTAAAGAGTAGAGTTAGATTTGATGGTGAGGGAATCTCTTCGTAGGTCAACTTTCAAGTGCAATCATTGTTTATTGAGATGTTGGGAAAGAAATTATAAAACTTGTTAGGCATTAATATCTGGGATTTTTTTTAATTGCTAATTTTCCAGATTTATTTATATTTGTTATTCATTTTTGTAGGAAGAAGATAGGAAAAAACGAGAAGAATTGGAAAAAATTTTAGAGGAGAATAATCGCAAAATAGAAGATGCCCAGAGAAAGCTGGTTAGTATTTATAAAGTGTTGTTTCAGAGTAAATTTAATTTATAGAAGAGTTAAAGAATCTGTACTTACTAATAAATAGAAGCTCGGAAATAATTTAAGTAAGGTAATAAATAGAAGCTCGGAAATAATTTAAGTAAGGAATTGAACAGTTTCTCTGTTCTATAATGTGTTAATATGAGAAGATATTCAAATTCATATTTCTCTTCATCCAGTGAGCTGAATATGCTATCTCTACTTGAGTTCTCGAGGCAGTGAGGTGCAAGTTAACCTTCTGCTGTTTAATTATGACATCTGTAACTATAGAACCTGTATAACTTATTACTATCTTGGCTGTAATGCTATACCTGAGTATCAACATTTTTATTTTTATGTTTTTGATACAGCTTAATTTTACATTTACTGCTCTATCTGAAACTCATGCCCAAAATTACTCAAATTCTGATTTCTTTCATCTACACTTTCTTAAATAGCTTTCAAATGTTTGTTCAAATCGTTGTAGAATGTTAAGGCACAGTTCCTTTGGCGCGTCTCGATGCCTGTGACAATGCTTCTAGGAAGTCCCCTCCACTCCCTATATTAGGTGGCCATTGTTTTTCAATGGAGGGTAAGTAAATCAACTGTCTTTAGAGGCTTCAATCACCCTCCGTCCCATGCTTCAGGACAAGGAAATCGGTGGAAGCGAAAAGAGACCAGTGGTTTGCGACTTCTGAGCTAGTTTCTCTAGCTTTCTGTAGCAATAATAACGAAATAACTGTTTACGTTTTCTTAGAAAAATGATTTTGTATTAAATGATTCAGCTGTATTATTTGAGGTTACAGATACTAAAAGGAGCTTCAAATTAGTTCTTTGAACATGAGCAGTATTTTAAATTCACAAATATCTGCTGGTTTACATTCTATTTAAAAATCCCGCTGAAGACAAAAGCTTGAATTCCAGTGAATTATAATTTATTTTCTTGAAATTTAAAAGCCTTGAAATTTTTTATTATTATTATTATCACTCAAAACTAAAGCATCCATTTTTTTTGGTTAACGTTTTGTAAACATTGTTATCAATTTTTAATCTTTAACATATTTTCTTCAAAAAATTATAATATTGTTAAACTGAGTTTAAATTCTTTGTTAATATTTTCTATATATAAAAATCTAAGCAACCAATCATTTTGAAGTGAAAAAGAATCAAAATTAACTAATGAAAGGGTCTCTGAATACTTTAGGCTTAACTTGCTATTTAAACTCAGCACTTAGTGCACCTCACCACCCCGGGAAACTCGGCAGTGAATGGGTTAAATTTGTAGTTAACTACACTGGTCGAAATCAGTTGGCCCAGTTTTCAATTTACTCTCATGCACTATCAATAAAACAGTATGCACTTTTGTTCCTGTGCACATTCCTCACATTGTACAATTCGTTAATTATAGTGCTGACAATTTCAGAAAGTTAAGTTTCAACACAATGCTGTTAAATTAAATTTCAGTTTTAAATTTAAGTTGATGCACAATTACAACTCAGTTAAATTTTTGGGGCCCCAAGCACCACATTATCCAATTACCAGTGAAGTTAAGATACTATCAGGTTAGCTATTTAATTCCACTTTAGTTGTTAAGATTTATTTTGTTTTCCATTTCAACTGAATGATCTTTTAACATTGATTTTTCGAAATTATTGACTTACTGTAAGTTATACAATCAGAAGAAGACATTGCAGAGTACAGATTCTCTGATGGTCTTTAGTTGGTTGTAGTTTAACCAATTTAGTGGTACCTTGGAGAGTTCAAATTTATTTTTTATTGTAAAATTTAGATTAAAATGTTGTTTGATTTAGTATTTTTTATTTTTACTTAAAGTAATCTTTGCATTTTTTTTTATTTATTAGGCTGAAGAAAGATTGCAAATGGTGGAAGAACAGCGTAGAATAGACGAGGAAAGACAAAGGTTGCAAAAAGAACAAGAAAAAAGAGTTAAAGAGGAACAAATGAAAATTCTTAACAAAGGGAAAACACGACCAAAGCTTTCCTTCAGTCTTAAACCTGCAACCTGAGCGAATATTGAAATCTCTCAAGTTTTGCAGTTTATCAGTGGTGATTAATTTTTGTTTCACCATTAAATGCATTGATGAACACAATGTCTATCATTTTCCATCATTGGAAATTCTTAGTAATGTTATTCGTGGTGTACATACTCAGTTCATTAAAAGACAGATGCCTGAATCATTTACTTCGAAAGAAATCATAGATTTTAATTAATTGTTATTACTATCAAAAATTGCCCCTCCCAATCCCTCTGATCTATTTCTTCTTACCCCTATCCCTTCTTTCTTTCAATTTAGAATATTTTGTAGAGCTCTTTTGAAGTATAAATCATTTTGTTTTCTAGAATCACTTTGCCACGCTTTTTAAGTTTCTTGAAATATTCTTTTGCAAGTATTGTACTCATTATTTTTCTAAGATTTTGTAGTGCACCGATTTATTTCAAGTAAATTGTTGTTGGTTATTACGTATATTAATTACCTTACCCTAATTTATAAAATAAATACTAATTGCTAGGTTGTGTAAGGTGATATTTAGGAAGTGTCACAAACAATGTTTTTTTTTTCATTGAAAAGTGTTAATGTTATTTTAAATGGAAAGAGATATCTGGCAAACTGTCAGTGAAGCAGAAAATTATTATAAGTTTTTCCTTAGTTTCGCTGTAAAATTAGAATTTGATGTGACAGAAAGTGAAGCATCTTTAAGTTTAGACAGAGTTTTAATAACTCAGATCAAGTACAAATTATTTATAGACCATGTGCATTTGATATATTCATTTACAAATTCTAAATATCGAGTAATATAGTGAAGGTAAGTAACTCCCCCATTTATCAGTTATACTGATCATTTGGATTGTACTAAGTCTTGCTCACTATGAAATAAGACGTCTGGGATAAACTTTAGTAATATTTAAACAAAGTAATGACGAGTTGATAATTTCTTGTTTATAATTCATTTTTTTTTTAACTTGACGAATAATTGTAAGTTTATGTAAAAAATAATTCTTTAGTTGGTGTTGCCATGCAGTGTTTTTACCACTGATTCTTTACATTTCATATTTGAAAGTTAGTAAAGATAATTATGAAGGTACTCTTAAAAAAAAATAAGAAAGGGAAGTGTATTGCATTCAAATCATTGTCTGAAACTACTCATGTATGCTTTCCTGTAAGATAAATTCTCATTAATTATGAATAATTGTTATTATTTACAGTTATTAGTTTGAAGAATGGGTTAGTTGTGAGCTGATATTTATAAAATTTAATTCTTGTAAAAAAAATTATAGAAAAAGCATATTTAGAGTAAAATTTTATTTGGTAAGTATAAGCTATTTGATATGTCTTTTGCCAAAGCTTTAGAAGGGCCTTTTTTAATATTTTAGTATTTTTTTTTTTTAAGCCAAACATTTATTGCTTTTATAAAAAAAAAAAAAAAATGTCTAATTTCAATATTATCACTGATAAAATGATTCGTTTTTCTAAGACAAAATAACTGTAATTTTTGAGATTAATTCAAAATAATTATTCAAAATAAAAAAGGCAATTTTGATAAAGAAATATGTTGATTTGGTTTGAGTCATTCTAAATAGTAAACTTTTAAAACTAGATTTTAAGCCGAAATATTTTTAAGCATTAAAAAAATAAAATAAATAAAAAAACAGAATTTGCATATCATTAAGATTGTATAAATACAAATATGATCGATTTATTTAACCCAGTTGAAGTTAAGCTAAATAAAATGATTTATAAAAACATTGTTATCATGGATGTTTTTACTATTTTTCAATCATGAATAAAGACAGAAGTTGTTCCTAGATATTTTGATAGTTATATCATAGTAATGGAAAAGATACTCATTTTTTATTAATGTGTCTGTTAAGTTTCCCCACGTACATCTGCATATTTTATATTTAAGCAGTAGAAGAACTAATAATTTATCTATGAACTTAATTTCAAAGTAACAAAGATACAAATGTTTCAAAATAAGTAAAAGCCCTGATGAGTATAAACCCATTCATTGCGTATAGACCCCGAGCTCTAACATTAAGCTAGAATTTTCCAACTTGAATATGAACCAAAGATGCATTACATATGGGCTGTTTAATTTTAATAGTTACACAAACATAGCATTTTTAAGTAAAATATGAGATTGTCTTGGGTTTCCTCTCCACTTAGTTCAAAACAATAATACATATGATGTTCCAATTGACTAATTTTGATTTTTGATTTTTTTTATATATACAGGGTGTTTCAAAA
>JAFIDM010006943.1:46532073-46591380 GCA_023159025.1 Thereuonema tuberculata | reverse complement strand
ATACATACCTGAAATTATGCCGTGTATTTTTGAAACACCCTGTATAACTTCTACATTTTAAGTTCCTAACTTGACATTGAAGAATTGGAATAGTTGATTGATATTTAAGCTTTATTTCATAAATTATAAGATAAGTTTTCAATAATGATGAAGCATCAGATATTGAAACAGATGATATCCTGTACAATTGAAGCATGTCTGAAAACTTAGTACAGCCAAGTGATATTAAATTTGCACATTACTTGGTAGCAAAAATAGCAAAACGCAGCATCAAATACCATTCAGTATTATTAGAAAAATTGAAGCTTTCTTCATTTTACTAATAAGGAGACGACACACCCTGTATACACAGAAATTGATTCTCTTTTGTGAGATGAAAGTATATATGAAATGCTTCAAAAATATATATATGGGTTTGGGATCTACCCCAATGATTTCAAGAATTGTTTTCATTGAATTTCCTCTATTAGTGCAAACGTCAAAGTACAAGAAGAATGCAGTTGTTGGCAATGGCTGTAGTGATAAGGTGACAAACTCTAATATTGAACATAAAAAGGGATAATGAAATTGCAAATTTCATTACTGGGATTGAATCTGCTGCGTACTTGCATTTTTTTTTTTTTTTTTTTTTTGCTTTATGTATACAAGGATGGTTTAAGGTTAGCCAAGAATTTTATTTCTGTAGAGGAAATGGAAAATCCGACAAGTACCACACTATGTCAGTTCTTCAAAGTATTCCCCTTGAGTATTCAGATACAGCTGCCATCGTTGAAATGATACATCCATGTTTTATCACACCTGATGATTAATTGCAGAAATTCATCACATTCGGCTCAAAACAGATTTAGGAGCTGTTCACAGATCATCATGCATGTCCACTTCTGATCAAATGTTAGCTGTCGGGAGCCCTTCTTGCACAGACTTTGTGGATAGAGTAAGTGCTCATGAATGATCGTCTCCCTACTACTGACACTGATATTCACCTCGGCTACAATGACGTGCACTGTTACTCGACTTTTCTTAAGGATGACTTGCTTACATATGAGATATTCACTGGTGTGGCGGCAGACGGACAAATCTGTTCATTTGTAACCAGCTCTTGTCCTTCACCAAACTGTTCACACCATTCATACACTCTTGGCTGTGACAGCATTTGTTCCCTATACTGTGCTTTGCAATCTTCTCAAAATCTCAGGTGGTTTAACATTCCCCTTCACAAGAAATTTGATTATGCACTGCTGTTCCACAGCTACAGACACTGTGCTTGCTGCCATGTTCGTTGCAACTGCTGCTCATGCGCCAAATATGTAATGCCAGGTGCAGGATACTCACAAAAGATTTCGTTGCATCCTCTGCAAGATGTATCATTCTATAGTTATTCAAGGACCTTTGTTCTTAAAAAATTGATGGTCAATCTTGAGCCACCCATATATATATAATATACTGTCCGGCCACTTTATTAGGTACACCTACCTAGTAGGGTGTTCAGCCTTCAAAATAACCTGAATTCGTCGAGGCATGGATTCCTCAAGATGCTGAAAACGTTGTTGAGATATTGTGTATTGAGTGTGTCACGCAGTTCCTGAAGATTTGATGGAGGTGTAGGCCTGGTTCCAGCTCATCCCACAAATTTTCAAACGAGCCGAGATCCGGAGACTGAGCGGGTCACTGCAGCAAGGAAAAGTCATCACCATCCCATTGTGATGCGGGCTTTGTGCAACGACTCATTATCCTGCTGGAAGTAGCCATCGTCATGAGGATAAACTGTTAACATGTACGGTTGCACTTCATCGGCTAAGATGTTTGGGTACACTAACATTGTGACATGCCTCCAGAAGTATCAATGGACCCAAAAGATCCCCCACACCATGACACTGCCCCCACCGACTTGAAGAGTTGTCTCAAGTGAGACACGACGAGTCCAGACATTCATGCACACTGCAAGGGTGTACCTAATAAAATGGCTGGACAGTTCATTGTTTAACTTTTTTTTACTTCATTTCTTTTTTATCTTTGGTTTTATTTTTTTTTTCTTGAAGTAATATACTTTCTATGTTGTTACTTTACTTTTATTACTTATTGCTTTTTTTTTCTTTAACTTACGTTAAAACATTTTCTTATTTTTTAAATTATTAATGTAAGACAGAAAATAACTACAATTAGAAATGTACGGTATGCGCCAAAACAAACGATATTGAAAGTCACAAGCCTTTGTTGTTCATCTGCACAACATGATGACTTCATCGAACATCGTAGTGGAAACATGACGGTATGCTTAGATAGATGTTCACATTTTCCTCCATGGAGGAAAATTTTTACTGTGAAGCATTATTTTCGGTCATAGGGACTTAAATGTTCAAATGAACCAAGTTTGTTATACGTTGGAAATGCATTTTGAGAACTATTTCAAAAAAACCACCACCCATAAACATGGTTTTGTTGGCTCTCATTAAAAAATTTCGTTTTGACTGGCAGTGTTCTGACAACACAAAGGCTGCTCATGACGTCCAGTTAGTGACAACAAATGTGAATCGAGGAAGGCTCCTCGAACAGGTGTTACAGTTGCCTAAATGAAGTCACTAGCGAACATCCTTAAAAAGGAATCTTAGTCTAACATTTACTAGATGAATGTTCAAGGAAATTGGTGCATTTGCCTAAAAGATACAGACCAGACAACATCTGAGCAATGACAACAATGGCGCGAGAATTGTTGACTGTTCGACGATGTTAGCGATGGCATATGATAATGAAGCTTTTCTGGCAAATGTCTAGTATTCTGATGAAAGCCATATTTATTTGAATGGATTATCAATAGACAGACCACCCGCTTTCTGGTATATCAATAACCAGACATTTTGGAGAAACCCCCTCCATAGTGAGAATGTAACATTATGGTGTGCGGAGTCTGCAAACGGCATCTTGGACCCTTTTGTTGAGGATGATCATTGCAATCCTGTGACTGTGAACTAGGTGCGGTACAGAGAAAACATTTCTGGGGATCTCATCGGATTCTGCCATGCATGTAACTTGCCACTTTTTATGCACTGGTTCCTGCAGGATGGGGCTACTTGCCAAAAACTAGGGACACGATTCAGTTGGTTCATGCGAATTTTGGTAATCGTGTTTCCCGTGAAACAGCCTTTCCATATCCATCTCATTCACACCACCGGACTTACATTTGAGGTATGCTGAAAAAAGCCATTTTCTGAGAGAACCACCGGCAACCATTGGTGACTTGAATCAAAAGATTATGACATGCATCAGAGGAATGAAACAAACTCTCTTCAAAAGCATGTTTGAGAATCTACATGAGCATTACGAGTACTGCCTGCGACTCAACGAGCAGCATATCGAACATGTGCTATGCCTCAGAAAATGTTGAGATTGACTTCCATGTACCACAATCTTCATCTACTATTTATATGCTGTATGTCACGGAAACCTTTTTTGAACATAAATATTTCAGTATCATTTGTTTTGGCACATACTGTATAAATATAAATACCTTACCTTTTTAATAAAAATACCTGTGGTTGTTAATTTAGAAAATTAAAATGTAATAAAAGTATAGATGAAATCATTTTTTGATATCTAATTGAATTTAATTTGTGAACATTCATTTCATATTTTTATTTAATATTCAAACTTTTGGAATCATGGGTTAATATGCAAAGTTCGCAAAATCTTAAAGTATTTTTTTTTATTAGAAATAATCTTCAGATTTCATATCTATTTTTTTTTTCATTTAGGTTCAAATTTAATGTAAACATAAACTCATAGAAAGTACATTAATATAAGAAAGGAGAAAAAAATACAGAAGAACTCCGGTAATCCGAACCCCGCAAATCTGAAATTTCTTATAATCCGAACAGAATCTGTGATGCAGAAAAAAATTTAAATCTCCCTTGCAATGTACAGGAAGTACAGTATTTAATCATAGCATTGTACATATTAAGAAAACAGTTTTTAAGCTAGTATTTAGCGGAATGCAACATCACTACAGTATTTTAATTTACATACCTGTATTTTAATGAACTGGATAACTAATTTTTCAATTTTTCCACGATTTGTTTTCCAGTCACTGATAGTGGCTTTCCCTACACCAAATTCAATAGCTAATTTTGTAGCACTTTTACCTTGTCCAGTCGCTTGAGAACTTCCATGTTTTTCTTTTAATGTACACGAGCTATGTTTCCGTTGCTTATCATTTTACTTTACGATGTTACAACAACGAAACAGTAGATTTGTATTCACTTAATTTAAAATTAAAAATGATAAATACGTAACTATAACTCGTCACGATTTACTCTGTACTGTAGGCTATTGGTAACAAAAGCCAACCGAAAAGTAAGCAACGCTATGCCGTACTGCAGAAACTGCTACTGTTCACGTGTTCGGCAACTGCCTTTTCACAGTGCAAGCAATCACTGCGCTGTCTTTTCCTCGCCCCCACAAGGTCAAACAACCCTCATTCTTCTGTTTCACCGTTATGCTACATTGCCAAGTTGGAGCTAGTACCATAGCTGTAACTGTACTGTATAGGCCTACCATGTAGAGCACTAATATGTTTTTATGGATAATCTGAACATTTCCGAACCGAACAGACCACAGCCCCCATTAGTTCGGATTTCAGGGTTCTACTGTAAGTTTAATTAAAATTAACTGATCTATTTACTTCTAATTAAAGAAATTATTAATGTTTAATTATATTACTAATGTAAGCCAAAAAATACAATACAAATAATAAAAGAAACTGCAATCAACAGAAGGAAAAGGAAAAAAAAAAAAACATGCAGCTGATTTGATTCCAATAACTTTGCTATGCCTTACCATTGCACCACTGATTACAATTGTGTTGTCCTCTCAGTCATGAAAGTTAACCTAGTAGTGAAACTACAATAAAAATAATATAAAGTATCTCAAAATCGATGGGAGTGTTATCTCTCAAACCCATGTATATTTTTACTCAACGTGAATTTTTCCACTGTTACGTGCCATTTTCCTACTGTTATACTTCCATTTCCCAGGTTTTCTTTTCTTTTTGCCTTTATTTATCTGAATTTCTTCATTTTCGTCGTTAAGAGGTGCTACATCTACTTCAACTTCAGACATCTGGCTTGAAAAAGTTAGATAAGAAAGCTGTCCTGTTACTTTGGAATACAGTGGCCAATCAGTCGAGGTTTTTCCCCGTATTTCACTAAACATATATCGAGGGTCTCAAGCCAAAAGGTTCTATGTGCGTTTTGTCATTTTCTTGCCCGTAGAACTTTCCGGCACCGAGAAAGCTCAAAGAAGTAAAAGAAGTGAAAATAGAACCTTTTGGAATAATCAGCTGATAGGCTAGAACTAGTTTTTCAAACAAAATCTTTTCGCACACGACAGATATCGCCAAAATAAACCGTTTAGCACACAGAACTAAAGTTTATCAAAAGTGCACATAGAACCTTTTGGCTTGGGACCCTCGATATGTCTCTTACGATTATTTATATTTCCATGTTAAATTTAGGCGATCGCCTGGGGCCCTGTGGCTGGATGAGGATTTTTTTTTTCCGTTATTATTTGCTGTAATATCAAATTTCTATTCATCCATAAAAGTTTTGTGATTATTTTCTTTGTTTAAAATTTGGCTTGCTCCAAGAAAGCCCATGACTAATGAGCTGTAGATAATCAAAAAATATGTAATTTTAGAAAGTGTCTGTAAAGCTGAGATTCCATTGCGGGCGTTGGACGCAGACCGGTTGGCGAAGTTGCAGTTTCCCTTTAGGCCACAAGAATGAGGTTAGCGCGAGCAATAGAGAGGGTGTAGCTCTTGAAGCTGTTGAAACAGCTTTTCAACAGCGTCGCTTTAGCCCAAGGCAAGGAGGGTGATATGCTTTTCCCGCGTTTTTCAGTCGTAATGGATTCTTTTGCTCTGGCAACAATATTTTTCTTGCGCAAGCAAGCCAAAAGAGAATCTATAATTGCATTAATCTCTGATCGGCCCAAAAGAAAAAAAAAATATAATTTACAAAAGAAGTAACATGGAAGGATATTACAACAATTTAATTACGAGGCATCTATTAGATGAAAAATGTGGCTTTCTTTATGTGACTTCCCAATAGAAATTATATTTTATAGGAAAGGAAAGAAATTTAATTTTAATTGAAAACGTTACATTAAAACTTTAATTCTAATGAAATTTATAAAAATTTAAACACACTAAAAAGCTAATATTTTAAAATATATTTAATCCAAGCTACCATGAAATAATTTTATAATCTTCCTTATCACTTCTTTTTAAGTATTTAGGTTTTCTTTGAATATTCCAGTATGATTCTATTTCTCAAATTTAAATTGAAATTAATTTTTAAAAAAAATAGAAAGTTTTATTGTATTAGTCCATTATAATACTAAAAAAAAAAATCAATTTCTCAAACAGAAATTCATATCATAATTAAATTGTCCTGAATATTAACTTAAAAGTCAAACATATTTTCGAAACAATAAGTTTAAAGAAATTACAATAATAATACATGATTTATACCAATAAATTCAATAAAATAACCTATATTTTAATTGAATTTCCTTATTTTTATAAATTTCTATAATAAGTGTCAACTTATATTTACTTTGTTTTCAAAAAAAGAATTCAAAGCACGATTTATTTCGATATTTTGGCTATGTTCAGCTACACAAACTAGACTCAGCAGTCGCCAGCAGCCGGCCTATACTGGTCTCCCTTCCAGTCATCCAGCGTCTGTACTTTGCGGTTGGGAGAAGCACGGCTTTAGTACCCTCATTCACAACAAAAGCCTACCGTCCCTATTGTAAATTCAAGGATTGTGGCTGTAAGGGGTGGAGAGGGCTGTAATTGAGGTCAGAGTCGACTGCGAACGTCTGCAAGTGCTGAAATGAAGGCAAGAATAACACATGTTCCAGCTATTCCCCAGAGACAAGCTTCAAGGAACTATAGACCATGCCATTTTACTCCATACCATTCCAGGACATTTTGCATATGAATAGTTCACGTATTGACCTTAATTTCAATTAAAGGTTATGCTTGCTCGTCTTGATATTTTTATTTTTTTTTTGCACACCAACGCCACCTTGTTGCACTCAAAATAATTTTTTTTTATTATTCACAAAAGTACCCATCCATTTCGTTGTGATCCGTTGAGTAGATCCTTTTCTACATCGCTCTTGAGTACTGTCAGTTTAATTATAACCACCAGTACTTCTGTCTACTTTCATTTCAGAAAAGGCTATTAAATTATATGGTGTGCAGAATGTATTGCTTCTGTGCCAGTGAATGTGCTCCTATTTAGCATGAAAATTCAACTTAATTGGCTGAGCCACTATTAACTAAAACATTTCTTGTCTTTCTATAAGTGTATCATGCTAAAATGGTTGGACCGATTTCCTTAATCTTTGGTGCAATTCTTCTTATTAGACCACTGTTTGGGAGGCCCAGCACCTCAAATGGTAGAAGGAAGCCAGATTCAGTGGTCCGAAACTTTTCCTACAAAAATAGGCTTAAAAATTGACCTGGCCTCCATATTAGATCTTGATAGCCCAAGATTTCTTAATTTAGGCTATACCTCGGCTCCTCTCATCTGAGATTGTTTTTTTGTTTTGTTCTATCGTTGAATGTTATTAGGTCTATTTGGTTAGTCCCTAACAGATTTCTTGAAGAAATCCTCTTTTTGGAGCAAAATTTAAATACTTAAGTATCGCCGTTATCCCAAATCAATATTTATTTTTTTTACAGGCGAATCCCAATTTCATAGAGATTTTGTTGCTATTGAACCGTTTTTCTCCTCTTATAAATGATAAAAATATAGTAAGCTGTCTTTGAAAAAAAAAAAAAATTTTTAATAAAAGTAAACATTACTTTGATTAAAAAGTGAGTATATAAATGGTTATTAAATTTTAATATGGTAATGAAGGCATACAAATTATAAATACGTAAACCAATTGTTTTTGCGTGTATTAGTACTCTTAATTCTTAATTAAAAAGTACCTTTTTTCATAGCATTCACAATCTGGGTAGTAAGAATGTCATGTTAAATTCCACACCTTTGATAGTGGCCTTTAGTTGTTTCATGCACTTGTTTCTTGCAACACAACAAGAGAATTACAGTGATTTATCTATTTGAAGAACGTTTCCATTCGTAGGAAGGCCTGGCCTTTCACAAAGGTCATTTCTCCAAACCAGAATATGAACAATTTGCTTGGCTTATTTGTAAACTTGATCGTCTTTGCTAAGATTGTATGATGCTATCAAGGAACCATGTCTACAGAAGTTCACAAGTATCTACATCAGTTTCTTTCCCCAGATGCAGCAATAGATTAGTGTACAAAAAAATAGTTCTAATAGCAAATCTAGCAGGACAAGTTATTTTGGCCACTCAACCGTGATGATTCAAAACCTAAGTAACTAATTTAAGATAAAACAACATTGCACAGCCCTAACGTCAAGATCGCCAACATTTCATGTTTTTTCACATATTTAAGTAACCCGGAAGAGATATAATTGAAACGAATTGAATCTGCTTCCAAATGCAAAATTTTAGTTAAATTTAAAAATATAGAAACTATACTGGCACTAACCTTAATCTAAAACTTTAAATAACCACGACGTTTCAATGAAGCCGGCTCTGGCTATTGCGGGGATTGGTATAGCCTGCAAGCCACAGAATAACATGATATCTTTCTTAAATAGAAGGCATTCTAATGTAGATAATAGATTAAGTACTCGAGATTCCATTTATGGGATTAGATGTAAATCCTCTGTTAGAGGCAATAATAGTTGTTTATATGTAGGCATTCCAAAAGGGAATTGAGTGTGCGCCTAAAGGAACACGATTCTGCTGTAAGAAATGCTAATCTGTCTTACAGTACTGTCCTTCACTGCCAGCGAACGGGTCATTCGCTCGACTTAGGACAGGTAGAGATTCTTGGGGTACGTAAAAATAAATATTTGCGTATTTTTTATGAATCTTGCATGATAAGATTGTTAGGTAGCTATAATCAGGACCTTTCTACTTCAAATGTGTTGGAATACGGGCTTTGATAATTGTGTTAGTTCCTTTAAATAAATTTCCTAATAGTTTTTTCCATTTGATTGTATTTGAAACCTTCGCAGACGACCACTTCCTGTGCGTATTTAAAGCATCTGTCGCCAGGAGGCGTTTTTATTAAAATGGGAATGGCCATTCCTTTCTGTTTTACAATCTCAGATAAGGAAAGTTTTTCGTTAAATATGACTCGTTCCACTTGAAAAGGGGGCTTAATCCATGAAGCTCTGAAACGTCGTGGTTATTTAAAGTTTTAGATTAAGGTTAGTGCCAGTATAGTTTCTATATTTTTAATTTATGATGGTTAGGCACGTTAATTTTGTTGTATTTAGTTAAATTTATTTAGCAGATTTTATTGTAATATTTATGCTGTCAAATAATAATCTTTTAGGCAAAAATAGTTCATTTTTCGTTGTTTCTAAATCTTTAAATACAGGGTTCTACAAATGATTGGAGTGGTTTTATGATTGTACTGTTGCTGTATTATTGAACATATCATCAAAAAAATTGTATAGAGACATATAGAAACTCTCCAAGTTTTTGTTCCATTTTAAAGATGATCGATGCGTGCAGCACTAGTGACTCTCCACACATCAACTCTGTAATCAAGTTCGACCCACACTTGATTGAAGCATGTCCCTGTCAATTCCAGCAAAAGCATCGCAGATGCGAGTCTGCAGTTGTGACAGATCAGCCAGTAATAGTGGCACAAACACTGTATCTTTCACATATCTCCATAAAAAAAAGTCACAAGCGGTTAAGTCGGGAGTGTGGAGGCCAGAGACAGACAGAATGGACTTCATCTTCCAACAAGATGGTGCTCGGCCACATTTACATCATGACGTTCGTGACTTCTTGAACTGTACATTACGAAATCGATGGATTGGTCATATCGGGAATGATGATCACGAACTGCTGCCTTGGCTCTCCTGACAAAACCCCTCGTGACTTTTTTTTTTTATGGGTGTATGTGAAAGATAGTGTTTGTGCCACCATTACCGGCTGATCTGCCAGAACTGCGGACTCACATCTGCAATGGTTTTGCTGGAATTGACATGAACATGCTACATCGAGTGTGGGACGAACTTGATTACAGAGATGATGTGTGCAGAGTCACTAGAGGTGCACATATTGAGCATCTTTAAAATGGAACAAAAACTTTGGAGTTGATGACGTGTTAAATAATAACACCCACATAAGGTGTACAATCACGAAACCACTCCAATCATTTGTAGACATCGTGTATATCAAATGAAATATACCAAGATAGAATTTCAAAATCTTTGGTATTACAGTGTAGAGCAATCCAGATCTAAAGCAGATCTGTTTATGCCTTTTTCTTATACTTGTCATTTTTTCTAAGTTGGTAAAAGCCTTCTAGAAGAAGGCTCTTAATTAGAGAGAAAAAGTAAAAAAAAAAAAAAATCAAAAATCCTTGATTGATGTAAGGGTTTAAGAAATACTCCCTCTGTCCCATAATACTTGATAGTTTTCTCCTTTTTTCTTGTCCCATATTACTTGATATATTTCTTTAAAATTAATTTTTGTGACAAAAAAGTTAGTATATTTTTATTTAAGAGTAGTTTATTTTTCAAAAATGATAGTTCTACTACATAAGTACATCAGTAAAGATAGTTCTACTACATAAGAACATCAATAAAAATAGTAGGAGTATTTATGAAAATGAACATTTTTATTTATTTTTTAAAACAGAAAGAGCATTTGCTAATACTTCTGTTTTACTTCTCAAGATACAGGCCAAATTCCAATTTTTCCATCAAACCATTCATTGTTATGTGAAACAAATCGAGGTCTAGCAACAGCTGCAAGAAACATCACTTTTGTTATGAATCTTTTTGATTTCACCTGGCGATGCGGTTCAACCTCGTCTGGTTCAAGGTAATAACGCCTTTGTTCCTCAGTTAGATGGAACCATTTTTCATCAATGTGAACCATATCAAACATATCCGGGAATCGAATATTTCCATCTTCAAAAAATTGCAAATGACGTAATATAAACACAATTCGCTCTTTATTCGCATCCGTCAACAAAGGCTTTAATGTTGCCGTGCACACTCGCACATCTCCAGCTTTTATCCGACGATGCAGAGACGTTTTTGGTATATTCAAGGCACCAGCAAGTGATCGGATGGTTTTTCTTTTGTTTAATGGCACATTGCGAATTCTGCCATTTAATGCATAATTTTTCTTTTTTGGACCAACTCGACTGCGTTTTCTTGAAGTCACATTCGATGGACTGATTTCTTTGCCTCGCTTTCAAATTCTGGCTATAGTTTGAGTACTGACACTGTATTTAGTTGCAATTGACTTGTATGCACCTCTCTTAAGAATGCTATTGTCACTTAGCAAATCGTCATATATTAGCCTCCTTAGTTGATCGGTAAGTTCACGTTTATGTCGTTCCATATTTATGGGTAGGAATTTGAAACAATTTAGCTTTTCCTCTTACGACGAAAGACTTAATAAATAGGAGTACAAAAATGCAATGACAATACTAATGTGCAATAATGCTACTCCTAATTGTTTACTGCGCAAAAAGATTGCGCAAAATTATCTTTACTTTATTTTCTTTTTCACACATTATAGAGCATTTTACCCTTTTTCAGTAAACTATCACGTAATGTGGAACAGCAATTTTCAGAATTTTTGACCTTTCATGAAATAATGATGAAATAAAGCAAGAAGATATGGTTATATTTATGGTAAATGATGTTTTTTATAAAGAAGAATGATCAATTAAACTCGTAATAAAAAAATATTGAGATAGAGCCATATATTTGTGATAAGCCGCGACCACGAAACGAAAACTATCAAGTATTATGGGACAGAGGGAGTATTTCAGAAAATGTTGCTTCACCTTTTTTGAACTATTATCTGATTTCAATTCATAGATTCAGCTAGCATTTCAAAAGATTATATATAAACTCGAAACCACTTCGAGTTTCGCAAAGCAAAGATTTCAGTTAATCATTTGCAATTTAGAAATTTAGTCAGTATAGAATATAAGAATAATTTTGCCGCTGAGGACGTGGAGGTAATTAGATTATATCTCCATAGAAACAGTGATTTGTTTTTTGGTATTAGCGTTTTCAAATCCCAAATCGCTGTCCGGATATATATATATATATATATATATATATATATATATATATATATATATGTAGTACAACAATACGCACATGGACTACAACCTCAATTGTTAGCTCTCACAATAAATCAAAACAATGCAATTCACATTATTGTTGAACAGCTGTTATTGTGGTGCCAACTTTTTTGTAGGTTCCACGTGGGATAAGCTTCAAACCACTGGGAGATACAGTTCTGCGACATGTTTCATTCGATTTTTCAGGTCAACAACCATAAGAAACCACTGATTTCGCCCCTTAATTTACCTTCCCAGACTTCCAGCAAGTCTTCATTTCACCCAGGGCATTACATTATGGGCGAAATCTTTCGCTAGCCGTAACTCGATACCGAAGCATTTCCGGATCTATGTTTATATAACTTTTTTTCTTTACTTTTACATGTAGAATGAGCTCCCGAAGTTTCTGCATATCTTCGTGAATCACCCTGTACATTGAATTTATATCCATTTCATAACGCAAAGTTATTATTTAATATAATAGCATTTACTTAAAATGCGTATTCATGGACTGTTTTTTTATGCACACTGGGAAATCCAGTGTGTATGTAACATCCACAACGCTTCATTGAGGGGGAAAAAAAAAAAGCAAGCACTATTTTTCAAATTTATTAAACTCTAGAACTTTAGTCGATACAGTGGTGATAAAGTTTATACAAAGGATAAAAGGTATTATTCCATTTCAATATCTGTAAACTATTAGCTCGCCTACAAAAAAAAATTGACAGAAATAAGTTTCGTTACATTAAAGTAGTAGAACGGTAAATAGACATCAATTAAATTTCTAATAATAAAAAAATAAATTAGTTTTCTGCAAAGCAGACTTCATTTAATCCAGAAATCAATCAATTATTGAAATACTTCGATATTTTTAAAGCGAGGATTGTTTGAATCAGAAAGGAATAAATAGTATTTAACCAAAACAAAGAAGTTTAAAAATTTTAAACTGTTTTCCTTAAAATGTGATTTTGTATTTACATTTTTGTTTAAGTCGTGAAACGACAAAATCAAAAAGCCTACATTTATTTACAAATTAAATACTATTGTCGAAATCGGATTATTTTTTGTCGTATGATGCCGCTCGCTAATAATGGATTACTCAGAAAGATAATATTGGGATAAAGCAATAAAGTATTGCTACAAATAGGATAGAAATACAGTGCTTTTCTAAGAAAATCTTTGTCGCCTTCTCGCCCTCCTCAACAAGGACCCAATTGGAAAAGATCATTTCAAATATAAAATGCACACTAAATTTCAAAAAGATTAGATAACGGTTCAAAAGTTATTAGGTGAAGGGGCACACACGGACTGAGTAATCTAATAAGCCTCGCTTTTCAAGAAAAGTAGCTTAAAAATGGCAAACGGAGCAAGAGTGGAAAAGCTTTTGTTATTGGAAGACCACATGTTACATAGAGGAGATTTCATCAGGCCGCAAATTGTGTTGCGTGCTTTATACATTTCCACAAAACATCCAAATTTAACAAAGAAAATGGAGTGACTCATTAATTACTTTTCATATTTACTTAGTAGTTATAAAGTACTAAACGAAAAATTCTAAGGACGTATCGTATAATGGTTATGGATCTCATAATTGGCCAAAGTAATACAAAAATTCTGAAAAAACTCGAGCACGTTTGACCATCTTCGAACTCTAGGCAAATGCAAGGAATACAGTCTGTCACTTCATCTAGCATTCATAGATTTTAAGAAGGCCTTTGATTCATTAGAAACTACAGCAATAACCGAAGTATTGGGTAGCTATGCATAGAAGGAAAATATATAAATATGATAACTTACATACATAAAAATGCTACAGCCACATCCTTCTCAATGAAAAAATTGAAACATTTGCCATCAAACGAGGAGTACGACAAGGGGATTTCACCTAAGTTATTTACACTAACCTTAGAATTTTCAATGAACAAACTAAATTGGGCACAGAAAGGAATAAACATAAGTGAGAAAAATATTAACAATTTAAGATTCGCAAATGACAGTGTAATCATAACCAAAAATAGAAGAGAATTAAAAGAAATGGTGGAAGAATTAACCTTAAAAGCAAAAAAACATGACTGGAAATCAAGTTAGAAAAAAACAAAATAGATGACAAACACAGCAAAAAAATAGTAAGAAAAAGACAATATCAAAATAAATGGAAAAGAATTCAAAATACGTACATCAAAATACGTTATCTTCTTTAATCCAAACTAGACACATAAATAAACTCCAAAACACCTTCACTGTAGACACTGTTGATTACGAACAAGATGAGCAAAAAAGATTCATGATAGAATCTTGCCTCATTAATTGCTGTGTTTGTTTTAATAAGAATAAGTGTTTAAGAGTAAATGAAATGTCTTTGTCCATGTATAGGAATGCATTGATGAACAATATGAGAGTGAAAGAATTTTTAACTCTCATACAGTTCATCTGTTTGTCAACAATAGTCACCGTTTTTATTATCCAATTTTTATTCACTTGCTTTGTTTATTCATGTTTTTTAGTTGTTGTACTTTTATATTGTTTTAATGAGAGAAGAATTTCTCTTTCATTTTTTATGTTATTTTATTTTTTGTTCATCAAACAAAACCTTGAAAAAGTTTTAAGAAATTAAAACGAAATATTCGTATCAACAGTGTCTACAGTGAAGGTGTTTTTGAGTTTATTTATGTGTCTAAAATGGAAAAGAAATTGAAACAGTTGACGAATACATATACTTAGGAAAAAAATTAATAGTATATAGAAGAAGAAGTCAAAAGAAGAAATTGGGATAGAGCTCATTTGGAAAACTGAAAAGAATACTGGTTGAATCTACAGAAAACCTCCAGTTTTGGTCAAAAAATTTTGAGGCTTTAAATTACAAGATTTCCTTTTCAAAAAAATTGAGATGATTGCTTTTGATGCTGTTACATCTGTGATGTATGTGGTTCAGGTCATCCCATTTTGTTTTTGTTTTTGTTTTTAAAAAAAGAAAAACAAGATGTCCACGGAAGTGACTTGTGATGGTAATGATGTCGTATTTTAATATAAATTATATTCGAAATAATGAATTTAGTTGGGAAAAACTGTGAAATAAGTAAATAGAAGACTGTAATTTATGAACTAAAAGAAGTTTTAGCATCCTGGCATCCTTTTACAAATTAGAACTTGCATCACACAAAACACGACATTTTTATTCAAAATCGATCTGCCAATAACGTAAATGCAATGTTAACATTTATAGGCTTCTCTTCATTGCATTTATGTATGTGAAATTACAAACATCAGTAAAACAAATCACTTCTGTGGACAGCCATCACTCCGTGGACCCCACATGTCCACAGAAGTGACGAATACTTATGTTTCTTGGCCCATGTCTGATATATACAATACTCTACTTATTGCTGCTTGATTAAGTGTTCGCTAAGTAACATGTGACCTTCCAATGACAAAAGGTTTCCCAGATATAATATCATCGTAGCTTTCAAAGAAAGGGAAAGAAAATATCTTAAGAATCCAGGACCATACACACCAATATAAAAACAGGATAATGATGTTAATAATTGGTTAGCCCCTATACTAGGCAAGTTTGATGTTAAATTGGCGTATAAAGCAACCAATACAATCAACCGTTTAATTAATTTTAATAAGAGACGTATCGATAATCTGGATAAATTCCATACCATTTATGGTATTAATTGTCAAAATGGTGGTGTTGGATGTAGGTACATAGTAAGGTGACCATTTTTTCTAAAATGAAAAGGAGGACGCAAATAATTTGAAGAAAAAAAATGTGATCAGGGGTTTCAGGGGTATAAACCTATCTGTTCAACCAAAAAAAAACCCTGTAAACGTATCTGTTCAACCAAAAAAAAAACCCTTTTAAACCTATTTGTTCAACCAAAAAAACAAAACAAAACTTGTAAACCCATCTCTTCAACCAAAAAAAAAAAGGTTTTAAACTTCACACATCAAAAAGGAGGACATATTACTCTTCAAACATTAAAAAGGAGGACAGAATTTACAAAAGGAGGACACTTCTCAAGGGAGGACAGAGCTTCAAAAAGGAGGACTGTCCTCCCTAAAGGAGGATAATTGGTCACCTTAACATAGGAGAGACGATGCGAAAAACGGTTACCGTATAAAGGAGCACTGCAGAGCTGTTAAAATTATACATACCTAACTGCTTTACATCACAGGGATACCGGACATATAATAATGACGGATAAACCTATTGGTTTTGGCCAACAGAAGGATAATTATTTACGGAAATTCTTTGAATCAGTCATTATTAAAACTAAAAGTTGTTATAATAATGAAGTTTCTATTAAAAATGTCTTGGATTATAACTTGTAAATCATGTATTCTATTGTTAAGGTAATGCGATTTTCTTTTAACTTTGAAACAAGATGTCAGTGAGGTTTATTATTATATAATCTGATTGTTAATATACGATGTAGTTTTGTATTCTAAGGTCCGTTAAAGGCCTATTTTGCTTGTACAGTGTTACCTCCTTTAACGGACACCCTGAATAGCGGACACCTCTAATTAGCGGACATTATTGCGGGTCCCAGTCCCTTACAATAGGACATTCCATGTTATCCACTCCGAATAGCGGACACTCTGAATAGCGGACAGTTATTTTAACAGTAAAAAAAAAAAAATATATTTTTTTTTTTCGATTAACATTTCGACAAACACATCATGATTGTATTTACATCGGGGTCCCATACATTGATACATTGTATCGGTGTCCTCCTATACATTGATACATTGTATCTGTGTCCCGTGATTCAATGCACGAATCTGAGGCTCTTTTTTTCAGTGCAGTTGCTTTGTAAATGTCAATACGTACTTCATAAAGCTATCGTATAAATGTGTTGATTACATTTAGTGCGAATTAAAATGGCGTCAAAAAGGAAGAGATTGGCACTGAAAGAAAAAACTGTTCACTGTTCTTGAAGTTGCTGAAAAAGAAAAGCTGAGTGTGCGTTGTCTTGCTGAACGTTTTAAAGTTGAAAAAACTCGATAAGTGAACTTTTTAAGGAAAAAGATGAGATTAGAAAAATGTAGATGGTGAATTCAAACGAAAATTCTAAGAATTTGAAGTTTTGTAAAACTGAAACAAGCAAATCGACGAAATGGTGATAAAATGGCTCCGCTCTGCTCGTGCAAAAGAACATTCCTATAAGCGGTGTTTTCCTTCAAGAAAAAGCCAGAGAATTCGGTCAAACTTTAGGATTGGATACGTTTAAGGCATCAAATGGAAGACTAGAAATTAATTTTGTCATTTTTTTAAGTAAGACAAACGGTTAGCACTCATTTAAAAAGGAATATAGTAAATAATTTGCAATTGTTCATATTCTTTCATATCGCAATGGTAATTGTAGAAATTTAATTAAGATTGTACATAATTTTTCATTAACTGACATACTACAAGCTACAAAATGAAAAAAAGATAGTCCTCCCCAATAGCGGACACCTCCCAATAACGGACGAAACTTCCGGCCCCGTGACTGTCCGTTATTCGGAGGTAACACTGTATTTCTTGTCTGATGACGAAGATGTAATTTCTTCGAAACATGTCACTGCTATTATGTTTATAAATTTTATCCTGTTTTTGTATTGGCATTGAAGATGCCAAAAATCCTGAGGATCCCTAATCCGACTATTTCTACAAAAAAAAAAAATACTTGCTGAGAATCAGTCACTGAAATGTTAGTAATGGCCGAGTACAAAACATTATTTTCCTTAGCCTGGAGACGAATCAAATTAAAAGAGAAAATCAATCTAATCCATGAGATTCTGATTCAAAAGATTTTAAGCTTTTATAGTTGGATCTGATTTTTTAAAAAAATATTTTTCTTGAGGCTTTTCTTTTGTTATTTTGTTTACAATAACAAATAACGTCTATACTGTTCGGTTTTGTTTTCGAGAGCCTTCAACGCTTTTGCGCATGCGTCAGGTCTCCTTCGATTTCTTCAAAATAGGGGCGAGGAGAAACAAAGAGGGGATGTTTACTTTTTATAGTGTTAGTTTACTAGTAGCTGCGTTCTATTTGCGCTTTTCGGGAAATAATTATGAAAAGAATAAATACTATTGCAAAAATGCTCCTCGTTATTTTTTTCTTAAAAGCGAAAATGTCCAAAAGAATTTCTTAGGAAAGTGCCCATCTCAGCGTATCACCCCTCTGCGGAGTAAAATCGTCCGGCAGCGGTTTCTCTGCCTTTCTAAAACGCACAGTATTTCGAATTTACATTCTTGATTTGTTGTACAACTTACAGTAAAAAAGTATTTAAAATGAATAAATAATAAATTTAATATTTTTTTATTATTACTATAATCACGCTTTTTCGTATTTTAAGTTTTACCTCTTCTGCGAACCATTATTTCTTTTTCGCGGATCACACTTTTGGGAAACACTGGTTTATCCTTACACTGTTTACGGTAGTTGCTTGTAGTACCTGCAGTGGCCACTAGAGGGTCTTCGCAGAAGAAGAACAAAGTTTTAATTAGTTTCATGCTTTTTGATTTTTAATATTTACTACAAGTGTTGCACACACGAATATTTGCTTTTAGTAATTAATTGGATTCTAGTATTCATAATGTGATGACTTTGAATATTTTGATTTGAATACGCCCTAGTCACATTTCCCGAACTGAGGCCAAAGTGTGCGCTCGTGTTCAACTCATGTGACTACGTAAAAATGGCTTCAGAAAATACTCCTCTATTACCGGATCCCGAAGTTCGTTATGGACCTATTAATGAGGCTATAGAAACAACCGAATTAAAGGGTTGTGGTGCTTCAATATGTTGTAATCCTCATCGAGCAGTACATCGCTTTGTTGTGTTGATATTTATGTGTCTTTTGGGCTTCGGTAAGTGGCAAATTGTCACACATTGAAATTCTTGGTTGTTTTTATTAAAATAGATTGTGACAGAGGTAAAATGAAAGAAGGGACTATAAGATGTTTCTAAAACTTATTTTCTGTATTTGAATACTTATGACGCACTCGTTTTCGAAAAAGAAAACTAGCTGTTTGAAAGCGTTGTAATACTAAATATCCGGTGATATCCTTAGAAAAGTGGTTTTCTTTTCAGTTTTTATTTTTAATAGTGAATTAGGAAGTATTTTATTCATTCATGTTTTAAATACGTCTGATAATAAACTTTATTTTTATGTTGCCAGGAGTTACATATACAACATAATCGCTGGTCGACACAAATTATATTGACTAACAACGCCCTACTACGACTCTACATCAGTGGATTTTTCATCCTTATATATTCTAAATGCCTTCTGTAAAAATGATAGGCTACTATCACAGAATTCAGTGGATTGAATTTATCAAATTACATGGAAGGAAGACCATAGTGCAATGATGTATGCAATTGATTGAGCTATCTTGACTGATGAATATTTGAAGCCATGAATTTGTTATCGTCAACTGTTTAATTTTATGGATTTTTTTTCTTCATAATAAATGCATAGAGAATTAAAGAAATTATATTGATAATAAAATCCTTGCAGTTTTGCTAATTAAAAACACACAATTGATTGTGCTTATTGGATTTAGCTGCAACGGAAGTGTAAATGAGCTTTTAAATGTTATCTTGCTGAATATTCTGGTTTGAAATATTTTTACAAAAAATGTTAAAAATTATCTGCCATTTCACGAAAGCAGATCTGAACTTTAAAGAATGCATTTGACAAATAAAGATGAAAGGTTATTACATGAATAGCATAAAACATATAAAAATTGCCCAAAATATCAAGAAGTAATCTCGCCAGGGTTACAAAACGCGTCAGATGATGTGATTTAGCTAAATTCAAAATTGCTAATGTGCTCAGATAGCGATTGGCAATATCAGATCAGAAATACACACACTATATTATGAGTTTTTCAGTAATGGGATAATGATGAACTAACTTGGTAAGATAACTGTCATAGTAACTGTTCAGCAAAACATTATAGAGTTGAATATTTTGACTGCTACGGTTCTGTTTAAACGGTTCTGTTTTGACTGCTGAGAGTTCTGGTTAGTAAATATCTTAGATAGGATATATGAGCAAAACCTTTATTAGTTGTGAGTGTAGAAAAATTAATTACAGGATCATTACATATCTGAAATGTAAAATATATTGTAAATATATGTACATATAGTCGGACCCTGATTTAACGAATTCATCGGGACCGAAAATTTTATTCGTTAAATCGGGGGTTATTCGTTATATCGGGGTCCAAAATAAAAAATTTCTGCACTTATGGAACAGCCCTAATAAGCAACTACACAAAAATACCCATAATTAGAAATTGTACACTTTTTATTCAGCAACTAATAATACAGCGAATAATTAGGCACTAGTTAATTTGAAATTTTAAAGTATGTACTGAGTAATGTTTGACAACTTCCTTGATTCCTGATTCGAAAAAGTTTTTTCGAATTTATGGAGAGAAGAAAATACAGCATCATTTATATCCTGCTGCATTACATATGTTTACCCAAACGAACAAAAAAAAAAATTTTTTTTTTTTGGCTGTTGAAATAATTTGTTAATTTGGGGTTTCTTATTCGTTAAATAGGGGTTTTTGTCTTCATTTTAATCGAGGAAAAGGAAAAATTCGTTAAATCGTGAAATTCGGTAAATAGGGGTTCATTAAATCTGGGTCCGATTGTATATCTAATAGTAATTAACAACTGAAACAGTCAAAGTAATAATATAATAATAATAATAATAACAAAAAAATTCTTAAGTAATTTGATTTGAAAAAAAATAAAGCATAAAGATATGAATTAGCAAAAATAAGAAAAAAAGGTAATTGTAGGCCTAATTAAAATCAGATAGCCAAAAATAATATAACAGAATAATTAATTATTGGTATTTAACTTTCCTAACAATAACATTTTCAAGTTAGGTTATTTATAACTAAAATAATTATGTAACTATGAATTTATATATTTTTACATAAATTTAAATATTTACTTTAAAATATAAAAATATTTTATTTAACATATAAAAAAAAAAAAAATCACAAAAACTTAGTTGCCAGACTAAAGTAAACCTCTCTTTCTCTTGATGTTTCAGTCTTACGACTAGCTTGCCCCATGATAATCATTCTCCAACTCTCTTGATCTTCGACTTTTCTCTTCAGTTCAGTACAGGATGCATATCCATCTTCTCTCTGCATCATCCTAATAAGCGTGTTTCTCGGAGTTCCACAAGGTCTCTTCCAGGGATGTTTCCTTCCACTATGTTGACAAACATACCTCCTTGATGCATTACGTGGCCAACCCAGTGCAACTTGTGTGTTCTAATCATCGCCTTTAAAGAGCGTGTCTCACCTACTCTCTGAAGAACCTGTTATTTGAAATCCTGTCGATCCGGCTCACACTCTCCATCCGTCTCCAGCATCACATCTCGAAAGCTTCTAATCTTTTGGTGTTCAATTTATTTCTTGTAAGGGTTTCACATGCATAGATTGTGACTGGCCAAACATAAGTTTTTAGTATTTGCTTGCATAACTCAAGCGGCATTGCTCAGCTGGACAGCAGATCACGTTTTTCAGTGATCGCCTTCTTTGCCAATGCTATTCTGAATCAAATCTTCAGTGTACAAGACATATTAGTTGATGTAGGCTGCCCTAAGTATCTGAAGGACTCGATTCTTTCCATCTGTTGAATGTCAATGAAAAGGCTAAATTCCCGTGGTTGTCTTGATATTATCATGCATTTGGTCTTTGCATGTTAATCTTCACACCAAGCTTTTTTTACCTGTCTTCTGAGCTGCTTCATCATAAATGCAAAGGTTTCTGGACAGCCTGCCAAAATCGTCTGATCATCGGCGTATTTAATAGCTTGTAGTAGTCTTTCACCAACTATCACTCCGCCTATTGCATTGTCACGGAAAGCAGTGGTTCACAAACAGTTGAACAGATCGGGTGATAAAGGGCAACCCTGTCTCATACCTTTCTCAATTTGGGCTGGTTTGGTAAAGTCATCTCCAACTTTGATCATCACTAATTGCCAGTGATACAAATCAAAAATCACAGTTATAGTTCTGGGTCACTCCACTCTGTCAAAGGCCTTTTCGTAATCGATGAAACAAACATAGACGCATCTTCCCTACCAACCATTCTTTCACCCATCACCCGCAAAGTTACTATGGCTTCTCTTGTTAATAGCCCACATTTGGAATCATTTACATATTCATCCAACACATGCTGTATTCGTTTCTTAACAATATGCAGAAGGATTTGAACGCATAGGATATCAAGCTGCTAGTACTGTAGTCTTTGCATTGGATTGAAACTGTTTTTAGGAATGGGATAAATGATTGTAGTACAATGTTTGCTTGGCCAATGTGCTTCCTAGTAGATCTTCTTCGTCAGCTCAAACAGACACTTTTGCAAGCTTTCATCGCATGCTGCAATCAGTTCTGCCAGTATGTTGTCACACCCAGCAGCGTTCTTTATAGGCAGTGCTGTTAGCACTGCATTGAATTCATCCTTTAGTATTGAATTGGGAATATCTTCTATGTTTGTGTCTATTTGCCACAGGTATGGTGTATCTTGTTTGTAGAGCGTTTCTACCTAGGACCGCCAGGTTTCTTCTTTGTCTGCCTGTTCAATAACTGGCTCACCATTTTCTTTCAAAATCATTTTGCTTTTAAAATCCTTTCTGCTTCCTTGTAGACTGACTTAATGATCTTGTAAGCTAGATCCAACCCACAGTTGCTTGAACTCTTCTATTTTCTTCTATTTTTGTATTTAGTTCTTCCCACCATTTTTCTTTTGCTTGCTTGCCGTCCCGATGAATTTCGCTGCACAATGCCCGAAATTGTGTTTGATCTGAGTTATTTGTTGAAGATTTTGACTTTGTCTTTTCTATTTTGCATAGTATGTCATTTGTTATCCATGGTCTGTGTATCACTGGAGGGCCATGTATTGTTTGTACTGCTTTTATCAGTACTTCTTTTATTGTGCTCCAAAGTTGCTCGACTTTGGATTCTGTTTCTAATTGAACTGACTTGTTGCAAGTCTGCCATAGCTGTTTTATACCTTCCAAGATCTTGAGCGTTTTTAAGTTTTTCCAGATCCTAGTTTTGGTCAATTTGTTCTTCAAGGTCGCTTTAGTAGCAATCATGTTATCATCTTCACCAACAAGTGGTCCGAATCAGTGTCAGCACTGGGATAAGCTACGGACTTCCGTACTTGGTTCGTATAGCATTCTTTCACAAGAATATAGCCAATTTGGCATCTTTGGTTATCTCCTGAGGGCTTCCATGGTATCTTCTCCGGCTTGGTACTTGAAGCCATGTGTTCAAAGTAAACCTACACAGTAAAAATAAAATCATAGTAACATAAACATAACAGGAAGTGACCACAGGTTGAAACTTGTATTTTTTCTATCTCTACGAGTCATAAGGACTTCCAATAAGGTACGACTCATGTCTGTCTGACTTGTAGTTTTTGTTATAGAAGTGGCGACTGATAGATAGAATAAACGTAAGACCTCCCCCCCCCCTTTATACTTTCATATACGAGGGTCTGTAAGCATTATTCTATAAAGTAACCAAATCAAGATAAATAATTTGCAAAACCAAATAATCAGATAATTGAAATGTAGTAATCCCAAATTAACTATATATATTTTTAAAGACAGAAAATGTAGCGATACCTAGAAACAAAAATAAAAACCAAATATACTTCAACAGGTTCAATCTGACTTTTGATGTTGTATAAAAATTCAAGTTAACTTATATAAATGAAATCGTTAATTATTAACGGCTGGTAGTTTTGTTTTTATAATTTTGGCTATTAGATTATATACTATTGTATTATTACGCAAATGTCAATCTTGTGGAAAAAAGCAAAAGGTAGGGATTTTAGCACACCATGCATTGTAAATTTTCATCTTTGTGACCTACCCTTTTTGTTCTTGTTAAAATGTTCATATTCCATTTCATCATAGTGATTAGAAAACTTTCTTGAAACTTCATCTGGGGTGGAAAACAGTGGTCATGAGGAGAAAATGAAACACTTTTTCTATTGAACTTAGAATTTTCAAGCAAAACATTGAGCATTATGAAGAATGTTCTCAAAACTGTTCGAGACAAGGTGTAGTTGTCAATACTCACATCAAGATCCAAAAGCAGTTAATAAAAAACGAAAAAGTTGACAGTGATTAAAAATGGATTTCGAGAATCACAATCATTTAGAAGCTACTGAAATGGTAGTTTGAAAAGGAACTCTTAGTTTATGAGACATTGACTTTGTTTTTAAAAGACAATTGTACTTTTTTGGGTTTTTGTTGAATGAACCTCCTTCATGAGAGTTCATAATATAACAAAATCATATAAACTTCACCTTTCGAGAAACTAAACTTACTAAAGATTCAGCTTCCTAGAACAAATAATTTTTGAAATATATTGATCAGAAATGAACAGATGTGTATTTGAGCATATTTTTAAACACACACTCCACACATATATATTCAATTACAAATTCTCATTGAAACAGAAATTTATTAAAACCTTCTAATTCATGAAATACAGCTTAAAATTCTACTTCTAATTTTTTATTTAATATGTACATTAAGAAATATATAACAATGGGTGAGACCAATTTACAAAGTGACATCCTTTCCAGCTGTTTCACACTAATATGGTGATCATCAGCTAGGAGCAGTCGCCAGTAAACAGTGAGGTCTCAGGACACAGGCCAATAGGAAATGTTGTCAGAATCGATGTGGAGCCTGCAGAGTTAAATGAACAATTAACTCGCCAAAAAAGAAATTGGGGACAAAATTCATGTGCTAGCGTTTTGCAGCTTCAATGAATTTTTTTTAGCACAAAAAAGACTAAAAAATCTCATGTAAATATTAATTAATAACAATCGAGGCTGCGAAATGCTGGTACATTTGTTTCACCAATTTCTTTTTTGGTGAGTTTTTTATTGTTTATTTAAGCTTTACAGGCTCCAGATTGACTCCATATATAATATCTGTGTGTGTGTCTATATGTTTCATAGCTATATTTACTACTTTGAATTTAATTGTATTTATACGTAATTTATCTTCTTTATTTCTAGGTAGTTACTTTTGCTATGATAATCCTGGGACTTTGCAAGAAGCCATTCAGAATGATATGGAAGTCAGTACTAGTACTTACATGGGACTCTATGCTTGGTATTCTTATCCAAACATAATTCTTTGCTTTTTTGGAGGCTTCTTAATTGATCGAGTTTTTGGTATTCGAGCTGGAACAATTATTTTTGCAGCCTTTGTTTTATTAGGACAGGTAAGGATGATAACAGCATGAAGAAATGCTGCATTTCAATGGATTTACTGTTAACTCTTCTCCATCCCCATTTTCTTTCCTCTTTTCTGAATTTATTTGCGAGAAATAAGAGGGGGGGGGGGTAGTAACAACAAGGGTATATACAGTATCTATTTATATTTTACAGGATTATTACAAAAGAAGTAGAGTTTTGACTTTGTATGAAATAAAAACTGTTTAAGGTATCGACATGAACTATGCAGTTTGGTAGGAAAACTCGAGAAGTAATGGATGGCGACGCAAGTAGCAGCAGTTATGTCACGTGACCATTCATGCAAGATGGCCACAAATGCTGTGGAGAAATAATTTTGTGCACTCGAATTAGCCAAAACAAAGTCTGTAACTGTTGTGCAAGGGTACTATCTATGGCTTACGGTGTCAAGCTAAGGCAAGAAAGGATAATAAGTGCCTGTATATAGGCAATTCAAAAAGAGAACTGGATGTGCGTGTGAAAGAGCATTTGTACGCAATAAGTAAAGGTAATTTAACTTGTAGCACCGCAGCCCATTGCCTTAATAATTACCACCTTTTAGACACTCAAAATGTTATTGTATTTGGAAAAAGAAAAAACAGATTCTTAAGAGAATTCTTTGAATCGGGAATGATTAGAGCAATGGAGAGTTACAACCAAGATTTATCTACTAGCAATGTTTTGGAATATGGTTTGTAACTCACTTCGCTTCCTTGTCATTCCCAATCTAAAAGCTGTATTAGATTTAGCAGACCCCCATATCCGGCGCTAACTCTTATGTTTCCCGCTAGGTGGTTACACATCATCCTCAAATTCCCAAGATTCCAAGCACTTATATTTCTCATTCAACTGTCAGCTTTCGTGAAGGGAGGACGCGCTTAATGTTTTAAGGTAGGGGGGATTTTCTTTTAGCAATTTAACAAAGAAACCTAAATTGTTGAGGTTCGAAACGTACGGCATTTTATTGGGATTAATAATTTTAATGTTAGTGCCGAAATAATTGATTATTTATTATATTGTACGGCACGTTAAAATTGTTTTAATGTCACTTACATGTTGGCCACCAAGAAGTCCCAATCTCACACCATGTGACTTCTTTTATGCGGATATGTCATGGACAAGGTTTTTGTCCATCCTCTTCCTGTTACTTGCAATGATCAGAGCAACATATCACAATAGCTATTGGAGGATCTGATGATATGTTGATCTGTGTTTGGGATGAATTCCTTGTCTTGATATAGGCTAGTGACGAAATGTTCAAACATTGAACATCTGTAACTTGCTGTACAAAACTTCTTGATTTTCCCTATCAAACTGTGCATAGTTAATATTGCTATCTTAAACAATTTTTATTTTATACAATGTTGAAAACTGTCTACTGCTTTTGTAATAACCCTGTGTATTTAATTGGATACAGTCATATCGATCAAGTTGGAAACTCTAAAATGTCGGCTTGGAGTGAACGAATTCAAAAACTGTTTTTGATTGGTAGGTGTAATTTTTATTATTCAAAATAAGCTCCATCTGCATCTATACAATCTTGCCAACTGTCCTAATCTATAAATTCCTTTCTTGAACATATCCGTGGTTTGACGTTGCAGGAATCAATGTCTTCTTTGAGATCACAATCTTGAGGTATCTCCTACCCTTCAGAAAGTTGTCCATATGTCTGAATAGGTGAAAATCTGCTGGGAAAAAGTCCTGTGAAGATGAGACAAAATCTCATATTCAAGTTCATTAAGTTTCCTGTGGGTGTGTTCTGCCGTATGGTGTCTTGCATTATTGTGAAGCAAAATGGGACATTCTCAATTGACCAGTGTAGTATCTTTCTAGCTTCAGGTGTATTTCACGTCAATTCTGACATGCACCTCTGTTGACCTCTACTGTAATGGTTTGGCCCAGGGGAAGAAAGTTCCCTTGATAATTCCAGCCGTGGACCATCAAACAGTCAAAAGAATTTTTCGTGGATGAAGAGGTGGTTTACGTGTTGCTATCAGTGGCTCGTCCTTATCCAGTCAAGATGATGAGTGCTCCTATTGTTGTACGTTATCCACTTTTCGTCGCAGGTTACAATTCTGTCCAAGAAAGGCTTTTTTTTTTTTTTTAATGAAGATGGAGTGAAGAACAAATTGTGTAGCCTTGTTTCCTTTTTTGGGAGGTCATGGGGAATTCATTTGTCCATCTTTGCACTTTGCCAAGTTCTTCCAGGTGGTGTAAAATTGTTGTGTGAGATACCCCTAGTTTCTCAGCCATCTCCTGTGAACTTTGATGTGGATCAGACTCGATCAGTTCTTTCAACTCCTTGGCTGAGACACTTTTTCATGGTGTCCTCTAGGAGCATTCTTTTACATTGTAATCTCCATTATGGAATTTTTGGAACCACCTCTGCACTATCCTTTCGCTTACATGGTCTTTACCATAAACACACAGATGTTTCCCTTCGCTTCAGCTCGGAAGAACTCATGAAGCATCACTTGTTTAATATCTGTCTCCATATTTTGATTCAACTCACAAAACAGGATGCAGAATACAGAAGAACCTCATGACCAGTCTATACCGAATGCAGTAGGGGTGATCCTTCGAACAACATAACTACACACCTAAAGAATGCTTTAATTACTTCCCTAGAAGTGATATTTGCAAGTTAACCAAACCAACATTTTAGGATTTCCAACCTAATTATCTTATATAATTATTGCGTGATTATCAAAAACACTTGAAGTTTTTTGACAAATGCCCTACAAGAAGTGTATTCTTTTTTTTTTTCTAAAGTAGTGTTTTAAAGTTAAATTGCCTTGAAGTGCTTCTGCATACCACATGGAATGGGATCGCTTGGCCTTGTTATACATTTATTCGATCACAATTGGATTATGGCTTTATTGTGTATGGCTCTGCACGACTGTCTGCAGTTTGCTTATTTGATCCTGTTCATGAGGCTCTCCGTTTATTCTTTGATGCTTTTTGCACTTCATCTATTCAAACCTTGTACTCAGAGGCACTCACACCACCATTAAATTTTCATCTGCAAACTTTATCTCTTCAATATTAAGCATGTATTTCTTCAATTCCAAATAATCCTGCTAATCAATGTGTATGTTCTCCCTATCGAGGAGAACTTTTTAGCAATTGTCCTTCCATTATACCACCATTGGGACGTGAGGTGGAGAATTTGATTGATGCACTGCAACTCACTGAGATAAAAATTGCAACTCTAACTAATTCACCATCTGTACACTAGAAGTATAAAACAGCAAATTGTGATTTATTTATTTTTTCATAAATATGCAAAGTAAACACTCCCTTGATAGTCTCTGCATCAGACTCAATCGGCATGTAGCTTAGATTTTCAAACTTTTTATATAGATGATTGAAAGTATAGTCTTATGTTGGAACAGCCTTTTATACTAAGAACTTCAGTAATGCTGTGTATCTTCCTTGGGGGGGTTTTGGTGTTCACTGCTGAGTTTTATGCCATTTTTTTATCTGTAAAGTATGCATTCAAAGAAAAGTTACCTAAAATTCTGATTTACAGTGGGGGTGCTGTGCAGTCATACTCTGAAGGTGGATCCCTTCCGACCGCTTCATACCTTCACAAGTCATTGGTTTAAATTTTTTTTGTTTTTTTTTTGTTGATGTTTTGTGTTCGTTTATCTTTGTTGTTTTGTTAAGAAATCCTAAAACCTGCACTGTTGGTACAGGATTTCTTTGTCTGTTTATTTCTATATTTATATATGTGTGTATTTGACTAAAGTGGGGGTGCTGTGCAGTCATACTCTGAAGGCTACCTTGTGCTTTTATCTATTTTAGATTTGTTACAACGGTTTAAATGTAATACTATCATTTTCTGCTGGATTCCAGGTCAGGTTGGAATAGTTGGCAAGAATTATCCGATTCTCTTCCCAAGTCTGCTGCTAGTCTGCCACTGCAACGGATCGCCATTCCTCATTTCAACATTTATGTAATTCCTCTTTCTCGTTTGAAAGCTGTCTGGTTATGAGCTTCTTAAACTTCATCTTGTTAGTCCTGATCTTATCCTCTCCTAAAACTATAATGTGTAAAACTCGAAAGGAGGATTTTCTTCTGGCACGTTGCCGAATCGAGCAGACATACACACTGCCTTGTGTGTTCTACATGCAATGTTGTTCTAACCATTCTTGCTTTCAATCAACATTGTCATCATTGTTTTTATCCTCTTTTTAAATTCGATATTCCTTTCAGTATTTCCTTGCTTTTAAATTCAGTATTCCTTTCCATATTTCATTGGTTTTAAGATTCATTTATCTTTGTGGCCTTGCCACCTTTTTATAATTTTCAAAATTTTACTGTTAATTTTTATATTATTTTATAATATATTTTTACATTGATTTTGCCTTAGCACTACTACTGTATTCTTGTTGTTTATTTTTGCTATTTTAATGGTCTTTTATGTGTAATTTGTTCAATAGAAGGATATTCTTTATCTATATATAAGTTTTATTTATATTTTCCAGTATACTTTTTACCCTTCTTGGCACAGCTTAGCCTAAGATGCTTTTGAACCATAAAAATCAACCAACCAACCATCTTTCATTGTCCATCTACCAGGGAAATAGTTATTTCCCAACTCTCTTCCCTGAAAGAAACTTAGAGTTGTTTAAATGGTTGAAATAAACTTTGGAAGTGGCCAAATTAGATTAACATTTGAATAGAAATTAAGAGGCAAACTTATGAAGCCACAGAACCTTGTAGATAGGCAGACAAATAGGGACTGAAATATTTAATAAGCTATTAGTGATGAAATAATACTTACTGATGTAATATAGTGTTCTAAGTTTTAGGGTGTTTTGTATTTTTTTTTAACATTTGCATGAGTTTAATAAATTACATGGATTTAATTTAAGTTCTTCAAACAAGCAAAGTCATACGACATGTTCTAGTAACTTTTCCAACTTTATTGCAGGCAGGTTTTTTTTTTTTTTTTGCAAAAGGGAAATTTTGATACATCCATGACTGTCCTAGTCATCTATAGTTTCTCATAGACAGGGATCTTAACCTGTCCTTCCATCTAAAAGAACTAGTCAAAAGGTGTAAAATCTTAAGGGTTGGGATGAAATACGACTTTCAGATTACTGCCAGATCTGGATTATAATCCACTGAAGTGCTGCATGTTGACTTTTGTTGGAAGAGCATTCTGAACAAATATAGCTCCTCCAATTCATTATTCCATTTACTTATTATTGCTTTATATGAATGTGTGTGAAGCCTACTAATTACTATTTAATTGTATTAATTTTTCTCTCCAGTGTACTTAATCTTTTTATAATTATACTTTTTAACCTACTTAAAACTAATGTCCAATATACTTATTTCCAATGATGTAGCATTCTTTGCATAAACTGTTTCAAAAGTCTTACTAAAATTTTGAATAGATATTTCATCAAAAGTTTAAAGATTGGCATTATAATTAAATTTTCTTTAGCTCTTTACGTGTGAATAATAAGATTCTTATATATTCATGGGAACTTCCTATTTTTAGATTATTTTTGCTTCAGGGGCTTTGGCGAACAGATTTTGGCTAATGGATTTTGGAAGATTCATTTTTGGGTAAGTTTATTTTATTTTTTGTTTTTTAACAAACTTATAATACGTTTTATTTATCATCATCATCATCATCATTATAAGACCATACACACCAATAAAGAGAAATAATGTTATAAATCAAGACATAATAACAATGACATATTTCAAAGATTCATCATCAGACTGTAAATAAATATAAAACGGAAAAAAATAGGCTTATAACAGCCCCACAATACAGAACTTCGTAATTGTTGTAAATACATTCATTGTTGTATTTCAGTGTAATTTGTATTTTAATTCTGTATAGCAATTAAATATCATATTTGCAGTGTCAACTTGATTAATGTTGTAATTTGTCTTTAATTTCTAATCATAAGGCAGTGGGAATTCTCAAATTTGATTTGTGGATAATGAAAAGAATCAAAAGCAGTTACTGAATGTATTGATATAAGAAGAATTTGCTTCTGATGGTTTGAAGTGTTAGACATATTTTATCTTTATCGAACAGCACAAACATAGATATTACAAAACCAAATGAAGAGCTAGAACTTTGCTAAAGTTCAAAGGCTTTGAAATGCAAGGTTTCAGAAAGGATGAGTATTATCTTTGCAGCTGTGATAATGGTGTCATTCCAGTTTTTTGGAATTATGTAATAGTATATGAGCATATGGGATCTTTAGTGTGGAGAATGCTTGACTGGTTTGTTCTGTATAGTCCAAGGCATTGTCAAGAAAGAATCTAGTATACATATCATGTTTTATTTTTGTGAGGGGAAACATTGTTAATTGATGTGGAGGCCAGGGCAAAGTTATAAGGGGCCAGGAAATAATTGCTAAAACATTCAAGGGGTAACAATAAGGGAATAGGATTTTCTTTGTGAGAGGGTTTGGATTGAATGGGGTTGGGCTTTTTTTATAATTTTTTTTCTATAATTTTTTTTTTTTTTTGGTGTGCTGTTTCATTGTTTATAGAATTTATGTTAAATATGACACACTGCCCAAACAAAAAGCAATGCTGATTCAATTTGAAGTTAAAAATCTTTTAGATCATGTCTTGGTCATTTTTAGATCTTAAAAATCATTTTAGATCATGGTTAATTTATTTCTACCCTTATTAGTTTTGCCAATGAAATAGTAATTTCCTATTTAATCAGTTCATACATTATCTGGAAAAGTTCCTTAACAGAAATTATATAATCTTGGCTAAAGCCATTCACTGTTCTTTTAAGATCTGAAAGAAGATAATGAGCACAATTTAATTAGATATAATGGGAGAGCCAAATGCTAGAATTGTAGCATGAAAAGTTGGCTCAAGGTGGTATTCAGATAATCCGTTCTCTTATGATACTATTATTTGTAGGAAATCTTACTTCCTTTCAAAAAAATAAATATAATAATAATTTGATATCTTACTTGATTGGTTCTTAATTTGACAATTTTTTTTTTCTATTTTTTTTGAAGTGTTGGTGGTGAATCATTAGCAGTTGCCCAAAATACTTACGCTGTTAGTTGGTTTAAGGACAAAGAACTTAATATGGTGTTTGGCTTGCAACTTAGTTTGGCTCGTTTGGTAAGACTCATATTTCCATTTTAATTTTTAAGTAATGATGTGTATATTTATATATGCCTCTTTTGTTTAATATAACAAACGTGATTATTGCAAAACTCGATAATTTTAAGTCCTTGTGGTTTTGCAGTGCTTAAACAAACTAGATTTTTTTTCTTTTTTTCTTTATTTTTTTTTTTTTTTTTTGTTATTTTTGAAGTTTTTACTTTTCAGTATTTAATAATATATTGTCTCTAAATTGAAATGGAGGCTTTTTTTTTTTTTTTAAATCACTCAAAATCATTATCTTGATATGTTCAATCAGTCATTTTTGAAAATGAACTTTATTCTAAACATAGATAAAATAAATAAATAAATAAATATGCATATACCTTGAAGACATGATCAACAATTCTGATTAATACACAGTCCATTTTAAAAACTGCTTATATTGATCATTTTACTTTAAGCATCATTTTTCTGGCTTGCTTAATTTATTTCTATAGGTTTCATAGAGACAGTCGAGAATAGTTTGTTAAAAAAAAGATTCAGATATTATAAGATTATGGTTAAGACCACATGTTTGTGATTATTATATTTAGTGTTTCTACTGTCAATTTTTATCAGCTGTTGAATTTGATTTCTTGCATTATTTTGAACTTTACAATTTTACAGTGAACTTAGATACTGTAAACAAAAATAGAAAGCAAAGGCTCATCAGTTTTGTAGTCGTCAAGTGAAAATCTGCTCCATTTATATTTTTTTAAATAATTTTCATATTATTGAACCCTGTCACACAACCTTGAAATAGCCCTGCCTTTTCTAAAGTGTTTGTCCAAAGAAATGTATTATTAGGAAGCAAAAAGTTACATCATAATCAATTGCCAAATCATCATTTTCCTATTCACTGCTATCCTGGCAACTGAGTACCATAACTGATTGAGATAAGTAAATCTCGTAATGCAAACTGAACAATTTGGTAATTTAGATTTAAATATAAGGAACAATACCACTTAAGAGTATATTTTTTATTATTTAGATTTACATAATAAGAAAAGTGGCTAAAAATAAGTAAGCAGTAGAGAAACATCTTAGGAAATCAAGAAAAGATACTATTAAAAAAAAGGGAGTGGGGATCTCATTCTTAAGAGAATTAAGGAGAGAGAGGTGCGTGCAACAGAAAAAAAAAATATACATCAATGCTTAGATGAACTGGAACATGATGAACTGAAGTTTCTTTTCAGTAGTCCTAGAAAATGCCAGAAATACAGGATGATTTAGGAAAGTCTCCTTAGAAACTCTCAAGGTTTAGTGTGTAATTATAAAGATTGTTGGTTAAAAACCTGCTGTATGGAGGAGTAATCCTTAAAGGTGCTTTGGCTAAAGGATCTGGTAAGACAAATTCTAAATCATCACAATAACCAAAGTCTGATTTCGAAAAGGAGTGATTGAATCTTGAAAATGACAGAGTTTGGCCAGGAGTGACACGAGGCAGTCGAAGTCATGTATAATATGAATAAAGTAGGTGATCATTGATTGAAGAGGGTGAAAAAAAAAAAAAAAAACCTAAGAAGGAACAAGATCATTGACAACCAAATAATTTCTAGCAATCATTCAAGTGGAATCTGAAATATATAAAATGAAATTTAAAGTTGGATCCCAAGGATTCATAAAATATCACAGGAGAACAACAACAACAATAATAATAATAATAATGAAGATTTAATCAGAATCGAAGCAACTAACAGGGCCAAAAAAGTGGAAGGGTGAAAACATCAAAACAAAATATTGCAAAGAAAAGGAAACTGTTAAAAATGTGTTAAAATAGAAAGCCATAATCTAATGGGCAAAGCTTGGAAGAAAAGGGTGCTGGATCAGTGGCAATGAAAGAATTTTTAACTGGATTGTAAACAGTTAAGTAAAAAAGAATAGTGAATGAATGAGCAAGAATAATATTGAAGCAGACCATCACCAAAAGTGAAAGGCGTAATTTTCATAGATTATATGAAGACTAGCTCATGTGATCATATAAAAAAATTAAAGAAAGTAGCACCAGACAAAACATGACATTAGTTGACCTTAGTTGAAAAAATTAACATCTGGAAAGCTAAAAATGGCAGCAAAATATAGGTTAAATAAAGCTTGAAGAGTGGATGATGAATGAGATATCTGGATGAGATTTACATATATTTAAATTGTCTTCCAGAAACGAAGATGGTCTAACTATATAGGCTGCTGAAAAACACTCTGTACAAAATTTTATGGGAGATCAAGAATACAAGACAAATGTTTTTTGGTAATGAATGCATGTGATGTGACTTCACCTATCTGTGCCAGAGGGCATTGAGAGAGATGTTGCTGGAGCTGGTACAAAAATGTGATTGTAAACAGCATGTTCATTCACAAAAACGTGTTCAAAGGGGCAACCGGCGATAGCAATGCAATAATGACAACGTCGAAGCATTGATTGCCGTACATGTACAAAGTTCCAGGCATTTCACAAATAGTTGCAACGGCGACAGTCATTCTTGCGAGGAAGCCTTCTTCAGAGTCAGCGGAAGTCTGAAACACGATATTCTTCATAGGTCCTATACAGGACCGGATCTAGATACCACCAGTCCCCGCATTGGGGTGGGGCCCGCTGAAAAGGGACATGTTTTTACAGACAAGAAAACGAGTAACGAAAATTCGTGGCCTATGAAGGATTTTTGCTGGGGGGGGGGCAACAATTTTTAGATCCGGCCCTGGTCCCATAAGAAGAAATACAGGCATGTTAAGTGGGGTGATCTCAGTGGCCAGGCAATGGGTTAACTCCAGCCTATCCATTGGAAATGTGTCACTCAGATAATCCCTCACAGATGAATGTCATTCATTCCAGTAATCTTGAAATGTTCCGTTTTAAATAATATATCTGATTTAAAGATACAGAGGCCTGCATTCTATTCTGCCTTATTCTGCTTTATCTCTGCCTTACTCGGAATCCCAATAAGGAAATGTGGAAAGACAAATATGGCAAAAAACAACAGTGCCGGATTAGGTAGGGGGGCATGAGGGGGCGGCATGTCCAGGGGGCGGCAAAATGGGATTGAAACAGTTATTTATTATTGCATTAAATAGTGAAAAACAGCTACAGGGGCGGCATGGGCTGACTTCCCCCCCCCCCCCCCCCCCCGATAAATTTCATAGATCCGGCACTGAAAAACAAAACAGAACAGTAGGCATCATTACAGCTGGTTTGGAGACAACTTTTGCCTCCAATCATTTCATCTATTTGATACGTAAGAGAAAATCGTACAGGAACCTGTTCTGGCATTGCATTTGTCAAATAATGCTTTGATAGATTGCAGCAAATGGACTAGTTTGATAGAACTGTATCCTTCATAAAAAATACAAGGTTGCCAAAAGATGGACGATGGAAAATATAGCATCTGAATAAATGAGTGGCAAGAGCATCAGCAGTTGAGAATATATAAACCATACAGAATAAGAGAATTGTGTTGAAGTGGGATTTTAAAATTTAAAAGTTCGACAATTGTATATAAAAGCATAGTTTATTGGATAACCGAGGTTCGACGTACCACAAATGTTATAATGCTCTGAGAGACATTTAGAAGCATTGGTCAGTTTCTTCTTTAGAATATTAAACAATATGCAAATCTATATTATAGCAATATTTCTGGAAGTGAAAAATTACGTTTTAAATTGTAACAAAAATGCTATTATAGTAGAAAATCTTTGTATTTCTATCATTGTAATTTTATTTGAAGCTTTAATTTTGTTTCAGGGCAGTTCTATAGGCTTCATTGTAATGGGTTCTACTTACAGCTGGGTCAACACAATTTATCAAGGATATACAAGTCTTGGAGTGGCTTTGATGATTGGTAATTAAAAAATTCATTTTACCCTCATTTATACATTTATTATAATTCATCCTGATCTGTTTCCTTTATTTGTACTTCTATTACATACATAGTCTAAAGAGATGGTGGTACTTCATATGTGATGTCTGTTTCAATGATGCAGATATCAGACAATGATACCTGTGGCCAAATAGTGAAATTTGATTTTTGAGATATCTAAAAGTCAAAAGTTCTCCTTTTACTTGAGCTCTTAACAAAGAAATAAGTAAAGTTTCTATTTTATTTATTTTTTATATGTATTTTGAGAATTGCATTTTAAAATAGAAAAATGTTACTTGTTCGTCTGAATTTGATGATCAAGGAATTTTAATATTACTGTTAATGAGATAGATACTTTAGAACTTAAATAGATTTTAATTGTAAGTTTTGGCCTGCTTTAGAACAGTCTTCTTCAGATTGAAAAGCCACTTACTAACAGAAAAATGGCTGTAAATAAAGACTGAAACTATTGATTTAAAATATGAGTTTCTGTTTCAACAACAAAAATATCTTACATTTTAAAAATAAAAAAGGTCAGTTATCAATTGCAAACAATTGATAATTCATTAATGATCTTAACTAGATGCCAAAGTTTTCTATTTAAAGACTTTGTCTCTAATCAATTAAAATATATTCTAATATACCGTTGTATATATTATTATATTGTTATAATAGATTTAATAAAAATACAGAGGGTCATTCGCTTTATATGATAACAAACATTAAATACGTGATCTCAAACTTGATGCATGCACCCAAAGAATGGCATGTGTCAAAGCAGAGAAAAATCCTTATAATACACATTAATTGTGCTAAAATATTTATTCATTTATGATGGCTCCAAAAATATCTGCCTACTAGGATGGCTATATAACAGTAATTTTCCATGCTCACTTCAGTTATTCTACAATCCAATAACAGCCTAAAGAAATGGACTGCATGTTTGCAATTTTGAAGATTATCCATCAGTGCAGTGGGATTACCCCATTGGCATCTATGACAAGAATGCGTCAATCAAACGATCACAAAAATGGCAAGCCCAAAGGTAACCCCATTGGTGCTACATCGGATATGTCATTGCATCTATGGAAGACCCACACACACATAAAACTATGGCTGACAGAATAAATCTGACTCCATCAAATGCCAATAAGTGGAAAAACAAACAACTCCATATGAAAAAATATTACAAGGCATAGGTTTATGCACTCCTATCTCGACATATCCAGGAATGAAGGACTTGTGGTCATAAGTTTCGAGAGATACCTTTTTGGTGATAAATGGAAATTTGTGACTCTTGATGAACCTTGGGTTTATTTAAGTGATTGTGGCAAGCCACGAACGATTTTATACTGCCCTCATGACGAAAAAGAGTGCACTAACTTTGTACAGCAATGCAAAGAGTTTTTCTAAAGGCTTCTTGATTGTCTCTGGCTTTTGTTGTAAAAGTAGACATCAGATCTGTCATGTTGCTTCGAAAACCAAAGTCAATGCTGCTTATTACCAGGCTAGTATTTTGGAACCAATTTACCTGTGCAGAAATTCCAAACCTGTACCGAAACGATAGTCTTCATCCATCAGGACAAGGCTTCATGTCACATTCCACAGTCTTTAATTTCTACGTCCTGATGAAAGCCGAGACCGGAGTTCAGTCCATCCCCCTTATCCACATCCCAGTCAAGTCCATGATCCCAGCCCCATGGATTACTATGACTTTGGACTTCTAAAACATGCATTCGTCAAACGTCAATGCACCATTGCAGGCTTTTAGAAAGTCACACGAGGAGTGGAACAGAATTCCCCTCATTTCTCTGCAGAAAGCTCTATTGCTATGGAAACCTCAATATAGAGCGATTGTTAGGAATAAGGGCGGTCGTATTGAAAATGATAGAAGGGCTTTTCATGGGTGTAATCTTTAAATGAATGTTATCATATAAATGACCCCTCCATAGCTTAAGAATAGCAACTGAAGCAAGTTGTTACTTTCATTTACACACATCTTGTTCTTTCTACAAGATATCAATTTGTGGATCAGAATTATAATAAATACTTCAGAACTTCAGTGAATATACTGTAGAAAGAACAAAATAATTACAAGCAAAAATATTTAAAGATTTTTTAAGTCAATTTAATGTCACTATTTCATTGAAAGCATCCTAATATTAATAAAAGTTTAGAAAATTCAAAAGAAATGTTTGTTTTAGACAATTTAAATAATAATAATGAAAAAATAAATGCAGTTAAATGTTAAGTTAAATTTTAATGATGTCTACATTTTATTAATATAACATTGAATAATCAAATCCCAAAATTAAGATCTGACATTGAAAACTAATATTTATTTTCCTTTATTATATTAATAAATCAGTTTAACTTCTAATCGACAGTTTGTGCGGATTCCCATGTAAATTGAATTTTCTGAAGGAACTAAACTGTTGTCATTGAAATTTTCATTTTCTTTAAATAGTTGGAAGATTTTTATTGATTGTTTTATTACACTTATATTTGATTAATTAAGAATTATAACCAGTAATAAAATTAATTCTAAGTAAATAGTATAATTTTCTGTTACTTGGGATTATTTCAAACCACAAATTAAAAGTTTAAGATGAAATTGAAACATGGAACTTGTAGCTTCAGGAAAACCATCTTGGGGAAATTTCCTCTTTCCATTAGAATATTTTTCTTCTATTTTTAATTAATAATAGGCATAATATCTTAATCGTTTTTTTGCTAAATTTCTTACAAAAAACAGTTCATATTATTACAGCCAGATAGTTAGTGGATAGAGGGCAAAGGCTTATCTCTTCAGTTTGTAGTCTTTAAGTGGAAGTTTGACCCATTTATATTTATAAAAATAATTTTCATATTATTAAAACCTGTGATTACAATTTTGAAATAGCTCTGCCCTATTCAAAGTGTTTCCTCAAATTTACTGCACTCATTGCCAGAAAAATTTGCCCAAATTTACTGTACTCATTGCACATCCAGGATTAATGATCCGGGAACACTGAACTCTATACAGCACTGTCACAGATAGTTGTGTCAGTAATTGCATTTAGGCTGTGATTGTGCTCGAGATACTAATTGGATGGGGCATTAATATCTCCACGGTTGTGGTCACATGAACGGCCGTTGTATGATTTCTGTGTGCTTTATAATCATTTTGGTTGTGGAGTACAGGTCTCTTTGAGTCCTCATTATGACTCAATGATGCATTCAGTGCAGTTTTATACAACTGAGAGAGTTTGAGAGAGGTTATATTGTTGGATTAATTCATTCCGCCGAACTGGCTGCCACCTGGACTGTTCCGACTGTACTGTACAAAAGTGTTGAGAGCATTGGAGATGTGAGGGAACATGCACATGCAGGGAAGACCTAGATAGGCTATTAAACAAGAGTATTGTGTCATCACTCTACAGTCATAAACTGATCCAAGGGTATCCCTGTTCACGATCCAGAGATTTAGTAGCTTTACTAAAAACCTGTGTCTATACATTAGATTGCAAGATGACTTGCAGAAGGGAACTTGAATTCCTGGCGCTCCTTACGCTGTCTGCCATGAATTCCCCGTCATTGGCACCCTCGTTTGTAATGGTATAGTGAGCTGGTGGCTTGGACGGCGATGTATTGGCAACAAATAGTGTTGTTTTGTGATAAATTCAAGTTTTGTCTGGACATAGAATACCACTGTAGTTGATTATAGAGAAGGCATTGGGCAGTGCAAAAACTGGACTTCATGCTGAGTGAAACTGTCAGGACTGGTGGCGTCATACTGTGGAGAGCCATTTCCTATGATTCTTGGTCCCTGCTGTTAATGATCAGGAGAACATTGACACGTTCAGAAGATTCTCTGCAGCCTCATATGCTTCCTTTCATGGGGCAGCTACAAAGAGACATGTATAACAAGATATTGCCTGCCTATATACTGCACTTGTTTCCCTTAACTGCCTCCATGCTGTCAACACCCTTGTCTCCCAAATTGTCTTTCATTAAACAAGTGTGGGATGGCAGCTTCAGCCATCAACAGATATGAGCAATCTGGAGCAGCAGTTACAATAGCTATGGGAGGATCTTCTACAAGATAGCATTAAGCGTATCTATGACTCTATACCAAGCACTAGGCATGTATCCACATTAGGGGCAGTATGACTCAATATTACAGGGACTATTGACCTATAACTAATAAAGTTATTAGTTATTTGCATCATCATTCTGATTGACTGCCAAGTGTCATTCCATTTCAACTGCTATTTCTTAGTGAACTAATGTTCTTGGTAATGAGTGTAATAATTCCCGTATTACATTTGTTAAATATGAAACTTGCAAAAGTGATATTGCTGTGAAATGGCAGCTTTTTTGTACATGTCCATGATTTAAGCAATTCAATTTATGTATGGTTAACTAGGTTGATAAATTAATAAATTATTTCTTTTGTAAAATGTACTAGTTTAATAATAAGAATTACCTATTTCAGCTGGAGTTACGTGTATAATGTCTTTTGCAAGTTCTCTGATACTGGGATATTTAGATCGAAGAGCAGAAAGGATTCTTAATAAAAGGGCTGGTGAAACAGGTAATTTCTTTTTTTTTCTTTTTTTTACTATGGAATTGTATAATAGAATTATCTCGGTAAAATATTTAAAATCTATAGGAGTTATTCTCCTATAATTTCATAATCATAATGGAATTTTTGAACAGAAAGCTTAGTTGCATCAGATAAGACGGAAAAGTTATGGTAAAATGGCATTATGCTCACATGTCCAAAACTTAAGGATGTGAACGCCATTGTTAAGGATTACAGCCACAGAATCTGACAAAATGGCTTATGGCGATTTGCATAATTGTAGATATTCCGTAGAAAACGGGTCCACTTGCAAATTTCTGAATCGTGCACAATAGGGGTCACATGGTAGCTCGAAAGCAGATAAAGGAAATTGGCATGGCTAGTGAATTGTCTTTGTCTGAAATTCTGGACGTGAAGGACTAACTCTACAGACGTGAACTTTTTGTCATGTCTTGAAGATTTGTTCAAGTGATTTGTTAGTGATTGTCTTAGATGTCTCAAATTCACTTAAGTGAGTTCAAAATATTGGTTCTAGATGAGATGTGGCAGCTATGGACAGTGCAAAAAAAGATTATTTACAGATTCCCAGATTTGTTTCAGAATTGATAGATTTAATACCTTAAATATATTTCTTTATCTTTAAATCATTTGGTTCCCATTGGAAAATAAACAAACAATCCATTTGACTGGAACTTGATTGTTCTTAGAAACTAGCACTAAGGCCTTTTTATTTTAAATTACTTGTGACTCAATTTCTTAAGACTAATCATCCTTAAGAACCCCAAATCCTAATTTGGTAACATTGATCTTGACTCTTGTGCAGCCTTTTTTTATTGATTTCAGGCTATCAATAAAATGATCAACATAGATTTTCCTTAAGTTTATTCCTTATGAAAATAGTGTAAGGAAGTAACAAAAAAAAAATGAAGTTTGCTGATGAATGGCAATGGGTTAATAATACATATTATTTTTTAAAATTTGTCACTAGTAATATTTTCTTTTCTTTTTAAGGGGAAGTCATTAGAATTCAAGATGTAAAAGATTTTCCTGCATCTTTATGGTTAATAAGCGTAATTTGCGTAGCCTATTATGTTGCTGTTCTGCCATTCATTGGGCTTGGAACGTAAGTTGATAATCTCATCCTTTTTATGTTATATGTATCATTACATATTTTACTTTCAATATAATTCCAAATCGATGTATGTTAAGCAGAAACAAACTAGAAAGCTTAGATAAGGTAAAATTAGGAAAGCATTCTGTATTATGAAGTCATGAAAATTTCTCAGCTCAATGTAGTTTGTTTAAAAAAAATGTTAATTCAGAAAAAAAAAAGGATAGATTCCTTTCAGTTTTTTTCTTCTACAAAAAACATCTTTCATTTGGAGTAATTTTGGATCACAATACTAACTTGACGATATGTTTATTTTTAACTATTATATGTTTATTAACTATTAAAAATTAAAAAAAAAAAGCAAAAACAAAAAATTACTTCATCATTAATTGACTCATTCATAACAATCAAATCAGTCATTATAGTTCCTATGTAGACTTAACAAAACAGAACCTTGTACAAACAAGATTATTTCTACTTGGAGTTTACAATCATTGTTGCTGTTATTATGCATATTCTATTTGTATATGCTGGAAATATGATTCAAAGAATATTCTTTATCTTTGGTATCTTGATCTACAGAAGTTAAGATAATCTTTGAAGAAACTTTTTTAAATGCCAATTCATCATCATATCCTAGCTAGTAATATCTCCAGAAGACAGAAAGTAACTTTCTTCAGCTTTCATCAGTCCTTTCACCACTTTGATGTTTGTCTCCAAGAGAGAACATCTCGCTTAGAAGTTTGTTCTAGTTTTTTTGTTGCAGTTTGCATTGTCATTGGGTGAGTGTCTTTCTTTAAACAGCTGTTAATAGTGATTGGAATTTGCCCTTCCCTGTTTCTTTCCTGTTTCTGCTACTTGTTTTTGTGATATGTCTCCTACATTTTCCTATAGGCAAAAGGAAATGTATAGTTCCTTCTTATATTTCTCTACTGATGTTTCTGAAAATGTATGCAGTGCTGATATTGTTCTTCATTTGTTGCTCCTCTGTAGACTGTAAATTAGTAGATTTATGTGAAATCCTACATATGTTCCAGGAAGTGGTAATGATCTTCCTGACCAAAAATCTTATTACACCCAGATGTTAGGAGGTTTAGTAACTGTACTAACAAGCAAGTTGGGTCTGTATAGCTTGCTGTAATTCTGCATTTTCACAGAGATTTATTCCATTGTTATATCAAATAATTTTACTATCACTGGATTTACAAATAGTTGAATGATTAACTGTTTTGTCTGCATCACTGAATAGTAGTGCATATTTCTTTTTTCTCTTGGAACTCTTTGATACATCAGTCAGCAGTTAGTTTCTCATCTGAGTAACAGTCATACAAAATATCTTTTGTGACTAAACTGATAATGATCGTATAAGTCCTTGCTCCAGTCATTGAAATCAAATGGGGTTTTTGTTTATATATCAAACAGGCAAAATTCAAAGCTGACTCTTCAAATCTTTTTCAAATTCCACACTGTCCCGGCTGTATATGTATTGGAAACTTACTCTCCTTTGTGTATATCATTTTTTCAGAATACTTTGGATATTGCATCATCAGTAACAGCACAAATGTATAGGACAACACAAACACATTGTAATGGTTTGAGAATGACTAAGAGTAGTGATGGGCACTTTGCCTGCTAGTTAGCAGATTACAAGCTTTAAGCCAAATTTATAGGGAAGGATTCCGCATGAATGTGATGAAATAGTCTTATGGCGAGTGAGGGATTTGGCATCTTTAAGGTTGGGATTGTGTCCTGTATTGTTATAATGTTTAACTGTGTATGATCATGTGGGTCTTTGATGGGGAAAGCATTTCCATGTTCCTTGATGCGTGTGGATAATGGGTGGACTGTTAGTCGCCAATACCATCAATATGTTTGTGTTATCCTATCTATTATGCCATCTTCATCAAGTAAGTGTGTTTTATTTCTATTTCCTTTTCTTTAAAAGGAAATTGTTGGAGATTCCTTTATTGGTTATCTTGTGCCTGTCATAAGACTATGGCCTTAGTGTCAAATAGAAGAAATCTTTACTCTGACAGTTTAGTTTTTATAGGTGGGGTGAAGGTGACGATGTTTGAATGAAGGTGCTTCAAAGCTTAGTAGATTTTCCTGAAATGAATATACTGATGATTTAATTTTTTGTTTTAATTACAAATTTCAAATGGTGTGGGTTACTACAGACTATGATTTCAAATACATCATGTGAAGGTAGAATATAAAGATTTTTTTATAAAGTATAAAATGTAATAAAAGCTAGCAGATAAATTGTTTCTCTGAATATTTGTTTCCGACCATTATTTATTTGCTCAACAAATTTATTTCTCTGCTCCTTAATAATTTTTTTTTATATATTTTAATTTTAGAGTTCTGTTTGAAAGAAAGTTTGGATTTGCCCCCCAAGAAGCTCGCACTTTAATAAGCATGGTTTATATAATTTCTGCTATAACATCTCCTTGTCTTGGATTTGGAGTTGATGTACTTGGTAAAAATATCTACTGGGTTTTTGGAGCTATTATAGCAACCTTAGGAGCACATGCATTACTTGGTTTCACATTTTTGAGTCCATATGTTTCAATGGTAAGCATTAAATTAATAAAAGTATAAGCTATTTTTGATAAAAAAAAACAGAATAAATCGCTATACTTTGCTAACAAGGAGAGGGTATACTCTGTATAGTCTGTATAATCAATGCCATTTTGTGAGTTAGAAGTATATCTGGAGTATTTCAAAAGTATTTATAAGCCAACACTCAACCAAATTTGTGATATTTGATGTTGGTTTCATCAATTTTCGAATATTAAGCTTTATTCTGGAAGAAAGTTTTTTTTTTTTTTTAATTCCATGTTTCTTTTTTTCTTTTTCTTTCTTTCTTTAAAGAAACAGTTTTTTTTTTTTTTTTTCCTGATTATGGTATAAATATTAGGTAGAAAAGGAATATTTGATAAGAAATAAATAAATAATCTCTTTAATTACATATTTTATTTTTAATAAATTAAATTAATTGTGGAACTTACCTGTACTTCCTCGAATAAATGCCACTGCGTTTAATTCACTTAACAAATTTTTTAATGCAGTGTCTATTCAAGGGATGCATTTATTCAGGAGAAGAACAGCCCCTGAATAATGTAGAAGAACATCCATTTTGATTGCTCCTAGAGAAATGTCACAGGCTTGATTTTTTTTTTTCCTGTTGCAATGCGATTTCCTCTCTCAGCCAGCACACACAGCAATAAAGCTTTCATTTCTTAGAAATTGAAACTTTCTTTTCTTAGAAGTTGAAACTTTCTTTTCTTAGAAGTTGAAACTTTCTTTTCTTAAAAATTGAAACTTTCTTTTCGAAATTGAAAAATTCATTTTTTTAAGAAAAAAAAATTAAAAAAAAAAAAAAAAAAAAAAAAGGTTAAAATATACTAACACTGTTGAAATACAAAAAATAAAAAAAATGTCAAACTAAGGTTAAAACAATTAAATTTGTTATTTATTTGGTCATGTACACTTGGTTCTTACTCTGCATTGTTTATTCAGAGGCGGCATATATTTCATATAACAAATTTCAACAAGGAAATTTATTTCATATAAAAAATTTAAACAAAGGCATTTAATCGAGGGTGACATTTATTTAAGGAAATAAGGTAACCAAATTTTTTTTTTTTTTTTTTTTTTTCTTTTTTTTTTTCTATACTAATTCCTTTTTCTCTTGGTATTTTGTTAATATTATTAATCCTTGAACCTTTAAATTTAGGAATAAGACTTCTAAGATTGATTTAAATATCTAAGTCACCATGATTGTTTTATTAGATTTTTCAGTATTACGAGGCGTATTTTTTAAGTAAGTACCGTTTTAAAATTAAAAACACATAAGTGTACTTTTTTTATTAATTTTATTTTTACATGAAAGCCTGTACTTTAACCTACTTTTTAATATAATTTCCACCAATATTAAGCACTTGTCGTATCGTACAACCAGAGATTCTAAGACTGAGCGGGTCACTGCAGCAAGGAAAAGTCATCATCATGTTCCTCAAACCATCCCATAGTGTTGCGGGCTTTATGCACCGGCACTTTATCCTGCTGGAAGTAGCCATCTGCTTGAGGATAAACTGATAACATGTACGGTTTCATTTGGTCAGCTACGATGTTTAGGTGCACTCTAACATCCTGACATGCCTCAACAGGTATCAATGGACCCAACATGTGCCAGGAAAACATCCCCCACACCATGACACTGCCCCCACTGGCTTGAAGAGTTGTTGTGAGACAGCATTTGTGTGCACAGCAGGATATACCAAATGCTGGCAACATATGGTGGACAATCTTGGAGATTACTTTGAGGCTGTTAGCAATTTATGTTGAGCATTCCTGTGTTCCTTTTTCTTCCTTGGTTACACTGTATTGCCTTTTTAAATGATGATTTTCAAATACTTATTTCCCATTTGCTCCCCATGATGTTCCTTCACTGACCCAGACCACATTACTGGTGCCAATCAGAAGCACATCCAGCCAGCTTTCATATATGCATTCTGCAATTGCAGTGGTGCTGCATGTTTGGTAGGTAAAAAATAGTTGCCATGACTTCCATAATAGCCCACGTACATAAATATTAAATTATAATTGAATACTTTTAGAATTCTTATCCATCAATTTTAATGATTCAAGTATTAATATTAACAAAACATCAAGAGAAAAAGCATATTAGTACAGAAAAGAAAAAAGATAAGATAAAAAAAAAAAAAATATGAAAAACAAATTTAACATGCAGAAAATCGATAAGAAATTAAAGTACACTTTAGCACCTGTTGTTTATTGTTTATTTTGCTCTGAAGTCACTTTGAGGAGCAAAAGTGATTTCCAATTTTTTTTCATGACTTTCTGGGTTTATCTTCGAAGGAGGGTGGATCGGGCTGATAAGTCTCTAAAAAGGACTAAACGGCCAATTCCCTCGAATGTTAAAGTCAAAGGTATGAATGTTTATTTATGTGCAGTATTTGGTTTTTATTTTTTATTAATAAAAAATTGTTGAATTACATTTTTATATAGGTCTTATTTTATTTTTAATAAATTAAAATCTAATAAAAAAATATGCTGAAGAAAATATTATTTATTTCTAATTGTATATTATTTTTTTGTCTAATAGTCATAATATAACTGGTAAAAACAAACCTACCTACATTATGTTAAAGAAATAGGAAAGAAAGAAAAGAAAAAGTAATAAAAAGCTTTTCACTTAACAGAATAGAACCTTGGCTCCTTAGATCTTCAGTCTGATTGCTTACACACTACGCCATACATACAATTCCTTTGAAATCGAACAACATGAAATTAATTAGCTTATACTTGAAAATCGAAGAAAACAATGTCAAATATCTCAAAATTAGTTGAGTGTTGTAAAACCTACATATGTTTTTGAAGTACTCCATTTGTTCGTTCATCACAAAATGGCATTGATTTTTAGCGATGTACAGGATGTGCCCTCTCCTTGTAAGAAGAACAAAGAAACAACTTAATTAAAAAGGCTTTTTTTTTCTTTCACATGTACACTATTCTCAACATTGCATAAATTTTATGAATATTCAAAGTTACTGTATTTTCCACTTCATTATACTTGCCACTGAAATATAGAATTCTTTGAAGAGATAAGACGGCTTAATGAAATGATTTCTTTTTCTCCTACATTGCATGTAAATCATGTGGAATATTTAAATAAGATATCAAAATCATATATCAAATTTGCTAGGCAGATTATCAATAAGTAATTGAGTGTTATTTTTTCTGTAATAAAATTGTTCTTGTAAATTTAATTCGTTGTCATTTCTGTAGTCTATTTTAGGCCTTTCCTATGCTGCTCTTGCCAGTGCTTTATGGCCAATGGTAGCCTTAGTTATTCCAGAACATCAATTAGGAACTGCATATGGAATGTAAGTAACTAAATTATCTTTTATTAAATGATCCTGATTAAATGATCCTCCATCTCCTGATTAACATCTGCTGTTGTCTCTAAATGTAAGATGTACTGTATAAGAAAGGGATGTAGATTTGTTAAGCATTCATCTTTTCTGTATTATAACTTGTTTTATTTATCCAAATAATTCTGTTACCATCTGCGAGAATAGGACTGTAGAGCAATTATCTCAAGTATCTTCAGACCCCTAGTGTATATCTATAGTTATATTCAACCTGCATGTATATTTTTTTTTTCTTTTACATAATTTTTCTGTTTATTAATATTTATTTATTTTTATAAATAATAAACTTCAAATTTATTCTTTTGCCAGAATGCAGTCTGTACAGAATGGAGGTCTTGGTTTAGTTTCCCAAGTATCTGGTATGATAGTTGATGCAAAAGGCTATTTAGTTTTGGAAGTATTTTTCCAAGGATGTGTTTGTGGTAAGTGGACAAGTTATGTATATTATATAAATATATAGCTAACTTATATACACATTATCGTACAGACACAGGGTGTATCAAATCTCTTTTTTTTTGTCTACAAATGTATGTCTGCTGACAATGCTAGAGGGCACTATTTATGTGCACGAATCCAAATGTCATTAACAACAGTTCACCATTGATGTTTCGGCAGATATCGTCCACGAGAAACTGATTGAACCATGCATTCTGCCTCCCCGACTCAGCGTACAGATTTATTGGATATTTCTTGAAGAAACGTTCCCTTAGATATTCGCAGACAAATGTTGTTTCAACACGATGGGGTGCCAGCACACTTCAACAAATTATGTGCACTCATTGATAGACCAGGGTAGACGCATCACCTGGCCACCAAGATCGTCTGATTTAACATGTATCAGTTTCTTTGAATACTCCCATGAAGACCTTGTTGCAAGAATCGCTGTCGTTGCTGCAACTGTTTGCGAAATGCCAGAAATCTTTCAAAATGTACGGCAATCAATGCTTAGAAGCTGTCATGCATTCATTGCTGTTTTTGGCTGCAACTTTGAGCACCTTCTTTGAATAAAAATGTTGACACTTGTTTCATTCCTTTAAGTTTGTCTTGGTGTTCCATATCTCCCCTAGCTGATTGCAGCACTGCTAAATAGCACCCTCTAGAACCAAAGATTGCCGTCTGTACACATACATTAATTCATGAAAAAAGATGTGTTGGTGCTCCCTGTCTTCCATATAAATTTGTACAGTGTGTTTTTATTCACCCTGTATAAACATTTGCTTAGTGTGTTCATTGATTGTTTTCACTTTACTGTAATGAATCCTGTACTAGGTTAACTTATTCCTAATATTTTCTATGTCAGTTATTAAAACAAAAACAAACTATTTTTTTAAATTTGATTTTTGTATGATCTGTGTCTGGATATACCTGGTGGCGATAATTAAAATATGCCTATTCAGAATTCTCTGTAGATCGGACTAATAAGTAGAATTACACCAGAATTAGGAAAAACCCTTTGGCATGGGGAAAAGGATTCCATGAAAACAAAATTAGTTCCAAAATCTGCCAATAGGGTGAAGTAAGGCACCGTACAAGAACAAATGTGTGATAAAGTATCAAGAAATGAATAACTCAGGGCATTTTCAATGTCTTAAGCGATATCTGCCTTTATCCGTAGATAAAGGTAGAGCATAGGATAGTCATACAATGAATCATCGCTCACAGTGATATCTTAGTAAGTGAACTGGAAAATTTCATTGGTTCTGTACTATTGCTTAGCAATAGGCAAAATGGTGGACACAGAAAGCAAATATGATATCAATAGTAAAGTGAACAATATACAAAGTATGGAAGGCTGTTGTGATGTATCAACTTCATAAATTGGATCTCATGCTTATTTCCTTTTTTTTATTTCTAAAATAAAGATGTCATGTTTGCTTTTTTTTTTATCGTGAAAGGTTAAGTATTCAGCTAATAGCAAATTACAGCCTATTTCTCTGCCATTTTGCCAATGAGCATATCTGGCCATGTCCATTTATTGTTCTCAGATGGCTTTCACTTACAAAATTAAAAATGCTCAATCACAAATTTCAGTTAAAATTTCAAATTTTTGTTCTCTTTTCAAAAACTGAGACAGAAACTGAACTAATATGGTACAGAAAATACTGTCAAAGCTCCAAACTCATTTACAGTTGCTGATGATGGAGTTGATTTTTCTGTGTGATTTCCACTGTGCTAAATCAGAAATTGCATTCTATACACAGTATGCTCTACTGAAGAATGCAATATGTTTTGTAAAATGTTCTGCACGTGCTATGTTGTCGTTTAAGACAGCCAGGTTAGGGGCATTTCCACTATAGACATTGTCCCTGAGGTAACCTCACAGCCAAAAATCGCTTGTCAGGAGAATGAAGTGGCCATGCAATGGGAAAGAAGTGACTAACGACTCTTTCTTCAGTAAAGCTATGTTGTAACAGCTGCTTTAGTGGTTGCGCAATAAGGAGGAGCCCATCTTGTTTAAAAATTCTCGTCTGCACATCCTGTTATCTAGATATTCTTGAGAAATTTCAAAATTGTACTGCATATGATGATATCTTTATATTGTAATGTTACTGATGGGTGCAATTTATCGAAAAGAATGGCCTTAGGATGAAATTTGAAGTAACACCACACATTGGCGAGGTCAGTGAGGTTTGCTGAATAACACGTAGTGCTTGTGAAGCCCATATATATATGTGTGTGGCAGTTTTGAGTATTAACAGTTCCGTTGAGATAAAAAACAGGCCTTGTCTCCCCATAGAATGTTCCATAGCCAAGCATTGTGCATTTCCATTCCAACCAAAAATGTTAAAGCAAATGACAGTCATTTTTCAGGATCATATCCTTGCAGCAGCTGCTGATCTTGTATGGATAATAGTGGATGAGTTTTGAAAAAGTTTCTACCCATTGGAATAAGTGATATCCAATTGCCTAAATACTCAGTTTGTTGCTGCTCCGAGCAGCATTATCCTTGGATCAGAATATTATTATACTTGGACTAGAGCAGTTTCAACTTCCTCTGTTATCTGAGGTGAAACAGGATTCCTTTCTCTTCCATGATTAACTTGTAAGGATCCACTAATTTGAAGTTCCCTCAAATTTGCTAATCATCCTTCAGCAGCTGATTAAGGACCTTTACGTAAATTCTTACACATTGAATGCATGCAGAGCGGCTGCTACATTGCATCCTTTAAGGTATAAAAAAGGATCCCTCACGATCAAAGCATGTTCAGATAGAGTGGGTTACATTTTAACAGTAAATGTACACAATATGGTTGTAATATTTGTGCTAGAGCATTATATCTCTGCTGTTGGAGAAATACAAATTTTCTACTCTTTTAGCTGCAATGTAGCAGGGTTTTTTTATCCCGAAAATAAAATTTCAGACAATTCAGCTTGTCTCAGTTTTTGAAAAGAGCAAATATACAAATTTGAAATTTCATCCTAGTTTTGTACAAGGGTTGCTTGATAAGTATGGTAAATCACGCATAGATGGCAGCACTAGAAAGAAACCAATTCCTCATTTTGTTCTATCCTTCAGACGAGCTTGTGTCGATTCTCAGTTGTGTATCCTGCATAGGTAACGTTTGACAGCCACCTGAATCAACCACTGTCACATGCAAGTGCTCTTCCACCAGGAACTTTATGAATTTGAAACTTTAAATCAAGGGTCCCAAGCCAAAAGGTTCTATGTTCTATGTGCAGTTTTGATAAATTTTAGTTCTATCTGTTAAATGGTTTATTTTGGTGACTTCTGTCATCTGCCAGAAGATTCTGTTTGAAAAACTAGTTCTTGCCTGTCAGCTGATTGTTCCAAAAGGTTCTATTTTCACTTCTTTCAACCTTCTCTGTACTGGAAAGTTCTATGTGCAAAAATGAGGCAAAATGCACATAGAACCTTTTGACTTGAGACCCTCGAAATGATGAACATTTTACATTAATGAAATGTTAAAGGAAATGAAAAAGGAAATGTTAATCGTCAATATTTTTTAAGTTGAACTGAACTAAATAGATTTCTATTATTTTGTATTTGATTTTGGGTGAATGAATAAGCTTCTTCCCCTGCTTGAAATTAAAAATCAGCTACTGTTGAGGAAATTGATAATAGTAACAGAAACATCAAATTTCTGTTTGTTAGTCCCAAATCTTTAACTAAGAATATCAATCTCACAAATGATGATTATTTAAAGCTCAAGAATCGAGGTAGTTAACTGATCTGAATAACTTGGGATTTCATCATATTGTTCTGCATTGTGAAGATATCAACAAAAAAGAAAAATCAACAAATTTTTTTTTTTTTACCTAGGTCTATAAATGACAAATAACTGTAATAAATGTCATTTTTTCTTTCAGTTGCACTGATAGCTGCAGTGATGTTGTGGCTCCTTGATGCTAATAGAGGAGGAAGACTTAATATGTCTTCTGCTCAGAGGAGGAGGATGGATAAGGAGTTAGAGTGAGTAATGACTTCAGATTCGATTTTTTTAAGGTTACTTGCTGAACACTGGCAGCCATGTTTCACATAAAATAAACCATTATGGTGAACCTAATCTATGCTTAAAATAATTTTATATTACTGCAAATAAGTAAAATAAAGCTTAATCGCAGTGTGACCAAGTTATACTGAAACTGTTAATCACAAACTATTAAAAAATGTTTTGAAAGCACTGTTGATTGACTTTAAAAACTTAAGCATATATTGTTTGGTTTAATATATGCTTTAAAATAGTCTCATAGATAACAGAAGTTAAGATAAATAAAACTTCGAAACATAAATTCAGAAGTTTATTGTAAGAGAGAGAGAGTAATTATAGCTCATTAAAGTAGACATAAATCTTCACAACTACTTGCATCACTGTCAATTTAAGGTACTTAAGCTTTAGCATATTAAATTGTTTCAGAATATTTAGTATCATTTCAGACTGTCACTTTGGAATGGAGTTAAAAATGGCTTTTTAAGTTTGTGTTTTTTATTTATTATTATTATTTTTTTTTTTTTTAACTATCTTATATTTAGCTTCAGAGAACGTGTTCATATCTCTGAAAATAATCTTAAAGCAGGCCGCACACGATGCAATTAAGTTGCACAAAAAAAGTTGCAAACAACAGTCAGGGCGCACACGATGCAACATTCTTTGCGCCTCCATTCGGACAACAAACGAAGCACACTACGAATTTGAATGACGTCACTTGACATTACGTCAAGGAGACTGCGGTGATGTCCTTCCAAATCTAATATGTGTGATTTATATTAAACATATGAGAAATATTTTTATAATATTATTAGCCGGTATGTAATCGCAGTTGATGGCAATAATGCGATTCACGAATAACAACTACCAACAGCCAATAATAATCCATTGCTCACTAGAAACAATGACGTCACATGTCATTTCTCGATGGCCTCTGCAGTTTCCGGAAATGGTGAATGAGCGACAATCAGCTTCCGATGTCAAAAATTCAAAAAATCTAGGTTTTTCAAACGCTCTGATACATTCTGCCGCATTAAATTACTGCATTTACATATAAACTGTATTTGTGTGAAAGAAACTCGCAATACTCTGATATTCAATGTGTATTCGCTAATCGCCCATCTGAAGCGAAGGAAATATGTTTAGACGCCATGTTTCCCCTTGAGCATGACGTCACGACTGACATATTCCAACGCTGCACTTTGATTGGGTAATTCCATGCAGCTTCCTTGCAGCTTTCGGAGTTGCAATCCTCGCCTTTGCAGCTTTATCTCCATGCAACTCCGGTTGCAACTTTGTCCATGCAGCTCAAAAAACGCTCTAGGCCAAAAGTTGCACATGCAACTCGGCCCAAAGCTGCATCGTGTGCGGGCTGCTTTAGATCATTAATTTATAGATTCATTCTAATACTTACTGTAATCAACTGGGCTGCTACTACACAGGATTACTTTACTGATTTCGTGAACTTCTCAGTATGTTAATATGTAATGGGAAAACTTAATGCATATATATAATAAAATGGATGAATGATGAAAGTTGCAGTTGGATAACACGAGGTGCATTCAAGTTATAACACCTTAGATTTTTTTTCTCACTAACTATAATCACACGAGAACTATGAAACTTGTGTCACTTCTCGGCATAATCTCCCTGCAGCAGTACACATTTTTCACAAAGTCGACACCATGATTCCATGGCCGCTGCAAACGCTTCTGTAGAAGTCTGTTTTAACCACTAGAAAATCACTGATGCAATAGCGGCGCGGCTAGAGAATATGCAGCCACGGAGTGTGTCTTTCATCATTGGAAAAAGCCAAAAGTCACTAGGAGCCAGGTCAGGTGAGTAGGGAGCATGAGAAATCACTTCAAAGTTGTTTTCATGAAGAAACTGCTACGTCACTTTCGCCTAATGCGGTGGTGCATTGTCATGGTGAAAGAGCACATGTGCAGCCTTTTCTGGCAGTTTTCATGCAATGCTGGAAGGAGCTTCTTCAAAACATCTTTGTAGGATGCATCTGTCATCGTACTGCCCTTTGGAATGCAATGAGAGGATTACTACATCGCTGTCCCAGAACATGGCCACCATCATTTTTTCAGCAGTGGCACTTACCTTAAATTTTTTTGGGGGCGGTGAAGCTGTGTGCTTTCATTGAGCAAACTGGTGCTTCGTTTCAGGATTGAAAAACAGCATCCATGTTTCATCCATTGTCACAATCAATGAAAAAGTCCCATTCATGCCGTCATCATGCGTCAACATTGCCTGCAATATGCCATGCGTGCAGCCTTGTGGTCGTCCGTCAGCGTAGGTGGCACCCACCTGGAGGACACTTTTCGCATTTTCAGGTCGTCATGCAGGATTGTGTGCGCAGATCTCTTAGAAATGCTAACTTTGGAGGTGATCTGTTCCACACTCACTCGGCGATCCTCCAAAACAACTTTCTGCACTCGCTCGATCATGTCGTCAGACCAGCTTGTGCGAGGCCGAGATTGTCTTGGTTTGTTGTCACACGACGTTTTGCCGCCTTTGAACTGTTGCACCCACGAATGCACGTTAGACACGTCCAGGACACTCATCACCACATGTCTCACTCAACTGGCGATGAATTTCAATCAGTGTCACACCAAGCAAATGGAGAAAACGAATGATTACACGCTGATCTTGTAATGAAAACGTCGCCATTTTAAGTATCAAAAACAGTCCTCACTCTCACCACTGCCGCTAGGGTTGTGTGTGCCATACAGTGCTGCCATCTCTGTCATGCAAAGAGTACTTACTTATTTTAAACCAAACTGCATGTTTCTATCTGTTTCCAGTTCTAAAGAAAAAAAATCGGAGGTGTTATAACTTGAATGAAACTCGTAAATTTCGGTTTACGAAGCTGACTTAAGGAGCAGTAGATATACACTATCTTCAACAATCAGTTCTTGAAAATCACTACTTGCCATTGAAAATACATGAAAGCTTTGAAAAATCCATACTTATTCCTGCACAAAAATCTATCGTACCCCAGTTTTTATCTTTGTAACTTCTTGGCCATAATAATACATTACTCATGTCAGTTATTGACTTAAAATGTACCGTTTTATTTCTTGAAGACAGGAGGTAATTATTTGTCACCTTTTTGTCTTGTCCTTTCTGTTTGTCACCCCCTTTTTTTTTTGTTCTATTGGTGCACATGAAAAGCCAACATAATTCTGCTGCTCCATTTTTTTATTTCCCTTCTTTTAGGAGACATTGATTTTACCCAAGCAATAAGAAATGTTGGTGTCACCAAATAGGAAATAAAAAATTAGAAAAGAAATAGGCTCTTTTTATTTTCTTTTAGTTCCTATTTTTTATTTTCCATCTTATTAAAATAAGGGAGAGGGGTTTGAAGTTTTAAATCGATCAAATCAAATTAAAAATCTTTTATAAACTATTTATTAAATATCATTGTTAATTGAACATATTAAGTACTGTCTTAATTTATGTTTCAAATATGGTATTACAAGAAAAAATATTTTATTTGATTATATCGTTTAACTGAGCTCCATTATCGAAGCTAAATCTGGCTGATGAGTCCTAATAAGGATGAAACAGCTGTCCCAGATTGCTATCAATAATGGCTCAATGCGTTAAAAAGCAAACAATTCTAACGAATTTGTGCATTTTCTAGATTTTTCTTCCCTTTTCATAATAACATTCTTTGTAAAAATAAATACTGGTTAGATTTTTGGTGTTGGTTAAGCTTATAGAACAACAGCTGCTTTTGCTGCAAATTAGTTAAAATTGTAGTTGGAAGTTGATTGTAAATGGGGAACTTCAAAAGCTGTCCAAATTAGAATCATATTTGAGAAAAACTTCATTAATTTAGGTATTAGGGACTACGATGTTTCCTAAAATTAGGTCTAATTTTTTATTTAGTTAGCTTTGATACCAGCACTGATAAATAGCTTTATGCACAGTCTGCATTAAGAAAGGTGCATGTCCAATGTTTAAATTGAAAAGATCTTAAAATAAATACTAGTTATTTAGAAAGCTTTTTTCTTTTAATCTGATTGGTTGTAGACTAAGTTTAACTGCTCATGATTGATTACAAAGTTAATGTTTAGGTTAATTAAAAAAGATTGTAGAGGAAAAATATTTAGGCTAAAAGATTAGGAAAGATGGGAAGTTTTAAAGAATAGTTGTCTAATTGGAAACAGAACAATGTTATGAGTGTTCTTGGGAAAAAGAAAAGAAAGGGAATAAGTGACGACTTTAACTTAAATTTTTCCCCAATGTCAGAATATTTCTCACTGTGTGAGGGGCTGTCATGAAGTTCATATTATTACCATGAAGGAAGAGTTGCATTCACGAGTGTTGGTGATAGGGTTAGTCCTTCTCCACATGTGCACCACAGAAGGTGATGCATTTCTCCCAGTGATAGATGAGTTGGCAGAGACCCTGGTCGTAGAAGTTGTCACTTTGGCTGTTGAGGAAGTTTTCTACTTTGGTAATTACCCTTGTCATCGTCCAGGAAGCGACTGCCATGCAGTGGGTTCTCCATGCAAGGAAAGAGAAGGAAATCACTGGGTGCCAGGTTGGGTGAATGTGGAGGGTGAAGCAAAATTTCGTAACCTAAAACAGTTACATGTGTCACAGTCTTGCTGTGCATAGTGAGCTGGTGAATTGTTTTGGAACAAACTCACCCCTTTGATGAATTTCCTATGGTGCTTTGCCTTGATGGTCTTACATAACCTTAACAGGAGGTTCTGGTAACATTTCGTTGTTTTTTTTAGGCCCTTACAGAAATACATCATGGCAGTCCCAAAAAATGCTCAGTATCACCTTCCCCAACGACAGTTGCTTCTTTGCCTTTTTTTTGTCTTTGGTGATTCATCGTGCTTCCAGTGTTTGCTCTGTTCCTTTGTCTTGGGATCGTAATGATATGGCCAACACTCATCCGTAGTGATGAAGCGATCAAAGAAGTCGTTAGGGTCAGCTTGGCACAGCTGCAACATTTCCATTGCCGATTCCTGTCAACACTCTTTTTGCATGGGTGTGAACAGTCGCTGAACTAAGCAGACAGTGATTTTTGTCATGTGTAAAGCATTGTGCAAGGTGTTGCACACTGACCCATGAATGATGTGGATTGTCTTCACTATCACCTTGACAGTGATGCGCTGGTCTATGAGCACCAGGGCCTGCACTGTGCCACAATTCCTGGTTCCTCACTAAGAGACAGTTGGCCACTTCTTGATTTATCTACAAACTCCTTTATCCATATTGGAAGTGTCTGTGCCACTGAACCACAGTGTCATACAATGGGGCATTGTTGCTGTATATGGCCTTAATATGGATCGCCTTTCCATTGCTCCCCTTCAAATACAGGAAATGAATCACTGCTCGAACTTCCGCTTTCTCTATGGGCTGTGCCATTTTGAATTGGATGCTCTAGTGGCATTATGCAGTACTACAATGCAGAATCTTTGGAATGTGCCAAAACTACAGAGACGTGCATTTACCTTGCAAATTGTGGTGCTAATCCTTCTTTGTTGCCAGCTGTAATGACCACCCCTGGTATCTCTTGAAGATTCTACTTGTCTCTTGGATTCTATATACTTTTATTCTTCCAAATTTTTATTATGAATTTTTATGAGAAAAAATTTCAAATTCTAAAAGGATATCCTGCCTGATTGTCAGATGGTTGAGCTGTTGACTTGTCTCAGTACCTATAGAATGGACCTGTTTTAATGTTTCCGAGAGAAGGCAAATGAGTGTTCAATTCACTGTATTTAACCGTCTGGACAATGGATCCCACCTAGCCTGGCGGAAATTTTTAAATGAACTAGTCTAGTTTTTTTTTCGTTGTCCCTGAAAATTAGACCTCTCTGAAAAACCATCTTCACAGTACAGTGTGTTTCATAGCGAATCTTATTTGTTGCCCATCCTATATTTGCCATTGTCATCTGAACCATTCTTATTAACTTACCTGGAATATTCAAGTCTGCCATTGCCTTATAAAGTTCTTTTCTATCAACTGGATCGTAAGCTGATTTAGAACGAATAGATTTGTAAATAATAATTTGTAATCTGCTTAACTATTATTTAATCTATCCCTGGATAAAGCGATTAGGGATGCTTATATAATATAGAAAGAGAGAGTATAATATAGTACAAATCATTTCCATTACTTGCTTATGCAGATGATATTGATATAATCACCAGAACTTGGACATCTCTAAAAAAGAAGCATTTCACTCCTAGAGCAGCAGTTCACGACCTTTGTTGAATGCCATCCTAAACCAGAAATAGTATGTGACCTGTGACCATAGGTGTACCAGGATTTTGGAATGAGAGGGGTTATGATGGTTGTAGATGTTCAACCACAAAAAAAAGTTTCCTTTTCTTAACGTTTCGGGGAGGGAGTTACAAAGAAAGCAATGAACTTTTCAGGCAAACAAATAAATCCCAAAATCCTAGATAATTTCCCATTTTCAAATGGAACATTTTCCATAATTTCTTAAGATATTACAAGCTCCCTTGCAGCCTGCGGTTGGGAACCACTGCCTTAGAGGAAGCTACTAAAAACATGAATCTCCACATCAGTGAATGAAAAACTAAATTTATGGTCACTGGCAAATGTCAAAATAAAGAATTGCCTATTATCTTTGGAAAATGACCTATTATAAGCTCCTGTGTGTTGATACATTCACATATCTTGGATCACTAATAAGTCATAAAAACA
>JAFIDM010006943.1:46448338-46463455 GCA_023159025.1 Thereuonema tuberculata | reverse complement strand
TCCGGAAATGGTGAATGAGCGAAACTCTGCTTGCGATGTGAAATATTCAAAAAAACTAGGTTTTTGAAACGTTCTGATACATTCTGCCGCATTAAATTACTGCATTTACATATAAACTGCATTTATGTGTGAAAGAAACTCGAAATAATCTGATATTTTTGCTGTATTCGCGATTCGCCCATCTGAAGCGAAGGAAAAATGTTTCGACGCCATGTTTCTTCCTTGAGCATGACGTCACGCCTGACGTATAAAAATGCTGCACTGTGATTGGGTAATTCCATGCAACTTTCCGTGGTGCACCGCCGTTCTGTGAAGCTTTTTTTCCATGCAACTTCCATGCAACTTGGCCCATGCAGCTCAAAAAACCGCTCTAGGCATCAAGTTGCACATGCAACTCGGCCAAAAGCTCCCTCGTGTGCGGGCTACTTTAGGTTTATCGGAACTCATGTTTCCTACCGTAAAGCGAAACGCTATTCGAGGAAAGTTAACGTATCACGTTAACGGTATTTCCTCTACGGGACAGTGACGTATGCGCAGAATACCAGTCATGTGACTTTAACGCTACCGTATAGAATAGCGAGCTGGGCAAAAACTCTCTATTATTAAAAGCACATAACGTTAGGCAGGGCCAGACTGGCCCGGTCAAATTAGGGGCCAAATGGAAAAATATTATTAAAGAAAAATTAATCGATCCTTAGCTCCAACGATAAAGCGCTATGTCTGAGTGATACTTTGTTTTGTGGAGAACATCAGTTGTACGCTGGATATTCGTTCAGTATTTTACTGTAATTTTCGTGATGGGATTCGTTGCGGGATTCAACCGCAATTTTCTTTCACAGATAAGTTGAATGACAAGTTTTGGTTGTACTAGCTTCAGTCTGAAAGCTGGTAATCATTTAATTCAATTCAATAATAATTCTCTAGTATTCTACTTTATATTGGTCATTGAATTTATGACAACTACATCGGGTAAAAGGCTGCTGGAGTAGAATTAATAAATTTAAAAATATAAATTTGCGATTTTTTTTTTATTTCGTGATTGAATTAAGTCGAATTTATTTTTTATTTCGTGACTGAATGTAGCTGATAGGAAATGGAAAACCGAAGAAGCGAATTTACAAACCTGGAACTGAAAAACGTGCTGAAAGAAGGAAGCGTGAATTAGTAGCAAATCCAAAGCAGAAGAAGCAAGATGGATTTGGACTCCTATCAACAACATCAACAGATAAATATTTACTTATTGAATCTTCAAGCACAGAACAAACGAAAGATGTCAGCTGTAATCTGTTGTTGTTGTTGGGTTTTATTTTTCAAGTAATAAATTGCATCAGTTAGCAATCTGGTCTCCAAATTTCAATAACCATAATATTAAAACCTGAAATCTCCCTTGATATAGGTCTGAATCTCTCTGCAGCATCTTCAGCAGGCTCTTCGACAAGTTCACTATTTCAAGAACTGTATCCTGACATTAGTATTGATCCCATTGAAGAATCAAATGAAGAGAAGTACACACGTCAAAAAATTAATCCACAACAGTAAACATCGAAAATGAAGCAGTGTACACTGAACTTTGGAAATTTGTTCCACCCGATTATGGAGCATCAATTACGGAGAAACTTGCATTTATGAAGCACCCTCCAGTTCAGCCAAATGGTATTGATACACAACTTCCATTTAAGGTAAGTAAAACGTACAAAAGCGCTCTACCTGATGGCACTACGTCCCTCGTAAATGGCTGTCATACTGCTACTTGCTTCAGACAGAGATAGCCCATTCGTCAAGGAGTTACAGTTGAGATTAAACATCACTATCAACAGATTGAAACTCATGAATACTCCGTTGCTCAAGACGATGCTGTGAAAGCCTATCTGCAGATCTGCAAAAGTATGGATATTGAAACTCCGATCGACAACGATATGGAACAAAACAGCGAAGTGACATCGAAAGCAGGAGGCAGGTGATTCACTAATCCTGTTCATCGACAGGCAAGGACTAGCTTATAGAGGATCCATCGAAGTTGCTGCAGATCTCAACAACAGATGCATCAATCACGGCAACTTCTTAGAACTAGTTACGCTGGATTCTAAATACGATCAATTCTTGAAGACACTTGTGGATATGGCCATTCAAAATAGCAAAGAGCTTAAGAAAGCCAAACTAAATCAAAAGGAAGAGTGGAGTTATTACATTCTTGTCAAAATCATTCATCTATAAAATAATAAAATATTTAGCCCTTCAAATACAACTCGACATTGCTAGTCAGCAAGCAGGCATCTTTAGATAGAAGTGGATTCCACACAGGATGTTTCATTGCTAGCACTGTGTTCAGATGGGTGCTAAATGGTAGAGTCTCTACGAGATTTTGAAGCTGGCTACTGCACATAAGACTACAGGCGAGGCACTCTACCTTCAGACAAGGCAGAACTTAAGAACTATCAAATCAATATGAAGCAAATAGTTGGATGTTCGTTTGATGGAGCTGCAAATACGAGTGGCCAATACAATAGGCTCCAAGCGAAGCTAAAGAAGGGTAATGATTTGATGATACACGTTCATTGTTGAGTTCGTGTGCTGAACTTGGTCCTCACAAATTCGATAGAAAATTGTAAAACAGGTTAGGATTTTCTTGGTCTCTTGCAGAGTACAGCGGTTTTCATGTTAGAATCGTACCGTTGGTTTGGATCAAAGTTAAGAAGGAATCAAATGAAGGTCATCAACTGTTGCGTCGACTTCAGAAGGTTAATTTAACTCGTTAGTGGAGCAAGAACAGAGCATTGAAAAGTGTCTTCGATGACTTAAATGTTCCATTTCAAGATAGCAACAAGTTCTTTACTGTACCTTTTCACAATTGCAAATAATAGTGGTTTTGCATCTGATGTGACATTTACAGCAAAGACATTGCTCGGAAACTAGTGCAAGTTTGAGAACATCGTGGTTGCCTTCATTTACCGCGATTTATTCATTGTTTCGATTCCTGCCTCTAAGTATCTCCTTACACGTAGTCTCAGTTACATAGCAGCAAGTCAAATGATAAACACCTTATTTGGGCAATTCTATGCAAAAAGAAACAACTTTCAAGTACTGCACAACATCGTCACTGATTTTGTGGCTCATTTGAATGAACGTTTAGCTAAGAAGGAATTCCACATCGAAATTGAACCATTGAAGTGAATCTTGATTGCAAAGCAAAGAGCAGCAAAATTAGCTGCTTATGACAAATTGACGCATCACAATCCAAGAAATTCGAAAGTTGTGTTTATTTTGTGATCAATGATGTAGCAGTACAGTAAACAAAAGAACTTTTTATCTTCAATGAATTTCAATCCTTAAGAACTTCTGAAGGACATTGCACAATTGGACCCAAGAAATTTCAAGAAGTGCCGAAATGTCTCGTAAGAATCATTTGCTTCGAAAACTGGCTCAACTTACGGGAACCAATCATGCTGAGTTGTTCACAGAATTGATCCAATTTGCGACTCATTATGAAGATACTTCCAAAAAACATCAGATTCTCACAGAGACTTCGAATTCTCTGATGATCGGAGCGACACTGAAGAGCAGCCTGCGACTGTTGCAGTGGATAAAATCGAAGAGATCTTCACTGGATCGTTTAAGAGTGAAGAAAAAACGAAGTGCAAACAATGTCTACTTTGTGCTTTGGAATTACTGAAAGAGTTAAATGGTCACGGATCATTTAATATTTAATATTTCACTCTGTCTCAGCTTACACGTTTCGGCTAATATTATCGTGTACACAGGTTTCCTGTGAGTGAGTTTTTTCAGTTCTGAAAAATCATAAAAAATCGTTTGCGTTCTTCATTGAGCAATAGGTTTTGTTTTATGTTGAAAGAGATTTTAATTTCGAGTATGATAAGGTAATTTATGATATTGCTGCTAGTTCACGCGAATTGTCTGTAATGCTTAAGTTGTAATGATAGAAACCAAGGCCAAACCCAAGGTCAATCATTACAAGACAAGTCAAAGTAAATGTTGTGGAATAAGTGTGTTTATCTTTTTGTCATTTAGTCAATAAATAACATAATACAACAATTTTCCTCGATTGTATATTACTTACTGGTGATGCAATATGCTGAAGGTTGCGGGTGGGTGGGGAATCATTAAGCATTTGAGGTCAACATTATACACAGCCGGTGGGGCCAACCACTAGCCAGTCCGGACCTGATTTTAGGTAGACTAGAAGATCAAAGCATCTTTCTTGGGCAGATTTTGATTTTGAAAGCCTACAACCAATTTTTTTCAATTGCTTAATATTAAATATTGGTCAAAAATTAACTCAGAAATGCACAAATCGAAATAAAAAAATAGGTTCTCGCGCCCTGAGCTATCATCTTGGGAATTCTGGGACAGCTGTTTCAGCCTTATTAGGCCTCATCAGTCAGATGTATCCTTGATGATAGGCTCAGAGTGGTTGCTAGGACAGGGAATTGGAGGCCGTGGGTTGCACGGTTATTGTGCCTTGTTTTTAGTTGGGTACCACTACTAGGTGCAACACTAGCGTTCTTATTTTTATCACGCACTCTGAGCGTATCATCAAGGCTAAATCTGCTGATGAGCCCTAATAAGGCTGAAACGGCTGTCCCAGATTCCCGAGCTCGGGTACGAGAATCTGTGCATTTTAGAGTTAATTTTTGAATTTATTTATGCACGTTAAGCTTTATTTTTTCATTAATTACTGGTGATAGGATAGGATAGAAATAAACATATCTTTATAAATCTTTAAGGAAAAAATACTGAAACTACACCACAGAAATTCTAGTCATTTTAATACTATAGTCGGACGTCTATTTAACGAAGTCGCTAAATCCCGAAAAAACGTTCGTTATAAGGAAAATTCGTTAAATAGAGATTCACCTTTTATTATTCAATATTATTAAAAAAAAGTAATGATTTTAATGAAATAAAGCGTACATTACCACATGCATACTTATATTTTACTAATAGAATCTGTTCATTTTGTCTGAGTTTTTTTTTTTTTTTTTTTTGAAAAAGTGTTTTCGCTCACAGTATGTCTTGCATCTTTGCAATTCACCAAAAACCCCTTCAGTATTTTCTTCAAATTCTAATCCGCGTCGGATTGTTTCAAATGATTTTAGCATTTTTCATATCTGCATCATGATCATTTCCATTTTCATCATCTTCATCGCAATTCATAGCTGTACTGTTTTATTTTTCACACTGTCCAAAATATCCGATTCAGTTAGTGTTTCCGAGGTCTCAACTTCAAAATCAAGTGAAAGATAATCATCAATCAGCACATCATCGTTAATTTCTTCTTTTTCCCTCAGCTGTATCCACATTTCTTTCATTTCCTCTAAGGGAATATTTACAATAAAAACATTTCAAGGAGGAAAAAAAATAGATACCACGAAAAAGTTCGTTAAATAGAAAATGCACTTCGCTATTTGGAGGTTATTTTTACGAAGAAATTAGCAAAATGTTCTTGGTTCCAAAGAAAAGTTCGCAAAATAGAGAAATTCGCAAAATAGAGGTTCGTTAAATAGAGGTCCGACTGTATTTGACAACAGAAAAAATACATAGGATTCACATACATTCCAAAAATTTACCATTCAGCTACTGTTTTGGGACATTCATCGATTGAAATCAGACAATTTAAAACTGCTTTCTCAGAAATAATTAGATGGTTTCACAACACACTATTATGACTAACTATAAATTATGGACTCCCATAAATGCTTCGTATCGATTTCTATACTACGTAATTTAGAAGTTTTAAAAAATAAGCATCTCAGGACAGCTGCTTTTGTGTCGTAAATGGTCAAGTTAAAAAAATCTAATATTATCATAAATACCGGGAAATATACGTTCACCGTATTTTAAAGTAGTCGTTTTTTTAGACATCTTTGAGAAATTAATATTTAATAAATGTTAACCAATATTTCTTTAATGTTAGGTTTTACTCATGAATTTCTGACTAATTTGTAGGAGAGGACGGTTACAATGAAGTGGTGATGATAATATAAGTTTGTAACTGTGCAGGAGGATTGTTAACAAGATTGCTCGATCGTTGGAAGCCAGCGGTTATTTCAAAGAGCCATTGAATCGTTCCTCAGCGATTATATCAATGGCGGTGTTTAGGTCCGTTTCATTTTCTTGGCAACTTGAAGGCACTGCTGCTTGCGGCGTTGGCTTTGCTTGTGTTTTAAGTCCTTATTTAAAACAAGGGCGCTTTTAGAGCTCGCGTTTCGGGCTCAGCAGTTAATACGAAGAACTTCTATCGCTTCGGTCATTCATAGAATCTCAAGATATCCATTAAAACAGAAATTGCTGCGCCCTAATCTTGAATAAACTTCTCATTTATAAGATTTTTCAAACATCCATCATAAAAAACATATATCATAAACATAAGTGATTAGAACAGCTATTCTTTAACTTTTGATGGTCTGGACACATCTGATTCTTTATTTCGTTTTTATTTATTTATTTCTGGTCGCATTGCAATAAGAGAATCAAAATTTTAAAGTATAGGTTTTATTTCTTTGAATAACGTACCTGTAAAATTTATTAAATAACACATCTTATTGTCATCTTCAGTCTTACCGCTACATTTTTACAATTTCGTATAACATATCGTTTGAAATATTAGTTATTAGAAATATTTTATTAGTTAAGTTACTTACTAAAATACATTTCTATTAATAAAGTGTATGAAAAAATTTCAATTAAAAAATAATATAAATTTACAATTTGTCTGGTGCATAAGGTCCCAATTGTAATCTCCGCAGCCATTAAAAAAAAAAAAATGATTATAATAATTGGCTTATCAAAAGGGGGCGGTGGGGATTGGCTAGGATTATAAACTTCTCTCCCCAATCGCATCCGAAAATGCAAGAAATATAGCATTTTGGACTTGTTTTTCTTTTTAGGTTGGAAAGCCATTGTTTCGTTACTGGTTTGATACCCATTGATATTTCCTCTTCATCCTTGTTGTATTTGTCGCCTAAAGGATGATCAATAGTTCTTTTGCAATTAGCTGTTCATACGATCAAAAATATTCATTAGTAGATCTTACAAAGACTTGTTTTGTATTTGATTAATTTTTCGTAGAAGATCCTTATTTAACGAAAGGAAAACAAGAACAGCACCTGAATAAAATAAAATTGCCTTTCCGATTGAATTATGAGGAGGAATTGGAAACGGCCGTTTCGCCCTTCAACGGACTCATCAGCCAATCCGGCCTTCCCCGATAAAACAGTCAGAAAGGCAAGATCCTATTAGTGAAGGTCACCGCCAATCTGGCAGTGACCCCAAAAACAAGAAAAGGCAAGAAAATTAAATGTTGTGTCCCTAGACACCAATAAGTACCTTTTCCTACCACTCATAGGAATGAAAGGCATTAAAAAAGAACAAAAAGTAATTCATAAAAGGAATAGAAAAGCTTAACGTGCCGTGAGAAATGATTAACGAAAGGAAAACAAGAACAGCCTTCTTATTTATTTCGCAGAAATTGTTTAGAATCATCTGTGATCACATACATATTTCATACAAAATAGGTAAAAACCTATTTGAAAATGAAGTAAATTGCAGTAACCCGTGGTTTACCGGTCTTTGTATACAATTCCATGCAGTTATTCGATAGCACAGTGGTTTTATATAAAAAAAGTTTTATATAAATTTTTTTCTTTAAAAGATAACGAGGTAAGTTTTCGTTTCCCTAGCATGTTAAAAACGTAATCGAACCACGAAATTGCAAGAGAAAAAAATAGCCCTTATAGCGGGGCTTTCTCGCTATGAAATGAAGTCACACTCAGGAGCGGTCAAGAAAAAGGTCTACACTCGACAGAGTAGCAGCGAAAGTGTGCTTTGAATGATTAACAGCGAGATTCCAAAAACCCAAATCCTCCGAAGGGGTAGGAAAGGAATGAAGTGACAGGCATGGTCGAAAATTCATGTAAAGGCTTGGCTTTCTTAAACTGAATGGGCGGGGCTGAAAAGACAACACGATGGCATGCAAAATGGAGACGAAAGATGCTTTTGGCCATTTTTGAGGGTGACGAGTTATCCGGAGTAGAATTACATTTGGTGACGGGTAAAGGAGGGTTATTTTACATTATTGTATATGAGACCTTGTCGGGACCAAAGGAAACGACGACTTATCTGGGTGACGACTTAACGAGGTTTTACTGTATTTGCATTCTTTTTCTTTGATTCTGATCCTTACAGACAATGACTGTTGCTTATTTTCATTGTCTGTCCAATGTTTAAGTTGCTTATTCTCTAAAAATAAAACAAAACAAAGTTTCATCAGGTTGCTTATTGTACAAGAGATGACTTCCATGCTTGCACTTTATAATTTATTGAATTAAGTTTTAGTCTGAATAATTTCCTTGATGAACTCAACGTCATCTGTTTTTCCTTCTTCTCGGAAATTCCCTAGAAAATAAATGAGTAAAACGAACGAAGGCACCACAAGGCTACAGGAAAGGATTCGCACTCTGAAATCCCCTAATTATAGAATTACCCAATCTAAAACATCTTTTGCTTTCCTTCTTGTTTCTACAAAAAACTTTCAACTATGTGGTACTAAATGAAATACTATTCATCATTATTAAATTCTCTTGTAATCAATCGGAATCGTTTTTCAGGAATCTATTTGCATTCCAATGAAATTAACTCCAATATGAACCTTTTCCGATAAAATCATATCCTTCTCCAAATACATTCAGGGAAAATTACTCTCTCTATCGTGGTTCATTGTTCTAATTTTTTTTTCTCAATTATTCATATAAATACTATCTTTTGCTATTTTCGCTAAGAACTTTATGAAGTTCTATGATTGCCATCGATGCCATTTTTCTGAATGAATAATTAATCAGATAGCAGCTAAAACAACAACAGTACATTATAAAGCATAATAAGAATTGACTTACATTTCTTTTCTAATCTATATATATAAAGGAGGATGTTTCCTGGTTTGTGGATTTGTTTGTTTATACACTTCTAGGCCCTTTGACCGATCTGGACCAAACTTTGCAAGAATTACTCTTTAGGACCCTGCGAAAATAACAGCTACAACTGAACCCTGGACACATCTCCCTCTTTCCCGTACTTAATCCCCTCACACTTTTGTGTAATTTTTAAGCATGGCTACTAAGTAAATATGATGCTGTGAAGCATCGGTTAAACGATGGCCTTCGGAGTTATGGTTATTAGGTTCAAATCTTCATATGGTAATTTTTTTTTGTTTTTTGGTTTTTCCTTTTTTTTTTTTCGTTTTTCCTTTTTTTTTTTTTTCGTTTTTCCTGTTTTTTTACTTTATTTCTTTATTTATTACACTGAATTTTCTTTTCTTTGTTTTCTATTATTTTGCAATTAATAATATTCTCCTTCACTTCTTTTTTTTTTTTTTAATTAAATGTTTTTAATTTAAGAACAAAGAAAACCCGGATCCGGATTAAGGAGTGTAAACAGGCGGACAACTTTCTTAAAGGATACACATACCTGTACAACCGATTTTGTTGTACACGAAACTTCACATGCAATACAGAAAAGATACGAATTCAACGAATTTTCGATTTTCGAATCCTAAAGGATGTAAACCGGGGGGGGGGGGGGCAGATTTTCCGAAACCGCTTCAATGAATTTTCATTTTTTTTATTATTTTTAAATAAATAATATTCTTCTTATTTTTATTTTAATTAAATGTTCTTAACAACGAAAACCGCATCCGGTCTAAGGGGTGTAAAGAGGGGAACAAACTTTCTTGAAGAGGACGCATGTCTTCGAGACCGCTTCAATTGAAAATACGAAATTTTGCATGAGTGTTCATTGTCAAAATCTAAAACATACGTATCGACGAATTTTCGATATTCGCATTCTAAGGGGTGCAAACGGGAGAGGGGAAGGGGGTACAAACTTTATTGAAGAGTACTTTACGGGATTTTCAGGTTTTAAAAATCAGAATATAACATTACTTTATAATCATCAAGTGATTTTTTTTTTTACGAACTGGGGAAGGTTTGAAGTGATAGGGGTGTGGACAAGGGCAGAAAGAGGTGGGAAGTCTAATATTCTCCAATCTCGATATTAATTTCAAATCTAAGTCTTATCGAGTTACAAAATGAGAATATAATATTAATTTGTAACTATCATTGGACTTATTTACCAACTGCAAAAGTTTCAAAGTGATCACACAATTACAATTTCTTCCTCATCAACATCACAACAACTCTTTTTTGTAATTCGAGCGAAGCACGGGTATTTTTGCTACTAAACTGATAACTGAACAAAGCAATTAGTTATTATCTATTTAAGCCACAAAAATAAGAAAATCCAAGAAAAATATCTCACATTATCTTAAAAAGTGAACAAAGCAGACGAAATTATATCCCTCTATCTTCATTTTTACATTATGATTCACCAGTTTCCTTTTCCAGACACTTCACAATACATTGACACAGAGTCACTCATAACCAACTGACTGATTCTCATAACGTAAAAGAAATATTTTGTAAGTTTGCAATTTCCTCTCGTCACTTGGGTCTCTACGAGGAACAATAAATACTGTATCTGTAAATAAATAAACGGTTTAGTTTGCATATGAAACTGAACTTTTAGCAACTTCAAAAAAAAAATATATATATATATATACTGTATATATGTTTGGCTGCTTAAAGGGGAAATCACTGTACGATAGATGAAGCTGTAAAGGCAACTGTCCATATGACAGAAGGCTGGATGGACTCCTAGACCCGTCTGGAGTAGAATTCTGCTTGTAAAACTCAGAAACCAACCCCTCCAGGCCGCAGTCAAGCGCTTTATCACTTGATTATAGGGCCCACAGCTAATTCGTGTAGAAAGGAGAATGGGCAGATCTGCCCCACCACTGTATAGCGATAAGATGTAAGGAAAGATCTCCATCAATAGAACATTTTTATTATTACGACGTGTCCCAATTATTAGTCCGTTCGGAGTTATATGCGTCTAGATATGACGTTTGAGTCATTGATTGTGGTGAGTGTGTGGGTGGCAGAGAAGACAACCACCTACAGGCGGGGGTTGCTTGACTGCAGATGGTTGACTTTCCTGCCACCCACATTCACCAGAATCAATCAATCACACTGTTAATGAGTATTATACGTAATTAATAATTAATATTATCATTTATTTCAAGTAAATAATAATTATCTACATGTAATAAATGAAAATTATACTGTTACTGACAATAAGTATTAAATGATAATTAGTTAATACATCCGGGAAATAAGATGTAACGAGATAAGTCATATCTAGACGTATATAACTCCGTACGGACTAATAATTGAGACGAGTCGTAATAATAAAATATGTTCTATGTAAGGAGATCTTTCTATAGATATATATCTTATCGCTATACTGGGTGGGGCAATTTCCCATAGAGTTTGCCCATTCTCCTTTAAAATTATAGTAACGTATTTTAAACTCTGAATTAAAAACAAAACAAAAACAATTACTACTTACCATATTTCAATAAATTAAGCATGGCTGTGCTATTAATTGCTCATAAATCTTTACAAATAGGTTTCTTCTATTTTTAACATGTACTTTCTGAATATTCGCGGCACATCTAGCCATCGCTACCAACTAGTCAGTGTGTCGCGGCGGAGAATCACTGCTATACTCTTATGCTGTCAGAAACACGGAGGGGACTGGAACTTCAACTTTTAATTAGAACTTAAATGTTCATAAATTTAATTAGTTATTAACAAAGCTTTATTTAAGCTCAATTTTGGTATTTTTATAATGAAGTATTTGCAATGATTACGAAATGCAGTAACAGTTGTAAGTTATAAATACGTAGGCCTACTGCTGAGTCGCCACACAATTATTATTATGAACTATAATACAGAACCACATGTTCACAAAGTCATCGAGGTAAAAAAGAAGATGGATGGGCTTCCGATGTAAGATAGAATACTAAAGAAATAAATACTTTGTGCTTCGTGATTACATTAGAACAACCCACGTGACTGTGCAAAGATCTATCAAAGTTATGGCGAATTCCAAAGTACGTTTGTTCTCATTCAAATACAAATAAACAAGTAAATAAAGAAACAAACATTTTAGAATGACTTTTCAAAAGTTGTGATCAATATTAAATCATACTTTACGGTAGTTGATAAAAGCTGAGATTTTGGTAAGAGTTATAAAAGTCCTGAAATTTTTATGTTAGAAAGTAATTATCATTCATAAAGTAAAACTCGTGTTATCTTAATTAAAGACAATAGTTTTTTAATAAAAACTAGTCGGCTACCCGTCGCTTCGCTCCGGAAGCCTCCCTTATGTAACGGAAAACAATTTTTTATTTATTAAAAAAAAACACACACACACACACACAAATTACATCAAGGAAACTAAAACTAAAATTTTTTAAAAGCTTTTCTTTTAATTTAATTTTTGATGTCTGTATTCTCTCAATCTACGACTGCTTTTAGAACCACCTTGTAAATCATATACCTATGATATATTTTTATTTTTTACAGAGATTAGAATGTAGGCCTAGTGGTCTAATGGCTAAGACGTCTAACTTCTGAGCAGTATTCTACCTAATAGAAATAGTGCATCTTTCTTTCTAGACTATCTTTTTTTTTTATTCCTATTGATACTTTTCAGTGGTTTTCGAGTTAGAAATAGTGATGGTTTTTGAGTTACAAATAGGGATTTTTCAGTATTCTACCTAATGAAATACTGCTTCTTATTTCTTGACTCTTTTTATTTTTTTTTATTCCAAATGATACTTTTTAGTGGTTTCTGAGTTACAATAGTGTTCAGTATTCTATCTGATACAAATACTGCTTCTTTCTTTTTTGAGTCTCTTTTTTTATTCTAAGTGGCACTTTTCAGTGGCTTTTGTGTTCCAAATATTGATGGTTTCTGAGTTACAGATAGTGATTTTTCAGTATTCTATCTAATAGAAGTATCGCTTCATTCAATTTTGACTCTCATTTTAATTATAATTGTCACTTTTCAGTGACATTTGAGTTACATTTATTGATGGTTTTTGAGTTGCAAATAGTGATTTTTTCGTTATTCCACCTCAAAAAAAGAGTGCTTCTCTCTTTCTTGACTCTGTTTTCTTTACTCCAACATCTGGCATGTACACCCACATATTTTTCAATATCACATAGGATTTGGTTAAGTAAGAATATTTAAAATAAAGCAATGTTTCGGCAATTATCGTTCTAATTGTCAGTTTCGAATTACAAATAAACTGACTGATGTGAAATAAATAAACAATCTTGAGATTCAAAAAAAAGATTGAATACATTCCTTATTGATGGGGGAAAGGAGATATAAGTCAAAAAACCATATGAAGTGAGTTGTAGTCCCTATGGCCTAATGGATAAGGCATCTGACTTCGGATCAGAAGGTTGCAGGTTCGATTCCTGTCGCGGATGTTTCATTGTAAAAATTATTTCTATTTTCCATTCTCTCAGAAAATTGCGCCGGACAGACACACAGACAGACAGACAGAGAGACAGACAGACAGAGAAATAAAAGATTTTAGTAATATAGATTAAAGAAATAGTTCATTCGGTTGAAGAACATAAAGTCTTTTTTCTTAATTTGATATAATCTTCTGCAATAATTTTAGGAGAAAAACTTTATTAATAGTTGCAGTAAATTAAAGATTTGGAATAAGAAAGGTCTAGTAAATAAAAAAAAAAGTCAAAATTAATAGTTGAAATATTAAGCTTATGTTGCTTAAATAACGAGATTAATCGCTAAAATAAATTACAAATTTTATGACTTGAAATAGTTTGATTAATTAAATTCATCTTTGAATGGGTTTGTATACAGAGAGAAAGTTATTCTCATAATAAAAATACTCTGAATTAAAGAAAGAAAAAAAAAATGAAAATTTTTGGTCTGAAGCGTAAAGACATCAATATCGAATAAAACATCATCAAAACTTTTAAGATCAAAAAGTTTATGCTGATATTGAAGCTAATTATCAAGAATAGAAATCTAATATTTGTTAAATCACTGATAATTCCTTATTAGTTTTAGTAAGTAAAAAAGAATAGAAGAATGTTTAATGAAGAGAAATTGTTTTATAATATTTTTAATAGTGAACTGAAAAACTAAAAAACAAATGAGTGAAATTGAAATTTTAATTTGAAGGAAATTTAATTTTTCTATGGCAACGGTATCCATCGTTCTCGATTCTGACTCCATTGTTCTGTATGGCTTAATCTCTCTCGGATTGTTTTTAAGATGAGAAAAACATTTATGTTATTCTTTCGAGTATGACAGGAATAGTAATAATAGTAGGAACAAAACGGATATAGAAAAGGCAGAAAACCATACAAAGATCGATTGATTCATTATAATAAAAAAAACAAAAAACAACTGGCTAACGTATTCTGTCATTCAGATATTTTGATAATAAATAAATAACTAAATAACTAAATAAATAAATAAATAAATAAATATTTTAAACTTAGCATTCTTGGCTTGACACCTGAATTCTTGTATTTCGACTCTTCTTCATTATATTCAGTACTTAGAGTTTATATATCAGTATTCGATTTTTTTTTATTGATATATTATGGAAACTTAGAAGACGTATTTGCATTTAAGAGTGGATTCGGTAACTCAGTAGTTTAGGCGCTGGTCTGCTGACTGGAGGAGCCGAGTTCAATTCCTGGGGTGGTCGAGGATTTTTTTCCCCCAGTTAATACTCCTTCAGATGGATCCTAGGGTTCGCCCAGCCGTCTGTCAAATGAGTACTAAAGTCTTCGCGGCCAGAGTTGAAACTCCCAGAATGCAACGCAGATTATAGATTTTCCTTTCCTGGCCGGTCGGTCACATTCAAATAGAAGAGAAAATGGCGATCGCTGCTTCACATTCAACATTTCGACGAAGAAAAGTTCTCAAAAGTCAAGCTAGGGAAATTATTCTTAACGTTGCTCGTCGATTTCAAGAAGATGTATGTGAGATTTTTGATATTTTCTATTTTTGATATTTTCTATTTTTGATAATTGAGATTGATATTTCCTGCGGAGCTATTGGCATTGATACTGGAGAAATTAGTCAATGATAATGTGTTTCCTGTTTCAACATTCGCCGGGACGATTATAGGTTTCTTATTCGAGG
>JAFIDM010006943.1:46386888-46438338 GCA_023159025.1 Thereuonema tuberculata | reverse complement strand
TAAGCTGAGAATCGCATCTAAAATAACCCAAAACACCATCAAATTAAGTGATATCATTACACAAGAAAAAAAATAGTAATAATTTAAATTTCATACTAAAGTGAGAAAATAAGAAAAAAAAAGATCAAATTAGCACTGGAGAAATTCGGAAATAAAACACCCCATTCATTGTATTACTATTACTATTTTTCCAAATTAAAGATTTTATCTTTCCCTAGAAAACAAAAATTCTTGTAACTAAGCCCTAAGGTAAACGTACGTTCATCCGTTGTTTCTGAAAGCACGTGACGTAGCTCCTTCCTTCTACGGCCTATGAGTCATAAGCGCTGTTGTATATAATTGGTGGCCACTCCTCAGTGCGCTCACAGTTTGCCGCGAGGATTTAACGAGAACAACCATGCTCTCCGTCCGGATTCTGGTTGCTGCGGTAACCGTAGTGATGGGTGTACAGGCCGCCCCAGTCGGCAACACGTTACAAGCACTGGTGAGTGAAGGATTTTGACTAACAACTCGTAAAACAGTGGTTTTTCATTTTGCTTTTTTTTTTAATAAATGTAAAATATCAATTGTAAGATTTCTTAGAGGTTTAAATCATTTTTATCATTTTTTTTTCTCTAACTAACAGCAAAGGAAAGAAAAACAGTGAAATTAAGAACATTTAGTTTTGATTCTTTTTTAGCGAAAGCAACAGAAAATAAGAAAGACGTACGGCAATTGTAGTCACTGAATTTTTTTTTCTTAGCATTTTTTTGGACAGATTAGATTGATAAGTTTGAGACTGGGGGTAACTCAATGTATCGAATTAGAAGCATTAAATTGGCAAATAAGGTCAGGCTACAATCAATAGAATGATTAAAAAGGGCAAATGTTTGTTTATTTTGGTAAAAATGTCAAGTTGATACGAAAAAAGGAAGATAAAAAAAAAAGAGATTGAAATTATGTTTTCAAGATTAAAGAATCTTTAATGTTAACGCAATTTAAAAGCAAGATTAAAAAAGAAAGAAAAAAAAAACTGTAAATGTGAAGAATGAATTTGCAAATTATTCCGATTTCCGAGAATTCTTCTCGATTTCCTAATATCTAATAAAACGTAAAAGTCATTCGGCCGAAATTTGCGATTCGCTTCCGCTATGTGTGTCTGAGGCTGTGACGTCATTCCCTTCGGCTCGAAAATTCAAGGCGAATTTGTGCGTTGGCTGCAGAGCGTTGCACGTGCTTCGCTAGGGTCCTTGAAACGGCACCGCCTTAGTTGCTTCTACGAATCTTTCGGCAAGTGAGCGATCTGAGGTTATCGGACTTATATCTAATATAAATGAATCTGATGATCAATTTGGAATGGCATCCTCTTGTTACTCATTAATTGAACAAAGTATTTATTCTTCGTCATTCTTAAGAGCGATTGGCCGATAACTCGTGCTCGGTTTTCTTCTGTGGAAAGAAGAATAGATCCTGATAACTCCTCAGTTCATTTGTTTTAACAGCACGGGATGTTGAGTCATCCTAATTCCCGCCTCATCACAGGACAGCGATGATCAGTGCCTTGCGATCACGACTCCTTGAGGCTTCAGATAGCTCGCGCTGAAAAGATAGTTGATCAGATCTCGATTTTTAATTAGGAACGTAAAGCAGTTTTTATCGAAACAAATTATTCATAGGATTTATCGAGGACTACGTATTGAAATCAACTGATTCGCGCTTGGCATTTGTCCTTCTGAATTAAGTTAACTTTGACAATGAAATGTTCGCAGACTTGGATTCCTCGAGAAAGGAAGTTGTCAGGGACACAATAACAACATTTTTCTCTTCAAATGCAAATTACACGGTCTCTCCTCTTTTTACTATTCTTAATGAGATAATACCAAGCAATGGAGCTGTTGAATTCATGTTATCACAATGGTGTGGCCTTGTTAAAAAAAAAAAAAAGAATTACGTGAATAAATTGTAATATTTCTAAACCAATAGTTTTCCAATTCTTTCTCTGTCAAGTGGCAAATTAGTTTCACTGGTAAAAATAATTTCCATCAAAAATAAATAGTGCTTTCAATTTGCAAAACGACATTTACTACATAAGATAAGTTGCGACGTTAATAGGCTTTTAACTGACCATCATTCAAGTATAATTACACGAGTCGTCTTCTGTGTCTGGGGCTTCATCAGTAACTCAGAAATGCAGTTTCTTTCATTAAAAGTTATTAAAAAAAAAAAAAACAGACTTGTCTCCTGTTTTACGCTATTTCTCCGCTAGCTTTCTATTTGTTTGGTTGAAGATAAAATAATTATTTTATCATCAAGTGCACTTATATCTATATAGAATGATATTTTCCAAACAAATCTGTATCACAGAAATCATTTTCATGAATATTTTAGAAATCAGAGCTTATCAAACATTCCAAAATCTTCCTATCAAAAAATGAACATTTTATCAAATTTGTTTAGATATCTCAAATTTAACAACTTAAAAAAAAAAAAATCAGAATGCGATAATTTGCTACAAAAAAATTGATTAACTTAATAAAGTCAATTAGAGAGAACTTTTAATTGCTTTTATAATAAGAAATATAAATTTAATAGTAGGTGTGTATGCAATTCGGAAAACAAAGAGAGAGAAAAAGAGACTCCCTCCTTGATTGTTAATTTTAAAATATTCCATAAATAACATTGAAAATTTTGTTTAAATGTTTAGGTTCCGTAAATCAATGGTTATATTGCACATAATAGTTAAAATCTACAGGCGATCTGTTGCTATCTTTCCAAATGATCGGGAAACCAAACTAACTAAATTACTTCAAAACAAAAAAACCCTGACCTTGGGTTTGTTCTCACTGGCAGCATTTCAAGGTTCCTATATTTTATCACAAGGAAAGATTCGCGCCTTCCTCAATAAAAGGTGAACGAGAATTCATCGAGTATTCCTTCGTATTGGGATAATTAATTAGGAACTTCTGAAACGCAAAAAATCTGCAGCCAAAGAGGAAAGAGAAAAGTATGTTGACGAACTGAATGATTATGTAAACTATTGAAAATATTTGTCTATACTTTCAAATAACTTTAATAACACTTTAGGCATCCGTTCCTAGAAGCCAAAGTCTACATTCAAAGTATATTCGTTATCATTGCTGAGAAGATTCATTCGATAGAACTGTATTAAGGTATTATCTAAAGTAATTTTATATCTTTTCCTTATTCTATTGATAAGTAAAGGAAATAAATAAGGGTTGAGAAGAAATCGATAAAATTTGTAAAAAAAAAGCAAAAATGCAAAGTTTGTTTATTTTTGCTGAAAAAAAAATTTAAATCAATTGTTTTTTTTTTTTTTTCTTGAATTATTTTTGTAATAATCATAAAACAACAACAAAGCAAAATTCGCCTGCAGGATTCGTTTTGAATCATTCTTTTATAAATAAGAAAATTATATTTTCATTCATTCCTCGTCGTTTGATACAATAATTCTGATATTCTTAAAGGCCTTAAATATTATTTTAAAATCATAAGAGCTACTGTTTTAATGGCATTGGCTGTTATTATAACAGTTATACTTTAATCACGCATAAAAAAAAGCGAAAAATCTAGATCTACGTTACCTCACTAACATAAGTAGGAGGAATATTTGAACCAACAACCGGTATTTTCAGTAAAACTTTTGGAAAAATTTAGGGCATTCGTTTTCAAGTCCGTGACATCAATTCTATTTAGGAACAATAGGGGTAATAGTACTTACGAATTTGATTATTAATACATACTACGCCAATAGGTCCTACTGAATCTCTTATTCAATCTCTTGATAGTCCAGTAAAATTCAGGCAGGTTCAACCCCCTACGTTTCAGTTTAGAAAGATACGTTATGTTTCTTTGCAATGTAAATTCTGACGCAGACTTAGCCTTATATTAATCATAAAAGAAAAGATTCTCTTAAACGTCTGCTTATCCTTCAAAATTAAAATAAAAAAAGACAGCAACATGGCCGGGGCCAGAGCGTCTTAATATCACGTAAACTTAAAACAGTTATTAATGCAACAAACGCCCACTGAAAAGTCTATACTTTTTCTTAATTCTGTCGGCCAATGTTCTTCTTAGGTTTTGTTTCTTATTCTACAGGGACCTTGTCACTACAAGATGAGCCAAAGGAAAATCCTCGATTCAAAGCAGTCCATGTGAAGCTCCTTTTCTTTGTTGTTATCATATTCTTCTGACTAATCCGGATTTTCCTTCGAGTCGTTTACTCATTCCAATGTTTCTGTTTTAGAATTTATTGTTATTTCTTTTCTTGAAAGCAGTTCGTTATTCTTTGATGCAACAACTTAATAATTTTACGTAACATTAATAAAATCGGGGAGGTTGTTGGACAATTGGAAAACTCCAAAACAGAAAAGGCTACGTTTTATCTAACTTGAAGGTAAATTTAATAAACAGTTGAAGGGTTGATTCTCTTTCTTATAAAAGTCACAAGATGGCTGACATATTTTTATGATGGTTGATATATTTAGATGTCACTGCAACTTATCCTACTTTATTATGAAAGTTTTGTATCAAGTGAAGATGAAAAAGCATGCGTGTTTCTTTTTAGAATTCAATCTGTAACGCGATAAATAGAGAAAAGAATGGAAACGAAAGTAGTGTTATGGCGAAGCCTTTTTTAAACATTTCTTATGCAATTCTTAAACATTTCTCATGATTCGAAATATAACTACTTTGATTAGATTCCAAGGATTTTGTCACTAAAATCAAATAAAAATAATGTATAACTAGAAGGGTTAAATTGTTTATCTTAATTTTTTTTTCTTTAATATATTAGGGCGCGGGAATAAGTAAAAAATTATCTTGGACAACCTTTTCATTGTCTAATTACTTAATAATTAAATGCGTATTATGTAAGATTCATTTTCTTGAATGGGTTTTACATTGAAGTAAATTTTAAACAAATCGTATTCTCTTACTAGATTATACTAGAATATAATCTAGTACAACAGTTCCGAATCTTTAAGTATGTAGAAGAAGATCCCGCGATACAGAGCTGAGTCTTGCAGCACATTCTTACCTATTAACAATACGTTTTGTAGCAGGCGGGAAACTACACCAAGTCTCGGTGGAATCTGCAAACCCCGAATAAACACTGAAGGCATTTTCTTCTGACAACAAAAATCAATATTCAATGCAGACTGAATGTGTGGGTGGTAAAACTGATTCGAGATTGACTGAAACAGCATTTACAGATGACTACATCTACATCTTCCGCTTTTCAAATTTTCGTTAACATTTCAAAACTTCCTAATACATGTTTCGTGACTTTTAATGTCAACAGGTGATAGACTTCATAAATTAAGGAAGAAAACATTCCTATCGTTTATGTAACAAAGTAGCGTTTTATTGGAATCGGAAGCATTTAATCTTCCAGTTGATGAGCTGAGATTTCCCTATGAATATCCTTCTCATTCAAATATCTCTCATTTTTAGCGTAATTGAATGTAGGATTTGAATACGATTCATAATGAAGCAGTAACGCTTGATAATCTCCTTGGTTCTTCATCTACTGGTTATTCATTTTCCCACTTTAATTCCTTCACTGAGTTATCTCATAATAAATTGGAAATTTTTCCTTTGTGCTTCTCATCCTAGAAGTGATTCAATAAAGGAACTGAAATGAGTAACTGTCAGTTGATTTCATTTCGTAACAACCAGTAGACGAAGGACCATAGATGTTAAGCAACATCAGTAGAGTAGTTTGAATCTTGTTGATGAGTGGTGAAACCACTGAAAGCAGATCTGCCCTGGGATGCTGAAAGAGTTAATTCGAGACGGTTCAAGGATGTGAATCCCGGAAGAAAATTCCTAATTCACCGTAAGGTCAGGAATTAAAGAAAGAAAGTGGTAGTGGTAAATTGATATTTATGAATCTATTACCATTTGTACGTAAAGTTGAACTTATTTTTCGACGAAGGCCTTCCATTTTTATCTTACTTTTTCATTCTACCAGTCTTAAATATCAGACGAAGGAATTGTCTTGAATAATTTTTGCTTCTTTCTTATTGGAGGACGAATCTGGAGAAACTTTTATTGTTTTAAGAAACAAGAATTCAACATTCTTTTATTTGTAAGGTGATTGCAATATTTTTTCTCCTTCTCTAATATTTTTGTAAGAAATATCGTTGAATGCATACAAAAAAAAAAAAGCAGAAATCCCTCAAAAGAAAATGTTACTTTTTTAATCAAATGAAATCACATTAAAATCGAGCTGATGTTGCTAATATTGAAAAAAAAATGTTTGTTGATCTTTAGAAAAGTATTTCCGGCGGAGTTACCAATGTTGGCGGATGTTAGCTTCCGGATAACAAGTCTCCTGATTATGCAATTCCATCCAATATCAACCTACACAACATCGTCTAAATTTTCCAAAAATCCGCGTTACATAAAAAAGGAGGCGTCAGTGACTGTCAATTGCAAAATTCGTTGAGCCAAAAACTTCTTTTCCGAATTTCAACAAAGTGAAAAAAAAAAAATAAAATAAAATAAAATAAAATCAGTCACTCAAAATTAATATTAATCAAATTTCGAATAATAAGTTATTCAACAGTAATAGTACTGATAGAAATTGATTGGTTAATTGTGTTTAGGTAGTTTTTCGCACATTTGTTAATTTAGTAATTCAAATGTTGAATTAGGTTATTGTTATAGTGTCTCATTATAATAAACTATTTCTAAATTCTCAAAAGTTGGTTTTTTTCTTTGGTTGACTCTGTCAAAGCAAAGAGTATCAAAGAGTAAATATCTGAGCGTAGGTTTTTTTGTTCAGCTTTTCATTAGAGCCAGGTATTTCATGGTCTCCTCTTGTCGTTCTCCATTGCAATTCTAGTTCAGGGACAATCTCGAAGTATTGCGTTACGTTTGTCTTGTAGTGTTGTTTCAACTTATTTAAAATCTCTTGCAGTTTCAAGTTGTTCACGAAACTATTGAAGGACGACAACGTGATTATTTTTTCGGCAGATTTGGTTCGTGCCCAAGAGTCATTATTCTGATTCGTTCTGTACGTTTTTACAGAAGTTTTCCAACCAATCACAACTAATCCTTTAAGATGTAACACAACTGCTGAAAATATTTTCAATCAATCTTAAAACAAAGCCAAACGAAACAAATCAAGGTCGTTTCATAGTTTATCAATTCGTCACTTGCATCCACACAAAAAGGAGTGGAGTGAATCAGTGAGGGCGGCAGAGGTGGTGGCATTTGTGGGCTTTCCCTTTTAAAGTCGATATTAACTTTCCCTTGTATTAAAAAAAAAATAGCAGACTTTCCCTTTAAGGATTAAAAACCTTTGGCTTTACATAAAAAAATTCAAAAAGTAAATGATTTAAAAGCAAAATTCTGATTCCTATTTTAAATTGGTCTACAGACCTTAAGTTCAATAGGAAGACATTGACAGTATTTCATGTAACTGAAGACGAAATGTTTTTGAAAATTAGGTGGTTATTGTCAACATAAAGTTTATTTCTTTATTTCATGTATAACTGAAATACGTATTAAAGTATTCTAATATATATTATAATATACTGAAATGCCTAAACAAAAATCTTCTGATTTATTTGGTTTATAAAATTATTTATTATTATTTTTGTAACCAACTTTCTTCCAGATTATTTAATTTATTTCTGTGATTAAAAGTAAATTATTTTTAAAAAATCTCACTATTTACTTGGCTGTTTTCTGTATTTCTCAATGCTTCACTTAAGAATACTAATTGTTTTTTCTAAATATGATAATCTTTAGAGAACATTATTCTAAATTTTGAAAGTTATGACTTTCCAAAAATAGTAAATTACTTCTAAAAATTAAAAAAAGTTTCCCACTTCTAATTTTGATTCTCATCTAATGATTGGCTCCAGATTCCAAAAAACAGAGGAATTCTCAGATGCACAGAATTTGTGGAATAATTAATTTTTTTATCTTTTTATTGAGCCAGCATTTTAGAAATACCTGTTATTTAAAAATAAAAAATAATTCAATGATGTATTTTATTTATGATATTTCAAAATCCTTTGGCTTTTGAATTAGTTCAAACTTCGTTTAGAAGTCCTTGAGCCAGTTGATAAAGGCCTCTCCCCATCTAATTTCATTAAAATTCGCTCTACTAACTAATTCATTGATGCTGGACGTTCGCAATAATTATGGACAAATTGCTACTTTGAAATGCCTTAAAATTATAAAAAGGCTGCTGCAAATATCAGAACGTCAAAAGTTGTTTGTCGCACTCCGGTGGAATGAAATGTCAATAACAGTGAAACTCTTTGTTGTTCAATTCCAAGGTCAATGGGACAAATAACATCAAAGCGAAGATGATTCCTTTACTTGATGGGACAAAGGACTTGCTGGAATGTCTGTTAAGAAGAATAAAAAAATTAATAGAGGAAAGAAAAACCTCCCACACTCGGTTCGGTGAACGAAAGAAAAATGGTTCATGGTCAGTGTTGAGTCTGCTTGGCACCTCCCTGGTCTGAATCACTCACTCTCACAAGATCCACCACTGATATGGACACAGGTTGCTCAAGATCAAGATTGTTGGCTTCTTAAGTAGAAGAATAGTAAACGCTAGTATAAATAGCCATCGATCGAACACCTGTTGCCGGAAATGAGTGGTTGTCGACCTGCGATTTATTCAACGACAAACTATGAATTCTTTTCTCATATTACTAAACAATTGCTAAGAAGGTGTGTTTAATTGGTTCAACATCACGTGAATGTAGTATTTACAGATAAAGAATAAAAATGGAGCCAAATAAACAACAGCTGATCTAACGAGTATTTTGATTTTTAGAATTCTATAAATACTATTTATTATTCCCTAAAAACTTATGTATAAATGTGTCCTTTAAAGAAATAATGGTTTCTAATCTTATTTCCATGATATCTGAAGAAGATGAACAAAAGCAAAGTGTTAAAGCAGTGTAAAAGAGAATTAGTGAAAAACAAAATTATGATTTTATTCTAAAATCTACAAATCTTTGATAAATTTATTAATCCAGTTTATTAATGTAAATGAATGTAAATATATTAGTCTGTAAAGTACACTTTTTCAGAGATAAAAATTCAATTCCCTTTGGTATGTTTCCATTGTTGAGAAACACGTATGTGTGAAAATCAAAAGAGATCTATTGTGTAAAATCCCGTATTTCCTATTTTGATGTACAAATATTTTCGAGATCGTCCGTTTCAATAGTGGTGACATCTTTGATTCGCTGATTGATTTTGAATAATTCATACTATTTGTACGGCAAGGACAAATGCGGCACAAAAGATAGAGTGAATTTGAATTATTTTTTATTTAAATACCAGAGAAACTAGGAAGTTATATTTCCAGACGTTAAGGTTTTGTTTGTTTTTCGTATTCAAGCCCAAATTTTTTTTAAAAAAACGTAAATAAATAAATACATTGAAACTTTTCAAATTTTCTAATAAATTTGGGATTCAGGGTCGGCCATTAAGTCTTGGAAGTATGAAAATAATGAGACAATACTTGTTTAATGTAACTGAAATTATCGGTCATTCAATTATAGTAAGAAAGTTATAGGTCTTTGAAAGAGAGGGAAGTGTACATGCGATGCTAGAGCAATTATAACTTCGAAATTTCGAAGAACTTTTGTAAAAACGTCGTAATATTTTAATTCCACATGGTAGATGTTGGTCCTGTAGCTTATAATGGAGCTGTTATCTTCGAAAACCTGTTTAAGAACCTAATGAACAACTCCATTCTTCAACATAGAAGGAATTAGAATAGGAAGGGTAACACGCTTTTTCTTACTTTTACGAATTACTACTCGTACATTATATTATTCAAATTGTATTTATATTGGCTTGTCATTTAATTAGCTTTATTTAATTTACTTAAATAAAATTTAAACAGAAGCTCGTTGGTGCTGACCGTATCTACCCATTAAAATGAAAGTTAGGGAAAAAAATTGATAATAATAATAATCTCCGAGTTTAGTGATCTATTCTCAGTTCACTCCTTCAGCGTCTGAGCTAATGTGACTGTCTAATTAATAGCGAATTTCCATTATTTTCAATAGCTGTCAACAAAAGGTTTTAATTTTATCTCTGTTCTTATAAACAGAAGAAGTTTCTATCACTCTAGATGCGATATTTTGAATTTCACAATACGTTGAAGAATTTCATGTTGAAAAGAGTGGTGCTTTGAACTCCAAAGAAGATCGTGAGTTTCGGCGATAGATCGGCATTTAATTCACTGAGGAAATTAAAGAAATGTTGAAATGATATTCCTGGGGACTGATTGCAATCAATTTCCTTTCGAATCAAAGAAAATTCATTGGAATTTCTCGTGAATAATTTACAGGTGACTTCTTGTTATCAAGGAAGTGGTAAATGGTATTCGACAATCACAAGATAAAACATTTAGATTAATTGATTCAGATTATTTGTTATTCCTTGAATTCACCGTCTCAAATGTAAATATACATTAAAAAAATCTAAAATTAGGTAGTTTGGAAATTAATGTTTTGTTGTCTAATGTTCAACAGAGAAATGTTTTCTCCATTTGCACATTGGACAACAAAACATTGAAGTTAAGAAGGATTTGATTAAATAAATCAATATACTCGTAAATAAAACAGTGTGTTCTTTTTGTTATTGCAATGAAGTCCTTTCACAAGGCAGCGTTTTATTTTCTCTCAGAACTATGTAATTCCACGATGATGAACTTTGGTATGGCAAAGTTTCTAATGACCTGGAGGCACTTCAGCTTTATATTTGTTTATTCCAAATACTTTAAAAAAGAAAGATTCGAATTTCTTTTATACTTATATTTAGATTACATTTCATAACTAAAGTCCACACGCTCAAAGATGAATCTCCCAGAATGCAAAGCAGATTATAGATTGTCCATTCCTGGCCCTTCACTAACATTGAAATAGAAGAAGTCGCTTCTCTTCTATTTCAATGTTAGCGAGGGGCCAGGAAAGGAAAATCTATAATCTGCTTTGCATTCTGGGAGATTCATCTTTGAGCGCGAGGACTTTAATCAGTTGTCGTATCAAACAGTGTTGGAAACAAAATTTGTAAATCAGACACAGATAATCTCTATCAGTAAAACGTCCATTTATGGAAGTTGTTTTGAAAGCCTGAAATGAAAAGTAATACATTCTTTTGAACAATCCTTAATTTAACTGCAACACGTCAAGTTATATTTACTTTACTTGAATGTCTAAGCATGGCAACACAAATCTCTACTGACTCAATGGCGTCCTTCGAAGGCTGACATCGGTCACGGACATCGATATCATCTGGTTCTATTTTGTCCTTATCCTACTCTTGTCAATAATATTTTTCTTAGCACAGGAATCACGTTGTAATCCCACAGCTACAATTTCATTTATCAATTAGTTCTTACAAGGTTAGTTTGTGCTTCTGCATCTTTGAACTTTTTTGATTTTATTAAAACTTACTACGAACGATTTTAGAATATTCACAAACTTAGAGAAAGTTTCCAAATTTTTTGCAACTGTAATCAGGGTTAACTTATTTTATTCCTTTTAGTTACTTCAGTCCCTTACCAATTCTCTCTAGCCTTTTTCTAATTTGATTAGGCTTAAACGCCTCCTATGTTTCTGAGTTTTTATATTGCAAAGAGGAAATTTTAAAAATAAACAGATATTTATTATTTCGGAATATCACAATGGGAACTGAAACGAAATACATTGGAAGGATGTTTTTTCCCGGAATTCAGTAATTGACGATGACATTGATTCAGGGATTGAGAAATGAACATAATAGATCAGAATTAAAATAAAAAATCTTTCTTATTAATTTCATTATATTTTCGCTGATAAAATAATTGTGAGTAAATGAAAGAACAAACAATAAGTAAAAACCCAACCTTCAAAAGACCAAATTGATAAAAGATACGTAAGAAAATTGTTAAGAAAAATTGTTACTATTAAACAAATGGTAACAGCGCCCAAGAACTTTGGGTTAAATAAAATGAAAAAAAGCGTGTTTGAAAATATATGATGCACGGTTGTGATGCTTTCCTTTACAATTATTATTATAATAAACAAAATAAATCTGAAATTAGCTAAATTTCCTACAGTTCACTTTTAATAAATAAAAAGAGGATCAAACACACAAAAGCACGTAAATCATATTTAAATAAATCATGTTGCATTGTATGTTTCGAGGTTTTTTAACCTAATCTTCTGATGTTAAAGAAAACAGAAATCAAACCTTATAAAAAGATACAAATCACAAACAGAATAATAACAATAATATAAACATATAATGCAACAAGATTTATTTAAATACGATTTACGTGCTTTTGTATGTTTGGTCCTCTATTTATTTCATATCAAACAAGATGAATGTTAATCGGTTCCTTTTAAATTATTACTTTTTTTTTCATTGTTCTGTCAAGTTTTTATTGAAAGTTCTGTTTTCAATAAATAAAATACGTGTGTTATCTTTAGTACATTGAGATGAAATCTTATGAATGATTAAAGCCTTTCTTAAAATATTGAAAGTAAGAATATTATTTGTATCAGGGGCGTATATAAGGGGGGGGGCCGAGGGGGCCCGGGCCCCTCCCGAAATAATGAAGATATGTCCTCCGAACGTTTTTTTTGGTTGAACAGATAGATTTTCATTGGTTTTTTTTTTGTTTAGTTGAATAGATTTTTTGGCCCGGGCCCCCCCCGAAATGTCCTCTCAACGTTTTTTTTTGGTTGAACAGATAGGTTTCCATGGGGTGTCGGCCCCCCCCCCCGAAAATATATTCTATATACGCCACTGATTTGTATAAATATAGGCCTACAATGATGTTCTTTAAAATTTGAAACCATATTTTTTCTCTTTCTAACTCATGGTTTTCTAATCTTACTTAATGGAAAACATGTTATCTCATTAATGATTTAAAGAACAGAATTGATTTCGAGATAAGATGCCTGCTATTATTTTTTTTTTTTCTATTGGGAACTTGACACTGTCTTTGCTGGTAAGATTTTAATAGTTCCAGTTTCTGCATATGGATTCGTCAATTGATAAGAAACGATTCTACTTCAAGAACAGTCACAAAAAAGTTCATTATTTGTGTATACAGGATCACTGAAAATAATTTCAAAAATGAAAAAAAATCCATAAAACGTAAAATAGGAAAAAGGTGGGAAAGGAAATATTTTCAGTTGTTGTAAGATTTTCCGAAAGAAAAAAGTCAAGAGAATTAAATTTGGTTGTGGCGTTTTTTTACGATAGGATGTGATCAAAAGTTAGTAGAATGTTTAAAAACCTCAAGAATCCCGTCAGTGAACCCACACCTTGCAGCTGACTCAACGACGTTCATTCAACAAATGGGGCCTTGGTGCGTCATCCCGTAGTTGTACAGGATGTTAGCCAACCCAGCGCCATATTCATAAGAGAAAAAAAAAAAAGCCAATCCTTCGAGATGTCCTAACTGATCACATGATTCGGTTTCTGGACATAATCATCATTTCGGAAATATTCAAAACTGCTTCTTTGAAATAATATGCATTTCCTTTGATCAGTTCGGGGAAGGAAAAATGACACAACACAGCTTTTGTCATCGTCTTCCAAAACCTGTTCTTTCTTTTCTTTTTCTATTTTTTTTTTAATAGTTGACTCGTTTGTAGATCGTGGTTGACTCCACCTATTCAAGAAATAATAGAAATAACAAGATTAAATTAAATTTATTTTGAAACACTATTTTCAGGAATAACATTGTTACATGACTGTATAACCATGAATTACAGTAAAGCCCTGATTATCCGCGAGTGCCGCGAAAATTTTTGCTAATTACGAACCTCAAAAAAAACAATTTTAATCCAAGCCAGCAACAGGGAAAGTACAATAGTCCCTACAGTGCAAAGGTCGAAAATTACTGACAGGTTTATTGTGCATCGTAATCCTGTAGGTCTTCTCGGAATTTGTGGATGAGTGGCAGGCTCTTGCTCTGCAGAAAGGTTTCTGCTGTACTGTTCATATTTTAAAAGTTTTGCATATTATGTTTTTTGTGTAATAAAACGTAGTTTTTATGCTGAAATATTTTTTTTCGTGTTTACACCTTTCTTCGTATCTTTTTTCGGGTTATCCGCGATTTTTATTATCCGCGGTACCCTTGTCACCCAATTCCGCGGATAATCAGAGCTCTACTGTACTTTTGTTTCCATGATCATTTGTGATTTATTAGTAAAACTAGGAGAAAAATGAATACTGACTAACTTTATTTTTCCTATAATAAATCTCAGTTTTGTAGTATGTATTTTGAGGTGCTTGCTTTTATTTATAGATTCTTTTTCTTTTAATTTCTAGGCTTACTTAACCCAATTCGGTTACATCGAAGGATCAACGAATGAGAAAGGCAATCTCATCACGGAAGACTCCGTCAACGCTGCCGTCGCGGACTTTCAGAAATTTGCGGGACTCAAACAAACAGGTAGGAAACTGTCAATAGAGAAATTGATCAAACAAAAGATGAAAAAAGTCATCAACCTCATTACTATATTTTTCATTTACCGCTTGTAAACTTTGAAAATTAAAATAAAAAGCGTCATACAGGATGTGATCTGGTCATGCATGTCCCGCTATCCATCCATCTTTTATTTGAATGAAAGTGAAAAATTTCCAATAAAGTTTGATGCTATTAACAACATGAAGACTACAAATCACGGGTACTAATCTTTCTTATTGTTTTTCACTGAATCTTTGTAATTTTACTACGACACATTATGTAGAAAACACATTGCTTATGTTTGAACATTTTCATTAAGCTATAAAAAGAATATAATCTGAATACTAGCTTTTTAGTGCTATTCAAAGTTCTATTTTTTTTAAAAAAAGGAGCCACAAACAAACAAGCAGACATGGCCTACAATCACTATATAATAGAAGAGTAAACTTGGCCTGAAAGCAAAGTTGTCCAGTGGTTTCTAGGCCAAAAAGGAAAACCAAGCAAATCAATAGAATATCAAGCTAATATTTGATAAGACCTTTATCAAAAAAGACAAAAACTAAAAAAAATTGAAATTCAGTACAGCTTAATACGCTGCAGTAAAAAGAAACAAACAAAAAATTCTGAATCTTTACCAAAGATAACTGCTTGTTGAATAGTTGAAATAGCAGTGAACCTATTAAACCATGAGTCGGTTACTCTTCTATTCAGTTTATTCAATATGAAAAACCGTTTCAGTTTTCCGGATTTAATCAAGTTGACAATTTCCTTCGATTGCTAAATAGGTGTAGCTAAATGAAACAGCCGTCTTTGAATAAAAACGGGATTATTTTGGCTCCATTCAATGTATTTGTGGTATTTTTCTGAGCGTTAGTTTAGCACAAGATCATTAGTGTTGTCTGTTTGACATTTTATTTCCTTTTTCCATGAACTTCCTTATATATTTTCGTTGGTTTCAGTGAATTTGAAAAGGATTGTGTAAGATTTTTTTTTCCAGAAATAAGTTAAAAACGGTTTTCATTTTATTAAGTGTTGTGTTTATATCTTCCGAGTCCCAACAGATGTCCTTCATAGTGCGAATCCAAATAACAATATTTGTACAAAAACGCCAAATGTCCTTCCCTTTGTTCATCACCTCCATCCTGTTCCACACATTGGACAAAATGAAACATATTTCCTTTCTATTAAAAATTCAGGAAATTCTATTCAGTTCCCTTTCATGTATTCTTCCATCTTTTTTTTTTTACTTCTTTCCCCTTTTCAATTCAGTGGTACAATAAACGAATGACGATCTCTAGTATCCTATTAAATCAACATTAGAACAGACTATTTTGCATTTTTCCCCCTCATTACAACGAACAAATTTTCAAGGCGAAAATTCTAACGCTCTTAAACTTGGTTTTCGATTTTTGAAAATTGTACCGTGGCCTAGAAAGTTGTATTAGGTGTTCAAATGAGCAAACTTACATTTTGTGAACACACTGTAAATAATATAATGCTAAAGTGAGCAATTTAAAACAGATCGCTGTTGTTTGAAACAAGACATGGTTGTTCCTGTTACCATATGTCTACAAAACTTTCTCTAGCAACTGTTGCTAATATTAGTGTGTTTTCTATAAGCAATTCTGAAGGATATCTGCTAAGTAGATACTTGATTTTAAATTGATACTTCTTTTTCTTTATTAAATATTTTAATCAAGCAATTATTAAATGAAGCACCAGTTAATTACAGTTTCTGATACAACAATTGAGAATTCCACAAGCCCACCAGCATGTCGACATGCTTTCTTAAACATGCTGTTACCACTTAGAAAATTTAGTGAATATTGATGAGATCATCATTGTTATTGATGCCTCTTGTTCATCAACGGTTTAGCTTAAAAAAATCGTCCTTAGTCTATAGGAAAAAGTCACAAGTTGTCAAATCCTGGATATGTAGAGGTTATTTCAGCATACTATGTCCATCAGTCTGGGAAATACTCATATAGTTACATTCCTCATCGTTTTTGTTTTCTTTTCTTCTCATTCTATGAAATTAAAGATTGCAATATATTTCTAACGAGAAATTAGTGACCATGAATGATCATGACATGATTTTGAGAAATCTTTGAATCATTCGTTGGTCTCAAAAAAGAGAAGAATTCTATCCAAGAATATTTGATATTTTTCTTCTATCGTAGTCATCAAAATTTAGTTTTGAATAAAAATATTGCAATTTAAGGATTTTTCCCAGTTCTTACTGAATAATATATTTCATTTAATCTTTCAATCCTTTTAGGACCTATATGTTGCTAATCAACAGATGTCGTTTATTAACTACAATTTAATCATAATAATAAAATTCTAGTAATGATTTTGACCATCAGTGATAAACATCCAATTACTACTATCTATTTACGTCTGCGACTTTATGCTTTTGCTATGCCCTGTAATTAGAACTCGTGACACTTTTATAACTTTTCCCTGTGTATTTATGTGAAAATTGTTTTTAATTCGATAGCTGCGCTTTGTGAGAATTGTTTGCTTCATTAACATTTGAATAACATATGCATTAATAATTCTTATCCACATGGAATTTTCAGCAAAATGGCCTTCACTGCTCGTTTGAAAATGTAGACTTCTGTTTGAAAAGTAAACATTCCTCATGAGATAAAAGTTTATCCTAAATTCCGAGGAAGAATTAAAAAAAGAGAAACCTTGGCATAGGAACGTTACAAGACCCAGCACCGAATGATGGGAGAGAGACGTTACAAAACGCTGATTGTCAAATAATACAACAACAATGTTATATTCTTATATATAGGTTATATATTTGGAACTCAAAATCACTAAAATTATTAAAATCTATTCGAAAAATAAACAGATACGTTCCTTTTTATTTTCGAGTACCGGTATATTACATTTGAAAGAACTTCAAATATAGCGATAACTTGGATTCTCAATGGTCTTCAAATACAGTTGTTTCACACTTACTAGAATCGTCAAGTAGGACTTGCATTTTGATGAAAATCCAAGATCCTTCGAATATTATTAATATTCAAGGCAGCTCTTTCTACAATTAAAAACATAAAAAAAAAAACTAACTGCTAAAGAAAAAAACCTACATATTTATGAAAGACGATAGCACAGGAGTCGGCAACCCAAAACATGCTGCTTGTCACTAGTTGGAAGCGAGAAGATATCATTTCCACACATTTTTGCTATTTTTAAATTTCGTGTGAAGAAAACGTAAGATATAAGATTAAAAAAAAACCAAAGCAATTGAATTTTTAGTTGAATTCAGGTGACAAATAAAGCTTTCATTAATATGATTTTTAAAGTGTAACTATCTTTAGAAAGCAGTCTCGTAGTGGCGGCACTCCAGAAAATTCTGTATCTTGGAATCTAAGAATGTAGAAACCAAAGATAAAAATGTCGTCGACCCCCTGAGACAAGAAGTAACGAAATCTTAGGTCCTGAAATGGCATCTTATTAGAGTTGGTTTTCTTTATTAGATTTATTAAATTCCTTTAAGGCAAAGCTAAGCTAGGATTTATTTACAGTTACTTCAATAGTATTTTTCATGTTGTTGTATTTTTTGCAGTTGAATGGTTTCTGAATATATACCAAAAGAAGTATTTAAAATATTTAAATGGGCTGCCTTTAATGCAATACCCATCGTTCTGTAAAATATTAGGATAAACAACAAATATTGCCTTTATTGTATCAATACAGCAACGAATTTTAATCAGCATATCTGAAGAGTCGTATCTAGTTATGCTCAATCGGTGACACCTGTAAACAATTTCTATCATCTACTCTGTTGTGTTTCAATATTCTCCAGCAGAATTGCAATATCCCACATATAACAATAATACTGGGAGTAGACAACAATGTTAACAGTCTACACTAGATCTTCTTTTAAACTAAATAATATGTTTGACCTAGGTTTGAGATATGAATACCGGAATTAGACAAGCTCCGCTGCAACTAACTTAATTTGCCACTTTTAATTTTTTTACCGAATTATAAATTGCTAAATTAGGAATTTTTCTCTGTGCTTCTGACCCTAGAAACGTAATTACCGTAAGATGGCAAAAGTGGTGCTGAGTTAGTTTGATGATAACTTTCCTAAGGCTTCATCCTTTGGTTATTAACAAAGTCCTGAAATTACATAACTAACAGTCTACACAGTTATACTATAAGATAAAAAGTAAATGAAAAGAAGTTTAATAGTCATTCTCGAACAAAATCCTTTACCCAATGTATCTCTTTTTAATTATTTTTAAAGTTATTATAGATATGTATATATAATTCCATAAATGGTTTTCATACGATAGTGCTTTTTAATTGATAGAATAAATTATTTAACTTTTCTTGAATCTCCAGAATAACCTTCATAACGCAAAAATAATCTACTAAGTTTCTTAATATGTAATATTCAAATAAGAATGCCTTTTTTGAGTCGAGCTGATACTCTGGGACGGCCGTTTCGAGCTTGTTGGGCTCTCCTCAGCCAGTGCAAGACTCAAAAGGCGTACGAGGGGAGGTATTGAGAATACATGTTGGAGACAGTAACCCCTCAATAACTAAATTTGATACGTCCCAGAGTATCAGCTCGACTCAAAAAAGGCATTCTTATTTGAAATAACTGTTTTTTTGTTTTTTTTTACCCATTACAGGGTTTCTTATTTATTTCTTTATTTTTCTTTTCTTTGTGGTCAAATACCTTTTGTGATAGCCTGAATGCTATCCAAGGATTTGAATTCCACATTTAATTCTTGTTTTTTATTTTCTTACTTTTAGTTATTGAGGGGTCACTGTCTCGATCATGTAAGATTCAAGTTAAAAAAGAATATACTTCAATATAAAATTTCAGGAAATAAGACAAAGTTGCCAATAGTTCTAGAATGATAATTTAAATAATTCAAATTGCATTATTAAATATCCTGGGTGCGGAGAGTGAGGGGGACGTCTTTGCTAGAAGTTTTAGCTACGATATTTTTCGTATATGCTATTCGTATAACTGCAGGAAACCGTTAGATTGTAAAAGCTGTCTTTTAAAATAAAAGAAGTTTTAACATAATGAATTGATTGTTGAACTTCCGCAAAGTTTGCCTACCAATGTTAGATTATGTCTCAACCAAAGAATAACATTATAGGAAATCCCATGAAAACTATTTGTTTCCCTACATTTGCTGACTTCCTGCGCACCGTTTGTACAGCGTTTGACAGCGTTGTTTAAATATTGTTAGAGAACAAAGACGCACGACCAAGGGGAAACACCGAATAATATTATATAAAAAGAAAATAGATTTATTTTGAAAACATTTTTTTTTTTTGAAAAGCAAATAAATTGAAAGGCATTTGAATAGTTTCAGAATAATATATTTCTTTCTAACTTTAAAATAATAATAATGACTTTTGTATTTGGATGAGATGGATCGGTTTTATAGCAGACTTGAGAAAAATTTCCCTAACCAGTCGTAGGACGAAATGGATGAAATGAATTTGCTTCGTCTCTTTTAGAGATTTAATTAATAAACTAAACCCTTATTGGAAGATAATATAAAAATCAAGGGGATAAAAATATCCTAGTAATCCGAAAACCTTCTAAAGTGCTGATGAGTGTATTCTTAGTTGGTAGAACCAAAATAGAGAACACTTTTCTTCAATTATAGAATATTTTTGGGTTTTTTTTTATTTAGCTTATCTATTAAGGCCATTTCTCATGGAGCAAGGTTTCGTGAATATCGAATTATTCGTGAAAGATGATGCCCCGTTGGAGCAGGATCAAGAGTCATGAACTCACTCAGCTTCTCTCCCACCAATCCTCTCAAGCAGATTCACGAAACATGATGAGTCGTGAGATCAGTGAATGGAGGACCAGTCGCACCTATCGAGCCACGCAATAAACATTCGCGGAATCGCCGATCAAGCGCCTTAGGAAACGGCCTTTGTGTTAATCTCAATCTAAGTGAGCTCAAATTGCAAAACAAGATTCGACGATCTGTTATTGATTCCAGTCAGGAAGGGAACGTTCAACCTTATGACAAATTACTAAGATTCAGATAACTTAAGATTCCAATTCAGATCTATGACGTCGATTTTATTTATTTATGATTTTGTTTTACTATTCTAAGAGTTTTCTCTAAAAATTGAATATTTGACAATACAAGCCGATCAAGTTAATGAGCTAAAATATCAAACTTTGTCAGTACATACGATATATAAAGAATTTACCAATATTGACCATTAAATGTAATAAAAATACAGATAAAGGGAACCAAACCCATTTAAAAAAACAAATGTAGGCCTATATTAAAAACACTACATGTTACGGGATCCCATGAACGGATTCCTTCGTCAGGTGATTAAGAGATAATGGAACAGACTTCAAGATTTTTTCAATATCTTTAAAGGTTTTTTTTTTTGAAAATATAATAATTATAGATCAGTAGTTCAGATTTATATAGGCGCCGAAACGTATATTTTAATTAAAAATTTCGATTTTCACCCCTCCCTTCAACAGCTTTCTCTTTTGTTATTTCTGAGAAGAAAATTAGAAATGGCCACTTTCAACAAAGGCTTTATATCTGTGGGTGAAAAATTTGTTCAATTTCGGACCCATTTATTACTGTAAAGATTTAGAAAGATGAAAAACCAGCTTGCATTGAGAGAAATGGGAAAAGTGTTTGATTTGTTTGGTACAAACAAAAGTTTTGTTGATTTCTCAGAACAAATAATCCCGTAAATTCTGAAAAAAAAATCGAAATTCCTTATTTTCATTAAGGTCAAGAGAGGTCATCGTTACCTTAACTCCAAAAATTCATTTATAACACAGTAATAATATGTGCAAAATAAATATCAAAGACATTACCTTGCATAGATTACAATAAAATAAAATATTTGTTTTTAAAAAAAAAGAAAGAAAGAAAGAAAAAGGGCGGAGGAGGATTGGTGGGAAAACATGAACATGTTTTTTATCAACATGTTTTTTATTTCATATTTATTTCCATCCAGAAAAACGAAAAACAAATTGCAATGAACTTTCATTGAAATTGAAGTTATTTTTCTAATGACGAGAAATCAAAACAAAAACGTAGTTTGTCCTTAAGACAAATTTTTAAGATATTACGTAAAAAAATCAACTAAACAACAAATTATGTCAAAAACATTTTTTTTTTTTTTTTTTTTAAGAAAGATCACTTTCTTCTTAAAGTCTTTTTGTAGAATCTCCTTTCTTACCTTAAAAATTTAAGAGAATTTATATTGCAACAATAAATACTGATAATATTTTGGCTTTCACAAAATTATTGTTTATATGAGTTATATACACAGAAAGAGCTGCATGAATTGTTTGTGAATTTCTTGACTTTTAGCTCGACTTCCTGACAGTCCCTGACCTCATTTCATTTCCCTGATTTTTCAGTTTGTAGTAACTCCTATAAAATTTGGAATGGCTCAATAATTTCGGTAAAGATCTAAGTTTTAACAAATTTGTCCATCTTTTCTAGAGTCATATCACGAGGACAAAAGAACGAATACAACATCTAAAAAATTAAACAACTGTAGATAATGAAACTGATGTATTAAATTAAGAAAAGAAATGTAATTCATTCCAAAGTTTAGTTAATACATATATCAAGTATTTGTTTTTATTATTATTAATAAAGTTTGATTTCGCTATCCACCTCAGAAAGTGTTAAAAGAATAAAGAGGAAATAATATTATAAACATGCTACTATAGTTCCACTTTTGGCCACCGAATAGCGCTGCGAACATGATGACCTTTGGTGGTTTTATATTTCTTCCCTTATATTTCTTTGCGAAGATATCAACAAATGAAATCTTACCCTGATTAGTCACCAAATTTTAGATTAGTACACTGAAGATATAAAAAGAAAATACTTCACACGCTTCTTATCACTTTTTCTTTTTATCTTGAGTTATTTAAAGTACTGTACTTTATAAGATTACTAAACTATTTGGTCGTAAGAAATTGTAGAGTTCTAAAAGTGTATTGGGAACAGACAAAACTTTGAACTCTCAAAAGATTATTATCGTGGGATTACCTGAGGTAGTGTCTTAACTTTAGCTTCATTCTACTGAAAATGACGTATACAACGAGCAAATCTTAATATATAAAAATGAATGTTTCTTTGTTTGTGCGTTCCTATACCATTCATCAGATTGCGATGAAACTTTGGTGAGTTGTTGTGCGCACGTCCGCGAAGGTTTTTGAATTAGTAGAACCAATTTACAATATCTGGTGCGCCAGGCGTTTCAACAAATGAGTGTATTTCCGGTTTCAACGTTTGCAGTTTCCGGTGCGACTCGCATTTGCAATGACCATCAACAAAGCACAGGAACAATCGCTACAAGTGTGTGAATTAAATTTGGAAAATCTATGCTTCACACATGGACAGTTGTATGTGGCCTACTAACGCGTCGATTTATTCGTGTATGCACCAGACGCAAAAACAAAAAATATTGTTAATACAAAAGCACTTCATTAAACAGAATTAAAACAAAAATACTTTCTTTCTTTGAGTGGCGTTGCAACGCATGCCGGGTACAGTTAGTTTCAAAATAAATTCAAATACTCGGCAATTTTGAAAATTCGCTGAATTTAAATTTTATTTATATGAATCTTCACACTCTTTCAGCATATAACTTTAATTTAAGCTGCGAGTTCGAATCCCTCTGAGGTTTGACTGTTTCCTCTTGCTCTTCTCTGTTAGTACGATCCTATCAAAAGACAATGCTTGTGGTTTCTCACGGAAGGCTCTCTGACGGCCTTAAGGTCAAGGTGCATCAATTCTTCCCACCACTCGATTATGGGGCTGATCTCATAGAGATACAACAACAATTTGAAAGCAAGGAAATTAATTCAAATCATTCTTGTCAATTCAAATTCTATCATGACTGTATACGTGGTTTTTCGGAAATATTGCGAAGTTAGTTATCGATATACTGAATGTATTCTCTGAATTGATTATTGCACGTTTCCCGCGAAAAGCCTTGAAAAGCTTTCGACCAGTTCTTGATAGTGGGAAGCCGCAATGAATACCTCCTTTATATTATCATTGTAGTTACTACATAATAGCCTCGTTTGGTTTGTTTTTTTTAGGAACGCTTAGAATGCCGTAATTACAAGGCGCATCTGAATTCGAAACTGAAAACCTCGTCTCAATTTCTGTTAAACACAAATAAAGTTTTTCTTCCTTTTTCCAGTTTTCTTTTTTGCTACTTTTATATGGTTAATAAGCTCAACGTTATTTGAAATGCCATTCTGAGAAGTGTTATCGCAGTAAGAAAATAATAGTTCGTCTTATTGCAGCCGGGGAGGATTTCTGGATAATTCACTATTTGGGAAACCTTGAACTACCTTTCGACGTCGAGTTAAAAAAAATAATAAAATGTATGAGGTAAATTGAAGTTTCTAAACCGCGACTTTGATTATCCACTTTAGAGGCTTTTATTTTTAAGTCTCAAAATAAATAAAAATAAAATTTCTGAACTGCATTAGAGAAGTGCAAGCTATTAGCTCAATTAAAAAACTTCCTTATTTTATCTTTAGGCGAGTGAGATTTCAAAAAAATAAATAAATAAATAGGCCTAAATAAAGATCCGCATATATGACCTCCCTACTAATAACTTCAAACCGGTGAATGGTTCTTCTTGAAACTTGGGCATCACATTTATGGACACGAAACGATGTAACTTCTGCGCATGATAGGATCCCATTCGGAAAAAAAGTTTCGAGAAATTTTGCACAAGGCTACAAAACAAAAAACTGATAGAAAAGCACCAGAAATGAAAGAAGGAATGTCTGTCGATGCATAACAATACACTTGTAATCCGATTTTAATGCATTATTGTTTGCGCGTGCTTTGATGTGTCAAAATTAATTGGATTTAGGCAGTTTAAGCATCAGTGAATTTAATTTATTTCAGCACTTGGAAAATTTAAAGATAATGTTTAGGTATTATAATTTAGATATAAATTACTTATTTTTTATATTCTTTTTACAAAACAAAGGTGGAGAAAAAAGAAACATGTCAATGAAATTTCAGGAATTTCGTGTTTCATTTTAAATAATAAAATTTCTAACAATAAAGATTAGATTATTTCTTTAATATTTTGTACAGATTATACAACAGCTACTTAACTGAAATGAAAACGGTGGTCGAAGTTTGATGCCAACCTTCAATTCCTTTTCGGAAAAAGAAGAATTTAGGAAAAAAGCTTCAACGGACCTTTTCATTTTTCAAAATAAAAAAAAAGGGGATTCATATGAGGAAAAGGATGTTTATTATTTATAAATATTTAAATTGGCCGCAAACTATAACGTAAATAAAACATTTAGCCGCATAACTAGAGGGAAAAGTAGAAGGGACCTTCAAAATATTCTCTGATTACAGAGAATAGTGTTTGTTCGTTCAAAGGGTTGGTCACGTACTTCCCATTCGCAGAGGAAATCCATTTAGTAAACTAAATTCATCAGGAGATATCCAAAATGACGTCAATCGCTTACTTAATGGACTGGAACACTGATGACTGATATTGTTATCACAGTCTCCATTCCATGGTTACTTAATTTCCAAGAAACACCATAAGAAACAGCAAATTCAGTTTGCATTTACAATTTAGACTGCTCTTTAGCATAACAACTTTTTGCAATCTTTGTTTTCTATCAGGATGTGGCTATTAATGACTAAGCAAAAGCTATAAAAAATTAATCAAACGTTTTGTTGATAAGTAGATGATTTCATAGTGAAATACCTATAGCAATGTAGGAAATAAAAACGATAAATACAATAACAAAACGAATAACTTTCTTTGTAGAGAAGTAAAATTATTGCAATTTTTTTGATAAAAGTTACATTATCTTAAAAACAAACATCATTTAAACTGATTTTTTTTTTTAAGAATTATAATATATGCATTCTATATTTACGGGATGTTGTAAACCATTACTTTTTGCAGATATAAATCATCTACAATTTTTATTTTAGTTTTTGTTTGGTTTTATAACATTCACTTCCTGTTGGTGTTTTCATTTATAATTGGTGTGGAAGTTTTTTTTCTTTTTTTAATTTTTTTTTAATATGTTTGATAGCAATAGAATTAAAAATATAACATTTGTTTTTCTTTATATTTCCAGGAAAGTTGGATAATGAAACAGTGCATATGATGAGTTTGCCCCGATGTGGTGTCAAAGACAAAGTGGGTCACTCAGCTGATGCCAGGAAGAAGCGGTACGCTTTGCAAGGTAATTTCAATTACTACATATCAAATTTCCTTCTTACTTTTAGGCAACTTTAGCGGTGCTTCATTTAGCTTCCTTAACAGTTAAGTTAGGATAAGATATAATACTTACTTGTTCACTTCACCTATGGGAAGCGCCGCGCGCCGTCTAGTTTCAAGGTTAAAATAATGAAGACAACAAGATTAGAACTGAAATGAAAATAAATGTGTACAATTTTTGGACGCACTATTTGCAAAAGAATATTTAAAAAAGCTTTTGCAATTTGGTGAAAACTGAACTGAAAACTTACAAATTTCAAGTTTTTGGTATTAACGTATTCTTAACCAAATTTACAGTAAGACAATATCTAATATTCGGAATAAATTCATTTAAATAACAGTTTTGGTGTATGTAGTGGGAGGATTAGTGTCAGAAAGATTCGATATTTATGATTCCTTTTCTAATTAATCGATAATAATTAGCAAAAGTCAACAAACAAACAAACAAACAAATACACGTTTACAGTTTAAAAGTTTTAACGGGAACGCCACTTATTATTTTGATGCCTTACTGACATTAAAGGCAATTATTCATGGATCATGCCTTTACTGAAACATAAATACCATTAGCTACTTAATGAGGTTGTTTACTTAAAAATGTGGTAACAACAGACTTGATTCACTTTAACCCTCAATTTGTACAAATGAAATTTTTTGAAACAAGAACATATACTAATGCTTTGTCGAATGTTTTAATTAAAGCTTTATGTTAGACTCACATAAACAACTGAAAAATAGATCCATCAACAATAGATGCTCTTCAAATAAACATTGTGCACTGCTCGACACGCATGTTTGGCATAATTCAAATAAAAAAAAGAAATACAAGCATTATATATGCGTGACACCCATTCCATAAAGAGTTAAGAACTCGCAAGCTACTAAATTGACTTCATATACATTTTTACAGTCTTTTAGTAATTGTCTCACGAAATTAGGATGACATAGATGTCTTCTTTTATATTTAGATCATCGTAATAATGAAGTCCGTATATCAATAATAATTTTTACGGTGGGCTAATTGAAAGAAAGTATATCTCAATACCATTGCTAGCCATCTAATAATAGCCTCATGAAATATACTGTAATGTACTGTATGTGTAAATATCTTCTTGAAATATTATTCTTTTTTCACTTATAGGTAGCCGATGGCGTGTAAGGGAACTTACTTATAAAATCAGCAAATATCCAACAGCTCGTTTAGATAAGGCATCAGTAGACACAGAAGTCAAAAAATCGTTTGAGGTAAAAATATTTTTTTTTGTTTTATCGCAACTCTTACATTCCCCTTGAAATTATTAGCATTAGCTGACATTTTCTTCTTTTTCCTTCAGGTTTGGAGTAAGCACACTAATTTGAAGTTCGTGGCCAAAACCTCTGGTCGTGTTCATATTGAAATCCGTTTCGAAAAGGGAGAGCATGGTGACGGTGATCCTTTTGATGGGCCAGGAGGCACCCTGGCTCATGCTTACTTCCCTATCTATGGAGGAGATGCTCATTTTGATGATACCGAACGATGGACCATCAACTCTTATAGTGGTAAGACCCATTAGCAATTCAAAGATTCAGAATACTTTACGTAGCACGTATATTTAATTTCAGTTCGTGAGTTCTCTCAAATTCTAATGATTTCTACTGAATTGATTGTTTTATTTCAAATTTGCGTTAATTGGTACGTTTATATTTTTCGAAATAGATCCCAGTCAGTAACATTTCTTTAACTTTGTAAATTAATGAAATGCAAAGAGTAATACCTAGTTCCAAACGTATGTCACAAGCAGCCTTTGTATGAAACTTTGTCTTTATCTAAATTAATAAGACCTACATCAGAATAAACCTTCATTCAGAATAAATTCCTTCTATTGAATCTTAGTGGTTTATAAATAAGTAAATTTTGAGTAAATATCGAGTAGCCAACATAGATGGGCAAATAACATTGTTTCAATTCCATAGGCTTTCCCAGTTTTGTTGTTTATTATTATTTTAATCTTTGATATTTTTAGTTGTTTCTACGCTGAATAAAAGAAGCTAAACTGCAATGCATCTTTTTTTCTGTCTAGTGTCCAGACTAAGACAGACTCTTGTGTTACATGAGGTTCTTGTGTACTTGTTGTTGCTTGAGGAGAAAGAACTATTTTCAACAATATAAAAGTTGCTATTAGGCGATTTGGATGGAACACAATTCCTGATCATAGTTCATCAAATAGACATGACACTTTTCGGACACTGAATATTACTGCGGCTATGTCTAACAACTGAATGTGTCTTAACTGATTATTTATCATTATTGACACCTCATTTATAAACAAGGAAAATTAAATGTAGACAAAAACGCGTAATATCTTTTTTAAAACGGAGAAATGTTAATGTCTGCAAAATTCTTTTTTAAAATAAAATTAAGGAAAAATTCAACTTTATTTTAAGTCAAATCAAATCAAATTATCTTTCAAGTATAAAATCAACGATTCAGAAATTTAATATGAAAAAAAAATCTAATTTAACTTGATGTAAATGTTAATGTCAATGAGACTGATTTAAAAAGTATATTTTTTTTTATGGTGTCGCTTTGTAACATTTGTAAAAGTTCTTATTCTTCTTTTGTTTTAGGAACCAATTTATTCCAAGTTGCTGCTCATGAGTTCGGCCACTCACTGGGTCTATCTCACTCCGATGTCCAAAGTGCGTTGATGGCACCATTTTACAGGGGCTATGCAGCAAACTTCAAACTAGATACAGACGACATTAGAGGCATTCAAGCGTTATATGGTAAGTGAACTGAATTCCAAAACAAAGGTTGAAAAGGAAGAGAGAGAAGTGATTTTTAATATAAACTCTAACCTTGTGGGATGGATCGGAATGAGTCGTATTAAAAGTTTTTTATTTTTTTTTGTTTAGATTTTAATAAAATCGAAACTTTCCTCTTAACTAATAAAGGTATTATTTATGCTTAGGTCAAAAGAAGGACAGCGATGAACCGACCAAGAGACCTGACCAACCTGCTACTAAACCAACTAAACCTCGACCGACTGAAGGAGATCACGAAGAAGGAGAGCTTTGTGCCGATTCTACCATCGACGCAATCTTCAAAACAGCCAATCAGAAAACGTACGCTTTTAAAGGTAAGGCCAAATCAATGTTAGTAAAAAATATCCCGAGCCAAGCAAATTGGAAAATTATTTACATTTGTTTTGCGTGAGGCACAGGTCTAGGGTAAGGTGGCGGTCTTCCACTAGGCTGACACGCCCTGAAACTGGGTTAAAACCCCGGAGCAGGCCTGGATATTCTTTTCGTTCGTGTGTTTCTGCTTCTTCTTTTCTTTTCCTCAGTCCGTCGTCTATGACATATTCTAAAATTCTACGGTTTGAACAACAGGCCGCTGTACCAGTATTGTGTTCCTATCAAAATAAAATAATAATAAATAACGTGTTTTTTTCATTCTTTTGCATTCGTTTAATCTAACGAAATACTAAATAGGAAATGTGTTCCTGATCAATATTGAATATCTTGGTATAGCAGTCTCCTCTTTTCCAATTCGTAAATTTTGTGGAATTCTGAATGTAGGCTTAACTTACGAAAATCTTTGCAGCCTACTGTGACCAAATACAAGATATTTTCAGATTTTAATTCATTTCTTAAAAAATATCCACATAATCAATATGACAACCATTATAATGTTATATTGTTTTTGTCTAGGTGAATTTTACTGGGAAGTGACAGATGACGGTTTAGCAGATGGTTACCCAAGAAGCATCAGTAAAGACTTCAGAGGTTTACCGACCAACATAGATGCAGCCTTTACGTGGTTCAATGGCAAAACTTATTTCTTTAAAGTAAGAAATATCTTATTTTTTTGTCCTATATATTTTTATCGCTTAAATACGCTATATTCTTTTTTTATAATATTTCAATATTATAATAAACGTTTAATCTTCTCTTTATAGGATGATAAATATTGGCGATTCACTGAAAAAGCTCTTGATGACGGTTATCCAAAGCAAATTAAACAAGGTTTTGTTGGAATCCCTGAAAAAGTTGACGCTGCATTTGTTTGGAGCGGAAATGGAAAAATCTACTTTTTCAAAGGTAAGAAGCGAATATTGTCTATTTTTGAACAAGCATCGTCAGACAGAAAAAGACATGTACGTCACGCGATAATATAACATACTATGATTTGACTCTTTGACTGTTAGAATCATTTCGATTGTAATTTTGTTTTGTTTTTTTCTTTATAGGCAGCAAATATTGGAAATTTGATCCTGAAAGAAGTCCATCAGTTAGTAAAGATTACCCCAAAGAAATAACGAACTGGAACGGAATCCCTAAAAACATAGACGCAGCATTTCAATGGACAAATGGCTACACTTATTTCTTTAAGGGCACCAATTATTGGAGATTTAACGACAGGAATTTTGCAGTAAGTGTTTAATTAATTTGCTCATTTATTAGAAAATAAGAAAGCACCAAGAATAAAGAAAAAATTGCCTTTCTGGGTTAATTATGGGAGGGAATTGGGGACGGCCGTTTCGTCCTGCAAGGAACTCGTCGGCCCAATCGTCGGCTACTAAAGAAATTTTAACAGTTATAAAAAAAAAAAAAAAACCAAACACGTTAAATTTTTATATATATGATTGATATTTAGCGACCCTTATATCAATCATAGAGCTTTCTTCATAAACAAGGAAAGATGTATTAAAGTTGTTAGAAAGATATATTTGTCACTTCTAAAGTAAACAATTATTGACGAAAACAATGCAGATGAATTTTATTAGTTATTAAACTATTTACTTATGTATCCACACTGGGCAATTTTTATAGATTACTTTAAATTTTGTTAGCGTAGAAACAGATAACCTGAATTTTATTTAAGATCTTGTCCTAAATAGGAACCAACCTTAATTCTCAATTTATATTTAATATTAATGAGTTGGTATTTTACTTAAGATAACTTGCTGTGGGAATGACAAGATTAAAGTATTCACAAGAGTCGGAATAGAACTTTGGTCTCATCCTGTTTTTCTCTTTACAGGTTGATGCTGCTAATCCTCCTTTCCCACGATCGTCGGCTGTTTGGTGGTTTGATTGTAAATCTATGTCAGCTGATGGACTGCAGTCAGGTTCATTACAGACAGAGCTCCAAGACGACATCTACAACGATGGAATGGATGGTAAGTTCCTAATAATGGGTTAAAATTCTAAGCTACGTTTTTTTTATGCTAAGATCAAGTTTATTGATGTAGAAATTTAATGTGTGTGAAATTAATGGTGTAGTTTGAAATAAAGGCTACACACACAATAATTAGAAAACATAAAAACAGTAAAACTGGACTTGAAAAAGATCAGCAGGTCCGAGCGAAACCTGATCGAGATATTAAGATTTTAATGTGTTTTTTAACTATTGCATGTGGCCTTTTTATAAAACTACACCATCCAGTTTTTATTATTTGACTAGTTCATTAAAATTTAATAAAACTAAGGATTAAGGACGGGCATTCAATTAGCACTTTAGAACTAATGGTTGACTTCACAGATTAGTTAAGATTATTTATGCATTTCAAAGATTTCTTATAAGGGAATAGTACGTTTCTCAGTAGGCTGAAATGCCCGAAATTATACATATTTTATTATTGTTAAGTTTATATATATGTATAAAATCATTTCATAATGATTATAATTGACTGATAAAAAAAAAATATTGGAAACCTACAAGAAAATGGATTATTGTATTTTACTCATTAAAATGGAATGTTTTCTTCTTGATCTGAGATAACAAAATTGTAACAGAGAAAGTCTATTTTATAAAAAACATATTGATATCATTTATATAATTAATTAGAAATCTTTTTTTTTTATTTAGAATAAATCTGGTTCAGATTTGATTAGTCTTTGATTCATTAATAAAAGTTACTCGATCAAAATTGTAATCAATCCCTTATTATGTTTGCAATATTGGTCATATTCTTATTATCTAATAATTTTTTCTTCTGCTGTCTTTTTTTTGCAGTGGATAACGATGAAGGTGATGTTAACGAACACCAGCCTGATAACTTTAGTTCAGCAGTTACAGCAAATAATAGTAGGAAATTTACAGTTTCTTCGTTATTGTCAATAGTTTTGTTACTTGGAACATTACTATTAGTGTAAATTGATCTCCAAATCAAACCAACAAAAATTATTAAGAATTAGCAGTAATCGAAGCTGCTTTGCCTTTCCGTCAATGAACTGTTATATTACGGAACGGCATCCAGAATTAACATCAAAGTGCAGCTCGGAGGATCATGCTTATAAGACTAAATCCATAGCAAAGGTGCAAGGAATACAATGCAACTGTAATGCACTCATTCTTATGATTCTTTTTGTGGGGGATGTGGTAGACGATCATTGCCTTTTAAAAAAAGCCTCAAGCAGGTCAGTGTTGTCACATTGACAGCCAATAGTTAAAACACTAACGTCCAAGAACCCATTGTTAGTGGCGTCTTCTACCAAAAAGGTCATTCACTTGAAATGTGGTACGATGATGTTTTGTTGCTTATTCTTCAATGCCGAACATATACGTCTCATTCTTTGACGAATGTGAATTTAAATGGTAACAATAACTTGTAGCTTTTAAAAAGTAACACGATTTAACTTATCCATTCCTACATTGTGATTATAAACATTGGTAATGAAATAATGATGAATTTAATAAATTATTAAGACTAAGGACGATATCTTACTGGCTGGGGTTAAAACTTCTATTTGAATTCTCATTAAAGGGGAAAATGGAAACTGTTCTATTTTATGCCGATATATTTAGAATGTCATTCATCTTTCTTAAATTTATAGTCCCAAGATCACGTGCAAGTTAAGAATCTGAGCAGGTCCCTCCGAGTAAATTACTTATTAGATTGATAACATCTAACCTGTTTCTATTTGAACGCCATATTAACAATGCCATTCACTCATATACAAAATAAATTAAGGAACGTATATTTAAATAGTTTTAACACCAACTTTTATCTGAACTCGCGGACTAAGTGCCATAAAGCCTGCATCGAAAACTTTGTATAGGTCAGTAACATATCCAAGATCATTTGAATCAGTGCATTACAATTGGAACTTTCTAGTAACTACAACTGCTCTGACGTCACACTTTTTAAAGGGAAAAATTCTTCAAGACGGTTTTCTTGTTTGTTTTGCTTAATTATTCCATTTCTGTGCCTTTTGTCTTTGTTAAGCTGCGGTGAAGTTGTGTGGGTCCACTATTCATATACTTGTAGGTAATACAGTCCATGCAACTCAGGTATCTTACTACAGTATTTTAATGTACAGTTCTACAGAATGTGGGTGGCTGGGAAGCCAAGCTCTGCGACCGGAGGTCTATTGTACTATCCCACGAAAATAAGGCCAGACGGAGAGAAAGACTGAGAAAGTATGGTGGGAGAAGTGGGAGAACCCCGAGAAAACCTGCCATCGCGGAAACCCACCATCACGAAACCCACATGAGAACCGGACTTCGGTACTCAGAGGTGAGAGGCCAATGTCTTAGCGACATCGCCAACCGCGCGGCCAAGATTCGTTAATTACATAACAAAACAAAACGGGAAAGCCTCTGCGAATCTTTCGTGCTACCACATCTGTCACGAAATGCTGATGCAAAAGGAAACGACAATGAACAGGAACACTGCTATAAGCAAAATGCTTCCTCCACACAGCATTTAAGTCAACATTACATAAGATGAACGAGTAACGTGTAAAGTGAGGAGTAGTAGTTAGGAAGATCAGACAATTCTGTGGTGTCTTCTAAGCATGGCCTCTGTGATATTAGTATGAAATAATAAAAACCCACCAAAGCTATTGTTAGGCAGCACTTTTAAGTTCCTTTCTGTCTCCTGTGTTACATTCGAATGATAGTTTACTGGACTTTGCAATTACTATTTAAAAATACTGTAAGAAAATATGTTATTATGCAATGATAATTTTTCTAATATTTTTAAAGTCATTATTTAAAAATGACTACCTACACTGTTGTTGCTAAGCAACAAGAAGCCATCATTTTAACAAATACGAAAATTTCTACTTAAACCTATTTAGGTGTAAATATTTCCATTAATTATGTATTTCTTCTTCAAATGACTGTACATATTTATAGATCTAAAGATATAGTTTTTCTTTTCCTTCTTCGTCTTTTTTTAATATTTCGTCTGAAACAAAGTAAAATGTATTCAGATAATAATAATTATAATATACAATTAATTTTTAAAACCATATTTTGAGCTCTAATTCCTCTACACGAAGAAGAAGAACGAAGAGAATTATTATTATTATTATTATTATTTATATTTATGATTGTGATTTCCTTTGAACAATTCATATATTATTTCCGAATTGTCTCTAAATCTTAATCTTATCAAATGTACTCTATTATTTCCCTATGTATTCATTTGGTTTCAATTCAAATTAATTCGCAGAATTCTAGGAAACTTTCCAATACTCAAATATTTCGAACAACAATTAGATTCTATGCAATGATTTTATGAGAAATTTAATACTCTTGTAATTATGATAAAAATCCAATCTTAATGACAAGACTGGGAAAGAGTATTATGTTAAAACTTAAGTTCTATTTACAGACAGTTTTACTTTTCCCGTTACAGCATTTCTTCACATTTTCTTAGTTTCCACTTTATTTATTTTCCTTTCCAATTATAAAGTGACTGAAACCTAATTCTGTGCCTTTCTGAACCCATTCAGTGCCTTTCTGAAACCATATTGGGACCAAATGGATCCAGTTTCTAACCTTCTTAATAACTTTTAAATAATGTATAACAACGCTGTATATATTAGCTATCATTTGCTGTAAGAGCACTAAATCACTTGTAAAAACAGAATCTAGCTCTTATAAAAAGGTCACTTTAGTGTCTTTTGACATTTACCATCAATAGTGCAGATTGATTCTAAGTTTTTATATATAAAAATTAATTTCGATAAGAAATACTCTTTTTTTTAATGTTATTTATAAATGTTTTAATATAATTTAGCAAAATGCTAGTCCAGGCTGATAAAATATAACTTCATCCGCCCCCGCCCCCTCTAAAACGACTCACTTTTTTGATTAAATAGAATAGGCCTTAAGAATGCGAGTAATGTACTTATGTATATTAAAATGTATGTAAGATAGTTTGTGATGATGTCGGATGGAGGGTGGTAGTTTCCTGTAACTTCACATTGGTTGGAATAAACATTTCTTGGCGATTTGCCCTGGGATTCTCTGTTGGATGTCGATACTGGTGACAAAATTGTTTATTATTGGAAGCAAGAGTTTTACTCAATTTCACTTAACTATATGACTTAAGATATTGTTTAACAATAAAAAACTGATTGTAGAAATTGTGTTTTCTTTTATACCAGTCTAATGACAGTAATTGCCATTTTTTTTGTCATCAGTAAGAATTTAAATAAAAAATATTCTCACGTAAGTCATTTTTAAAAAATCTTATGCAGGACATAAGTCGATAATTTTATATATATAAATATAAAAAATACATTATAGGTTTGGGCAATGTCGCTAGATAATCAGGAAACGTAATGGTGTAAGAAATTTTGATAAATAATTGTATGATCTGAATGATTGACTATTTAATAAAATATTTATTTAATGTCGTATTAAGTTGAATCGATTTTAAACGCAATATACTGTAAAATATTTTTAACCCGATGTTTTATACTGAATCAAAAATAAAAAAGTTTCAATAAAAACGTTTTAATAAATGAAAAACTGTTCTCGTCTTTTTCTCAGAGAGTGACCTGATAATTTAAATATATAGTCGGACCTCTATTTTACGAAGTCGCTAAATCCCGAAAAAAAGTTCGTTATATGGAAAATTCGTTAAATAGAGATTCACCTTTTAAAACTACATAAAACAGATTTAAAATACATAAAAAATAAATATTATTAAAAAAAGTAAAATTTTAATGACATAAAGCATATTAAATTTTACTAATAAAGTCTGCTAATTTTGTCTGGTTTTTTTTTTCGCTCATAGTGCGTCTCGCACCTTTGCAATTCACCAATAACCCCTTCAGGGGTGTTTTCTTCAAATCCACATCTTTATAGACATATGTTTTTAAACGTTTTGAACAAGAATTCAATGAATCAAAAGTTTATACTACCTTATCATGATTTCTTATTATGATAAGCTGTTTGGAGGAATACCAAATTTTAAAGCAATATCCTTTTTCTTCACGCCTTTATCCACCTCATCAAGAATTTTTTTTTTTTTTTCTTTGATGCTCAAGCACTTTCACTTTGACATTTTCGAGCTGCAAGAACCGAAATTACCAGCACGACTGATCAAGTCTAACAATCTAGAAAACGCAAGACTCTACTTCAAGGACACGGGATAGCTCCATTGATGGTGAAAGAGAGATATGGGGTGGACTGGAATTGTACTTCCTGGTTGAAATGCAAAGAATGACAGCAATTGGCGCCTTGTAAAAACACTTCAAGGAGAAAAAAAAAATAGATACCACGAAAAAGTTCAAATAGAATAGAAAATGCACTTCGCTATTTGGAGGTTATTTTACGAAGAAATTAGCAAAATGTTCTTGGTTCCAAAGAAAAGTTCGCAAAATAGAGAAATTCGCAAAATAGAGGTTCGTTAAATAGAGGTCCGACTGTATATAGAATTATCAAATAATAATAATAAAAATAATTTTAGAAAAATGATTATTTGAATAAAAATAATTTGTTAATGTAATGCTATGATGAAATTTTTCTGGTCTTTGACTTTTTTTTGGTTTTCACTTAATTAATTCATCTATCGATTACTTTCTTCTGTGCTTTACGTTGTTGAAAATTTGAGACTCAAGATATCCAGGATAAGAGGCAAAGAAAGAACATTCTTTGAAACATAAAATCAATGAAACAAATACAGTGAAACAGTGAAGAAATTAAAAATAGTAAATGATAGGTAAATATAAAATCGACAGTTAAGGTTAATTTTTTTTTTAAATTATGAACAAAGAACCCCATTTATACCTTTCGTCATGCAATCTTATTTACGAACGCATTTCTTACTTTTCAGTCAAAGATATTTGTCTTGAACATTGTAAACTACTGCCAGATAAAGTACAGTAAAAACATGGCAGTTATTCTCGGTCTAATGCTCTTTTTATACGATAGAATTCTTTTTAACATACGTATCAAAATTTGCAGCATTTCCGGTGAGTCAGTAAAGAGAAACAGTTCCTTTGAGCTCCAGGAAATAAAACTTCATCTTCGCTTTTTGCAGTTATACTAACAACGATCATAACACACAATTGAAGAACAACATAATCGCCTGAATGAACTGTAATTGAGATTAGTTGACAAATCTGTAGAAAGTCTAAGATTTTGACAGCATCAGAAGACAAAAATTTTATACTCTAATTAGAACATTTACTGTTATAGCACAAATTAGAACTTTTACCTGGCTCCTATCTTAAAACGATATAACTGCCTTTTGTAATCATTGTTTCATTGTTGAAGCGGGACTGAGAAGGAACTGAAATCATTCTGCAAGAACCCTTAATTTAAGGACATTAGTGTATAACTAATAAAAAGGGAATGTTAAAGATTCAATTAACATTTCAAGAAAATAATTATCCATGCAGGATTACGAACAAATGTTCGTAGCTATTCGAAATACCAAAATTTCTCATCGTAATCAGGATGAGGCTACATTCTTCCAAAATGGTGAATTGAAATAAGATGACATATCCTTGTATCCTCTAACGAGATGCGGATTAAATTATTGGTTTTAAGTTTTCCTGTTAGTTCATTCCCCCCCCCCCTTTTTTTTTTTCCTTTTTTAACACGACTATTTGGATCTATCGTCTAAGTTTGATAGAGTTAATATTACCTGTTGAATAAAATGGAATAGTCTTTTCAAAGCAGCCGCTGAGTGTGATACGTTGGTCCGGTACTACATTTCTACATAAAATCAAAAATGCCAAAAGCCTGCTTGAGTTAATATTCTCAAAGAGAATCTACAAGAAATAAATGAGTTTGATTATAATTAAAAAATAAAACGAAAAACAAAACAAAAAACACGAAAACATGAAAACCTGAAAATAAAAACACAATGCTATCTTCTGGAGAATGAGTTTTTTTTTTTTTTTTTCTTAATTTTAACATGATCATTAAAACTTCAATTTTATATACTGTAATTAAAAAAAAGTTTAACGAAATAAATTAAATACTGGTTACTCAATTCGCATCGGAGTGCAAAAAACATTAAATTTAAAAAACATTAATTTACTGAACTGTTCTTGAGGGTTCTCTTAAGAACATTATAATTTCAATTATAATTTCATTGTATTATTTCGTTATTACATTATTTTATTCTGGGTTTTTAAGTCTCCTAATTGACATAGCATATAGGATTATTATTATTATATGATTCCTCTTCAACTTAACATTTATGAAACTTGAAAATTTAAGATAAAAAAAAAAATTGCGTTGTTGTATACTAATTAGTAATTTTTATTAAAACCGAATAAGAATAGCTTAATTCAGATTATCATTTATGAAAACTATACTTTTAAATATAAGCTATTTTAATTTATTTTGATTGCACTGTACTATTATAACGAATTTCATTGCAAAAATATATCAATACATGAGATTTGCTCTTCATAAATGACAATATTTGGGGAAAAAAAGCATTTTATGTCAATTTACAGTGAATTTACTTAGTTCTTGAAGAATCACAATATTTCCTACTTGGAAATAAGTTGACCTACAATCTGAAATATAAATCTTACCAGTAAATTCCTAAATTTTAGAATTAACGAACAAAATTTCTATTTCGTCCTAACTTTTAATTAATAGATTTGAAGAATTTATGATATTTAATTGCAATAAAAATAAAACAAATATTCTTTTAAAATGAAAAGAAATTTAACGTGCCCAATGATTCAAAGAATTAAGCAAGTAAACGAGGCACAACGCTTTAATTTTGGCTTATTCTCGTCTTATTTTACTTATCGTCTGCAGCTGTCAATTGCCTCTTCACAAGATGATTCATACACCATCAAAAAAAGTAGATCTGATTATTTTTTCCTTTCACTGATGTGAATTGTTCAAGGTAAAAGAAATGCATAATAGAAATTAAATTTATAAATTAAAACAAAAAAATAAGAAGCATTAAGACTTAATTGGTAATAATTGAATCTGCCTTTAACAAATAACACGCCTGTTCAGTATTCTTCCGCTAAGGAAATGGCTACTCTCACTTCGGAAAGGCCATATTAGAATTACGAATGCCGAAACAGTACATGTTTATTTTTAAACTGTATGAAACTTCTTTTAATTAAATCATTTATTACCGTGGATTAATTTACAAATTATCTCCTTGAAATAAAATTAATCCAACAACAAAATGACGTCCGCAAGTCAGAAAAAAATGTATTTTGACGCAACCGCCTGTTTAGAAGTAATTGTACAAGATTTACTAAATACTGAAAACGTCGATATTCCAGTCGTCGAAGGTTACTATGAAAGATGCATTGAAATTCTACGCAATTTGGAAATGAAAGAGGGCAGCATGATTTTCGTTCAAATGATACATCAGCTGACAAATTCTCTTTCACTTCAGAAAAAAATGCTTCAGCAGTTTGTCACGGGACCCAAAATTCAAAACAAATACGCTCCGACTTTGGCTGACATGAAAACACAAACAGCAGCCGAATTACGAATTCAAGATGCAATTCAAAATACTATAATAAGCAGAGACAAAGTTAATCTACAATTTAATGATATTATAGGTTTAGAGGAAGCGAAAGAAACACTTATGGAAGCCATAGTTTTCCCCTGGAACTATCCCCATTTCTTCACTGAGGATTTGAAGCCTTGGTGTCGAATATTATTGTACGGTCCTCCAGGAACTGGAAAATCACGACTAGCCAGCGCTGTAGCAGCCGAGATCCCTTGCGTGTTTTTCAACGTTTCAAGCTCTGATTTAATTTCCAGTTGGGTTGGCGAAAGCGAAAAAATCATTCGGGGGCTTTTCCAAACAGCCAAACTACAGAGTAAATGGTCGGTGATATTCATGGACGAAATAGATAGTTTGTGTAGAAGAAGAACTTCGAAGGAAGATGAACACAATCGCCGGATTAAAACCGAACTTTTAGTGCAAATGGAGTCCACAGACAAAGCCAAGAACATTTTCCTGTTATGTGCCACGAACTGTCCCTGGGAACTCGATCCCGCCTTTCTTCGACGTTTCCAGAAACGTATCTACATTCCCCTACCGAAATCGGACGCAAGGAAGCAGATCATGAAACTTCACTGCAAACGCTCCAAAGTTGACATTTCGGAAAAGGACTGGAATGTTCTTGCAAAAGCAACGGACGGATTTTCGGGCAGTGATTTAGCTAATCTGACGCTGGATGCTTTGTTTGGGCCACTAAAGGAACTCAAATCGGCCAAATACTGGATCTATAGTGATAACCGTATGGTTCCCGCCGAAAGAAATTGTTCTGCTGCAATTCAATGCAACATCCAGGAAATTCCTGCAGACAGAATTGGTCTTCGCAATGTCAAGTTGCACGATTTCATTCGAGCTTTAAAAACAACTCGAAAGACAGTGACGGAAGCACAACTAATACAATTTGATGACTTCACAAGTAACTTTGGCGAATGGGGCTGTGAATAAGCCAAATCATAACAAAGTAATTTTTTTATAATAAACTATACTGTTTAATGGTGATTCTAATCATTGATGATTCAGAAAGAATATTATGTGATTTCACAGAATCTTTTACAAACACACTGCATAGCTATTTGGGAAAAATTAATCTCGATATTTTTCGTTCTCGTATAGACAGGAAAATTAAGGCGCCAATTAAGGGAAAAGAACATCCGTGAAATGAAAAGACAGAAGAAATAAAGAATCGCGCCATATTTGAAAATAATACTGACTTTTGAAATGTACACACTGGAGATTTACTATAAAGAATCATCTGCTAATAATGTTTTTATCTGGAAGAGGATGAGTGTGGCCTTTGAGGCAACTGAATTGAAAAAAAATCTGATCGAACTATCACAATACGAAATTAACAAAAATCACGAGATCTCTATGAAAACCAAACTCTGCAATTATGGGTTATTTTACTTATGTTTTGTTGTGTTTATGAATTTTGAAACTTTGATATATTCAGAAACAATGAGAAGTTTTCTTTTTGACATATCTGAATTTTTTTTTCCCCACATATATCGTAAGAAAATATCAAACTTCGGAATTTGTGGTATTAAGCGTTGAACGAAACTACTCTTTGACACACTTATTTATTTTCAGTATATATGAGCATAACAACATGAAGACTTTTTTTTTCTTTCCCTTTGAACTTTGATCATTATTCAAATATAACACATCTTAGTGTTATAAATTCATTAATTGTTAGAAGAAGAAATAAACAGGTCATTAATTATTAATAATTTTCCAAAAGCAAAGCTTTAAAAAAAAAAACTATCTTAAATAAATAAAAAAAAAATATTTCGAGAGCATTATTGTTAGACGAAGCCAGCTGATTTTTACACTGTGTGGATTATATTCTATGTATATTTTAAATAAATAGATTAATTAAAAAAAATCACGAATTCCATTTTTTTTTATACATAAAGATGTAATTCAAATTAATTTGTCAAAAAAAAAAAAAATCTGTAATTTAAATTTTTCATTTTACTTAAAATATAAATATAAATTTTTAGAAGCTGTTAATAAGACGCTTTTGCACCATAACAGGAATGCATTAATGAAAGTGTAACAGCTCAAAAAGACAGAATTGAAAGTTATCTTACGGTACATGAAGTAAATAATACTCCCTCCGTCCGAAAATAAGAGTCCCATTTCAAAAATTGTTTTTTTTTTTATTTATAAGGAGTAGAAAAACGGATCAAGTCTTCTTTGATAAACAGAAATGTATGCAATATCAATGCACCCATTGTTATTTATTAATAATTCAAATGCGCAGTTTGAATTGATATGCTTTAAAAATATTCATTGAGGCCTGCGCACCGCTGGCACATGGTTATGTAATAAACACTTTTGTTTTTTTTGCAATGCTGAGTAAAGCTTTCATTTTGTTTGTTTTTAATGTCCTTCAATCCCTAACATTGATCCATAGTCTCGTATAACAGTGTTAAATTAAAATGGGACTCTATTTTCGGACGGAGGGAGTACAAGTTAAGGCTACAAGGTGACCAAAATACTCAATCATGTGTGTAACTTCCACGAGTGTAATGACAGATTGTAAGCGACATGGTATTTTAATGAAGTGTCGGATGGTAGCCCAAAAAATGTCACGCTTCACTGACTATCCAGATCTCATATCTTTAGAAGCTAGTGGCGAGGAAATCGTATTCCGTAGGCCTACATGTTCAACCAATGAAAAGATCACACCAAGCGTGTAGACCAAGGTACAAAGATGTATTGCTGATAATCCAAGACCTCCGCAATGTGATACTACAATGAGCCTGAATCGGACCCATACCACTCTTATATTAATCAGATGAAGCTCCGAAATGTTATAATGAATACATTAGTGAAAGGTTCAACAATACACTGTCAGTCGTTGATCCAGTATTGGTGTTAGCGACACTACTGCAACGTTAGGCATAATACAGACAGCGCGCTACAACTTCATTTAATAAACGAGCTTACTGTCCGCCATTGCTGTGCTAACATGTGGAACTTCAGTAAGCGACATACCAATGTCATACGAAGTAGCAATCCTTATCACATGTCGAAACGTCGTAATCTTTCTCATTACCATTTACATGCTAGCACTGCGTCTATGCAAGGGTGCTATCACTTACCACCATCCCGCAAATCTACCATTTTACCTTTTGTATGTACAGATCTTCTTTTAGGCGTGGCAATCGTCTTTCAACAGCAAACTTACCTGTGACATCTTGGCCTAGGTCAGCTGTTTTTCAAGTGGAGCAGATGGTTTGACACACGATGATTGGGAAAAGAAAAAATTTAACTTTAAAGGTAGGTAAGAAATACAAAAACAAACAGTATTCACAGTGGAACGTATGTCCGCAAACGCCACCCGAATGTGCTGATGGGCAGTAAGTACCATCGTCATTTGAGACGCTGACTTTGTACCAGTAGGTTAGGGGCTGTTCAAGTATTAAGGGGAAGATTGGGTTCAAGCTTCGCTTATTTTTGCTAACAAAGGGGAACAATGCTTACCTAAGACAAACGTGAGTGCGCGCGATAGATTTTTTCCTCAGTTTTTCATATGTACTTTTATATTTGTTATATTTTTATTCAGGAGAGACTTTCGTATAATTTTGACTTTTAATTTATTGCTCAGTAGTATTTACTGTTAATGATTTAACAAATCTTACGTAAGCACATGGGGAAGAGATCTAAAATGACTAACAAAGAGCTTATGTAATACGGCCCCTTATCTCAAACATCGTCTACCCCATTGCCTCTGACGCCGATGTGGCAGTTGAATGCGTTTGCGAAACGCCTCGCATTTTTGCACGTTCGGCAATCCATGCATCGACGTTATTTTGTATTACTGTTAGTCTAAGGAAATTTGAGCACCTATTGTGAACCTGTAATTTTACACCTTACTGTCATGTTGTTTTTAATTTCTTGAACCTTCTAGCACATTCGGGTGGCGTTTGCGGACATACGTTCCACTATGAATACGTTTGTTTCTGTATTCCTGACTTACCTTTAAAAGTTATACAGGGAATTTTAATCACGCCATATATATATACTGCGTTGCTCTTATAGTTTCTTTCTATCAATCATTCAAGGTTTAGTCATAATCAGTCTATTTCTTCATTTACTGCCCTTTCAATAAACAATAGTCTATCGCAGTCGCATTTGAAATAGATTGAAAGATGAATTTTTGTGAAAATAAACCGTGATTATATTATAGAAATAATTGCTCGAGGTTTTAAGTATTTCCGAATTATAAACAAAACGTTAGGCTTCGATTCCGATTCTTTTTTTTAATATGAAAAATATGTTTGGAAATGACGATTAAATAAAAAAAATTCACGAGGAGCTACAGGATCAATTCATTTCTGCCGATAGTCTGCCAGGTTAAGCTGTTAAGTATGAACTCATTTAAAAGCAGACATTTTATTAAATTATCTAGAATGTTTAATTACCAATATCGAATTTTAAGGTTTTTCTCTTCCTGGAGCAATAGCAGATTCTTGGATTGCCACATCAATTGCTTCATACAAATGAATTAAACACAGGCTAATTATCTGTATTTCGTGGTTCGTAGTAGGGGCTACGAAAAAAAAAAAGTAACGTAGAAGAATTAAAAATCTTCTATGTTACGTCGTTAAATAACCAATCAGTTATTTAATTTTGAAATTGGTCAACAGGATTGCGTTTGAAAAGGAATTTAATATTAAGATTGTCGACTCTTGTAATATGATAAACACTTACCCTTCCAAAATCATTCTTTTAATCAAAACATTTCTTAAAAAGAAAATTCGCCTACGAGATTATATTTCAAATGCACAATTATTTGAAATTTTGAAAGCGCCGATTTAATAAATTAACTGGAAAATAAAATAAATTTACCATAAAAGCTTACAGATTAAGCTTTCTCTCGTTTCTTCGTTCAAAAAGTGATTTTAAATTAAAATGTCAAGACGAATCATACATAACTATCCAATTTCTTTTTTGGATAATCAAATCTATGTATTGTATTTTCATTGTTTGAAAAGAAAATTCTGAAATTTTATATCAAAAAATTATTTTAAATTTCATTTTGAAATAACATATCTAATGTTCCGTCACATCACAGATGAAAGCTAATATATTTTACTAATAATATATTCCTTCATGAAAATTTATATATTAGGGGTGTTCAAATGAAAAGGTACGAAACGTCGTAACAACGTAACCGTTACATATTAGCATACGCCGCTATGGGAGAATATAGGTAGACATCTAGGGATGCGATTGGAGTCTATGGCGTCGATCCGCGCATGCGCGGGAGCCCGCATGCACAGGAGAGAGCAGAGGCTCTTATAAAGAATGCCGTCCAATTGATGCGGCAGTGCGTATGAGGACAGGATGGCGTTCACATTGCAAAATTCGACGATTGAGGAGCAGCAAGGACATCAAAGGTCCGCTACTTGTTGAATTCCTCGAGCACTGAAGAACCATTAACTCCGATGTGTACTGTGAGATACTCCGACGCCTACACAGGTTCATCAAGAACAAAAGACCGGGGCTGCTCACGGAGGGTGTGGTTCTGCTCCATGATAACGCGCGTCCACACATCTCCAGGGTCACAGACGTGGAACTGGCCAAGTTCAAGTGGGAGCAGCTTGAGCATCCACCCTACAGTCCAGACATGTCGCCCTGCGATTTCCATGTGTTTGGTCCTCTGAAAAAACATCTGAAAGGGAAGCGCTTCAACTCGGACGACGAAATCAAGGACACAGTGCAGGACTGGGTCTCGTCACGGCCACAGGAATTCTGGGAACAAGGAATCCTTCGGCTCGTTAATCAATGGGATTGTTATGCTCAGTCCTATGGTGTATACTTTTAATAAAGTCTTCATTTATACCCACAGTGTCGTTTCGTACCTTTTCATTTGAACAACCCTAATAGAATAAAGGATTGATAAGGCGATTTTTAGTGGGATATTGAAAAATATCTAATCGAAACAGTATTATAATATTGTTATTGCTTAATTAAAAAAAAATGCAAGAAAATTGTTGTTGAAATTTGATCAACTTACTTTTGCTTGGGGATAAAATAAAATAATGTTACTGCAAACTTTGATAAAAGTTTTCTTGCATATTTTGTAACGACAAAGATGACTTGCCACTGCCACTGAACAACTGTTCAACCATGTCCATATAAATAATATTGCAGTCACTGTAAACAAAACTCTGGGCAGATAAACAACCATATAATGAGTTTTCATATCTGGAAATCAAGGGATTTTCTAAAGATATTTTGCCTGTATACTCTCACTGAAGTGCAAAAAAAAGAAAAGAAAAATGCAAAAGCTGTCTAATATCAGGTAGGTCCTCCTAGAACTTGGATAACAGCAGCAATATGACATAGCTTGAACACCACGAGCACTCTGTAGTACTGTAGAGCACCGTGCATCCTGCAGAATGTCCCACATTTTTGGAATGTTTGCTGGTGGTGGATTTCTGGCAGTAATGGCACATTGAACTGCGTCCCACATGTGCTCAATGGGAGTTTGGCACAAAGGCCAAAACATGATAGCAAACTCTAGGGAACGCTTCTCCAGCCATAATTGGAAGACTGGCTTTGTGCGATGGTGCTTTGTCCGATTCAAAGAGGCCGCACTTGTTGGGGAAATGAAGGACATGAATAGTTGCAAATGATCCATAAGGATGGTGAGATAGCAGTTACTGGTCACAGAGGTTTGCAGACATATGAGAGGTCCTAATGTGTGCCAGCTGAACACACCCCGAACCATAACAGTCACTGCTGCCCTGTATTGTCCATTGTAGGCATGCGGGATCAATAGGCCGGATGTTACGATCTGTACCAGACGCTGCTGTCGACACTTATCAAGGGCTTTTATTTTGGCTACACTGACATTTTCCCTGATTTCATGTAGTCCAGGTATACCTTTGAAATTGGGAAATGTGTAAAGCTGAACTTTGTTGTAATTTCCAAGATGGAGTGACCCATCTCCTGGGCCAATCATACCTCTTTCGAAGTCACATAAGTCCTGATAAGCTGCCATTAGAGCTGTGAATGCTACTACTTGAGGTTGGGGAGATATACACATTGTTTGCAGACGATTCCATTAACCGCAAGGATGTGGTGGCTTGAAATGGACATGGTAGCGTCCTTCCCAGCTTTTTTGCATTTCAGTGTTTGTATATCAAAGCCAAAATTAACATGGATTAAGATCAAGGTCATACATATTTACAAATGCAGAAGAGAATCCAAGAGAACTATTGTACTGTATCACTGGACTTGATGGGTAGAACAAAAGTAGAAGCTCTGGAAATCAACATCTTTGTATTTGGTTGTAAAATTTATGCTTTATTGGACCTTTACATCTGTGACAACATTTTCTTCTTTAGTTTTTCTTGAAATGTTTGCATAGTTAGTACATCTTCATCCATTGCATTATTATTTCTTCCAAATTAATATATTTAAAAGTGGCTTGTAATATCTCAACAGAATGAATATGTGCAATTTACTAGTTGTTGTAACTGTTAAGGAAAAGAAATAATCTTACTATACATGAAAATGAAGCATCTGTACCAATATAAAGCAATATTAATTTCTAAGACTTCCAAAAAGCACAGTCGATCATGAAATTCAAGGTATTTTACAATATTGCAGCTGCAAGATTGTATCCAGTCAAATGAATAGGGTTGCCACGTTCTTGTTTTATACAGATATCTTGTTATTCACTATCAAAATTCATGTTCAATTTCATGAGCCAATTGTTTGATTTAATCAAAGTTTAAAAAAAAAAAAGGCTTGAAATAATAAAATTATGATTTTTTAAATCTAAAATTTTATTTTAATATCCACTAAAACAATATTGTTTTTTTTGCTTTCTCAGCAAAAATTGTAGTTATTTCCTTAAAAAAAAAAAAAAACTGCCTGAATGCGCATTTTATTTACTTAAAAATTTGAAGAACCTGCTGAAGACAGTCACGACGATTTAAGTGCTCTTACACCACCTCATTGCAAAAATGTGTAGGAGCAATTAAATCCTCTTGACTGTCATTCGACAGGTTCTTCAAATTTTTCAGTAAATGAAATGAGCGTCCAGGCTACAATGAGGCAAAGGCTTGTAAAATAAAACAATAAGTTGATATTTAGGTCTTGTATTTTATATATGAAGCTAAAACGTCCCCTTATTTCAATGTGTGACATGGCAACCCTACAACTGAACTTAAGCATGTAATTGATTCAGATAATTCTGAATTTGTGCATGTGAAATGCTGTATATGGTATAAGGGTGAATTTTACTGTGACATCAAGCCACAACAATTAATGCAAGCTTTAAAAATAAAATAAAAATATGCCTCTTACTAAAATTTACAAGGTATTTATTTTTAGTTTAATCACTTCAAAATATTAATTAGTAGCTCTAGAAATATTTAAATGCCAACATGTTTTAAAAGGACTGAACAAATTTTATCAAAACATTAACATTTTCCATGGCCTTGAAAAGTAAGAGCATGAAATTCAAGTATTTTTTTTACCAGTACAACCCCTAGAAATTATTCAGTATGTTTCCCAAATAAATAAAATAATATCAATGAAATTCATGGGTATCAATTACTTTGATGAATCCATAATCATAACAAATGACAATGTTTAAGTAACAACATTTCTATTTACCATTTATTAGTTCTCCACATAATGGAAAAGCTTTTTGGAGTAAAAATAATAAAGATTCCTTATCAACAAATTAATGGAATAAGTTTTGTTATATCCCGTCCCCTCCCTTTCATATTTCAAAGAATTAACAAATTTATAACAAATTCTCTGATCAACTGTAAAAATATTTATTCAATAATTGAGAAACGAAATCTACTAGAAATGTGTAAACAAGAACCTCAAAGCATTGTGACTTTTTAATATTGTTAGTAATATTTAAGGGAATAATGTGAAAATTTTTTTTTAAGAATTTTGGAAGACCAATAAAGAAGTAAAATATAAAAAGATCTAAAAATTCACTATCATATATTCTAACACAGGGAATTTTGAGTAGTTTTCATTGTATAGATGAGAATTGAACAGACTTGCTCCGCTTCTTTTATTATGTATTACATATTTTAAATAAAAAATATTTTTACTTTAAAATCTTTGAACTTTTTATGATTAATATCTCAAGAACCAACATGTAGGTGTTGTAATTAAATTTCTTTAAGAGTTCAACTTATAAAATGGCAACATTTCAATACAGAATAAATAACAATAATAGAAAATGATCGTTCTCCCCCCCCCCCCATGACTCGTTTTTAGTAAATTATAAATAAAAACCCACATATATATATATATTTTTGTTCATTTAATAAAAAAAAGATAGCTTTTTAATATTTTAACATTTTTAAAATTAATAAATGAATAACAAAATAATAGACAAGTGATGAATTCCTCATACAATTCTACTAGCATAAATTATTATGCTAATATACTATTATACATGTAAAGGGATGTAAAAATAAATGAAGACATACACATATATTGCATATCATTATACCATATGTGTATATTCAAATGCATAATCCTCTTCTGAAATTCAATGAAGAAATTATATATATATAAAAAAATAAAAAAAAAAATCAAGTTTTAAAACAAAATGCTTTAATGATAAAATTTTCTTTTAATAAATAAATATATGTTACTAACAAGTTTTATTAAAGGATAATCAAATTTATTATAAAACAACAAAAGAATTTTATAAATTTAAAACACCACCCAACAATGAAGCTGGATTTCCAAAAATTAAAATTATTTTCCCCCAAAAATGACTCAGAAATATTTCCTTCTTTGCATTTTTTTAGATATTCACAAGCACAATACAACAATTTTTCCATAACCACTTCAAACCAGCGTCTCATAAAACAATCATAACTAATTAGGTAAAGAACATTAAAATGAACATGGCATTTTTCTTTTTTTTTTGTTCCCAGTCGCTGACACTTTTAATCAATAAAACTGCTGCGAAATTCATTGGAGAAAAGTGGACATGGTGGATCTATTCCAAATAACAATTAAAGCTCTATATACACTGAGCTGCCAAAAGATGGGATTTGAAGATGGAATTTCAAAAAAGAAAAGGAAAAAAAAAGTTCAATGAAATTATCAGTTCGTCAATTAAATCAAAGATAAAAAATTTTACGAGTATGACACTGTAACTAAGTAAATAAATAAAACATAAAATTGCTGCAAATATTATTGCTCCATGAAATTGTGAATGAAATAAAATCAAACAATAAAAATTAATAAAAAATCATTAATTTTTTTTTTTGTAAACTTGCAATAAAAAAATTTACACAACCTTAAAAAAATGAAGATGATTTGCATGTTGTGTTTCTTCATTAGTTTAGAAGAGGTTCAATATGTATCCTTTGTATCTTTCAAGTAAAGAATGTTTTGCAACTGGATAAGTAACGTCTGGCTCAATTTTTTCCCCCATTTTTTTTTTTTTTAAATTTATCCAGTTAATAAACAGCATATGAAGCTTGAAAAAGAAAATGATTATAAATGATCCAAGCTATATCATCTCATTAAAACTTGTTTATGTACAGTTAAACGGTTTCATTCAAAATAGCTACCAATGCAAACAGTTTTTATATATATATTTTTTTAATGTAGTCAATTGTACTTCTTAATACTCCACGAGAGTTCAAGCAGTGACTACCTTTCATATCTCGTTAAGGAATTCCATTTTAAAGTCAGAAATATGACCAACAGTACCTCTGCATCTCTCACCACTTGTGCACCCCCATTCCAATGCTCATAGCAAGCAGGTTCATTTGCTTTTCCTACACATATGTGAAGAGCATCTACTTGTTATGCGCACAGAAGACAGAGAGGGAAAAAAAAAATTAAAAACAATGAAAACATAAACAATTAAAAAAATAAAAAAAAGAGAGAGAGAGATGCTGAAGGAGCACAAAATAAAGCTAAGTGGCTGAATTAGTCACCAAGCCTCCAAAGAAGTCAATCTGGCAACAAAGCCGCCGTCGATCAAGACCAGCGGTTAGAAGGGTGGCAGGATCATGAGAAGGATTGGCATTCCAATCACAATTTCTCCTTAGCAGGAACCCAAATGTTAGGTCCTGATTGATCATGAATGACTTCCTTTACTCGTCCATATATTTCTTCTGGAGTATCACCCTGAACAACAGCTGCAGGAAAGAAAGAAAAAAAAAAAAAGAAAACATTATAAAAAGTCAACAATATAACAATAATAATTTCTTATGCCGATATTTTTTTCCATTGTTAAAGGTATTTCCAAAAAAGAAAAAAAAATATTATTAAGCTAATATTGATAGCAAAATAAATAAGGAAGAATTTACTGATTGTGACGACTCAATTCTTATCCTGTAACTTTTTATAAATACTAGATACTGGTCCGTGCTAATTGAAGAGGAATACTGGCCCCTCGAAAAACCAAAAAAAAATTAAGTTGTATACTAAAAGGGTCACAATTAAGCAAATCCTTCCCATTGAATTTAAATCATATGTTAGCATCAAACTGAATAATTTAACATAATAAGTTGAAGTATTATGAATTCGTACGACAGCTCTTGCTTCTGAAATGTGCTGAGAAACACTTTACAGTTAACTTTGAGAAGATAACAACCTCTTTACAACTCAGACAGTTATGATACCTTTCATGGAAATAACTTGATACTTTTTAGGAAGTTATTTCATTTCTGCTTCTATTTTGTCAATGAACTAAATATTATCACTTTTATCTAAGCTGCAGCAAATGTGATCTTAGCGTGCCATAGCATAGATTTTTTTCCCAAACTACAGCAACCCTTTAAAATATTTTCTGCCATACTAAGTTCAAATAAGTTTTCATTCATTTTAAAATCAAATTGATATTATTCTTGTAGGAATAACTTAATGTATGTCTAAAAACTAATAATCTTATTGTGCTCACGCCGAAAGATGAAACTCCCAGAATGCAACACAGATTATAGATTT
>JAFIDM010006943.1:46345986-46381888 GCA_023159025.1 Thereuonema tuberculata | reverse complement strand
CGAGAGGGCGCCACCGTCGTGAATGGAAATAGACGTGTTCAAACTGAGCTCCGGGAGTCAAGACTAAGTAAGTAGTGACTATAATGTAAATTAGTGAATTCCTTCGAAAATAAGAGACTTTTGATAATAACAAAGAAGTGAACAATTCAAAAGAAAAGAACAAAGAACTGTAAGAGATTAAAAACCCCATAGTGCTATCTGACCCCAGAGTGCGGAGACACGAGGGGTAAGAAAAAAATAGGACGCAAAAACGAAGGTACTATTAGAACGGAACAGTTGTGGAGATAAAAGGTACAAATAACAGAAAGCAAAGAAAAGATGAACGAATATATTACACGCTTCAGGAGAAGAACAGGATCTCTAGGTGAATGGGAGGCAGAAAAAGCAAAGCAGATTACTGAAGTGGACAAGTCCGAATTAACATGGAAAGACCCATTTCAAAAAGGAGGGAAAGTAGGAAGATCACCGCAGGCCAAAAGATATAAAGAGGATTTAGAGACGAAAATAACATCAAAATTTGATTAGGGAAGACCGAATAGAATTAATAATGAGAGAGATTCTAACAAAAGTGAATGGAATTGAAAGTGATATTAAAAGTTTCAAAGAAGAAAATAAAATGTTTAAAACACAAATAGAGGAATTGATAAGGAAAATAGAAAGAAGTGAAGAAGAGAAAGAGATAATAAAGAAAGAATTGAATGAAATAAAAATAAATCAAGAGAAACAAATTATGGAACTGAAGGAGAAATTAAGGAAGCAAGAAGATAGAAATAGAAGAGGCAATTTCATATTGGAAGGTTTGGCAGAAGAAGATGGAGAAAATTGGAATAGAACAGAAGAAATGACAAAAGAGTTTATAAGAAAGAAATTAAAGATTGACTTAAAAATTACTAGAGCTCACCGCATAGGAAAAAAAAACAAAGCATACAATAGAAGAATAGTAGTAAAATGTGAGTCAGAAAAACAAAAGGATGAAATAATGGGAAATAAGAAAGACCTAAAAGGAACTGCATACAAGATTAAGGAAGATTTTTCAGAAGAAACAAGAGAAATAAGAAAAAAGCTAAATGATATGGCATTCGAAGAAAGAAAAAAGGGGAACCTAGCAGTAGTGAAGTATGATAAGCTGATTGTTAATGGAAATTATGTGGAAACAAAAAATAGAATAAACTGGTGCGAAATATATAAGTTAAAACAGGAGGAGATAAGGAAAATTTCAAGATTCAGTGCAGGAGAAAGCACAAATGTGGAAAAAAATAATCAATTTATAGAGGATCAAAAAAACTAAATGATGAAAAAGAGAAATATAATAAGCAAGTGAAAACAGAAAAGAAATTGTTAGTGGAGGAGGAAAGAATGCAAAATACTGATCCAATTGAGATAAAGAAAAAGAACCAAAAGGAATTTGTAAAAAAAGGAACAGAAATAGTGAAAATAAATAATCAAAAGAAGGAAAAGATAAAAGAAGAAATAAGAAGTAAGAGGAAAAAAAATAAAAACAATAGCATGTTAGAAATAATTGCATGGAATGTAAATGGGTTAAATGATAGAAAAAATATAGAAATTTGGGAAATTATAAAAGAATATGAAATTATTATTTTAATAGAAACTTGGTGTATTAACGATAAATTTGTGCACAAGTTAGATAAGAAAGATAGTTACAATTGGTATCATAAATTCGCAGTGAAAGAAAAAAAAAAGGAAGACCTATAGGAGGAATTAGTGTAGGTTGGAAAAAGAAAAAAAGAAATAGAGGATATAAATTTTACATGTATAGAGGATGGAATTATAATGGGTTTAAGACATAAAAAAAGAAAAGTATCAAATAGTGGCAATATATAACAAAAATATAGAAAGGCTACTAAACAGAATAGAAAATAAAATTTTACAATCACAAGCAAATAACGATAAGGTTATTTTAATTGGGGATTTTAATAGTAGAATAGGGGAATTAAATAGTGTATGTAATAACGATAAGGAAACTGAAATGTATGAAAGAAACTCAAAAGATAAGATCGTGAACAAATATGGAGAAATATTGATAAATTGGGCTAGAGAATATAATTTAGAAATTTTAAATGGAAATAAAGAAAAGGATATAGAGGGAAATTGGACATTCATAGGAGGCCAAGGATGCTCAGTAATAGATCTATTATTTGTCAACGAAAAAGTGTTAGAAAAAGATTTTATTTTTGAAATACTAGAAACAGAGATCTCAGATCACATGCCGATAACAATAAGAAATACAAAACTACAAACTGAAAAAAGAAAAGAAATTAATAAAATAATTAAAGTAGATGTAAATTTTAATAAGGAAAATGAGGAGTTATATAAATCTGTAATAACGAATCATATGGAAAAGTTAGGGCAAAACGAAGAGGTAAACGAGATATATAAGAATTTCAAAGACATATTAGAAAATGGAATTACTAAAATTAAAGAAAAGGAAAAGAAAACAAGAGAAAGAAATAGAATTATAAATTGGTTTGACAACGAATGTAAGGAAAAAAAAAAGAAAGTAAAAAGTAGTCTTAGGAACTTTAGAAAATATAATGAAGAGAGATTAAGATTAGAATATATAGAAGATAAAAGAATATATAGAAATACCTGTAAAGAAAAAAAATTAAAGTATAATGAAGAACTAACAAATAAATTTATTGGAATAAAAACAGGAAATGAATTTTGGGAGTTAATTAAAAAGTTTAGAATTAGGACAGTATTTACAAATTATTCAGATTATATAGAAAAGGAGGATATGGAAGAACATTTCCTTAAATTACTAGAGGGGTCCTGGACAAAAAAAAAATTAAGTGGGTAGAGGAAGAGGAAGAAATGTATGAAAAGGTAGAAATGGTTAACAGAGAAATAGAGAATAACCCCCTCGATGAGCAAATAGAAAAAAGGGAATTAGATTTAGTAGTGAAAAAATTAAAAAAAGATAAATCACCAGGCCCAGATGGTATTAGAAATGAATGGATAATCAATGCACCTAATAAATTATTAGAATGGTTATTAAATTGGTATAATGAGATTTGGAAAATAGAAAAAATTCCAGAGAACTGGAGAAATGGAAAAATAATACCATTGTATAAAAAAGGAAGTAAAAGTGATCCAAAAAACTATAGGGGCATTACACTTCTAAATACATCCTTTAAAATCTTTACAGAAATTTTAAAAAATAGATTGGAGAAATGGCTGGAATATAATAACATAATAGTAGAAAATCAGGCAGGTTTTAGAAAAAATTATTCAACTCAGGATAACATATTTATTTTAAATGCACTTATAGACTTAAAATTAATGGTTAAAAGGAAAAAACTTTATGCAATGTTTATAGACTTTAAAACCGCATTTGACAGCGTCGATAGAAACATATTAATGAAAGTATTAATCAAAATAGGGATAAAAGGAAAAATGTTAAGTATGATAAAAAATATTTATGAAGAGACTAGAATCAATGTGGGAAATAACATAGGAGGGAGCGAAATATTCATCACAAAAGGAGTTAGACAAGGATGTAGCATGAGTCCCATTCTATTTTCAGTACTAATAAATAATTTAGAATTAAAGTTAAGAGAGGAAGGATGGGGAGGCATCAAGTTAAAAAAGGAAAGAGTATTTAGTCTAATGTATGCAGATGATTTAGTAATATTAGCGGAAACACAAGCAGAACTTAGCCGAATGATAAAAGTTCTACAAGAATTTGTAAATGAATACTGTCTAAAAATTAATCTAGAGAAAACGAAAATTATTATTTTCAGAAATGGTGGAAAGAAAGCTAAATTAGAAAAATGGGGGTGAACAATGAAGAGATTGAAGTAACAAATAAATATCAATATTTGGGAAAATGGTTCACATCACAAAATAGCAATAATGTAAATATAAAATATAGAAAAGAAAAGGGAATAGCAGCAACATGGGAATTAATAAAATTAATTAAAAGAGGAAAATAAATGATTGGAAAAAAATAAAATACATGTTTAATAGTATGGTTAAAAGTGTTATTTGCTATGGAATGGAAATAGAAGGATGGAAAATCAAAAAGGAATTAGAAAATATACAATATTTATTTATTAAGTTATATTTTAATATGGAAAAAGCTACTCCAAATTATATTATGGAAAATGAATTAGGATTGTATCCAATAAGAATTGATTGTATTAAAAGGAGTATAGACTATGTAATCAAAATTGTAGAATTAAATGAAGATCGATTACCAAAGTTAATATTAGAGAACATGGTGGAAAATGCAAAGAAGGGGAATAAATGTAAATATATAAAAGAGATTGAAAAAACAATTTAATGAAGTAGGATTAAGGATAGAATGGGAAAAAGTAATGGATTGTAATTATTGGATGGAATGTAAAACAGTAATTATTAAAAAATTGATGGAAATAAATATGCAATGTAATTATAACAAAATACAGAAATCGAAATTTAATAATTACTATTGTAAATTAGATGTTCAAATAGAAGGGGCCAGCTATTTATGTGAAAACATGATCCACCCCTACTGGAGAGAAATATACTTTAAAATTAGATGTGGTAGTATTTGGAAGGCAAGTAAATATTGGTTAACTAAAGAAGAAAGGAATTGTAGATTAGGATGCAATAATTTAGAGGATTGGAACCATATCATTTTTGAATGTGAAAATATGAAAGAAGAAAGAAAGAAGTTAGATATAGAAAAGATTTCCAATAGGGGTGGATGGTGGATTTCACAGTTAAATCAAAACAGAATTAATAATGAAATATGTAAATATATTAAGGTATTTTTAGTTAAAATAGAAAAGAAAGAATAAATAAGGGTGTAAATAAATATATATATTAATAAGGTTATTGTTATTTAGGATGTTAAGATTAAAATGTAATAAGGATATTACTATTATTAATAGCAGTTTGAGTAGATTTAAGTTAAATGTATTAAAACTGAAAATGTATTACCAAAGATGTAAAAAAAAAAAATTGTATTATTAATATTTGTATTATATTAGTATTATCTGTATTGATATAATTATTGTTAATAGTATTTTGAGAAGATTGAAGTTAAAACAAAATGGAAAATGTATTACCAATGTTGTAAAAAAAAAAAAAAAAAAAGGTGGAAGAATCCCCTTGTAAAGGGTTAACACCCACAACAAGTAAAATAAATTATTATTATTACTAATCACTGCAATTTAATCATTTTGTTGCTATAATCAATTAGCTTTTTCTGACTTGATGGCACAAAAATATTAAATCCTCTCAAAATCCATTCTAAAGCAGATAAGCAAATGCTTAAACAAAAAAAAAAAAAAAAAAAGACTTGAAATGGGCACCAGACCCTTTACTTTCCTTCTCATCTCAAATGATTTGTAATATTTTAATAAATTTTAGTAACTTTTAAAGAAAATCAATTGCAGTAAGCCCTACTTAGAGGCACTACATAATTATGATGTATACATGTGATGCACAACTAAAATTGGTCAATGTACAAAACAGTTATTATAATTCTTTGGGTAAAAATGCAAATCATTAAGATATATTTACAATTTGCCAACAGTAATTGTGAACTAATTATGAAGTATTTCTTTAGAATTCCTGATTTCAGAACAAGAGAAATTTGTATTTCCCAGCATTAGCAAAAATCTGGTAAGTACTAAAAACTAACCTTTTCTGCAACCTCTTTGACTGAGGCTACGCTTGTTCCATACAGGTTTTCGTTATATTGGCCTGCTTCTATAAACAAGTGATTCTGAATATCTCTTTCCATTTGTTCCCGAGAAGCCACAAAATGGTAATCACGACCATCCACTTCATATTCACGCTTGGGTCGTGTTGTATCTAATTACATTGATTTGTTAAATAAGAAAGAAAAAAGAGAATAATAAGCATATGAAATAAATAACAAATCTTATAAATGAAACATCTTAAATTCACAGCAGAGAGAAAGCCAAGAATGATAATTAATTATACATGATTCACTTTCCATTTAAAATTCTTATTATAACAGCAAGGCTAGTTGTTAATTCACATCATTATTTTTCGTAAATAATTTAGAAAAGACTAGTAATTTAAAAAGCATGAAAGGGATCATCAATCATTGTAAACCAATTCTTGAACCTTACTCTTTTCTTCCTGTACACAATGTAGTTACCCTGTCCTAATGAACTTCATATCTGAATTATCTACCTTCTTTTTAAATTAATATAAGATTCTGTAATTCACATATTAATATGTTTTTACATTAAAAAAAAAAAATCTAAAAATGAAAATTGCTTAGCAGATCAGGTATATTTTAAAGACAACTTTAGGTTTTTAATGAAGACTGGAAGAAATTAAATTAAAAAGTCTTTATTGTCAATTATATTTTGGTTTATTAAAAAAAATAAAATAAATTGTTTTTATAATCAAACAATATGAAAATATTTTCATAGAAAAAAAAGGGAGATTATAAGAGAAATTTTGAAATAACATTTCAATTTATATAACAATTTCTTCAATAAACAGTGGACAGCACTTTTCAGATGACTATCTTTAAACCAAATTTTCATACCAATCATTAAAAATTGTAATCAGCTATACAATATAAACCTTAAAACTGTCACTTAAATTTTGAAGCTTAAATTCCCTAATAGAAATGGTTATGATTAATAAATGGCGATAATTATCTTATGTTTACTGCTGATACTTTAAGAAGATCTGCCTTGCTAATTCTGTTCTTAGCTTCTAAATCAATCAAATTTATAAACTCAAGACGCAGAAAAAAATGCAATTTGATGCAGGAGAAGCAGCGATGATTTTATCAAGAAACGCATCAGCACTAAGAATGTGGCTAATATAAAAAATGGGCAAAGAGTGGTTTTTTTCTTCTGAAATTCTAAATATTTCAGTCTTGCTTAATCTGGAAATCAAACTGGGAGTCACACAAATTGATAAAATTGGCAAGACTGAAGATTCCTTAAAAGGGACTTAGGCAGATCACAACTACAACTGCAAGTTTTCATCTACAACTAGTGCAAAGTATGGAAGGACGGATTTAATGATAATGGATAAGAGTGTAGGATAAATCCTCATATTTGAATAATCGAATGAGAGATCTCGGTTCTATTACATAGAAGATGAATGTATGAATTTGAAAGCCAGAATAAGCTGCTAATATCTGTATGAACAGCAAAGGCATTGGTATGTATTCAAAGCAGAAAAAGTGCAGCATTAAACAACTTTTAGCATAAGAAAGAGCCAACGCAATTTGATGTTGAAAGACAAAAAAAAAAAAAAAAATTAAAAATGGCATCCAGCAATGCTTGGTTCCTTGGAAGGTTCAATTATAATGATCTAATTCCAATTTCCTTGAAAATTGAATTTCATAGTTCCTTCTCATTAAGAAAGTAAATGTTCAACTTCTTTTATATACTTTATAAAAAAAGTCATAATTGTAAAAAAAAAAAAAATGTTTAAAGCTCTACATAGAGATAACATTCAATCTAAATGTACAAGGTTGGCTTAAATGAATGGTGGGGTTTCAAAGACGTAACGTCTACACGAAGTGTTCAAGTTTCTGTTTATGTCCACTTGGTGGAATTGATTTAGAAAATGGCAACCCAGAAGGAAAAGGCTTCAAGTGCTCTAATTTGAGTGTTGAAATCGGTCATGACAGATCCTAACACCATGTGACTTCTTCCTATGGAAGTACATGAAAGACAATGTATACATACACCCAATGCCCAGATCCATCAGTTATATCATGGAATGGATCACCCATTTTGTGGAGATCATGACACTGGACATGCTTCATGTATAGTTTAGTTCGAATTAAGATTGCAGCTCTGATGTGTGCTAGGTGATGAAAAGTGTGCATATTGAGGGTCTTTTAAGTGATGCCCATCAAACTAGGACAGTTGCAGTTGCCAAATGCGAGATGTCATGATATTTCATGTTAAGCATTACATAGAATACATGTCTTTGATACTCCATTCTTTTATGCTCATCCAGTATAAAGCCAAAAATAATAAAAGGAAAGGATCTGTAAAAATCACTCATATTTAAGCAAAAAAGCACTTTTATTTCCAGAAAATGTACTCTATGAAACAAAGTGAATGCTTTTGCTGAAAAGTTTCTAAAAAAACAGACCTTGTTCTTTCCAACCATTGATATGTAGTAAGTGCTGGAAAAAGATGCTGTAAATAAGATGGAAAAAGGATACTGTCCAATATAACAGTGACTAATATGCAACATTCTACAGTTTTGGTAAAAGATTATACAAAATGAAAAATCGCTATGTTTAGTCCCATCTGTAATCAATCAAACTGTCCAGCTAAAACATTTCTAAAGCAATAATAGTTAGCACATTAAAATCAGTTGGTTATTTTTTGTGTCCACAGGAAATAACAAACCAAGCATATTTAATCACGATTTGAAATTTGGTAATGAATTGAGTTAAAAATTGAAGATTTAAAATTTGCTTTCTTGGAGACATATCAAATGAAATTAGGCAATTTAAAATTGTATCTGAGAAAATTTGTAAAAAGTTCAAATAACATTTGCTGGATTAACTAGCACAGTTTGGTTTGATATGAAAACTACTCAAATAATAATTTGGACTCGATAATTGCACTACGCTAGTAGATCTCCTATCAAAGCAATCTTGTAAATAGCATGCAAATACATTGCAATAAATAGGGAACTTAAGCCAGTGAATTTTAGTTTTTTTCTTTTTTTTTCTTTCAATGCTTGTAATTTGAAGGGCAATTATGTTTTCTTCCTAAATTTTATGTATGAAAGTAGCAACTACAGAGTTCTCAAAACTTAGATAAACACTTTTTATTCTGCTTACTAACTCATCTTCTTATGCAAGTTAATTTTTTTAAATAAGAAGAATGAGAGAAAGAAAATCCAATTAATTTTACTCACGTGGTACACAGCTGCCAAATTTATCAGGAAACTCTGAAATGAGGTCATCATTGATCCGGTCCTTCAGTGGACCAAGGATAATGACAGGCCTTGTATATTTCACTTCCTGTTGTTGAACAGCTTCATAAGAAAGTACGGGTTCATCTGGACCTCCTAAATAAAACAATACAAGAAAAATCTAAGAAACATTCAAAAACAAAACTACATTTTTAATTCTTTTTAAATTAATTAATTCAAGAATTTTCACCAGCTTCTTGCTTCCCTGTCACTTGTCGACTTGCATCAATTTTTTTTTTTTTAAAGTATATGCTTTTTGATACATGTATTCTTTATTTACAATATAAGCTTACAACACAAATATGTGATCTACTTTGTGATGTAATAGCACAAAGAATATTGATAAAATGAACAGAATAAAATATGTGATAGCGTATAGCCAAACTTTGCTTAGTAAACACAAAAGGGACATATATTCAACAGCTGCAGCAATTCTAACTACAGTCGGACTCCGATTCAACAAATTTCACGATTTAATGGATTTTTCTTTTCCCCCGATTAAAATGAAGGCAAAAACCCCTATTTAACGAATAAGAAACCCCGAATTAACAAATTATTTCAACAACTGAAAAAAAAAAAAAAAATTTTTTTGGTTAGTTTGGGTAAACATACCTAAACAAAGCTAATGCAGCAGGATATAAATGACGCTGTATTTTCTTCTCTCCATAAAGTCAAAAAAGAACTTTTTCAAGTCAGGAATCAAGAAAATTGTCAAACATTACTCAGTACATACTTTAAAATTTCAAATTAAATAGTGCGTAATTATTCGCTGTATTGTTAGCTGCTGAATAAAAGTGTACAATTTCTAATTATGGATACTTTTGTGAAGTTGCTTATTAGGGTTGTTCCATAAGGTAAGTGCAGAAATTATATTTTTTTGTTTTGGACCCTGATATTACGAATAACCCCCGATTTAACGAATAAAATTTTCGGTCCCGATGAATTCGTTAAATCGGGGTCCGACTGTATTTCAAAACAGTTGTTATAAAGTTTTAATAATAATTTTTTTTCCTCTTTCAGATTTATTCCTTTTCATTCATTGTAACTGCCTTCTGCTTTTTTAAAGATTAATGAAAATTGATGCTTATGGCAGAAGAAAAAACTCAGCCATCAAAAAGAATTGTGATTTTCAAGCAATTAATTTTTAAGTTTTTTCTAAAAATTTTCTTTCATCAATTTAAGCAAAAGTTAGCACTTACTTTAATTATAATTCCATTTTAGACTTGCCTTTGAATCAAGTAATGATTGCCAGCCAACAGCCTAGACAACAGACTGTACCAAGATTGCTACTTGGATTGCTGTTAGGACTCAAACTCATCTATACTGACAATATGACATCAGTACAACTAATCCCCAACAGTATTTGTCCTTGTTTCAAAGAAATTGCTGATCAAAGTTCACATTCTCAAACAGAGATAGTCTTTTCACAATGTTTTCTTGGTTGCATTCAGAAAAAAGCTGCATTATTAATCAAAATCTTTAATACAATTCTAGTCAAAGTTTGAATTGAACAAGCTGATTAAATTCTTGAAAGCTGTCGCTAAAATTTAATGTGAAACATTGAAAATGAACATGAAAAAAATTCAAAAAGGAAATATAAAATTAAAAGTTTAATTAATTAAAAAAAGTTTCATGGTGCATTCTACTACAGATAAGTAACTATATAAAACACTGTTTGTTTGTTTATTTTTGAAAAGTGTAGTTATGGAAACATTGAATTTATGATTATGCAAATTTTATTGTATTGTGTAGATTTTCCAACTGTTCGTTCACTAGTTCATGTAGAACTATCTTTGCAACAAATCTATAAAACACTAATATTGAATTAATATTTTATCACGAAGAGAATTTGTTTCATAAAAATACAATTCACTGATGCTGCATTGTCCTGGTTTTATTTATTTGATTCTGTATCCTTCGTTTTGTTATTTAAACTCTTCGGAAAATGTAGAAAAATGAGTTAAGTGAGGAAAGAGACATGAAAAGATTGCACAATTAAAATCGACTAAGTAGGTATTCAAATAGATATTAGGATTAAAGAACGAAAGAAACTGGGCCATATGGTACCTAAAGATTTCAAAAAATACAATAACAATAATAATTTAGAAGAATTAGTGTGTGTGTGTGTGCGTATAAATATAAAGAAAAATTATACTAAAAAATAATTATAAATTACACTGTATATTAAAAAAAAAATAAAAAAAATAAATGAAAACAATTAAAACTATTACTTAATAAGTTGTTATGGAAGTCATGGCAAATATTTATCTGCCAAACACGTGACAACACTGCAATTCTAGAATATATGTTTGATGTTCTTCTGATTGGCACCACCAGAGTGCGTATACGTATGTGCTGTGGGTGTTTGATACAGCGCATTCGAACAGACAGTGTGTTTCCAGCACCGTTCAGAGATGGAAGTGTGTTGAGTGGAGCAGCGGTCGTACGTCAAAATTGCAGTTCTCCATGGAAAAAAATGCATGCGAGTGTCATGAAGAGCTAAGAGAAGCATTGGATGACCATGTTTTGCCGTATTGAACAGTGGCAAGATGGGTTCAGGCATTCCAACGTGGACGCATATCAACAGCTGGCCTGCCACATAGTGGACGTTGTATGTCTGATCAGAGACATGTCACTGGCAGTGCTTCAGCGAAGACAAGCATTGGACTGTAAAGGAATTAGCTGAGCAGAAACCTTTACAGTGTTTAACATTTTACAAGATATCGTGAATGTGCGCAAGGTTGCTTCCAAGTGGGTGCCACATCAGTTAAATGAGATATAGAAAAGGATCTGCTATGAAACATGTCGCATCCATCTAGAGCGATATTCTCGTGAAGAGAATGACATGTTAAAGCGCATCATTGCAATCGACGAAACATGAGCACTCCCATACGAACTTAAACTGAATCGTCAGTCGAATGAATGGCATATTCTGGATCGACAAATCCATCTCTCACGAACCTCATGATCAAACTGGCGCATGACAGCCAAAGAGTTCTTGTGTGTGTCACCCAGTTCATGAATGCCCAATATTACAAATCATTTCTACAACATCAGCTGTGTCATGCCGTTCGTGAGAAACATTCATTCCAATGCCATCATTCTTCATGATAACACATCTCACAGAGCAGCCTCTGCACAGGCTTTGTTACGTTGATGGGGGTGGGAAGTCTTGGAGCACCCTCCTTATTCGCCAAACCTGAGTACATGCGACTTTGATTTGATCCAAAACTCATGAAGCCATTGAGTGGGAAGCACTTTGCAAACAAAGATGAAATTTTGATGGAATTTCGGCAAAAGATTCAACACCTTAATGACTCACATGCAGCCAATGGTATTCTCCTCCTTCCCTATTGCTGGCAATGTAGTGTAGAATCTTAGAGATTACTTTGAAGGGTGTTAGCAATGTGTATTGAGCATTCCTGTACTCCTTTTTGTTCGTTGTGTGCACTGTATTGCCTTATTAAACGATGATTACCAAATATTTGTCCATCTTGACATTCCTTCACTGACCCAGATTACATCAGTGGTGCCAATCAGAAGAACATCAAACAGGCTTCCAAACGTATATTCTAGAATTGCAGTGTTGCCGCATGTTTGGCAGATGAAAAATAGTTGCTATGACTTCACAGCAGCCCACGTATATATATAATACAGTGTTTCTATAAACAATGAAACTAAGAAAAATTTTCGTCATTTGTACAGTTTTTTTATTATTTTTTTAAACAGATTGCTTCCTCATTCTACAAATTTTCAATTCTCAATCTGGATAATTTCAAATGCATGATGATGATCTAAGGAATGTGGTGTATATTATAAATTCTAATTCAATTCTCAGTACAACTCAGTGGCAAATGCTGCTTGGATTGTGACAGAACATAATTAACAGAAACTGTGCATTTGAACATAAAACAAAGTTTTCCACTTACCTATTCCTCAAATCATTCAATAACCTTTATCTATTTCCTTTCTATTGTCTTTCCAATGTCTAAACATAGATTCCTATCATTTCTGCTGAAGGCTAGGACCTTTGTCACTAGTGATGATAAAGTAACAGAATTCATGGATCTGTGGTATTAGGGTTGGACCGATTGGAGAAAGATGTTAACAGAGTCATAAGTTAGTAAAGAAATTTATTTTTTTGACGAAAATAGCATTTCTATAACTATACGTTGACTCAAAGAGGTCAATCCCATTTCACAACTGGGAAAAGTAGCGTTTTCATTTTCAGAGTGATTTTTAAGAATAGAGAAAAAAAAAAGGGCTATAATGAGAGGTTTAATATCCTGCTTGGAGTAAATTCATTAAATAGGATTTTAAAAAAGGTAGGTTCGTCTAATCTTATAATCTTTGCATAGATTCAATTTATTGAAGCTAGCCTAACTGGAGTAAAATCCACAGAATACTTGCAATCACAAAACTGACAGAAGAATCATAGGAGAAGATGCAATGCTATTGAGGAATTTAATCAAATTCTCTTGAAAATAAATAAGAACTTAACAATCATTTATAAAGCTTGTCGAAATTCTTCACTCAGAACTAAAGCCTGAATTCAAATTGAAAGTGAATCTACTAATTAATTAGCAAACTTATGCTAGAAAATGACAGAAGATGTTTGAGAAGGTCTATAACTGTTTGTCGTAAATCCTTCTGGCAAAATTTACGTACTTGTCGATGGAAAATGAGTTGCTTAGTTTCTGAATTCTAGAAGAATTAAAATTGCAGCACTGCCAATTTAACAAAGATGCAATTTTCTTTTGGGCAAAATAGATTAAAAAAAAATTAAGTGTAAACCTGGTCTAATTTCAGGATTATTACAAATCTGAAAGTTTTTTCAAAACCTGTTCAAAGAGAACTTTGTAACTTCAGTGAAGAAAGATGAATCTTTTGTTGTAAATATTCCCCCAAACAGAGGTAATGCTCAACTGAGTTGTGTATTGAGATTATTTTTTTTTTTTATCTATTATGGCAAGCAAATAAGATTAAATCAGCTCTACATTATGTTTAATTGTTTGGGTTATTAACAAAATGAAATTGAATTTAAACAATCAGTTAAAAAAAATAAAATAATAGTCTAGTTGTGGCAGATATAAAGATTCTTGTGTATGCGTAATTTGTTATTGTTACGAGAAGTTTGGAAAAGAAAAGGAAAAAAAAAAGGAAAGAAATATCAGATACTTGATCTTGATTTCTGAGATGGAATAACTAAATCATTATAATCTCTAGATCTGGGAATTTAAAACTTGACAGGAGAAATGGTGGGAACTTGCCAACTTGCCATACAAAGGAGAAATGATATTTATTGTGAGTCTGAAATTCAATTAAGACTTCCTAATTAGAGATGCTGGGATGCTAGAAGCATTTGAAATGTGGCTATGGAGGAGGATGGAGAAAATTAAATGGACAGACAAGGTGACTAATGACAAAGTTCTCAAAAAAATTGGGGAAGAGAGAAGTTTATTAAAGAACATTAGAAGAAGAAAAAAGAACTGGATTGGTCATGTGCTGAGAGGTGAAAATCTCATGAAGGAAGTATTGGAGGGGAAGATTGAGGGAAAGAGACCAAGAGGAAGAAAGAGAAAAAGGATCCTGGATGACCTATTGGTTACAAGTGGATATCAAGGCCTGAAAGAGGAGGCAAGAAATAGAACAACTTGGAGGAAGAGACATTGCTGACCTTATTTGCTGCTTGCCATTGGACCTGTCTACGACAGAACACTGATGATGATGAATTGGAAAATTATGATTTGAAGCCGAGGTCTTTTTCAGATGGCTTTGTGTTGCAGGTAGATAGAAAGCTAAATCTACAGAAAGGTAGATAGATAGCTATGCTATCCAGATATTATGTGAATGATGCTCGGAGACGATGCATGTATTTCTCTTTGATTGATTATTACTTCCAGTAACAATGTTGCTGAAATGGATAATTTAGTAGCGTATTAAATCCATAAATTATTACAGCAAATAAAATGTCTGTTTTGCCCTGTTGGTCCTCTGAGACTCACCAGCTTTTCCCAGTGTTAGAAAATTCTAAGACAATCAGAGATATCTTCAAGTCTAAGATCACAGTAACAAAAGGGAAAACAAACTTAACACAAAAGTAAAAACAAAACAAGAACCTTTAGATATATGTATATAATAAAATCAGCTTGAAAGAACTTTTGAGCTATGACATGAAGCATTAAAAAAAAAAATTCTGTCTAGCGTAACCGTTTCAAATCAGTTATTGTGAGGAAATACAGGCTTAATTTTTTAATAATTTTGTAGTAACAATTAAGGGATAAATACACTGATTAAATCAAAAATCCTGAGCTCTAATCTGATTTTATTTTGATACAGAATAAATATTAGCTTGTCAAACTCACTACAAAGTCTAGTTAGCAACATTAAGGAAGGATTCATATGTGAAAATTGTATTTTAGTTCTGAAAGGTGTCACTGAATCAATCAATTTCTATCAAAGCAGAAATTTGACAAGATTCAATATTTAAACATATATATACTGTTTATATATAATTAGCATCAAAATAATTGCCATGCAGTTTTTTTTTTAATTATACTCTGCGTCAGAATACACCTTTCCAGAGTCTTATAAGTCTTCATATTCATTTCAGGGAAACCTTTCAAGTGAAAACAACAGAGTACAGGAAAACTGAGTTTTTAACAATGTCTTTTGATCTGAATTTCATTATCAAACTGATGAAAATCAAAGGGCTCCAGGTCACATCTGTAAGACGGCAAGGAGCAATACACTAGTCCAGCTCAGTTCAAGTAGCTACAATCATGCTTATACTTGTATGTGCATGGTATGGAGGAACAATCATTGATATCTTCAAAAGTTCTAGAAACAACTAGTCAGAAGTGCCTACTGCAAAACTTGTGCTGCCACCTGAGGAGGTAAATGAGTCTGAAACGTGATTATGGTATGTAATTATGAAAATGGTAGTGATACTAAGTAACTAAATATTCTAACTTCTGTGGAAAAAAAAAAAAAAAAAAAAAAAAAAACAAGAGCAAAAGTAAACATGCTTATTGAAGAAAAATAGCTAGAAGCAGCAGTCAATTCAGATTACAATTGTTTTGAATCTGTACAGGTGCCAATTTCGTCCTACTAATATCTTTAAAACATACAATTTTTGTTCAATACTTTAATCAATGTCTGCATCAATAGTACTATTATTTTGCAAACATTTTCTGACCATCTTTTTTTTTTTCTGATCAAACATGTTAATTGACCTATTTATATTACCAATAATACACTCACATACATACAATGAATTGTAAACTTTTCAAATGAACTAGTGCGCAATTGGAAATTTTGTGTTTGTTGGATCTAATGATGAAAGGTCTGTCTAATGCGTATTTGAGTTATTTCATTATTTAAAAATAAGATGAATCGTGAATTATTCCAATGAATGGAAAAATACATTGAGCTTATCTAAAGAAATGTTTCTACAGAAAACGGAAATCTAAAAATGAAACGCATTCAATTTATAGCAAAACACACACAATGAAATTGTACTCCTATGCTTTATAAAATGATGATTTGCTAGAAGCCACTGTTCCGTGAACAGCAAGTAAAAAAATAACATGATCAGGTAAAATAAATGATGAATCACCAACTAAGAAACTCAAACAAGATAACAGGTCAGCTCCTGGCAACAAAAATAAACAATGAAGGACATTTTTGTAATAGTTTCAAAGAAGACTGACAAAAGGAATCAAATAAAGGCTGTTTTTTTAAAGAATTAAGACTGCTTTTGAAAGAATACGAGTTTTTTTTTTTTTTTTTTTGCTAAATGAATCACATGCAATTCAAACAAGCATGCACACATGCTAACATTTAAATAATCATTCATTAATAAAGATTATATTTCTTTTCCGACTTTTGAAATTAGGGACAGAAATAAAAGTGATAGCAATTTCATTTAAATGGTAGAAATAAAATGAATAAAATTTTATCGGAATAGCAGTGGAGCCTCCAAAGCTTCAATAAACAATAAAAAACTCACCAAAAATATACTGGTGAGAAAATTCATGGTCCAGCATTCCGCTGGCCTCAATGAATTTTTTCCAGAAAAATTATATCTATTAGCCTCAGCAAAGAGCCTTTGCTGTTTACTGGGACTGCTCCTAGCTGATGATGGCCAAAGAGTGTAAAACAGCTGTTCTAGGAAGTCACTTAGTAAACACGTGGTCTTATCCTTTGCTGTTTATGTAAACATTTCTTTTAACAGTTGGTTTATTGAAAAAGGATAAGCTTCTCATGAGGCATCTTTTAATTGGCAACAAATGTTTATTGTTTAATTGTGGCTTCTCAATTTCTGGTAAAGAAATTATATAAAAAAATAATAATTAAAAAACACTATTGTCTGCCAACTATAAATAGTTGCTACTTCAATGTAAAATGACTGATAGTGAACAGGAAGCTAGATATACTTTTGGTTAGTCCGCAGGGTCAATCGTATGGATTTCACATTGAAGAAATATCCAGATGATCTTCAATAGTTTTAGGTAAAAGACATCAAAGCATGTTTTTTTTTTTCTTTCCCAAAATGGAAAAATATTCTGTCCAGAATTATTCCACTTATATTGAGAAAGTTTTTATTAAAAATTTTTAGTTTTAATTCCTTTCAAACAACTTTTCTTCTCAAAATTAAAAATGTTAAAAAGTTATAAATTATCATTTTCTAAAAATTTTTTCTTCTTCTTCCAAGTTCCATCTTTTCTTGCTACTCTTTAAAAATTAACAGAGGGGAGGGAAAAAAAAGGAGGTGCAAAATTGACTAATATGGGAAAATTAAAATAAAAATAAAAAATCTCCGAATAAGGGGTTAGAAATAAGGGGATTTACTTACTGAAATTACTAGACTCGCTATCACTTGCATTTGATATGTTGGTGGCTGAGGAGAACAAAAAAAAGGGCCAATAAAAAACAAGCAAACAAAAAAAATAATAAAAAGATTTCCATACAAATTCTACTTTTCTTTCTTTTCATCAAACGGAAATAAAAATACATTAGAATGTTAATTTTTAATGTAAAACTAATTTCTTTTTACATAAGTTCCTGTACAAAGGCTTGACATAGTCATAAACATACATCTGCAAAATTCGGCTCTTTTTCTCTTAAAATAAAATATCAATTATTCTTATCCATGCGAGCGATTCAGTTACAATATCTAGAAATTCTAAATGCAAGGGATAAGTGAACTGGAATGAAGATTTTTACAGAACTTCGTGTAAAAAAACTCTTTAATTATTTTTATTAGTTTCGCTTTCTATCATGAATACCAATATATCTTTAAATGCTGTCCATATTGCAATAAATGACTGTTCTGCTTGCACTATCATCTTTTTTAAGCTGCAAGAAAAATTTCTCCCATTATTTCCTAGAAACCTGAAGTCTTATTACTTCCAATGAGAAATATATCTTCATCATCAGGAGGTTTTCTAAAATATAACCCGAAGAAGATCGAAATTACAAGTGAAATACTGTTCGTAAGTAATTCTCAAAAGAAGAAATAGGAAGATCAATTTAAGCTTAATTTTCATATTTTTAATTAATTTGCAAATTCTTTGACTTGCCACAGTAATTGGTTATATCAACTTTGCAAATGTAATTCCCACTTCCTGTGCAGTATCTGCAACATCTAATGTCATTAATAATTAACTTATCACCTGAATATTTAAATATTTTGACATACAATGACCTTCTTTATCCATCTACTTCTGTTACGAGTTCCACTTTAATCAACACAGTATGACTTTGTGCTTTTGATCTCCCGTATCCTTCTGGAATAACTTCTACTCTTCCGAATTCTATTCCTGAATCTTAAAATGTATTGTTTAATGACCAAAGTGGGATTCAAATTTTTCTTTTTCGTATTCACTTATCTTAGAAATGCCAACATAATTTTGAAGCAATTTATAGTAGAACTCCTCCCCTTAAATTTTTTAAAACTTAGTTGTTGCTTTTTTTACTGACGAGTCAGTTTTGATTTCAATCCAGATCAACATCTTCCAGATCAATTATCTCATCCCTGCATTTTGGTCCACCTCAACAGCCCACCATTACTTCATACACATATCTCCTTTGCTAAATTCCTCACGCCTTATCCCTTTCTTTCTTTTTCAATCAGATCAAATTTCCACTGGGCTATTTTATACTATGTTATCATCTCTCGGGCTTTTCTGAAAAATAAGTTGCAGCACCAAAAGAAATATAGCTGGTTTTCCTTAAGCAACAGCTAGTAATGTCGTACTGACAGAGCTACATAATAGATAACTTTTAATCTTCACAAAGTATGTTTAAATTAACTCCATTTGTTTTCGGGTTTTTTCTTAGACAACAAGAAATCACGTCATATTGTCACAGAGCTGCATAATGGCTGTTATACTGATATGTAAAATAGACAATTTGTAATCTTTCACAAGTCACAAAATAGTGATTAAAATTGATGTTTCTGGTATAAATTACTAATGAGCATTAATACATAAAAATCAAACAGTACTATCAATACTCTATAGGAAAATGCATGAATGAGAGCCAAAATCAACTATATCGCTGATCCAAAGCTGCAGAAGTACATGAAGTAGCATATCCAATTGTGATATATGGCAGCTATTCAGAGAAAAAGAGAAAAATCTTGTAGAGTTATATATAATAACTGTTTTAAGCCTTTGTGCAAGAACTTATAAAAATAAACAAATAATAAAAAAACAAAAAAACAAACGCAAATGAAATGAAAACAGCAATTTTAATCAATTCTACAAAATAAAGCAAGCAGTTAATTGATTACAAAATAAAATAACAATGGTGTCTTGATTAAAACAAACAACAGACAAAGAAAAAAAAACTGCTGCTTAATAAACTATTGTTAAAACTTCAAGCAAAATTAAAACTAGCATACCAGGCATCTTTACAAACATAACATCAAATACACTGTACTAAACTGTGATGAGAACATTGTTATTTTGTGAACCTTCAAAAAGGCTCGTCAATTCCACACTGTGTAGTAGTAGTTCTTCAATTTTAATCAAAGTAATCAAATCTGTAATGATTTATGCCAACTATTAACTGTATCTTACATCACAATTGTTTCAGCTCTGATTGTTTTGTTTGGTTTTGGATTAATGGATGTCAGTGAACATTCACTTCGTAAAACCTTTGTTAATTTTAAAACCTCAAAAATGCCAGACTTTCATTTTATAAATTTAGATATACCAGTGATAAATTAGTTGAGGTTAGTTCAGACTAAGTCAATTACAATTAACTGGAGGGACGGAGGGTGCGCCCTCATCCTTCTGTGATGGTTTCGTGTAAAATTCAAATAGCAATACTGATTTTGAGGAATGAAAGATACTTACCCACAGACAAATGGTGGGGAAAAAAAAAGGGTTCAGAACTTAGCAGAAATATTCAAAATGCTTCATGAAACTTATTAATTGACCTCAAAAGACAAAGTTAGTCTAATTTTTTTCTCTTTGCTTTATTTCAATCACTGAAATCTATTTACTGTTGGTCATGAAGAAATCAGTTCAACTCGGAAAATCAAAAGTTGAGCATGGATATTACAATAATAATAATCAGTAGAGTTTTATGAAATTTATACAAGTTTAAGCATCTGGAAATGCCCTGCACAATGTATAGGTTAGGATTTCTACATTTACAACCATAACGGTACGTATCTTTTTTGCTGAATAATATCTCAAAATGTCACCTTCAGAAGATTAAAAAATAATGGCGATTTTCACCAGAGAATTGGAATCCAATTAAACAAGAACAGAAACAGCAAAGTTCTTTACATTATTCTTGATCTCTTATATAAAGAATGCAAACAATCATCAATACAATTATTCTAGAGCATTATATTAGACAGCTAGCTTGAAAGAACAGATGCAAACCATCCTTGCATTGAGAGCTCATTACAGCCATAGGAAGACTGTGCCGTTAAGACTTTAGAAGGCAGGAATCCAAAAACAAAGTGCAGTTTAAGTTATTTTAACTGCCAAAGAGATATTCTCTTCAAATGGAAATGCCACAGAAAACCGGAGACGAAAAAAAAAAAAGTGCTTTTACTGGTGGTGGTTTAACTTGCGGTCTTTACTATATGTGGCTATAATGATCTCCAAAAAATAATGATCTCATCTGTTGACTTCTGAACATCCCAATGTTTGTTTAAAAAATATTGGGATGACACTATCATTGTATGTTATGCTCCATGTTGAAATAACTGAATTTATCTTACTCGATAAATGTGCTGAAAAATCCAAACAACACTGGATTAGACAGACAGCTATATTTTAATCTGTTCACTACCTATTCAAATCTTCCAAATACGTTTAGGGTGCCATGGGATAACATTTAGTTGTTAAGGTGGTTTTTGTTTTGTTTATTTTAATTTTTTCCTCCCCCTGAATTGATAATACTAAACATAAGGCAATAATGACATGCAATTTCCTGCACTTTAACTAAATGATCCTGTGTACTTTTCGAAATATTTATGTAATAGTTTTTGGGAAAGACTGAAGCTACTATTATTAATAAGACTACCACCAAGAGTCTTTGAAAGTTTAATTATTTTAAATTTAATGTCAAAATAAAATATCACATTGGATATTTTACATAAAATGATTCAGATTCAAACCGAGCCTCAAGAGTGTTCTAGATCTGAATAAGTATCTTTAATCAAAAAGGCTGCTTTCCACCAAAAACTGAGTTGGTCCAAAGTGCAGCCTGACTTTCTATAAAAAAAGAAAAACAAAACCCCACTGTACTTACGTTCAGCATCACTATTTTCCTCAGCACTGTTTTCTTTGCTTTTCATAAAAGGAAACTTTCTTGAAAAGGAAAAATTCTTCTTCTTTCTTTCTAAAGTTGACTATAAATGTAAGTCGGAATTGATAATTAATGATATAATATTTAAATTAAAACTTTATAGCTATTAAGTAATTAACAATTTCAAGAATACCACATTCGCCATATACATATTTGATTGCAAGATGGCACCAACTACATGTAGACCCCTCTTTTCAAAATGAAAAACTAATGCTCTATGTAAATCAACTTCTAATTTTCCTAATTCCAGGCAAGAAAATATTTTGAAGGAATTAGAATTTTTTTTTTTCCCCCCAAATTCCAGCAAATATAAATCTGCAAATTTTAGGCTATGATTAAAACACAAATACAACTATACTGTGAGAAAATGTATGTGTAATTTGATAGCAATATACTCCAAGACCTTAACTGCAGAACAACTTTTTTCTAAAATAAACATAAGCAGTATTCTACATAGTATGCTTAAGTATCAAAAGTTAACGTCATTCACTGTTGTTTTTTATATAGCAATGTATTTTTTTTCCTTTCTCTTCAACTATTGAGCTTGCAGGCATATCAAATTAAACAAGAGTTTAATTATCTTTTCCAATTTCAACAAGCAGATAGTATGAAAGCCTTATGGCCGAGTGCACCAAAATTCGATTAACTTTGATGGCTGCATTGTGGACGTAGCTAAAATTTAGTGAGGAGTGCTGCTCGAGAAAAATTTTAGCCTTTGTTTTAAAATTGTGTGAAAGGAAACAAACATGTATAAAAAGAAATTTATCAAGTTTCTGAATAAATTTTATTTTTATACATTTTGTTTCCTTTCTCACAATTTTAAAACAAAGGCTAAAATTTTTCTGGAGCCACACCACCCACTAATTTTAGCTATGTCCACAATGCAGCCATCAAAGTTAATTGAAGTTTCGTGCATTCGGCCATTAGTTTCATAATGTTGCATTGAAATGTGATTAGTCCTTCACAATCTGCCCTGCAATGTTAGAGCAATTGATATATGATTATGAACAGCAAGTCTATCATTTCATAAATGACAATTATGACTTCATTAAAGCTCATTTCTATTCAATAATTTTAAGGTCTCTCTAACAATTTCTAGTATTTGTTGCAATAATGTTGGCATAATAATTATCTTGTGATCAGCTTACTAATAGATTCATTTAATTCATGATCACATTCACACTTGAGACCTCCAAATGTTTTTCCTTATCTTAAATAACCAAGTAAAACATCTCTTTATCAGCCATCAATTTCAAAATAGTGTTGTGATAAAGTTAGATATCTCTTTCCATTCTCTTACAACTTCATAGAATAATTTGTTCATCCTCATCTGTGAAATTAAAAACTGATAATTTGCAGAATTATATGAGGCAAAGAAATTTCGTCAGAGGATGCCTCTTATTTCAAGGTCCTGTGATTTTAAAAACATGACAGCAAGCATTTGCTGTAATCCTGTATTTATTAACTTATACATAACTTCTGTAGAAATCTAATAATGTTTTTTTACACCCCCAATTTTAAACTGTAAACTTTTTTTTTTTTTTTTTTTTACTACAATTCTAAACCAAAGGTCAATTTCTGAGCTTGTGAAATGATAAAAAACAGTTGGCTTACAATCAAATAAATATGGTATATAAGGTTAATTTTATTTAGAAAAAATATGCTTACATGAAATTCCAACTATATAAGCAGATGTTTTGTGACAAGATATGATTTCAAAATTTTAATCTTTTGGGTTAGGCTACAGATGTTTTTAAGGAATTCTGAAGAGCTCTCAAAATATGTGACAAAGATGTCGAAATGTAACTAGTATTCGAGAAATGGATGGAATGAAAATGATGTCAATTGTATCTTGTAATTAAGAATCTTTTTCTTAATTAAAATGCAAAAGTTCTTTCCCACAATACAGTCGACCTATCTATCTCAAAAGGGGAAAGGAAAAAAATTCGAGATAAAGAGGTTTTAAATGCGGTCAATTAAAAAACATTTCAATTGCTTTTGTTGTAGAGAAATATAGTAGTATGATCACAGATTAATTATAGATGCATCCATAAAATTTTTTAACAATAGAAATAGTCTTTCTTTCTATTTGCCTAACTTTCTTTGTTTCTATTAGCCTTCTAAGGTTGTGGAAGTCATGCCCTGCTCATTAATCAACCCCCTCTCACTTATTGTCCGAGTCATTGTGTACTCCTCTCTCGGTTGAGGAGCATATTGCGACATGGCGATAGTGGATAGTGACATTCCGGAATTCCAAGAAACATCCCCCCCCCCCAACCTGTTGTTGAAGAAGGGTGGTCTTTGGGCATCGATTTTTGTAATTTACACTATCCAAAATTTGAGATAGAGAGGTTTTGAAGGAAATTTTTTTAGATAAACATGGATATATTGAATTTAGATTGTAATTGTAGGGAATTTCAGAAATTTCGAGATAAACAGGTTCGACTGTATTCTGTCATTAGTAGAAACAGCAAAATGCCATAGATGGACTGTCTGTGTAAAGTGGGGGAGGAAGAAGGACGTTCAGATACTATTTGCAGAGCAATGAGGAATTCCAACAATAGCTGATGGATCTGAAGGAAGTAAACAGTGGTAACAATGTTGGGATATTTCTGAGGGCAGCAGAATATAGGTTACTAAATTATGCACAGCAATGGACAAGAAGCAGCAGATGAGTAATTGAAGAGTGAAAGTCAAAGGGAACTATTCACTCAAGAAAAGAGGTGGCAATTTAAGAAGTTTTGGAATGAGGCAGATATTGGGGATGTCTATTACAGTTCATGCTGAAAACTGGTCATTTTATTAGTATTTTATTCTAAAAAAATAATAATAAAAATAACATTCTAGAGCAGACAAGCAGAGGAATGAAATTAAGTTCAGTAACTTGATAATGAATGACTATTGGAAATGCAATCAAAAGAGCAAAGTATGCCGTTAGGAATCCTTGCATAGTATATTACTATATGGAAGCATCCAAGATGGGAAACTTAAAATTCCCTAAAACAAAAATGCTAGGTGTTCTAAACACTGCATATTTCCAGATACAAGCAATTTATAGAAGACAGCGAGAAAATAAGTACTATATTGAATATGGCATTATAGATCCAAGCAAATGACTAAAAAGCAATTTTAGCTCTACAATGTACAAGCCTTAAAAAAAAAAAAAAAGCATCTGTATATTAATTCATAGAAGTTTGAAATTGTAGGGAGGGATGCTGGCCAGCAGACTGTTAAAAGGTATCCAAAGAAAGCCAAGAAAAGATACTGCGGAATAGAACATCTAATGATGGAGTCAAAGGACAGATGAATATGGAGAGAATAAATGAAACTAACTAGCACACACCTTTTAGACCACTTACGGTGATGAAAGAACAAAGATATCCTTTTTGGGGAGACAATTCTGCTGCTGAGAAAACACGAGTAAATATTATAACTCAATCTGGAAATAAGCATTAAGCTTTCAGAACATTCTTTAACAATAGTAGCAATGACAGGGAAGAAGTGCAGGTTTAGATGCATGGGACAGACGATTATCTTTGGTAATCTATGAAAAAGGAGAACTTATCTGGAGCAAATGCCTATTCATTAGGAAGGACAGCATAAATATTTTCAATAGATTCAATTGCAAGAACTTAAATACTAACACTGTACAGAAGAGTAGACAGTGGTGTCAGAATAAATAAAGCTAGGCTTAGATGTGCTCGTGGCTGGAAAAACTAATCACAAATCTGTAATAGCTGAAGAATAAGAAATGCCAGACGGCACAAAAGGAACTCACGAGGGCAAAACTGATCCACTGTGAGTACTTCACTAATTGCATGGAATGATATTTATGCATTTGTGGTTCTTACAACCACAGCTAATATTTTTGCTGCTAGAACTGAGAAAGGGATAGGAACAATCTGTAAACTGAGAATGTCTGATTTGAGCCTAGCGAGGAAGCAAATTTGTTTGTAAAAAGCTATCACTTCAAGAGATGGAGTCTTGAACAAAATATATTATTATTATTATTTTTTAAATGGTATAATCAGCTCATCACAAAGCATCGTAGTGCTATAGATAGAATGTTAGACATAAAACCACTAAGGGGGTTTCACTCACCATTTTACCCATTTATAATTTCCTTTTATTGTTTTTAATTGATAAAAAATTAAATAAAAAAATTTTAAATTTAAAAATGAATAATCTACATCCAATCCCAACTTCATCTCAATGGTCGAGAATCGTTGGGACTTATACCGCCCACGTCTCAAAGGGGTCTCCAGACACTTTGAAATGGATCCTTTTTTAATAGTTTAAAAACCTACCAATGTAATTTTTTAAAATTTTCATGACCTTAGGTTGTAAAAAACAACTTTTGTGATATTACAAAAAGCAGATGTAAAGATATTTCTTCTTTCTTTTGCTCTAAAATGTAGGAATATTGTAACTGTCAATGAGTGAAGCTCCCTTAAAGTTTACAAACTAACTACATTCAGTTGATGGACACATGACAAAAGTTAAGTACTACTAAAATTATCATAGAAGAGGATTGCTCCCCAAATATTATTAAAAACATTCTACATAAAATTAACCATTTTTATTACCAAAATCATACTAAGTTTCAAGGATAAAATTAACTATATTCGGTTTTAATAAATATATGAAAAATCTACTTAAAAACTAAACATCAGATACTTAACTACTGTAAGTTAACAACTAAATTTAATTAAACGACCCTGTAAATTGTAATAAAATCTAAAAATCGGAAAAGATTAGATTGCCTATCAGTAAATTTATATCTTGTCAGGAACAAACTCCACAAATATGTCAATTTTATGACAAGACACCGATACAAAGAAAAAAGTATACTTTTGAATAGTTATATTGAAAAACTTGATAATGAAAGACTGCAAAACTCATTAAACCACTCTATTATTTATCATGAAGTCTATATTCCTAATTACCTATTAGAGTAGACATACACTAGAATGACAACTAAATGTCCAAAGTAAATTAAGGAACAAAGACAAAACAGACTGCTAACAGCTTTCCATTAAACAAAATTACAAGATTAATTTTATTATTTTTATTTTTTTACATTAACTTTTATCGTATTTCTTTTTCATAATTGTGCTTACGATTTTTATGAGTTTTTGCTAGAATAAAGATGATTTATTAAATGTGTAGGTAGTACTCACCCGACCATCACTCACGTTACTTTTCCCTTGGAATTTCACAGACTTTAGACGTGCTCTTTCTTTCCGTTCAACTCTACAATAGAAAATTAATGGATAAGTGGAGGAAAAAAAAAGAAGTTTGTATATGCTTTATATATCTACGTACATCACCAACTGGACCATCTTTTTGGGACACAAAAGTGCAATTTATAGAGCTAAATTAATTTAAGGATCAATTTCAAGATATTTAAGGAATTACAATTAAACCTCAAAGTAAATTGTGAAGATTCTTTACAGTATGGAAGTTAAAAAATAGGCTTGTGAAAAACGAGAGATCGATTCATATCTTGATAGGCGATTCTTTTTTTTTTTTTTCTTTTGGCTTCTGTACAAGTAACACTATATGTCCAAGCTTTAGGTTATTTCCACAATCCTGCTCATTTATTACATTATTCTTGTAATATGCTATAAAACTGCACCAACCAAAAAAAGGCGATCATGGAGCAAAGACATGAATCACTGGAAGCTTCTACTTAAAATAGAGGCTACTTGTTGTAAAAGCCTATCAATTTTCTTAGTTATGGAAAATATTAAAAACTGTTTCATTGTAAAAATAATATAGGTGGTTTACAAAAAAAAAAAAAATCAACAATTAGTTTAAAAGGGGAATAAAAAAAAAAAAAAAAATTGGTACAGAATCTCAGTATGGATCCAAATGAGAACTGCAAGATTTGTAGTAACAACACTGATGACGGCATTATTGTATAGATTCAAGTTTTAGATACCTTACTACTTTTGAATAAACCAAATCAACAAACAATGAATTGATTTTCAGGGAAAATACATTCTTATCATTGAGAATGACATGGCTGATATGCCTGAAGCTAGATCTTGAATACTACACCTGGCTTGAATATTTGTCTTTCCTTCTCTCTTCAATGTGAATTTCTAGTTATGTTTGATTCTTCCACCACTTGTTCTAGATTTTGTATCTTGCATTTGGCACAGTTTAGTATCTTTGAGTCACTTGTGTGCCATTAAATATCGCACACCAACATGGGTGACCAAACAAACAAAAAGCCTGAAGCTTGACAGTCTTTCAAGAAAAAAAGAAAAACTTTTTTTTTCTTTCCCTGAAAGAGGGTTTGATGAATCCAAGGTTCACTTCAGAGGTGAAACAGCCAGGAAAAAGTCTCAGAACCCTGCTCGATTGATTGTTTCAATACACTCAACCTCTAGACAAGCATCAACACCATCTTAATTACAGTACTTTTAATTTCATGAGAATTAAATGCTGCTTTGTGGTTTGTAAACTTTACCTTAGAAACAATTAATAAAAGGGTAAATCTTACAAACATTCGTTAGATTTACAAGGCAATGTTCATACCTGTAACAAACACACTAGGTACACAGCATGTCATCACAATGATGGTCACAACAACTACACTACTCATTAAACTATATATATGCCTTACTGTATCCTAATGATACAGAAAGGCATATAGGTTAATCAGCTCTAATGGTAGAAACTTTGTTAATGCAAATGAAATGTTATCGTTATTATATAACATAAAAATTTCAAATTACTTGTTTCTGATGACAGTTGAAAACAGGTTAATTATTATTTAAAAACTGATTAATACGGAATTTTTTGATCAAAAGCTTACCTTCTCTTACTAGGTACAATTCCGATCCCTTCTTCTTCTCCGTCAGCCAAAATTTTTCGTGCCTGCCACCATTCATCATCACTAGCATTGATTACATGTAGAATATCGCCATATCGAAATGGCAATCCTTTGCTGGGAAGACCACTGTCTTTGGAAGGATCATAGTCAAATAAAGCTCTGCAAAACAATAACATACAATTTAATTTCCCCTTTCATTCAACATTAAAAAGTAGCATTTTAAAACAACAGTTTTTAAATGAACAATACAGGGTTTGAAAATTAGATAGTTTTGTAATTACAGTAAAACCTTGTTAAGTCGTCACTCAAGGGACCAAACATTTTTGACGACTTAGGCGGAGTGGGAATTTTTGAAAAAAACAAAAAACAAAAAAAAAAAAACACTGAAATACATTTTCATGAATTGCTGTAAGATACGGTGAGAAAAACAAGATTTTCAGAATTCAATATATGCAAATTAATGAGTGGAAAAAAAAAAAAACTTTTATAGTTACCACATTTTAATCGTTTAAAAAGAAAGGCAATGTATGTCTTTCTTTGAAACGTTCTAGACAACCATTTTTGCCGCCGAAATCTTCAATGTTCAACTCCTTAGCAATTTCCATGGCTTTTTCTTTGAGAATCATGGCAGAAATCTACACATTTTGCGATCTGGAATGCTTTAGCCATCGAACTAAAACCTCCTCGATCTCGTCAAACTTCGATTTCTTCATTCTCTTTCTTTTGTCTTTGCAGTCAGCTTTTTCAATTACTTATTTCGATGAAAGAATATCATTTAATGTAGTCCTGGGAATATAGTGTTCTTTGGCAAAAGCTATTCCGAAACATTTGATTTTTAAAAAAGTGCAATGAAGTGTTTTTTTTTTTTACTTTAAAAAGATAACGAGGTAATCGAACCACGAAATTGCAAGATAAAAAAATAGCCTTTACAGCGGGGCTTACTCGCTATGAAATGTAGTCACACTCCGGAGCAGTCAAGAAAAACGTCTACATTCGACAGAGTTGCAGCGAGAAGTGTGCTTTGAATAATTAGCAGCGGGATTCCAAGAACCCAAATACTCCGAAGGTGTAGGAAAGGAATGAAGTGACAGGTGCGGTCGAAAATTCCCCGTAAAGGCTTAAGCTGTTTTAAAGTGAAGGGGCAGGGTTGAAAAGACAATACGATGGCATGCAAAATGGAGAAGATGCTTTTGGCCATTTTGAGGGCGACGAGTTATCCGGAGTAGAAATAAATTTGGTGACGGGTAAAGGAGGATTATTTTACATTATTGTGTATGAGACCTTGTTGGGACCAAAGGAAAACGACGACTTAACGAGGCTTTACTGTATTAAAATCCAACAACCAGTTAACAATGGCAATTTTGCAGAGATTGAAATTAGTAATACCTTTCTGCAGATAGGATCACAGTTCAACATATCATTAGATAATGACCAGCTTTAACAATTAAAAAAAAAATGTATTTTGTAAGTTATATAAAACAAATTCCATACAACAAATTCACTAAACTCTCTCCCCACACAAAGTATAATAGAATCTGACTCTTTGTCACTCTTTATTTGTGAGAGTGAAATACTGCGAGTGAAGAATTTTAAACTCAGTAGTAGTTGGGTTCAATATGATGACATTCTTCATTAGATTCTGAAGAGTATCCTACTTTTCTAGCAATTGTATTTACAGTATGTTTGAAACATGTCTATTCTAAGGGCCTTAAAGGCCCAATGAAGGCAGATGGAAAAGCATTGGCTCTCATTCATTCTCAGCTTTTAGGATGAAGACTGAGTTGCCAAGTCTTGTGCCAGTCCTGAGAAAGAACTTGGTCCTCATTTGAAAATGGACTGAATGTATCACGAATCCCACTGGAGAAATAAGCTGAGAAAATTCTTGAACTCCATCTGCAAACAGAACTTTGCTTTTAACATGAGCCAATGTTAAAAGAGTACTCTGACTACAATGAGCCCAATACAGGATGTTCTCTATCATTCAGAATTTGAAAAATTAATGAAAAGATCTCTCTTCTGAAATGTCAAAATCCTAAATGCATCACAAAATTCTTTCAAAAAGGAGAATGCTACTGAATTACTACTCTAATTATCAATGTTTAAATTCAATCACAGCTGGAATTCTTCTCTTATAATTTAAGTTTGTCATTTTGAAACTTGAGTTGAAACAATATAATAATGGTTGATGGTACATATTACAACACTTCAGTGTTCTCTCAATGATTTTAATTATCTTTTAACAATTGTAAGAAATGAGATTAAGTTTTCTTATAACTATTCATGAAAATATATATATTAAAAAAAAAAAAAAAATATGAAAAAAGGTGATCTATAAAATGCAGTTATTTGCTTTCATGCCTTGAGCTATCGTGAATTTTGAAGCAAAGACAGCTGTTTTATTCTATTAGGACTCATCAGTCAGATTCACCCATTGACAACAGCTGTCCCAGATTCCTGTCGACGATTAGCTCAAGGTATTATAGCAAATGACTGTGTATTTTACAGCTCCTCTTTTTTCATGTTATATGCACATTAAACTTTCCTATGTAAGAAAATTAAAATTATTAATGTATGTTAAAGCTTTATACTAAATTGATTCCCATTAAAGACATTTCCTAAATTCCTTTTCAGAATTGCACGCAATAAGATTTAATGTTCCAAAGAAAAATCCAATTTTGCTTTAAAAACTTTTTGGTTTTTTTAAGGTATGTATAGTTTTAGTAAAAATGGTTTCAATGAGTCTTTCAAGCTTTTTCATAAAAGAACTGAACGAAGAATATTTCATTATATGTTTGTTTGTTTTTTTCGTCTAAGAAATGAAATGAATATTACATCATCAAATAATAGAAAACAAACAATCTTACCTTACAAATAGAGAGCGCTTTTGAGATGTTTTCAGGCTACCTCCTCCTCCAATGATTTGCTCACGAAGATCATGAATCTTGGCCTCAAATCTATTGTACTCTATTTTAATAAACAGAAATTCATAATTCAGTTTAGTCGTAAATAAAAACTTATAAGAAAAATGATAATTATATGACACTTATAATTATAATGATATATATAAATATTTTGCAATAGTTATAATTATAAACTTAAATTTTTAATTCATTATTTTATTATTATTAAAATTTTTCCTTAAAATGTTCAAACTGAAAATTCAAGAGCTTAGTCTCACTGTCTTATTTGTAGAACCCTTTTCATGGGCCAGTGTATTGTAAGGACCAAAACACTGATATAATGGTAATTGGTTAAGCTTAAATAACAAACAAAAAATAAATAATAATAATTTCCTATAATTTTTATATTCAAGAGTTCAGCCTTGCTGCATAGCCCTGATTAGATTTTGTTGGTTGTAAATATATTTTATAAGCCAGTTTAATATAGGTCATGCCTTTTAATAATTCGAAGAAATATGCAAAAACCTATTAGATTTTGATGTTTGTAAATTCCTCTTTAGGCCAAATGTGCCAAAATACTTTGCTCTTAAATTCAAAAAATAATAAAGAAGGTCTGCATTAAAATTCAGTTTTTAGAAAATTCTCTCATTGCTCTATAATGAGTATTTGAGAACATTTGGTGTCCTATGCATTTTAATGGGAAATTCCTAAAGAAAGATTTCATTTCAATTTGGCTTAGCCCAAGTTCTTGGGGCTTGAAGGCATTTTCATGCAGTATCCCAATAAGCAAAGGAAAAAAATAAAGCTATAATCTAAAGAAAAATAAACAAAAATCAATAAACCTAAATTCATATTTAGGAGATTAATCAAAATATCTAGATTTTTGCGTTACAAACATTAAAGATGTCTATAACTAATGGTCAACAACTATTGACCTTTTGTAGCTCATCCAATAATGTAGTGATTGCTATATATTAAATTTCATTTGTAAGAGTACAGTTAAATTGTGAAAAATATACAGTTGACTCGCGATAATCCAACAGTTACGGGACCGAGGAGGGGGTGTCGGATTATCAAAAATGTCGGATTACCAAAGGTTGATTTTTTTAAAACTGAATTTTGACTTCTAAGGCAAGAAAATTTAAGTTATGTATATACAGTACTGTACGTACTACAGTACATTTATTGTTACAATACATATGAGTACATATTTTACTGCCATTGAGGATATAAAAAAAAAAACTCATTAGGCATAGTTTTACACAAATGAATACGTATGTACATAATACCAATTTATTTCTGCATTTATGTCTTAAAAAAAATAAAATTACAATATATAATGTAAAATATAATTTTATGTGTTAAAATTTTAACACATAAAATTTTTTTTTAAATAAAAAATAAAAATACGTACATATGTATTTATGGCTTAAAAAAAAATCTGTAATCGTTTTTTGTTTCTTCTTACGTAGAGTCTGTCATGGCTTTTTCTTGAATATCTTTTAACATTTAAAATGTTCTCGTAGTCGAGTTCCCTCTCCTCATACCAACGTATCTAAGTGTTTGCAGCCGACATAACTTCAGCACAAGTGATTGTGCATTTCACCTCCGTGACCGCCTCAATCTGGTCGGTTTTCGAATCAACCTGCGTCGGACTACTGAGTGTGTCGGACTGTCAAATGTTGGATTATAGCGAGTCAACTGTAATACGATTTTGAAGCATTTATGTTAATGCCAAGGATTGTTTAAAGGGGCAAAATTGTGCAAGCAGAGTAATTTAGGTGTAGTTCAAAAGTTACTTAAAATTACATAAATATATAGAAAATATTGCAATGGATTTGTAATTATTTAATTGTAGAAGTTTCTCAACTCTTTTCCAATATTCAGATTGCTAAATAACATTCCTGAATGCTTAGAAACTCCTATCATTCTCCACCTTTTCTGAAAAATCAGATCCCATTTCCTTCATTCACTGCTTCAGTATTATTTTTAAATTATCTGGCAGCCCCTTAAATTAGAAGTGGAAATTTTATTCAAACTAAAAATTCATTACTACTAACTTAAGTTTACTTTTTTTCTTCTTTCCAGAGCTAGTTTATCATTGCATTTTAAAAACATTCAATTTTCTTCAGATAGATGATAATTTTAAAGTTGGCATAACTTGTTGATCTTTTAATTTTTTTCTTTGGCACAGAAGCTGGCCGCTAGTTTGATACATTTGAAACAAACAAGGATTCTAACTTTGATTTTAACTGTATTCCTAGAAACCCTTGTTAAAGAAATAAAAAATAAAAATTGATGTTTTCTTCATAGCATTAACAAGTTTTTCTGGATATTTTTTCACATAATTTTTTTCTTTCATTTTTAACAAAATATAATAATAATAATAATAATAATAATAATAATAATAAATATCATAAGGGTTTTTTAATAATACAATTACATGTTTCGGAAAAACTGCTTTTCATTTTTTGCAGTTGCTTTCATATAGAAATATTACAAAATTGTAAATTTCAAAATATAAGAATGTCAACGACATGAACTCTTATTATTATGATTGAATTATGGGTTTCTTTGCATATTTAAAATTACAAATATTCTTCGAAATATAAAATACACTTTTAATTCGTGTAACATTCATGTCTATGTGAAATTTTGATGCTATTGTACTTTTTGCATTATTATATTGACTGATATAATGTTAAGACATCTATAATGTGGTGCTAAGCAGGAAAAGAAAAAGAGATGAGCATTAAATAAAGAAAAATAAAACTGAATTAATTTTACCTTCTGGACGATACTGGCACACTATAGTAACAGTCTGTCCTGCTCCTTTAAGAGCAGCAGCAGCCTGTTCATGGGTGGCATTCCTCAAATCTATGCCATTTACCTACAGGAACATAATACATCATTTTGAATATCATTTTATATATTTGCATAATATTAAAAAAAAAATTACCAATATTAAGTATCTTTTAACTATACTTAAAATTTTAATTATTAACTTATTTAACTGAACCTCTTTCTACTGAAAATGAAATTATGGAAGGAAATATACCCCCACACAGTCAGTGATGAATCACTTCAGTCTGATTTTTCTGACACCTGTTGATGATAGCTCAAATATTTGTGCAATAAGTAATTAATTTTATTTTTAAACTGAGTTCAGTCATTTTGCCCGATATACAGTATTTACATATCAGATGAATTATTTTTTATAAATAAATTTCATATTTTTTTTTCTTTGTTTTGTATTTACAATTATATTGTTTTTTTTATTCTCTATTATTTTCTTTTTAATTCTACAAAATTTGTCAATAAACAACATACATTTTTATTACAAATTTCTTCTTTTAAATAATCTGTTATTTTATTTTGATCTAAGCAATTTTTTAAATATCTTGACCTTTCATTTTTTAACTTATTACATTCAAAAATCATATGAGTAAGAGTCCTTTCTTTCATTACAAAGTTTGCAGATTTTCTCTTCTTGTTCCTGTATTTTATCACCTTTAAATATATTGCCACACCTTAAGGTTATTTGTGCAGTAAAAGTTATAATTTTGCTTATTATAAATGATTTTTTTTTCTTTTCACCACCATCTAGTGGAAGTTATATTTATTTCGTCAGAATTAATTAGCCTACATAGCGAGACTTTGCTATTTACTGGTGACTAGCTGACGATCACCAAAGAGTGTGAAACAGCTGTTCTAGGATGTCACTTAGTAAACAAATGGTCTCACCCATTGATATTATATTTATTTGTTGAACATTAAACTTTAATTAGATACTATTTCGAAATTATTGATAACAAAATTATTTGTTAAATCAAAGTTACTTACAATTTAGAAAATATACCTAATTTCACTGAAATTATCCTCCAAATATAATCTTTCTCCTTAAACTTCACGGACACAAACAAACCATTAAGATTAAACTGACTGAAGACTGACAAACAGTGGTGGAAACAAAAACTATATGGGGGGGGGGGGGCACCATATGCTACTAATCCAAATGTAAGTTACATATAATTAGTTAATGAAGCTTTAATGAGCTTTGAAAAAGGAAAACTGAATATTTGCTTTGAGATGTAAAAAGCTGGTACAGTAGGGGTAAAAAAGCAGAATGACCAATGCTGGCCATTTGATATACCAAAAATGGAAAAAAAAAAAATATTACAAACTTTTTAAATGCAACCTGGTGTTGAGAATGGCTTAACCCGATATCTTGCCATTTTATCATTAAGTGATTTGCAGTAACTGTCAACATATTAAGTAGAGTAACAAAACATTCGACAAATATTTCGAGAATTAATGAATGGATCTACTACATCCTTATTTGTAATAAATGCTGTCAGAATGAAGATAAGCC
>JAFIDM010006943.1:46328473-46340986 GCA_023159025.1 Thereuonema tuberculata | reverse complement strand
ATGTATAGTCCAAAACATGTTTTTCATCTTTTATTTGTTTTTCTTTTCTTCTATGGCACACATTTGCTAAAGTTATAAATTTATTATACTTACTTGGAGGAGTTGAGATTCTAATTGCATCTTTCTGAGGTGGAGGCGGAGGTGGAGGTAGAGAATCATTCAGGTAAATAGGTTTGGCAATGAGCAACGTTACTTGGTCTGAAGTCGCTTTCAATGTAGCTACAGCTTCCTCATGAGTAACGTTTTCTAAATTCTTATCTCCTACCTATGTAAAGAAAGTAAAGAAGACATTATACACCATTCACAATATTTTATTCCTTATAAATTTGTAAGAAATAAAATTACTTACAGAAAGAAGTTTATCTCCGACAGCGAGTCTTCCATCCTGGTGAGCAGCACCTCCTTCCATGATTTTGGTAACGTAAATGCCATTATCACCAGGGATGTGCTGATTACCAATTCCACCAGCAATGCTAAACCCTAAACCTTTATTTCCTTTCTCCAGTTTGATTCTCATTATTTTCATGTTGTCATGTAAACGCTGGCGCTTCACTGTCTACACATCAAAAGACAAAATAAATTATCAATTAATGTTTCATCAGAATTTCAAAATTGCTTCACTAATTTCTCTGAACTTTCTTCAAAGAAAGTTGTTACACAGCCTTTAACATTGATTAAATATGTTCATCAAGCTATCCAGATAGTGTTGAGAATCTGCATATTACTGCAACGTATACACACTGGACGAGTCCAAGCTTATAAAAATAGGTTTTCCTTTCTAACCAAACCTTTGCCCTCAATTATAGTAAATGACATGTTTATTTACAATGATATTAATTCAAGCTCTGCACACTTTGTCAATGTGAGCCATTTTTAATGGTTTCGAAGGAAGCTGTTTGCGTTTATTGTCACATTCATGAATGGAGAAACTATATTTGATAGCTTTCAGGAAATATCATATAATTTCACCTAGAAACAAAGGCAGATGAAATGAAAGACTTAAACATTCAGTTTGGACTGGTGGACCAAGCCGAATAATGAAACGCAGATTAGGAGGAGACTTCAATAGAGTAAGTGTTTGGAATAGCCCAGAGAGAGAAGGGGGAAAGACAGAAGCAAGAAAATTCCATTGAAGTAGAGTGCATCTTCAAAATCCACTGCAGGAATATCAAAATAATCCTTCCTTGTAAGCATTCCGCTTATAGAAGAAGCAATATAACTATCTGCATAGATAGTTATTCTCACTTCATCCCGAAAATTAATTTTCCAATCACTTCATTTGACTTCTTCTACTCAAAAGGTAACAATAAAAGATTTCAGACAGAAATGAGCAGTGAAGCAATTTTGATCATCTAGTTATTAGCCTGAATTTCATAAAATGTACAGGATATGCCAATGCTCTATTAAAGACTATTTTTATGTGGCTGTTAGTAAACTTGGGAAACAAAAATTAATATTTTACTTTATTTGCTTTAGACTTTATACATGTAGGCATCTTTTTATTTAAAGCTTTTAAAAATTTAGAGAACATTTTGTCATCCTCTCCCTAATGTAGAGAGGAATTAAAAACCAATAACTATTGTAAAAAACAAAAAGCTTTTCTTACCAAATGAACAGTATTTCCTGCCCGTTTTAGTGCATCTACAGCTGTTGCATGAGGAACATTAACAACACTGACATCATTTACCTTCAATATGATATCATTAACCCTAAGGGGAGAAACAATATACATTTTAAAATAGGTCTATATCAATTTACAAAAATTTAATACACAAAGATAAAAAGTATATTCCACTGCTTACATTAGATACAAATATCATCATGGTGTTTAGTAATTATCTTATCCTCCAAACAAACACACAAAGATACCAAAAAAAAATTCTAAAAATAAATTAAAAATCGTTTTATATCAATTTCACATCATCAACTTTATAAAAGCATATCTATGATTTACTCCATATAATGAACTTTGTAATAAAATTTGTGTATCTGTGCCCAACAACAGTTGTTGCGTAAGTGAACAGCAAAGTATTTTTGTGTAAATACTCAAAAATAGCAATACATGTTCACAAATGTTTTAAATTATTCTTTTCTGTTTTTATGCCTACTTAATTTTAAAATAGCACAAACAATAATAAAACTCTTTAGATTAAATACTAAAATATTCACTTCAATGTCTGCACATTACTATCCAGTCAAGTGAATTATGCTTCAACTGGACATACATTAGTCAAGTTTTAGTTTTCTTGTGATTACGCAGAAGTATTATTGCAGATAGCTCATAATTTTCCAAACTGAATCAGAAATCTCTCCACATTAAGAAACTGCCTACTTTAAAGAACAATTATCTCTTATTACTATCAATTCTTGAGTAATACTGCAGCTGTGAGCACATTTCACATTCCTTTTTTTTCCCCTCCAGTACTGGCAATCTGCTTTGTGAGTATGTTGCACAATATTATATTCCAGAATTTAAAGATAGGATACTATTGTGTAAAAACTAATTAAATTGCTTGCACTAGGCACGTGTTCAAGCATCCTTGACATAGTATGAGCTAACCATAATTATCAAAACTCCTGTTATACACCAATGATCATTGTATCTGCACTCCTAGAAGGAAGGTGAAAATGTTGTTTGCAGATGGAATCAATGAATGGTAACAGAAAAATCTGAAAAGAGATAGAATAATAATCTCAGCAAAAAATGAAGCAATGTTTGGGTTTGTAATATGTTGAAGTAGGTTTGGGAAACAATGGCAGATAGGAAGGAACATACAACAAATGTGAAGTTGCATATAAAGCAAAATGATTTACTAAATTCAAAATACAGTAGAGCCCCGATTATCCACGAGTGCCGCAAGAAATTTTTTTAATTATGAACCTCAAAAAAAAAACAAAAAAACCAATTTTAATCCAAGCCAACAACAGGGAAAGTACAATAGACCTACAGTGCGAAGATCGAAAATTACTGACAGGTTTATTGTGCATCGTAATCCTATAGGCCTTCTCGGAATTTGTGGATGAGTGGCAGGCTCTTGCTCTGCAGAAAGGTTTCTGCTTTACTGCACATATTTTAAAAGTTTTGCATATTATGTTTTTTGTATAATAAAATGTAGTTTTTATGCTGAAATATTTTTTTTCGTGTTTACACCTCATTTTTAGTCTTTTTTCGGGTTATCCGCGATTTTTACTATCCGCGGTACCCTTGCCACTCAATTCCACGGATAATCGGGGCTCTACTGTACCATTAAAAATGGATTGTAAAACCTACTACAACCCAAATTAAGACTTCTGCTTTCAACTTGACATTTTTCATAAAAACCTATGTAGCCATGCATCTGGTCCTGTCGTTATGTTTGCAATTTTTTGAAAGGAAATGTTTTTATTTAGAAATGAAGTTTTGTTCAAAGAATCAATGGAGTTTGAAACAGGAAGAGCAAGAATTCTTCCCACAATATTCAATGCCTCAAGCATCAACGTAGTGCATTTAAAGCAATGCTGGAAAATGTTATGCATAAATAACAAAATAATGAAATTATTTTGGATTAACATCAATGAAAATTAAATATATTTCATTATTTTTCATTAACGGGTGATAAAAGGATCATTCTAGTTTTATCAAATTTTGATCTGACATAGAAACATTGTGTCTCAGATACGTAATTGGAGTACCCAAATAACGGTGATCATTATTATATTTAAAACTGAATTTTTTATTATCCACAAATAAATCTAATTAAGGCAATCATTGTCCAAGCATTGATGTCACAGTATTAAGATATGTTACTAAATTGAAGATAAAATTTTGGAAAAAAAAGAAATCAACAAAAATGAAAATTTGGCAGAATTCTGAGGAAATCTTCCTGATCTACTGCATACTTACAAATGTTACGATTTAATATTACGACACAAAAAGCACATGTCTACGGGGAAACAATTTCGAAAATTGTCAATAAATAAACACTAGTCCTTATTTCAAACTCATTTTGTTGTTATAATGTTAAATATACTGGAAAATGTATCTGTCAGCATAGCAAAAACTGTAACAATTAAACATAGCATTATTTTGTTTTATAGCTCTGATTTAAAGAAACTTGTAGCATTTTGAAGACAATCATCTAATTTCATTTATAAAGATGACCGTCATCTCCATGAACTTTTAAAACATGTATCTGACTACATGTTACTCACAATTAGGGTAACTAAAGCACATCGTTTTATTTTGTTATTCCATGGAACACTATTGTTTTGTTAAAAAAAAAAAATGAATACTTTGAATATAAAATAAACTAACTATCTTATGACTTACAGAAGACGGCCATCAGCAGCTGCAGCACCTCCAGGTATGAGCTTGGTGATGTAGATGCTTGGATCATCATCAATATGAGGATTATCAGTTCCCCCTGCAATGCTAAAGCCCAGGCCTGCTCCTCCCTAACAAAACAAAACAAAAAAATTATATCACCTGTTATCTCTATTGATAATTAAAAATATTAATTATTTTTATATTTTAGAAAAAATTTTCAATTTGAAAAACTAAATGTTGCAATTAGAAAGGCACACAAAAGCAGTAAGTTCACTGTCACTGAATATCTTGATAACAATAATGTTTTATTATATAATCAACAGGTTGTATTAAAACGAAAATAGTAATTTAAAAATAAGGACACTTTAAGCAAATGTAACAAAAACAGACAAATAATATTATAAAGATGGAAAATTACAGTTACATTAATTAAAAGTTGATTAAATAGTAGTATCAGAACTTTAAAAAAAAAAGTAGTTTCACTTTAAATATAATTAAAAGTTTAATTTGAAAATGTACAAATGGGCATTACAGAGATAAAATGGCATCAAGCAATTAACAAAATTAATGAGATGTTAGTGAGTGGGATGCGTCTCTCTCTCTCATATTACAGAAGTGACCCAACTCTCATATTACTCTCGATTTTTTAACTTCTTTACTCAATGTGAACTGTTGGACTGTTAAACCTGATCCACTTATCCAGGAAAACTAACTTGAAATGGAATGAATCTGTCACTAACGACATTAAAACTTGCTCAACTGAATAAATAAAGAGGTGTGGGGAAAGTGAAAAATTAATGGTTACAGAAATGGTAGTGAAGTTACGCGAGATATTTTTATTTTCTTTATTAATCTAAAGACTTTTTCAACAGCAGGGTGTGATAAGACGGCTAATAAATAAAAGAAGTAGAGATGAAATAGAATATTTTAAAATATTTTTTTGACAATGATTAAAGAACTGGGGGGAAGACAAAAAAAAAGTTATGAAAAAGGTTTATGTAAAAACATATCTACAACTGATTTCTATAATGTAAACATTTTTAAAACAAAATAAAATACTTAACATTTAATCAATGGAATTCTAATTGTTTGTACCATCAATTAAAAAAAAAATAAAAATCATTGTGTTACTTTTGGTTAGCCATTCTTTTATTAATTAAATTTTGAAATACTGTTTTAACATTAAATTCATAATATCTAAATGGAATGGCTGGACTGACTTTATATTCCTTCTTCTTCAGTGAAATTTATATATTTGTTACTGCAACATTGTTACATGCTATGAATTTTTTTCCCTCTTTCTTTCCTATAGTTTTCTCATCATTGAAGATAATTTTATGTTGGGTTACCATAAAGTTATCTTTGAAATAAATTGAAAACTAATGATTCAAATATTCAGCATACAGACAGACTTTAAAAACCAAAGCGGATTAAATATGTTGCTGAACTTATACTGATATACTTATGTTGATACGAGCTTCTATAAATAAATAAATATAGTATATAATTTTTAAGTTACAGTAACAACTGCTTCAAGAAGGAAAACATACTTTAATAAAAATAAGTAAGTAAATAAATAAAATAAAATATCATAATTACAATGAATTTTAAACAAATCAAAAGTCAATTACCCTTTCTAAAGTAATTTCTTCATACTCCCAATCTTCTCCACCATTTCTCTAAAAAAAAAGAAAAGAAAACAATTTAGTTAACACTAACACATACATTCATTCATTCATTTTACAAATTCCTGTATTATTGTTTAGAAGGAAAAGCATACAAACACTAAGCATTTTTGTTTTCTATTTTGATATAAGTCAAACCATCATTACAAATACATTATTATTCAATAGCTCATTTTTTTTATCTCTTCTTTCTTATTACATATTTTTAATTGTACAATTCCATTTCATTTTCTAAAGCATTTTTATTTTCTTCTTTTTTCAAATCTGATGAGAAAAAGAGAAACAAAAAAAGAATATTTATATAAAAATGGAAAATAAAGATTAAGGTTAGTAGGAGACCAATGGGTATCAACTGCTCTTCTATTATAGACAAAACAATTGCATAATAAAAGGTAGACAGGAAAAACTTGACAGCACAAACAACAGATTATTATAACGTACACTTCAAAGTGAAAAAAAAAAAACACTTGACCCCGTCATTATTCTATTCAGCACATTTTGCATTTAAAGTGGCAAAAAGCTGATGCTCAATAAAACTGGCTACTTCATATTCATGTACAGCCACTATCAATTTCTGTTGACCAAGATTAAATTGACACCAATAACACTGACATATATATATATATATATTCTTTATGGTAGATCACTACCCAATTAATTGTCTCTATTTATTGCTACATGTAAAATAATAGAAAGAAAGCATAATCAATGTCATTGTTAGCCAACTAACAACTATCTATAGATATTCAAAACTAACACAGATTTAAAGTAAATTATTTTCTCCTCTTGCCAAGCTATATGTCTGATTTGAATATTAAATATTCTTTTATTTTTTTGTATGCAATGGATAGAAATTCCTATACTGTAATCATAATAAATATAGAAACAGTAGACTACAATACTATAATTATTTCTATTTTTAATAATAATAATAATAATTAAAAGAAAAAAAATCATTTTAAGATAAAGGAAATTCTGAACTCCAAATTCTAATAACATTCCATTTCAGTCAATTTCTAATAAAAAGTACCATTTAACTTCAAAAACTGTTACTATTTTCCAAAAGTATAAATAATTTGAAAGACTGATGATCAAAGAGTAAAAGATTTTGGAATTGCTCCTGAAGAATATGATGTCATAGATCCACAATCAATTTCTAAGATATTGTAAGAATATATGTGAATTTTTTCTTAATAATAATAATAATAATAAAATCATAAAAATCTTACAAAGAAATTCATAGACACGGTTAAATACTGTATTTATGAACTGATTACAAACAGTACAGGACTGATGAGCTTTAACTATTTGGAATAAGATTTTAGCAACTGTGAAATGGAGTTCAACAAGATCTTGTGATACAGTAATGATACCATTGTGAATTTGTAAAGAATACTTTGATCAAATATTAAGGGAAATATATATAAATTATTTTTCAACATTCCAACTCCCTTCAGCACCATCTTGAGTTCTAGGAAAAGAAAGAAAGGAAGAGTAAATATGGAACGAAGAAAGAGTTTAGCATAACAGTTACGTTATTCTTAGCTATTAAATTCATGTCCAAGTTTTGTAACGGAGGGGGGAAAAAATGACCAGAATTCCACTTTTCATAATGTTTTCACACAAACACCATTAAGTTTAAATACATCTATTGTTTTGTTTTTACTGCAGATCAACTTTTGGAATGCCAGAATAAAACAAACAACGTGTCCCTACTGGCTCTTCACTTTTGAGTCACCTTTGTAAATAAACTGCAATGAAGTCAGAAACATAAAATTGTGGACAAGTCACAAAACTGTTATAAGTTTAAAAGCCTAAACTATAGATTTAAAAAAAAAAAAAAAAAAAAAAAAATCATTTGTCTAGGTAACAAAATGAAAAATTGAAAACAGATGAAATGGGCAATGTTATGAACCATTTTAATAATTGCAACTGTCTATATTAAGCTAAATGTCTATATTAGCCTTAAACCTTAAAATTCTTAATCAATGCTAGTAGCTGTCAATCAACATAGATAAATAAAATTTCCTTGAGTTTTCAGTGTCAAAAACAAGCATAATTATGTAATAATTTTCAATCAATTTTCCAATTTAACTTTATTCCATATGCAGTTATCATTGTCAAAAGTAGGCTAACAAAGAAAATTGTTTGCCTGTAAATTTGTATATTTTAAATATATATGTTTTCTGATAATTCCATTGAAAAGATAATCATGCTTGGGAAGGTAGAGGGGAAGAGAAGAAGAGGAAGACAACGAAGAAGATGGTTGGAAGATATAAAGGAAGCTACCGGGAATTCTTTGCAACAACTACGATATGCAGCAAATGATAGATCTGTTTGGAGAGCCTTAGTGCATGAGGTCACCAGAAGTCGTAGACGACTTGATGGAACCTAACAACAAAATGTTTTCTGAAAGGCTATAAAAAACAAAGTTCGAAATATATAAATAAAAAGTATTTTCCAAAAATAACAGAGGAATAAAAAGGGTTTTTGTAGTGCGTAAAAAGAAAGAGAAAAAAAAAAAAAAATTAATTAAAATTTTTAATTGAAAAAAAAAAAAAAAAAAAAAAAATTTTTTTAAAATAAAGGACATTGTATTATTATTAGACATATATTTAACATTTACTGTAAAATTAATTATTCAATAGTTAAAATTTAAAAATAAAAATTCTGAAAATACAAAACAAAAAAAAAAAAAACTGTTTCTTTTTTTAAATTACGGTAACTTGTAAAATTTCTATGTTTACAGTTTGTTTATAAAAGTAAAAAAATACTGCTTTCAAACAATAATATGTTTTAAAAAAAATTACTGCTTATATATTTCAAATTACATAAGCAGATCACCCTCATATATTTTATTCCTGCTGCCATCAACAAGTCAACACTTCCCCTATTTGTTAACCAATGTGGCTCAGACTGCTTCTTTCCAGCACAACTCGCACTATAAAAACCTGTTTTCTCTACCATTATCTTTGGGGAGACCTTTTTATTTATATATTTGAACATTTCTGTATGTCCTTTCAGGAAATATATATCTTAAAAATATTCAGGGTCATGGGTAAAAACCTATTAATTCCTTGAAATTACAATAATTACTGACTAGTAATGCTGTGTGAGCCCATTTTTAAATGTTTAAAAAAAGCTAGATAGTTTTAATATATTTATACGGATTTGTAAACATCGTTAGGAAGAAAACAATAGCATAGATAGGAGAAATAAAACAAAAACGCACAAGACTAAGAGTTCACTGATCTGTTTTTGGAAATTGTGATGCCGGGAATCCAAGAGAGCTATTTCAGGTTTCCTGACCATCGTCAGTTGGATCCGCCCAGTATCGCACATCTCAGTGAACTCAGAAAACTTATAAAGAAAACAAAAGTAAACACCACAACGGGCCTTCATATTAAAAATACATCAAAACCTAAATAAAGAATTAAAAGGCCAATCAATTAATCCCAGCTTGCAATCGCTTAGCATACAAGGAATTAATTGTTAAACAAGAATTTTTTGCATAGCATAGATGGGCTTTGATGCTCTCTGATATTTTTAATCCTGATTTTTCTTTAAAGTAAAACGTAATGCAAGCTCCTAAATATAAATATCAGCCAATGCCCAAAGAAATAATTATGTAGAAATACTGAATAATTATTGTGACCATTCAGAGAAACCTCAAACAAATAACAGCAAATAAGTATCAAAGTCTGTGAGCATTAAAGGTATGCAATGTACGACTTCATCTTTAATTGTTAAGTATATATCCATGCCAGCTGGCAAATGCATTTACGGTAAAGATAATATGCAAGTCTAAGTAATAAGGAATTTAATGTGCCTAAATAATTCAACAAATGATAGCCAAGGAAGGCATAAGGGAAAGTAAAAGGATTTCGCACCCCGAGCTGTCACCGGTGGAGTTTGGCTGGCTAAAGTCCTAAAGAGGACGATATGTCCATTCCTCCCAGTCTCATCCCGGTGGCAGCTCGGGGTATGAAATCCTTTTACTTAGCCTTGTGCCTTCCTTGGTTATCATTGTTATAATATGTAAGTCATCCAAACAATTCAATGAAAAGAAAGAGAACAATGAAGAAAACATTTGGAGCAAGCATTGTTCTTATATTCATCCCTCTTTCTTTAAAAAAATATAATGAAAAAGGGATGAATATAAGCAATTACAATGAAAAGTTTAAAAATTCTATTAGGGCAGAATATAACAATAAATGAAATTAGACGATTCTAACTCTTAAGTAACGGCATTCATTTTCAAATCAGAAATATAGAACATTAATTATTATAATTTAGATTTCTAATTTAATTATGATTTTAGTTAAATATCTGCTTAATAAGCTGTATTCTCACTTTCTTGTTTCACTGTAGTTGCAATTTGTTGTACAGTATGAATGGCGTAAGAGCAATTAAGGCCAAGCTGTGCCAGGAACCAGATTTTAAATCTGAATAGGTCATGGAAATACGAAAGAATAATGAATAGAGAAGAGAGAAAGAAAGAAACACCGAAGCTTCCCAGGATTTAAACCCATGTTCAGATATAGCAGTCGTACGACAGGCCGCAGACTTTAATCAGTAAGGTATTCCTGAATGGACTATTGTTTAGTTGGACATTGTTAATAAAATCAGCATTTCATCATCTTAACAGAATTTATGAAAAAAAAATTACAACTGCTGAAATTTTTGAAATGGTGGAACCCAAAAGACATCCGTTAATTATTATTATCGGCTATGAAATGATTTAAGTTCATCTAATAAAAGAAAGACAGGGGAAGTCCAAATCAATTTGTAGAGCTTAATACAAAACAAATTATTAACTTAATCTTTGTGTCATCCTTCGGTTATGAAATTAAAATTATACTAAACTATATTATATGAATGTTCTACTCAGGCTCCAAGAAATAAACTACGAATATGAGACTGCAACTCTTTAAAAAAATGATTACCCAAAAGAGATCAATATCATAAATAGGAAAATTATAGCATGCCCTAATAACATAAAGCTTATACTCTGTCCCAAACATAACAAATTAAGTCTTGTTTGCCTTCAACATAAAGAAAGGGTCGAGTAAACCACAGGCCCCATCTGGACAAACAAGCCACGAAAAAAATCTCACACAGATGGTATCAACTCCAGAACCTCCAGTCCACAGACAAATGCTTAAAACCACAAGTCATTTGGTTGTAAACAAACCTATTTATAAATGTTAAGAGATTGCATTAGTGGAGGGAGTTCATCTGTCAAATATAGATTTTGGTCTGTATTTCTACCCATTCGTTTTATTAAAGTAAAACCTTCACCAGGGATAATTTTATCCTCTACCTGATTAAACAGAATACTTAACAAGATTTATCTCTTGAGATTCTGCACAATTCATCCAATCTACTGTAAAGAGAGGAGAGAATGAGAACGGGCTATCAAGCAACAATATTTCCAGTTAATGTCTATAGAAATTGCCTTGATGAGACAAAAGAATTGTGAAAAATCATCGTATTCCATGACAGCAATTTTAAACTTTCTAGTGTGAAAGACTTGTCACTTCTATTTTTAGTCAATTAACAATTCTACACGTTAACAACAAAACAAATTATTTTTGATGAATTTGCAATTCAATTTAGCATGTTTTGTTTCAGCAATTATTAAATTTGAAAACAAAAAAACAAAAACAAACTTTAACATTTAATTTAAAATATATACTTATGTTTTGGAATCATGAATTGCTTTCCTTTCTCAAATATTTTGATAAAGGGAACATATTCATGATTTCCAATGAAATATTTTAATTATTGATGTTTCTCTTTCCTTTTTGCTTTCTCTCAAAATTGCTCAATTCATAATTTAGGTATGTTTAAATAAAAGGGTATGGCTTTATATTAATATATGATAGAATATAGCATACTGCAAAATTTAATGCTATCAAAAAAATCAGATAATAAGATTTTTTATAATTTATCTAATTAAGCTATGTAGCCTATCATCTTTTATCATTAGATAACAGAATAATACAAAATTCACTTCAAAATCTTTAAAAAATAATGAAGATGACTTTTTAATAAAAAAAATACCTTACAGTTTTTAATCAAAAGCTGTTATAGACAATATATGCTTTCAAAATTACTTGAAAATTAATATCCAAGTTATTTCCTACATTCACAGAGTGGATATGGAAAATGATATTTTTTTCAAAATACTAAAACTATTCAATGCAATTGTGGACAGTAGGCTATTGGGTTTATAATAGAGTGCAAGCAAAGAGACTTCCACCATTCAGTACTTTTACTAATATTTTATAAATATGTCATACAGATATCACCTAACAAAGAGATATTAAGACTATAATTTAATCTTTGAATTACAAGCAGGTTTTTTTTTTTTGAGATTCCTTTTTATCTTTAACAACGTTTCTTTAAACATTCCCATATCCCCATCTAACTGAATCAAGCAACTTAAAGCGAAAACAAACAAAACAAGGCAATTATAAAGCTTCAAAACAAACCAGAATTTCGATTAGCTCCATTCTT
>JAFIDM010006943.1:46289465-46305553 GCA_023159025.1 Thereuonema tuberculata | reverse complement strand
ACTAATGTTGGATAAATTGCAATTGAACTAAAGTTGTGCATATGATGCATATACATGTCAAGAGCCGGATTTAAAGACATCGTATGATATATGAACATGTTATGCATTAAGCTATAGCTGACAACTCAAATGAGATGGTTGCTTTTCTAACATTTAAGTTAATAGCAGAAATCCAATGAAAGGAATGCCAAGTTTCTCAAACATGGGGGGGGGGGGGAAATAAATGGGACCTGAAAATACCCCATTCCTACAGTGTTTGGGCCTCTGAACACAATGGTGAAATTCGTTTATCGATTTAACCTTTCGTTTGGATCCTTCGAACCTTTCGTTCAAGAATTGTTAGGGGTGGACAGACACGGACGGAGTGACAGGACAAACGCAATAGCTATCAATTTTGCTCACCTATCACAGTATCTTCCAAATGGTTTGCTAAAAATAACAGTCCACAATGGTTAATAGCAATGTGTCAGGGGCGATTCAAGGTCTACTTACACATTTATTTGTCAAAACCAAGTTGAATATTTTTCAACATAATGCTGTGCTGAGGGTAGACAGAATAATGAAAACACCCAATGAAAAAGAGCACAAAAGATGGGCTTATTGATGTATGTATATATGGATAGGGTAGGAAAGCTATCCCTTATCACAGCTACAATTGTAGATAAGATGCCTATTGTGCAGCAATTACAAAAGATGTGTCAGACTGCTGTGATTTTCAAAAAGGTATGTTTATTGGTGCATATCTAGCAGGGGCTTCTGTGACTGAAATGGACAAATTCAAAAGTATTTTAAGAGGAACAGTGTCTAAGCTTATGGCTCTCTATGGAATAGGAAAGTTTATTGCCTCTAAATCTGGAAACTGGATGGGAAAAGATGGTCAGACAAGAACTATAGAGAAACGATACAAATTCTGTGCTGAAAATACAAAACCATGGCAGAGAGAATAAAAATACGGGATGAGAAGATCCCATCAATTTCAACCAGAAGAGTTCATCAGGAACTTCACAAATTAAATATCAGAGGCCATGCTGCAATATGCAAACTACTGTTACTGATATCATCGCCAAAAAATGCAAACAGTGGGGTGCAGAGGAAATCAAAACTTTAACCTCGATAACTGAGCAACATGTTATTTGGTCCAACAAACCACTTTCAGCTTGTTTCCCACCACTAGGACAGATTATGTGTAGAAGAATATCCAGAGGAAGCATACCATCCCGAACACTTGGTTCCAACTGTAAATCATGGCTTTCTGTTATATCATGGCCTCTAATCATTCTGACGGAATGTGTAACATTTACAAAATATGCGAACATTCTCCAAAACTATGTCATGCATTGGTGCATATAATCCTTCCTGATGCCTTCCACACTACAATGCAAATCACAAGTTGGTTTGAAGAGCATTGAGGTAAAGCAACTACCCTGGTGTCCTCAGTCAACAGGCCTGAGAACACAGTAGAGAACCTGTCCTTTTTTCCTTCACCTTTATCACTCATACACATGGTAGAGATTTTACAGGAGAAATGGTACAAAATACTGTTATCTAAGTGTGAGACCTATATGCACCTATTCTACTGTTGCTACTGTTCAGAATGTTCACAGTGGAACAACTCCATATTAATAAAGCAAGTGTATATATTATTTTGTCTACCCCCCTCTATACTTCAATATATTCAATGCTAATGAGGTATCATGTATGTCTCAACATTGCACCATTCTTTGAGATAACTAAATAGCTATCAGAAGACAGGCAACTTCTCAACATCCTGAACATTTTGGCCTCAAGATATCCTCTCTGAAAGAGTCAAACAGGTGCGATAGCTTAACAAATGTAGCAACCATGATGGGTGGTTTGGCACTTCCCATCTCATGATTTCAGCAGCTGGCATGGTTACATTTGTTCAAGAGCAAATATTATCGTGCAATAGTATTATCACATGAGATAGCATTTCCATACGGCTTCCTCCACAGTAAAGCACGTTACTATAGCATTCAAGTTAATTGTTACATCACGATAAGAAAGTCCAAGTGTAAGGGCCCTCACCAGTCCCTGGAAAAAGGAAAAAAAAAATAAAGCCTGCCATTATCTTTTTGGCAGGTTATAAGATTCTGAATTATTTTGGCTGAGTAAAACTGAATGTTCCATGCTCAATATTTGCTCACAAATAGTGTAAAAACTATCTAAGTTTCAGCACAGGTTATTATGCACTACAAGAAATCATTCCCTTCTCTTCAAAACTTTCCAAATACTTTCAATACGTGATCACACACATTTGTTCCACGGACACTAAAAAGTTTTTGTTGGCAATAACAACTTTTGTAAATTTAAGAACAACGTATAATTGATTCAACACCACCAGCATTTATGTACATTCATATCATCAACTACCTTGTTCACAGTGATCTGAAAACAATTTAAATTTAACTATGCAATGCATAGGATATTGTTTTCAATTCCTAGTCGCTTGATTCAAATCATTCACAGATTCATGGTCACTGTTGAATTGTTTTTGGAATTTGATTTTATACTCCAATCTTCTCTGAACTGCTCTAATAATCAATAAATTTCAGTTGATTTAATATTTTCTTTCACAAGAAACTTACTATTCTGCTATGGTTGACAATTACGATGATACCATTTTGTTTCGCCCATCATCCCATGTTATAGAAGTGCCATTACTAATGCGACACCAATGTTCAATAGGATTGCTAGTATTCATGCACAATTCTCTTCAAGCTCCCATTACTGTATTTTTCTGGCAAACAAAAGTGTCAGCCTTGAACCACCCTCATTGTCTGTGTGGAATTTGAAGAAGACAATTACATTTTTATATTGACAGAACTTTTACTAAAAGACTGTGGTCTCCTACATACAAAAATCAATAATTCATACTATTTCAATATTCTGTAGTTCCAATGAGGCTATTGGTAACAATCAAATTCTACAAACAATCCAAACAGCTTTGAGTTTTTATCAAACTATCAGAATAATGATGCTTTTAGGCCATTTTCATTCAAATCATCTTTATGAATCATAATGAATTAATGCCGAAGTATATCTTAAATAATAACAAATGACAAGATAAAATTTGGCATTCTGTTCTGTCTTGCATTTTTGTTCATATTTGAATAACAATAGTCTTAATTTCTCTTGCTAAATATTTAATCTTCTTGAAAGATAGCTTATTGATCTAGGACTAACTTACTAATACAGCTTAATATATTTACATTCAGGAGAAATGCAAAGCACACAATTCAGTTCATGTTATAAAATTTAGTTTAAAACTGAAAATTTTCATAAGATCAATTTTAAACCTCTTCAAGTCTGAAATTCTGGCAAAGCAGATTTATTAATAAGGATCAGAATTATCACCTTAAGTTTTGCTTATGACTTAAACAAAGAAATAATACGCTCCCATCAAAATCTATTTACCAACTGACTCAAAAGTGAAGTAAAAAAAAGACACTAAACTTTATAAAATGTACCTAATGTAAGTATTTTTCTGCAAAGGAATAATGATACAAAACAGATAAAGCATGACCTTCGAAAACTACTTATCCAAATTAATTGGCCTTAAGTTTTTTTTTTGTTTGTTTGTTTTGTTATATAGGGTGATTCACGAAGATATGCAGAAACTTCGGGAGCTCATTCTATTGTAAAAGTAAAGAAAAAAAAAGTTATATAAACTTACATCCAGAAATGCTTCGGTAGCGAGTTACGGCTAGCAAAAGATTTCGCCCATAATGTAGTACAACAATACGCACATGGACTACACCTCAGTTGTTAGCTCTCACAATAAATCAAAACAATGCAATTCACATTATTGTTGAACAGCTGTTATTGTGTTGCCAACTTTTTTGTAGGTTCCTTGTGGGATAAGCTTCAAACCACTGGGAAATACAGTTCTGCAACATGTTTCATTCGATTTTTCAGGTCAACAACCATTAAGCACTGATTTTGCCCCTTAATTTACCTTCCCAGACTTCCAGCATGTCTTCATTTCACCCAGGGCTATCTTCGCTAGCCATAACTCGATACCGAAGCATTTCCGGATCTATGTTTATATAACTTTTTTTTCTTTACTTTTACATGTAGAATGAGCTCCCGAAGTTTCTGCATATCTTCATGAATCACCCTGTATATTATACATTTTTTGTTGTTAGACATTCTTTATGCATGGATATGATGCATCCTCAGAAATTAAATAAAACAACATATACAACATCAAGTAAGACTGAGGAATTACAGCTGTTATGAGAATATGCCATCGCTTTGTTCTGAATGCGAACATATCAATGGTTTAAGCACTTAAAAGAGGGCAGAGATAGGAGGATGCCCTAGAAATTTGATGAGAAACCGAAAAAAGCCTACATTCCCAACTTGTGGACTAACTGTATAATTTATTAGCAATGATTTAAACAGAATGTTAGTGAATCAAATTTGAAGAAAGGCTTGGTAGCTTCTATGATTACAGTAGATTTATGAAAAAAAAAAAAAAAAAAAAAAAGAGCAAGTTTTTTTTTCCAACATTATTTTACAGTACAAAAACTAAAATGCTTACAAAGCTTTTTTTTTTTTTCCTGACTTCCAAACTGAAATTTGAGATCAAGAGGAGACTGATTTGATAGTGTTTATGGCATTTTAAAGAAGATAACAACAGAGCTACATAATATGAAAGAAAATTTTCCAATCAATCCACAGCTATAGCAAGAATTTTAATTCCTTTGGGACTATTTTGATGGATGTCTCCATCACCATTAGTTTTCTTATCATACAGGGTGTCCCATAAGTCTGGACCCATAGGGTGTAATGCGGCGAAACACCGTCCTGTTGAAACTAGGTTGAGAAATTCCCTTCTGGGTTTAAGCTTGACAGTAATGCTTCCTCCTGAGCATTAGCAAGTATGCCTGTCCTGCCACAGTCTGCTGGAAAAAAAAAAAGAAGGGGCCGATAATTCGATCATTCCATATCCCACACCAGATCATGAGGAGATCGCCACCTTATGCCAGGGAAGCCTGCATCAAATGGGGGTTTTGTGGTAACCAGTAATGTGCGTTTTGCTTATTCACTCCCGTTTACGTAAAAATTGGCCTCATCACTAAACAGCATAGTAAAAGGAAAAGTGGAATTAATCTCACATTGTTGCAGAGCCCAATTGCAGAATTCGAGACTCCTCATCCTCACTGAATGTTTGTAACAACTGCATCTTGTATGGATGTCATTTACTGATTCTCAGAATACGGTAGATGGATTTTAGGTACCCTCGTCTCTGCAGAGGGACTTCTTAGTGCTTTTAGAGAACAGAAGTTGTCTATTCGTCTCTTGATGTCCTCGGTGGCCTAATACGAAGTTAGTCTACCACAGATCCAGTCTCCTTGAATTTTACGTACTCGACAATGCTCCAGGAGGAAGCATTACCATCAATCTTAAATCCAGAAGGGGATATCCCAACCTGGTTTCAACAGGACGGTGCTCAGCCGCATTACATCCTATAGGTCCAGACTTATGGGACACCCTGTACAGGGTGTCTACAAAATCTGAATAAAAAAATTCCCTGATTTTTCCCTGATTTCATGAACAATTTCTTTTAAAATTCCCTGATAATTCCCTGATTTTTTTCAGAATAACAAAATTCCCTGATTTCCCTGATTCTGTAGACACCCTGCTGTAGTTTGTCCTATTTGAACCCAATCTCTCTGCTTTTTTGCCGAACTATGTGCATGTGTAAGATGATTACTCACAGTACCAATGCCCAAAGAAAATTCTGAAACAAGCTAAAAAAACTACAAGGAACTGTAACATACTTCTAGGTAAAAACAAAACAAAACTACTAAACCATCATAATTAAAGCAAAATTAATTTTAAAAGCCAAATGTAAGCTATTCAATGTTTGAAGTCTGGCAATTCATTAGACATACCAAACAGAAAATTACTATTTTCTACGTATGAATTATTAGAATGAGTGACCAAGGTTGTTTTGAACCAAAAGAACTGTATTCAGTATTAGTTTTTGAAAAACATCAAAACAGGATAGAACAACAGGGATTAATAATTTACGCTATTATGAAAGTAAAAAAAATATGAAACAAAAAATTATTAATATGTAAGAAGATCTTCTCTTCTTAATCTGCTTGCTAATCTTATCCATTCTGCAGCAGCTCTGCACTTAGTTTAGAAACGAATGACTCATGGCTTCGTAATTCTGGTTTTCAAATCAGAATCAAACTTATTTTAATTGCAAATTACAATGAGTTTTTGACTTAATTTTTCAATATATTTTAACTCAAATGTTTTGACAAAGAATTTGCTGAGGACATGTTTAGGATACTGTCATGAAAAGTAAAGGAATGGTAGAATGAAAAAAAAAAAAGCAAGCATTTTAAAAGGCTGTCATTTCATTTAATATGATTAAATGCCAATATAACATTATTAAGTTTTCACTGTCTGATCATGTTATGTCAATTTGGGATATTTCACTGGACCAGGAAAGGTCACAAAAATTTGATCAGACAGTGTAAACTTAATAATGTTATACTGGCATCTAATCAGGTTAAATGAAAAAATCAAAGCAGAAGATGCTGTCACATCAGTGAGTTGATGCACTGTGTGAAAATGAAAAAGCTGACGATTTAACAGACTTCCATCTTGGGATGATCGTAGGCTGCTGCCTAAAAAGTGTCAATATTTTCTGAGATAGCACAACTGGCAAAATGTTCCAGTGCCATTACTGTTAAGATGTACAACACCTAGTAGAATGATGGAGACATTGGGAATTGCTTTAGACAATTGTGGCCGACGAAAGTGAAACTAACCATCTAAGGCAGTGTCAGGTGTTATGAATCATTTCTACAAACAGCTGTAAGACCATCTAACAAATAAGCTGTGATTACCATTGAATGCCACCCTTAGTGTGTAGCAGATCAACATGCTTAGAACCCTTCTCTCCATGGGTCTCTTGAGCAAACACCATGTTCAGTACCCCTTACTGATTTGCATCCACCAGCAAAAGTACCCTTTTTGTCCAATGCCACTGTGGAAGATTGACAGAGGGTTGCTTTTTCTAATGACTCAGTCACGGTTCCAGCAAATCCATGTAGATGGACGGTACAGGATCAGATGAACCTCCTTAACACACTGTGGTTTCGATACAACAGTCCCATGCAGACAGGCCAGTGGTGGAATTGTCATGGTCTGGGTATATGCTCGTGAGAAAGTTTAGACCTTCCCCTAATATGGTTCTTTTCAAACAACTGGCTATTTGTCTTTTTGTTGCAGATCAAATACATTATTTTATGACAATGATCTTTCAAGGAGGCAACCGTGTATTAAAACAGAATTATACGCCATATCAAGTTGTACAGATTGTGAGTGAATGGTTTGTTGAACACAAGGATGAATACTTATGAACTGGTCTCCTTGTTTGCCTGATATGAATCCCATTGAGCACCTTTGCAAGACAGAAGAATTCGCCATTTGGATGCACCACTAAGGATTGTGGCCCAGCTATGTCATATCTAATTAATATGTCATACCTCCAACTATCTTCTGAAATCTCATTGAATTCATTCCCCAATGTGCAGTTGTTATAGGGTTGGTGGTCGTAATAATTTGAATGAATAGCGTATATCCAAAATATTATTAAAATTTAATTATTAAAGTTAATAACAATTTTACATCCGAAAAGTTGTATTTCATTTATTCTGTATTGACTTCTGTAAATCCCATCAGTGATATGGTTGGTAACAAGAATCTACTTCTTTCTTCTCTTTCAAAAGTTATGTGTTGAGAAGCAGACTGTAAGGACCAGATAGAAGGTTTGGGAGTTACATATCAATGAGAAATTGCAATTCCCTAACTTCCTCAATTATTAGAATCATGTTTTCCAGTTGCTATCCTCTATATTTTGGTGGCTAAGGTAATTTTCACCATATTTTATAATTATAATGAAAGCTTTGTCTGCAGATTTTATAGTTTTAATTAAAATCTATGTGAGGGTAAGATAACAATATCTGATTTCCTAGTAAATCAATCTTGGCTCAGAAACTTCATAATACTTTTTTTTTTTAAAAAAAAAGTCTCTCTCTCTTTTTTTTTAATGTTTGGATTTATTTTCAATGTAGCATAACACTTACAAAGCTGCCACCTTCAATAATCTTAGATAACTAAATGCTAACTACCTAAAACTACAACTTTGATACCCTCAAGATTATTGCTGACTGCAGTTGCCAAAATCATGAAGTTATTTCCATTCTACGACAAAAAGTGCCATAACATGCAAAATTATTATTATTTTTTTAAAAATACATTTAGTTGTATTTTTGGTGTCTTCAATATGACCTTTTTAATTTACTACTATCCTGAACAATATTTTCTGCAATTTCATTATTATATATCTTTTGGACAAGAAAACAATAATTAAATCTGCAATTTGAATTAAATTAAAAAAAAATACGTAGATCAATAATAAAAAAAAAAAAACAACAACAACTTTACAAAGTTTTGTATGAAAACAAACCTTTATTGAAGAAAAGGAGATGGTGCCCTTAGTGGCACAGATAGACTTTTTCTACAAAATCACTTTGACAATTGAGGCATTTGTCATAATGTTTGATCAGTTTGTCTATCTCAACCACATTAAACTCGGGGCCTGCTGCTGTTGTGACCACTTTTTTGCATCACATTAAATTTTTTCATTGTATGTGAAGCATCAACCTGACATGTGTTATTTTAAGGCAGGGAACAGATGAAAATCATTGGGAGCCAATTGCAGGCTGTATGGAGGATGATCCAAAATTTACCAGTGGAAACTGGGCCACAAGTTCTGTATGTTCCGTGCAATGAGTGGTCAAGCATTGTCATGAAGGAGGATCACACAGTCATTCAGTTTCTTCCTGATGTTGCTGCACAATTTCTTTAAGGTTTCAATAAAGACCAGTTATTCAAGCAGATCGCCATTTTGAAATGACAGCGCACACGTCCAATGACTCTCACAAGAAAGACCACGCGGCACTGAGCAGTACCAGAGCTCTACCAGATATTTCAGCAGCCATCGCTTTAGGGAAAACTTCTAAATTTAATTTCTAGCAGTTTGATTCTCGTATATTCAGTGAGAAATCAAAAATTATTTTGTTTGTTATCATGAGAAATCCACAAACAATTCCTCAAATCATTCCACTGCCACGATGATGAAACAAAAGTTGGGGCAAATTTTTGAATGGGTCAATTTGTTCTCTGTAAAATTAAGTTTTACAGAGTAGACAATTATGTTTACTATAATGACACTTCAAAAATAGATATCCAAGAGATCATCAAATTTTATTAAGTAGAAAACTTAAGTGAAAACACTGTATTTCAAAAATATTTCAATAAATTTCTGGAATATACTATCAGCTTGTATGTAAGTTTCATAAATAAATTGTTTACACACAAAAACACGTCCTTATGATGCACTGGAATTGGAACTATCTAATATAAATAATATAATGTAAATAATCATAACAAAAGTCTTTATTAAAATTTTTTAACACCATTTAAAATATTTAAATTCTGAATTTTCCTTTAAATAACTCATCTACTCAGAATATACAGTGGAACCCCGCCACTCGTCTGCCTCTCTACTCGTACAACACGTTATTCGTCCAACTTTTTCAAGTAAAATTCAACTCGCCATTCGTATGCTTGCCCCGCAATTCGGACAGCGTGACCTTGTTAGTGGCCGCGCCACGCAGTCGCTTCAGCTCAGTCTCGTGCTAGCCTCCGTACGCAACGCATCATCCACGCAAGCTTCATGAAACTTTGTGCTATTTTATTGTTATTTCTTGTTACTTTTATTAAAAATAGTGCAGCCATGGGTCCAAAAAAGATTACTGATTCAACCAAGCATAAAAGGAAAGCAGTGAGAATCACAATTGAATTGAAAAAAGAACTCGTTGCGAAGTTTGAAAGTGGAACTCGTGTCTCTGACCTGGCAACTCAGTATGGCATGGCGAAATCAACCATATCGTTTTCATAGTTTTATGTATTTTATGCTTAAAATATTATTACAAAGGTTTAAATAAGCAATCATCTGTGGGTCTGGAACGGATTAATCCAATTTACATGATATCTTATGTGAAAAAATGATTCGCAATTCGAACTGCCTCCTGGAACGGATTGTGTACAAATAGCAAGGTTCCACTATACATATATCGAATTTTAAACTTTGATAAGAATATTAATAAAAATAAAAATATAACCTCGGGGGGAAGGGGAGGAAAATGAGAGATAAAAAAAAAACAAAAACTACATCTTCACATCAGTACAATATATTTAATAAAATATATTTATTAGTAACAGCAAATTTTCGGAAAGAACATCCCTTTTCAAGCTTATTCAAAATTTAAACAATTTCTGGTGGTAATCAATCATTAGATGTGAACATGAATGTAGTTAATAATATGTAATGTTGTTCACATTAATATTACATATTATTAACTATATTCATGTTAACATTAATAATCTTAAAAGGTCAAAACTATTATTGGTTATGGAAAAATAGATAAATCAGCAATAGCGGAGCAGTTATAAATGTGGTCATCGACTAAATAGTAGTGTGAAAACACTGTGTAGAAAAAGATTCAAGGATTAGGAAAATTATGGAAGGCATAAATTATAAGAAATATAAGAGTCAAAATCTGACTAGAAATGAAGAGTTAGAGGTGAATAGTAGTTTTGAAAAACTAGCAGGAGATATGTTGAATTTATGTTTTGATTTCCAAAAAACTATAAAATTTGAAGAATTAAACTATTAAGTTTAGATATTATTGTGTTGCTTGTGAACCAATAATTGTTTTGACCTTTAAAATTGTTAATGTTCGTAATATTGCATGTTCTGAATATATTAACGTTCATGTCTAATGATTTGTTACCGCCCGAAGTTGTTTAAATTTTGAAAAGCTTGAAAAAGGAAAGACTGAAAGTTCTTTCCAAAAATTTCTTGTTATTAAATATATGAAATACATATATTTTATTGAATATATTTTACAAATGTGAAGATATGGTTCTTTTAATAATAAGATGATGAAAACTACAGAAGAGATTAGGAAGAATACTTAAGAGATAAAATAAATAAAACTACAACAACATTCTGAAATCTTCCCTATTCATTAAAAAAAAAATAGATACAAAACTGTATCTAATGATTTAAATTTGATAAAAATGTTGTTGTATTATAAAAAAACTAATACAAACATAAAAACACTTAAAAAAACAACAACTTGAAAAGTCCTAAATCTGAACATCACTAGTTCTGTTATTAAACAAATAATAATTAAAAACAATATTATTTTGTGACAGAACAAGGAAACTTGAAAGAAAAAAAAAAAGAAACCAAGGCTGTGTGTGACACAACTTAAAGTAATATTTCAGTTTAATTCTTAATTTAACCAAACTGTTTTGGTTCTGATTCATAATTTGAAGATGCATGAAAAAAAATTCTATTACTAACCCTAAACAGAAAAGCACAGCAGCAATCCGTTTGTTTCATTTTTGATTCACAGCATTTTCAACGTCTCACAAATTTCGCTTCTTTGTAAGACTGAATTTTATCATCCCTGGCATTAAAAAACAAACATTTCTTATCTTGTTTTATCTCTAGATGGAGTAAACCATTATCAACCTAAGGTGGAGACAAAAAAAATACTTGCAACAACCTAAGGAACTCATTACTTTTCTCAACAGACTTTGGGTTTTATTATAGATTCTGTTTTCTGTCACTATGGTATGCGTCAATAACTCAGTAATGTTATCTTAATCAGGCTTCCCCCCCCCCCAAAGCAAAAAGCAAAAAAAAAAAAAAAGAAAAAAGGCATTGTTCAGCAACAATTCTGACAAGTTCTAATTATTTATAATTTTTGCGACTGAAAAGGAGTCTTAATATTAACTGAATCATAACAAATAAGCAAAATAGTTAGTTTTTTGCATTCAAGTTTAATAAAGCACCTAGATATTAAATTTTGTAAGAACTGTCTTTACTTGTGCATTAATAAATTATTAGTAATTATTAAATAAGGCTTATCAACAGCCAATTCAAAATTCAATGATATGGTAAACAAACAAACTTGTGTTCCTGCTAAAAAGGAAAACCGTTGATCACTTTCTTAATATAATTTAATAAATTTAATGGATGTAATGATAACGGCACAAATAATAATTTAAACACATTAAAAGATTGAGACCCAATGTTTTACTAGGTGACATCTCAGGATAACTATTTCACATTCATTAGCTATCATCAGCTGAGAATAGGCACTTTATTTAATTGAGAATGAAAAATTCATTGAGGCTAGCAGAGACTAGCACTTAATTTTCTACATTTTTAATGTGTATTTTTTTTTGTTTATAGTTTAATTTTTGGAGGTACCATATTCCTTTCGACTAAAAAAATAATTTCGTTTTGAATAAAACTAAGAAATTAAAAATACTGGATTCTCCTAATTTTTTTTCTTTCCATAGAGATACATTATTTCTTTCAATCTTTCTTAAAATCATTCAATGACTAAGTTTCTTTTTATTTGCCAAAATTGATAAATATTTGATTCAATATGGAAATGGCAATTACAATGCTTTCTCCAACAGATAACAATATTTTAAGCTTTGGACCATATCTTGATTTTAAAAGGTGTCGAAATAAAATAGTTACAAAAGGGTGGGCTTTTAACATTAATCGATTTATCAACTTAGGGTGAATGAAAAAAAGATATCCTATATACTACTGTTTCCTGTTAGTGAGTGATGCCAATGACTTAGTGATATGCTGGGTTAAAGACAACATTTGGATAAGACAATCTTTATCAAGTTGTCATTCATTGTAATTACTTCATCTTACAATGTCATATTTAGGATCCTTTTCACTCCATTATTGCTCAGTATTGAAAGTACATTACTGTACAATGATGTAATTATTACTACCTCTTAAGAGAGTGTAGATCCTCCTTCACAAATAAAACACTACCCGCAATAGTTTAGATACGATGGAACTAACCCAACATCGGAAAAAAGAAAAAAAACATTTCATGAAGAAAACAATACTTCCAAAGCCATGTTTCAGCGAATATCGTTTTTCTATTCCCAACATTGCGGGAAAGATATTCGTTTAACATTATACTATTTACAAACATATATAAGAAATATCAATTCCTTTTCTAATTTGGGAAAAAAAAATATCGTAGATAATATTTTACAGGATAGCTAAAAAGGAAAGGGAATTTATTTCTGATATTCATGATGATGACAAAAAGAATGTATTAGCAGCTCTATACCTACGTAGCTGTAATGAAATGCTAGGTTTGATGAAATAAAAATTACATTTTCATAAACAGGATAATTACTGTCATAATTAACAACTATTATATGAACAACAGTATATGTATGCATCACGAATACAGTATTAAAAGACTTCTCTTTATGGACTATAAGAAGTCTGGCACACTAAGATTTCAAAACGAAGCTAAATAGAAGACACTGGTATCCGACATCTATTCAAAAAAATAAAGCAAATTGAAAATGAAGAGTCCCTTGAACACTATAAATTCTTAAACAAAGAATTAATGTGTCTCAAATTAATAGAAAAGAATGGGCAAAAGACACAGAAATAAAAAATATGAGTCTTTTTTTTTTCTGTCTACTATATATGTGTCTTTTTCCTTTTTCTGTCTACCATATATGTGTCTTTTTCCCATTCTTTTCTACTATAAATTCTTATTAAGACATCTATGTAACTTTAAATTACTACCTGACAAATAAAACTATATTGATTTCTGTAACTATTGTGTATGTGACTGTGAGTAAAACACTTTTTCATATGAATAAAAAGATTTATTTATAAGTACAGATACTTCTATTTGCACAATGAATCAATACTGATATATGCTTCGTTATCAGCTGGTGCTTCTATCAATATCTGCTCTATTAAAATAAAAGTGCTGCATATATATAAGAAAAACTCATCAATTTCAGTGTCTAATGCCTAGCAAATTTTTTCATTAAAATTATCTACGTTCAAAAAAAATGATTATTAAAACTATAAGAATAGAGATTTTCACAAACTTGGATTTTAATAAGTGATAAAGATTTCATGATTTCTAACGAAAGTTTAATCTTATATTAGCACAGTTAATAAACACACCGAAATTAATAATATTCTGATACTGAATATAGAAAAAACTATCTTCAAATTTCTAAACAATGTTAGTAGCTTTGTTCCAAACTATCAGTTTTTATTAGTTATTTGTAATGGTTGATGCAACCAAACTCTCCAACTTATACAAAAGATCTCAATAAATTCCGTTTAAGGGAAAAGTGGCAAGTTTAGGATTATCTTTAAAATTCATCTGATGTCAAGATGATTCCATGGAGTTAAAAACAAACACAAAATTTTAAAGTAGGTTATTAGAAGTTTTCTGGTTAAAAGACAAACATCAATCACTTTTTTTTTTTTTATTATGACTTTGCTGTAATTCTGCGAAGCTATTGTAGCTATCAAAATTATAAAGCATAGGAATAACATTTAACAATTGGAATTCAGAAAATAGTCAAACCTTCGATGTCCCTTAATCAGTGATACTGAAAGAAATTATCCACAATGTGACCGAAAGAAAATCATGAAGATAAAAAAAAGTCTAATAAATTCAATAAGAAGCCGCTCTGTTAATTTAGGAACAATGAAATCCCATAACATTCTGCAGCAAGAGAACCTGCATTGACCAACCTATGAATTCCACGAACACAGTGTATTTAAATGTGTTCAAATTCCTTCTAACATTTTCACTTCAAAAAAAAATAACGATAATAATAATAAATGCCATGTAATTAAGATTCTACTTAGGGAGAGATAAGCAATGAGGGATTTAACCATTCAATAAAGAAGTTGATTCAAGACAGTTCTGTGGTTTTTGTTAGCTGTACTTTGAAGAACAAAGCTTACTGATAGCTTATGAATCTGAAAGCTTTTCTATCCATTTAGCCAAGATCCTAAAAACACTTATCTTTTTTTTAATAAAAAACTTATCACCATATTGGAAAATGTTAGTTCTTTATCTAATGATGACAATATCTGAAAATTAAAAAAATAAATCAACATTAGGCATTGAATCGTAGATCAGCCTGTACGTTTTTTGTTCAGCTGCCTTCTCATGAAAAGTTTTTGCCACATTTTCACAGGAGAAATAAGAGAATTTTTTAAGAGACAAGGAATTTACTATATTTTTAATTCAGTAATTCATTCATTACTAACCCTAAATTGGAAATGTATAATAAAATTAAATTTTATAATGTTCATCAAAGTAGCATTGTACAAAACATTCTGATTCACTTCACATTCTTTAGAAAGTCTTTTGAATTGCCAAAAGGCATCAATTTCTTTTTGGAAGCATGAATTTACCTTAAACACTTTGTCTCATTGTCTAGATTTTCATCTGAAAAAGATTTTAATTTTAAACACTAAGAATGCTGTGTCATAACTACACTGCCTAATTATGAAGGGAAGATCAAGTGTTTTTATTTTTCAACTAGGTCATCCTCCTGTCTCCCCCTGATAAGTATGAGATAATCCAAGAAGAATCGATTCCAAGTGGTTATGGAAAAAAGTGATATTTTATTCCTCTTTGAATGAACTCATTATTTGATAGCGTGCGAACAAAGAATAACAGTCGGATTGGATATTGGGGGACCAAAATTAGTCCAATGGTTAGCGTTCCTGACTGCGAGAACGAAGGTCTTTGGTTCAAATCCTAGGCAAGGCGAAGAGAATTTTATAATCTGACTTTCTCAGCAAGGGAAATTAATAATTAACAATTGCACTGGACACAGGGGCGTATATAAGGGGAGGGGCCGAGGGCCCCCCCCCCCCCAAATAATAAAGATATGTCCTCCCAACAGTTTTTTTTTTTTTGGTTGAACAGATAGGTTTTCATTGTTTTTTTGTTTGGTTGAATAGATTTTTTAGCCCGGGCCTTTCCCAAAATAATGAAGGTATGTCCTCCCAACGTTTTTTTTTGGTTGAACAGATAGGTTTCCGTAATGTGTCTACTTAATTATATTAATCTTGT
>JAFIDM010006943.1:46274264-46289365 GCA_023159025.1 Thereuonema tuberculata | reverse complement strand
CCCCCCCCCCCCCCCCCCCGAAAATATATTCTATATACGCCACTGACTGGACAGACAGAGAAATAAAAGATTTTAGTAATATAGATTATGAATATGCTACATTGCGTTTTTTGTTGTTAAGTTCTCTTTTTCTTTTTGTAAAACAAGAAATTTTGTAATGCGTGTCCTGATTTATTGAGTCAGATATTTTCTTCGTCATTTATGTTCAATAAGAATTTATAATATTTTGTAAAAAAAAATAAAAAACTTAATTATATTTTTGAAGCATGTACATATTTTTTTTCCTTTGATCAATCACTGTCCAATTGCAAAATCCTTAATCATATGAATTTTTTCTATCTTGAATCCTACAATTATCTGATCACTTATTAATGTCAGATTAAATGATCTCTTATTTTTAATCTTTCTATTTTCCTTCTTTCTATATTTTCATTAATTATTTTTATGTCATTTTCCTTTTTCTACATTTCATGCTAAATTACTCAATCATAAAGACACTGAAACTAGTAGATATCAGGTTATAGTAGTTTGTTAATTTAATAAACAGCAATGATGCCTTTTGCAAATCTTTCACCATACTGAGGAACTCTAGTTAGCTTAAGAAAATGAAATGTTTATTCAAAAGGCTTTAACCCTAAATTAAGCTTAACAATTAATGCTAACAAGCCAAATTCTAAACACTCATCCTCAAAGTTTAACACAACTTAAAAAAATTTAAAATAAAATTAAAAATTTTAAATAAAATAAAAAATTAAAAATAAAATAAAATAAATACTTCATGCATTATTTTTGGAACTGCAAAAAGGACATATTTCTGGGTCCTTAAACTAGATCTACAATCATTAAAATTTAACGAGATCTGAACAATAAAATTAACTCTTCAATAAAAAAAGTTGATGCAAATCAGTACATTATTTTTTGAATTACTTTAGAACAACATACTTTGATAAGTGGGTTTATGTACACCAAAATCAAATAAGATATATTCAATAATTATAAATTTTCAAATGTTTAATTGAAACTATTGTATCCTTCTTTGTATTACTTTACCTAAGTGAACAAAAAAACAACCAAAAGCATTGATAGAGAGAAAGAAGGATCAACATCAAGGACAGAATCTAAATCCTAGCACTTTAATTTTTTTACAGTTGTTCGAGAGCTTTATTCTTTAAATCTTAAAATTGCTTATCGCTTTTTCTTTCATCGTCTTAAGTGCTGACAGCAACATCAATTTTGTTTATGCTTCTTAGTAGAAAAAAAAATAAATAAGTTAGCTCAAGTTTCAGCATAGCTTCAAACAATAAAACAGGAAAGGAATTGAGGCAGTGCCAATAACTTGTTGTTTTAGCCTACTAAATAAATTTCCAATATTAAGGTATGATTCTTTTAAAAATAACGATGTTTGTTTATTTGTTTATGTGTTTCATTCTCGTAAGGTATAATCTAGGCATGAGCTACTGACAAACCCAAGGACAAAATGTAGCCAAATGCATACCCAGACTGTACCATTTTAAAGTTAACTTTACCGCAAAAAATTACCTCATTTCTCAATCACAGTGTTTAATGGAACTGTAATGTTTACAAATGTCCTGTTCATGTGAAACATAAATAAAATAAAATTTTCAATGGAAGCAAAGCACAAATACTGGGAAAATATTAAAAGATTAAAAACAGAGTTTTATCTGATACACACTGTATATGAATAGTGAAATTAATAATTCTGAAACTTACTTCCTCATCGTCATGGGTTGGCCAGGAATCAAAGGACTGGAAAATAGGAATAAAGGGCAAAATTTAGTTAGGTAAGTTTCAAAGATGTTAAAAGGTTAAGAAATTTTAGTGTGATCTCAGAATGTGTATGAGAAAAATTATTACTTGACTTTAATTAAAAAAAAAAAGGAATGACAAGGAAAGGTAAAAAGAAGTTATAAATTATATCTTTTTTTTTATGATTTCTAAAATTACAACAATTCAGTTTTTCTTTGGATGTTAATTGCCTTTTAATTTAAAAAATATAAAAAAGGAAGAAATCCCAAAAATTCTATTTGTTGCTGAACAGGGACTGAGCTTTACTGATCATCAAATAATGTGAAATCTAGAAATCATTCCTTTTCACTGTTTCGAATAACCTACAGCAGTTTTCAAAAAAGAAAGGTTTGCCACATATGGTCATTATGTCGCGATCGATTTTGTCTGGAACAAATGTCACCAGTCATGACGTCATCAACTTGAAATCGGAGCAGTCAGTCCAAGATGGCGTCGTTTTGTGATCGCATAAGCGTGACCAAGAAAGGACAAACTTTGCATAGCCAAGCAAGGGGAATAGTGTGGAATATTTGTAAATTTCACTTTTAATTATTATTATATATTCATACTGTAGAAAATACAAAAACCAGAATGCTGCGGTAATGTTTATAAGATTCAGTTACGGATTTGAGCAATAGATGGCACTGGTACGTCCTGAAAATATCAATCTATAAGAAAATTATGTCATCAAAAGCTCTTCTTTCATGAACTGACCTGCATAATCTCACAAAGTCTTATCAATATTTTGCACCCGCCTTTGTTTGACAAACTTCTTTAATTGCATACAACAGAGGTAGAATCATAAGTCATAGGAGTTTAAGTGACTTTTGTTTTCTTCAGAAACAAAGAGAAACTTCTATTCCTAGTACAAATCCTGAATTTCATTACAGAGCTGATAATTAAAAATCATAATAATTTTCAGTAACTAAGATTGACAATGTTTGTCTTCTTCAAGGAAAAATAAAATAAATAAATACACCAACATTTGAAAAATATTCTAATGATAAAGCAATATCAGTCCCAGGAACAACAAAAGATTGTGGGATTTCACCATTATGTTATTTAAAAATTGTTTTTGAGTGAATCAGTGAAACTAACATAAAAGGATGTTTTGATGCTATGTGCATAAATATTTTCTACTGATACAATATGTATTAAGTCAGTTACCTAAATTTTTCATTAACATTTACTGGTCATTCTTTATTGCTTACACTTGTGTTTCCCCCCCCCCCCATGATTTCCTTAGTAAAAGCTAAATGAAAATGAAGCAACATGAAATGAGCACAGATAGGATAGACAACATACATTAACTATGCATAATTTCACTTGTACACTATATATTTTCTCTATCACACACATACATACATACATACATACATAGCTACTAACTTATAACTAATATTATTATAAAACACATGAAAATCCTTATGTGACTGAAACAATGAAACTTTTAGTTTTTATATTTAGATTTATGCGTAATTCTATTAGTCATGAAAACAGCCACCCAACTTTATTAGCAACTCTTACAATTACAATTTAATTAATTAATAGGTATCATGTAATCAGCTAAAAATATCCGTTTGCAGAGCCACACCTCTGTCACAGTCAACCTCATAAAACGGTATGATTTAACAAGGACTGAATGTAAAACAAGTGACAGTAATAAAATACAGAAGAAAAAGGTGCAACTAGCTTTGAATATTACATTTGGGAAAAGAAATTAATTATAATTATCTTGTAAGTCAGAACATTAAAAATAATAACTTAATTCTGTTTGATTATTTCTTTTCCACTTATTAAAGTAGATGAAGTCAACAAATTGCTATAACATCTCTAACTTGAGGACCTTTAAAAAAATTATCTTAAGTAGTATGGGATCTACAATACATTTTCAAAAATATTCAAATTCCCATAATTAACTTAAAATATTCAAATTCCTAGTGCAAAGAAATGCAGTTGGCCACTGAATGATAAAACAAAGGATGATATTATGATAAAACTAACTGCCCATTGCGTTTTCAGTAACAGTGAATATAATTAGAAAACAGAAGACAACTGAAAACTTTCAACACAGTTCAGTAAAATATCTTCTGAATTATTTTGTCACAAAACTGGATTTATAAAACAGCTCATTTAGATTTCCAGGATAAAAATAGAAAGAAATTAATCAAATACTAAAATTATTTTTATAAGATTTTCACTAACAAACCATCATTGTAACCTTTGAAAGATCTGTAGGCCTTTTTCAGCAAAACACAATCTTCACTTGCATTTTATTCTTATGGTTTAACTGAATTAAAATAACCATACCTGAAAGATTCCAGTCTTTCCTATCATTATATTCCACATTCCATTATCAAAAGAAATGTAAGACCTCTTTGAATATAATTCTGTATTACTAAGAAAATTGGGTGTGTTCTCTCGTACATTCAACAACAATTGAATTTCACAACAATTTGCATGTGCAGCGCCTGGCAACAGGAGTACTGCTGCATGGTGGACAACAATGGGGTTTTGCACACACCACACAACAATGGGATTTTGCACACACCAACTGTTACAAATGGATTTTAATACTTGTCGTTTTTTAGAATTTATACTTTTAATTTATTTTTAGTTTTAAGTTTTAGAGGTTTCAGTTTGCTTGATGTAATTCGTTTTTTTTTTTTTGGTCCATATGCGAGCTTCTGGAGACCGGGCAATTGCCTAATTATCTTAAAAAAAAAAAAAAAAAAAAGGCACATATATCTATCTGTACAATGCACACTTATTAAATCTTACTGCAATGTTAATTAATGGTAAATCTGCATTTTTATCAAAATTAATTTTCTTACAGATTTGGTAAATTTTATGTAATGTTATTGAATTTTCAAACAGTATTGTAATAAGGTTGCTTAATGTGATGCAGTTACAGCTCATGTTCAACAGCTTTGACGGAGTTGAGCCAAAAATTAACAAAAAGAGAGAGAGAGAAAATGTATTATCATAAAATTAAACTTCATTTTTTTTTTTTAATAAAATTTCACTGATGGCAAATTGAAATTGGGACATCAAGACAGAGGAACCAATTTTATCACAATCAAGTAAATGATCAAAAAACTATTCTTTGTTAAAGAATTTAAGATATTTTTAGCAGATTTAAAAGAAATCCTAAAGTGAAGGGGAGAGTTCAGTACATGAAAAATTCTGCATTTTTTTGCAATTTGGTTGATTAAATTGCAGTCTTTCCTTTAACAAATACAACGATGACAAATTAAGTTATACATCTAATTTGTGGACCAAGATAGGAAAGCCTACAAGAGGCTGAAGCGTCTTTTGCAATGATGTGACGAGTCATTTATTGTAATATGTTCTACAACAGGAAAAGAAGGATTGCATGTTCAAAAAGCACTATACGTGACCTAGAATACTGGCAAAAAAGAAAATGTGTTTTTTCAAGCAGATGTCTTCGGCAAACACCTCAAAATACAAATGATGTTATGCCCAATGTGATAACTTGCACAGTTCATAATTGTTTGCTACAATAGCAGGACTCCTGTCAGTCCCAGTGAACTCACTCTTTCATTATTATGAATGTACTTTACAGTGCACAAGTCCTTTAAAATTTGGAGAGATCATTCACATGTTGCCAAAAATATAAGTGAATGAAGATCAAAAAAACCTTCAGGAGTGAGATAAAAAAAACACTGCAAACAAACATGATGCATTTTACAGAGATCTGATTTGGGAAGCCAAACACTTAAAGACACTTATAAATGCCTGCTATTGCACTAAAAATATTCTAAACTAGTCATTCAATTTTAAGTGAATATGGAACATGCAACATTGCATTATCCCTTAGCATTATCAGACTAGTCTTCCATCACAAATAGCCCCTATTTAGATCACCAGATCTTCCATCAATTGAACATACATGGTTGGAAGAGACCTACTGTACAGTTTGACATAAGCTTTAAATCCCGGCACCAGACACTAGAAGATGATACGACAGTCTTTTCAACCAAATGCGCAAGTACTGACATATACCAGCAAATGGGGAAACATTATACGATATTAAAATCCAAACGAGACCGGCATAAGAAATTTATTCTAATAGTGCCGACTGAAAATTAACGGATTTCTTGATATATTAGAGATTTCAAACAACTCCAGAAATAACAACTCTTTTTTGTTCTCTTGAGCTTTTTTACCCTGTAGCATCAGCCTTTCACTGTGTGTGATTTATATTAATTCCTTTAAACTCACATATCCCCCTTCTTTTAACAATTTAGACATATGTTGATTTCAACTTTCTCACCTATGACGACCTCTAAATTGATGTGGCAGTAAAATAATGAATTATCCTGGATATTGCAACAAAATTTGCAATGTTGTTTTAACTTTTTTCAATAATTATCAGTTCACAGACCATTATAATGAGTTTATTTTTTTATCTCTTTTAAACAATTTAATTCACATATGGATATTTACTTTATTATTTTTTATTATTGGATGTTTATGTGGACTTCATTATAAGGCATGATTTAACTTAGATTAAAAAAAGGAAAAAAAATAGATTTTCAAATCCAAGTTATCAAGTTTAGAATGCTATTTAATAGTTTTCAAATTATCAATTTGTGAATTTATAAGAGAAAGCGTTTTGTTTTATCAGATATATTATGAAATATAATACAAAATTTTATCCAATGATGTAACAGTAGTGCTGTTAAAATCTTTCAATGTTGTGCTTTAAAAACATACTTCAAAAATGATGGATTCACTGATTAGGATTCTTTTTATTCCTGGAACTTTCTTTCATCTTCTTTAATCATTCTGCCAATCAGTTTCAGAAGTTTCCATGGATTTGTAATTTAAAGATACACAAACAAGCTTTTAATGCAGTAGAAGATGAACATCAACAATTATCAAATTACTTTCTTTAATAAATAAAGAACTTTAGTTGATAATTAACTGTATATGTGCTTATTTTTAGAGAAATTATCTGAACTTTCTACCTATAAGATGCCCCTCAAAATTTAACACAATCACTAACCCATGGCAATAGCTGATCATTCATGAGATAACAATGAGAAATAATTATAAATATTTCTAAGAGCTGTAATAAGCATAAGAACTGAAATGATGTTACTTTTTTGTGTATATTCTTTAAGATGAAAGGTGATTGATAAACAAAAAAAATCTTATTTATTCAACCTTTTAGTTAAACAAAAATTGCTTCAAATATTTTCTGTCAAGATTTACTTATACTATACAGAAATTGTCAAAATATGCAACTGGGAGAGAGATTTTTTTTTTTCCTATCAAAAGTCAGCTGTTAAATTTCGGGGGTAGGGGTGGGGGGTGTTGCTTATGGTAAACTGATTATGGTAAACTGTTTATATGATACATTAAGTACATTTTAGCAAACTTTTAAAGTACGTAAAGTTTCATTGTTTCCATTACTTAAAATCCTTTTCTCTTTAAATAATTTTCCTGTAGAAGAGATGAAAAAAAGCAAGCTACAAAATGAATTTGCTAAATTTGTCTACAGTATGCATTAAGATACAAATCGAAGAAGCAAACTGAAGTTAATTCATCCCCTCCCCTCCAAATTCATTTATCTCACTTACACTATTTAAATACAGTTAATTCAATAAACCTTACTTACCTGTGAAGTAATTTTCTTGGGAGATTCTCTCAAATTGGAGATGGTAAGTTCCCCTGTACTCCTAGACAAACCATCATAAGATGTAATCTCTTTCAATTGTGCGGAGTGAGGTGGAGGTGGCAGATCTTCATCTTGATAATATTTCTACAAATAATGAGAGAGAGAAAACATAAGGCTCAATATATAATTAATCAATTTTGTAGTTAATTTACAATAAAAAAAATCAATTTACACAAACTTCTAGAAACATCATATCAATTTACACAAACTTCTAGAAACATCATATCAATTTACACACCAACAATGAACTGTAATGTAATTGTTTGAATGAAAATTGTGAAGCCAAATAATAAATTACTCCCTCTTTCCACTACATATAAAGAAACTGATATAAAATTTTCCATCTACAGTATAAAATTAAAATCCTGAAGTAAAGGTGAACTATACAAGAATGCTTGTCATGGGTTACACCACATCAAATCAACCAAAATGTGAAAATCAAATGAATGCATTTTCTTTTTATTGAAACTTTATTTAATAGATTGTCACTGTTCGCAATGTTGAAAGTCACTACAGTAAATTAACTAAAGGCAAACACAGAACATTAATTAAGTTAAAATTTACAAATTTCTAAAAACCTATTATATTCTCCATTGCATTTCATGAAGTTTTGAAACAACCTCTTGTCAAATGTGAGAGACAAAATTTTACATCAACACAACAATCCCTTTTTATAACTACACTGTAAAAAGTTAAAACAATATATTGTGCAAATAGGAATCTTGATAAAGAATCCAATAACTGTTTGTGTATATTGTACGAAATCTAATAAGATCCTGGAAAATGTGCCAGCTTTTTTTTCAGTCCATATTTTGTTATATATTTAACAGTTAAATGGATGATTGATTGATTTTTTTTTAAATTTTAATGACACAAAAGCATCTTTGGCTAAGCTCTACCAAAAAAGAGATAAGTGTACTTTCATTACTTTTCCTACTGAAATCATTATTATCCGTATCAAAAATGATGCGATTATCAAAGTCCTAGTGATGATTCAAGTTCCAACAATGCATTGCTGTAGACCAGTGTTTCCCAAAGTGGTCCATGGGAGACTCGACGGGGGTCTATGTTGGCGTGAAAAAAAAATGGGGGTTCACAAGTTGTAAGTGGGGGTCCACGAAAATTTATCTGGTTTCGATAGTAAAGAACAAAAATAAAAACTACTTCTACTCTCGAAACATTAAAAAAATTATATTTTTTAATGCCAACGAATTTTCGAAAGCATATTCCTTGCTTTCTTTTTCAAGTTTGTTTGATAACAATATGATTTCAGGTGAACTTACATTGCATATACATAGTTATCAACAATCACAATAATGCAATAACATCTACATTCTCACATTAATATTACAATAATTGATAATTTACATTCCATTGAATTTCTTAATTATTACAGATTTTTGTTATTAATATTACAATAATTGATAATTTACATTTCATTGAATTCCTTAATTATTACAGATTTTTTGTTTCCTTTGAAGCATTTTATTACTATTTCATTAGCTAAATTTACAAATATACTCTCGACTTCTAAGCCACTACTTTTATTGAAATTTAAGTTCTTTGTATTTCTTATTATGAAGCTCTCCAATATTTTCCTAGTTTTACTATCCTTTTCTAACATTAAAATTTTGACCTCATCGTTAATCCAGTGGCCCGTTCGAGAACAATGATTAGCTAAATCAGACTTGTAGTCTAAGCCAAATATTGATAATTTGCTGTCAATCCATCAAGTACATCCCTCCCATTAAATTATGACTATTGTTTTTAAATTGTTAATTTTTGCATTGTTGAAGTAACGTTTAATGTTTAACGTTTATTAATGTTTAATTTTAATTCTATTAAGTCTGTATTGTCCTCAAAATGAAAGATGACCGGCGGAAGTTTGAACTGCGCAGCCCTTCCGGTAGCTGATCAATTATGTTTTCCTGTCACAATGGACGCCCGTCGTCTGTTTTCACTGAGAAAGACATGTTGATAACGCCAAATTAAAACTTCTCTCGACTATTTACCGTTATTTCAATACCAGTTGCTAACAATAAGTATTTATATAAATAAATAAATAAATATTATTTATAAATACAATGCTCTTTTGCAAAGTAACAAGCCTTTATCGTAATGGCGACGTCCAGTGATAAACTCATACGGAAGTGCCTGACCAGAGTAATCGATGATACATGCGCAGATCTCACAAAAACAGGGCGGCCATCATTCACTGGGAGCACAATAATCATATTATTTTAATAAATAGAATACAAGAAAATATACTATTTTTTTTTTTATTTTTACCAGTCCGAATTTAGGGTTGAAACTCAGCCGCGACGCAAATTTCCATAGTTACATCTAATCTTCACATTTTTTGACGAGTTTTGGGAATATGGTAGAAATGTAGCAGCAGGGGGTCCACCGAAACCAATAAAATTTTGAAAGTGGTCTACGAGAAAAAAAAGTTTGGGAACCTCTGCTGTAGACCAAGTAAAGAAGCTGCCACTGGCACGGCAGAATAGAGTACATGTAGATGTTTCAAATTTGCTTTTGTTTCACAAGTAATTACATTTTTTGCATTTCAAACCATATGTGCATCTTTAGGAATGTTATCACGCAGTCTTTCATAGTGTTGAAAGTACTTACTGTATTGCTATACAAATGTCTTTAAGTAGAATAATGTCATCTTATAAAGATCACTGAACATAAAGAAAACTTACACATTTCCATCACGGAAATGGCCCACCAATTTGAGCGATTGAAAAATTTCTGCAAATTCGAAAATTAAAATACTTTTTTCAATTATATATCTTTTTTGTTGAAATATTCGTTCTTTTCTTGAAGTGATTATTTTTTGGTAACCTTCCTTTCTTTCTTATGATTCACATATTGACTACTGCAATTTAGTCTTCATATGCTTCATTTTGATAAAGCTTCCCTCTTTTCTTTATGATTTCTGTATTGTTTTATTGTTCAGCCTATGCTATTAATATGTAGATTACATAAAAAGTATCAAAATAATAATAAAACAAAATGCTTTAATAATAAAAGCTTTTCACGAATTAAAAGAAATTAAATGTATTTAATTAAAAATAGAAAATAAACTGGCTTTTCCATTAAAAAAAAGCATACATATGCTTGTTAAAAAAAACTAAACTTTATTTAAATCTGAGACAAGGATTGCTCAAACATTACCCTTCATAATTTATATCTTATAAAGTTTTAATAAAAAGTTTCAGCATCCTATCAGCAAACTGACTGACAAATGGGGGGAGGAAAAGATAAGGACTGTTTATAGTGCCCACTCTAATGGAAGTGGTAGCAAGAGGACAAACGAGATTAGATAAAAATTGATTTCCCATACAATTTGATTCACTTTTTAAGAATGACCTTCAAAAATTCTTTATGAACTAAAAAGTTTCCTTCAAAAGTTAAAAATGGATGTAAAATCATCTGATAAAAGAGTTAAAAGACTATATTTCACTCATTCAAAAATCAATAGCTCCCCTCTTTCCAATTCCAAAAAAAAAACCAAAAAAAAAAAAACCATAACTGCCCTGGCTTGTTTTATGTTCTACATTAACGTCAGAATCCAAGCAACAACAAAACATCAACATTATTATTAGTGCTTTCTTAATATTCCTTTGTTGCACTGGAATATTTCAATGTTCATATATAAACACTACATTTTTTTTTTTTTTTTTTTTACAAAAATACTACAAATGTTTGAGTATTTACAATCATTATAACCTCTGACTGAACTGCACAAACTGCTGCACTGGTAGTTTTCTATAATGATGCAGAAATCCATTGCAAGTAAAGCCATATTGGTTTGGCATTCTATACCATCAAATTTAATTCACATTTTGAAAAGAGCAATTTCAAAGAATTAAGTGAGAACAACAACAATTATATTTTGTATTTTTAAAATTTCTTTTAAATTAATAAAAGCTGCTGCTTCCATTCAAATTGTAAATTAATCATTACAATTTTAATTAACTGACTTCATTTACACCAATGAGAAAAGTTTAAATTCTTCCTTACGAAATTAAACAGATCTAGAGCAATATGCTATGCGAATAAAATGGACAGTTATTTTTTCCTAACAAAATACTTTCATTTTATATAGAAAACTAATTACTATTTTTTTTATAAAAATTTCTTTTTTAGTCTGATCAGAATTTGGCACACTATTAAGACATAACGACACTATTAAGACACAATTAACGACAACGGAAGCATAAATCTTATTTTTATTTTCTTACTAAATAACATTCAGGTGAATTAATAAACATTTTTACGTTTATATAATATATCCATTAATAATTAATAATAAAAAAAAAAGAAACCACTTTAATGATTTACCTTATGGCAGTTTATTTTCTAGATTCACTTAATTACTTCAGTAATCAAGAAAGGATTTAATAATATTTTTAAGTATGAATTTTTAACACCATCCCCATCTCATATTAAGAAAGAAGAATTAAATTTGTTTTTTACATTTTTTTTAGAGGGAGAGTTAAAGATGTAGAATAATTAAATAAGGCTAGATGTTCCCCCCCGGTGCACAAGCGTTCTTCAATTGGCCTAAAAATAACTGACAATGACACGGACAGTGAAATAGGAATGCAACTAACAACAGTAAAAAAAAAAGCCCACTACTTTCTAATCAAACTGCTTTATAGACCAAGGTAGAAATTACCTTTCATTCAAATGTGGTGTCTTGCAGTTATATTAGCAAATTACAGTAATTAGTTTGAATCCTAATCAGATAAATTAAAGATCTAGTGATTGCATCTTTTCTTTCAAAATTATGATTATGATAATTAAGAAAAAAATCAATCAATTACAATATAACAAAAATACAAATTTCAGCTTTTCTATAATTTCATGGATTGAATATAAATTCCCTCAATTCCATTACAGCACCATATTCATAGCAAATCTCACATGAACTATTTTTGGCATCTTACTGAAAAGACAATTATATGGCACTTCATACATTATGTCCGATTGGTCTGGCAAGGATATCAGAGAATCATTCATTCATTCCAGCAATCTGTTTTATTGAATAGGAAGAAAGACAAACAGTAAAGGCTTATAAAAATAGTATGTTATTTAATTCATACACAGAAGAACATAACAGGTGAAATGAGTCCTTCACCTACAAAACAGTCTGGATGGAGCGTAGTCATAATCAAAAGCCCAAGGATATTATATATATTAGAAAATGTTCCTTTCTTGCTAAGTTTCTTCACATCTGAATCAGATCTTTTTTAATATGAGGAAGGCAAAATATTTCAATTTCTAACTTAATAATTTGATGCCAAAATACCATGTGACTTAGGTTTAGCTCATGCAGAAAAAAAATTATAAATAATTATAAACTTAGAAGTATTCATTATAATTAGCAACATTAAACTTCTCACTTAAATGTTTTGGCAAAAATGAATTAAGATTTTAACTGCATAACAAATGCATCCTTTAATTAGTTTTATTGAATATTAATTTGTTTATTAACAGACTGTAACTCTGGAATCGTTCTATCTTTATAGTACCAATGTTAAAACTTTCTGTAATGACTGGGATGATCCTCCTTCAGAACAAAATGCAGAACAATCTAAAGATCACTGAAACTGAATAGGTAATCAAGTCTTAACTGACGAGTAGAAAAATGAGTCAGCTGTTCACTGATACTGAAACTTTGATATTTTTTCCTATTTCTGTCAATGGTGACTGTAATTTAAGCCTCATGAAAAATTCAATAAATGGTTCAACAACAGTCACTTAGAAAACTCCATTCACTGGTTAAGCATGTTAATCTCCCGACAGCCTTTCCTTTTTTTTTAACTTTGAAAAATTTACATAAAATAAATATAATAATGTTGTAATGACAGCTGTTGAAGATCTTGAATAATAAAAGAGTTTTGTAAAATCTCTAACCAATGCATGGAATTTTAGTTTTATTTCATCACAGATAAGGGACACTTCTGTCAATAGTTACAGCTGTTTTATTTGGCATTTATTACAGCTAAAATTTTACATCTCCAACAAAATATTAAAATCCCTGGTGGCAATTGGTAAATGGCCAAATGGTCTGAAACTTGTTCTTTCTGCCCTATTTAAAATTTTAATTTTTTTTTATCAATTTTTAAAAATTTATTTTTGCTAATTTACTTATTCAATTTTTTTTAACAGTATAACATCAGTGCAGTCAGTGGCAAGAAAACAAATCCTCAGATCATGGTGGCTCTGAACAGAATATGGTCTGTAGAAACTTCTATCAACAGCTTCAGCTCCTATTTCCTTTATCCTCAAAATCATTTTTTTTTATTTCATCAAGGGGAAAATCGGTAGGAATGGATAGAAAATGAAAATTCAGTATAAGTTTTATTAAATATTTAAGATAAAAGTCCAACTGCATTCAATTTCAGAAACTACCAATTAAATGGAGAGAAAATTGAACAATCTATGAAATATTTAAATTTGTATTACTGAAGAGTCCAATCATTTGAGGCTTTCATAAGTACTTCAACCTGGAAAGATTATAATGCAAATAATCTTCCAAGAAGTGGAATTAAGCTTTCCCATTGCACTTTATAAGCTCTCCAATATGAGTTTCTAAATGAACTTCAATCAATCTGACTCCAGACTTAGTTCATCACTGTTTCCAATGATTATCATTTCCACATTTTACATCATCCAAAATATTAAGCAAAACAAAAAATCCTTATAATAATGCAGATCTCTAGTTTGACTTTACATCCCTAGGATATAACAAAGATTTTTGTTCCATTTCATGCTAGATCTTGTCAGGGTTTGATGTCCAAGACATCATCATCATTCCATTATTGATACTATTCCTCCTGTGCCTCACAGAAGACACTGATCTGCAAGAATTGATTAATGCAGTGTCTTCATTTAGTTCATCAATAACAGAACAAGTTGTATATCATGCAGCCAAGCTCATCGTCTTGCCTCACTGCCCTACTGTTAATTTGCACCAACAAATATCTTCCTATTTCTCAGAATTACTGAAAAAAGATGTAAAAAAAAATTCTATTTTGACGCTTCTTTCTTTGTTTTCCTAACTTTTCTTTTTTGTTTCTTACAGAACTAAAAATTTTTTTGCACTGTAATGAACTTTATTACCTTCTTCCACCATCTGTAAATAAAAACTTATGCCTCAATCTGTCTGGCTCTTCATCCGCATGTTAGAACACTAATAACTGTAGTGATCTCTTTTACATAGATGAGGTAACTCCTGACCTTACAAAGATATAAAACATCCTCCTCTGATACTGGACTGAGCAAGCTTCTTGGCTTTACCACTTGCATATTAAAATAATAATATTTATCATATTTAATAATTATGTGCTTATCAAAAGGAATGTAATGACTATAATAAAGTAATTTTATTTTTTAAAAAAAGGTAAGTAAATTATAATTAGATTGAAAAAGTCAATGAGACAATGGCACAACTTCACTAAACAATAACAGTTCTCTAAATACCCATTCATCACCATACCCAAAGAGATATAATACTTCTTAATTCATCATCAATTTCAAAAGTACTGTAAATATTTAAGTATTAAGGGCTAAA
>JAFIDM010006943.1:46242694-46254375 GCA_023159025.1 Thereuonema tuberculata | reverse complement strand
GGACAAAGTGTCCCAACGTCAATGTCCTTCCGTTGGCTGGGCATCAATGGAAGCCTATACCTTCCCGGCCGATAAAAGATCAATAATGGTCTACTTGTGGCGATCTTTTAATACCTTTCTACTTTTTACAAAAATAATAATAATTTAACATTTGTACAAGAGCATTTCTTTTTGGAAAAAACAAAAAACAAACTATTCTCAACATTGTTAACAACTGATTTAATATCATCGTTATTCTTTCAATAGAAATAAAGAAAACTGAGATGAAACGTACTTTTCACATTTTTCGTATTTCTTCAACGAATGAAATTTGGTCAAAACCTGAATGAAGGCGAGAATGTTCATCCAGTGGAGAGACCTTTAGAAAGAGATTCAACATTGGGAGATTTTCCTACAGTTAATAATAGCATCATTTTATCGTTGATACTTTTTAGTTACGACCTTTAGTTTGCGAGGAAAAAAAAAAAAAATCAGTCAATAAAGTACTTAACTTTCGGAATAGCTTTTTTTTCCCCGATAGTGATTGTATCAACAACTGCCAAATGTTTGTCAGAACAAGAAATGTCAGCTCACCAAACTGCGTCAAGCCGACTGAAACTGAATTTGTCAAAAGTACAAACATCAAGGAATCCTCCTGTCTATTATCAAATTCATTTCAACTAGCCTTAATTCCTTCATCAACACAGAGACTTCAACTTACGACTTTTATCCTATAAACGTTTAAGATCCCAGGACAGTATCTACGTCAGTATCATGGATAAAAAGCATAAGAAAAAATTCTAATTAACGGAAAGTGGTGAGTGAAACAATTAGTTTTACTGTTCAGTTTTGGTCTAGTAGTAGTAGTAGTAGTACAATTATTTTGCTTTTAAAATTTGTAGACAGAAAGAAAAGAAATATATATTTTCTTTTTGAAGAATTTGTACTTTGATTAGCGAATAACCAAAAACCTATGCGGCTTATACCAAACAGATTTTTCTTTCTTGCTAAAACTCCATTAATCACATTACGTAAATCTTACATTTATATTAACGTTACAGGAAAAGCGAGATTCATATGATGAAGAAATTCGCAATTGAATACAGATAAATAAGAAATCAACTATTTAGCAATGGCCAATTCAGTGGAATTCATGAGGGAAAAAGAAAGGAAAAAAATTCAAATCATTCTTAAATGAAGTCACAAAATTTTTCGAGAATGGATCTATTCTCTAATAAGTTTTTCAGAAAAATTAAATCTTTTTACCGATCGGCCATAATTTCAAAACAGCAAAAGTATATTTCAGATAATTCCTTTTATCTGAATTGTAGTCTGATTAAGGCCTAATTTTTGTTAAAAACAAAATATTGATATTTATTTCTGTACAGCACCACGATGGAAGAAGCCAGGTTCGAATTGAAAAATACAAATTGAAATAAACAGGAATAAATCAAATTTTAAAATTTATACAAAATATATTAGTAAACTCCCATATTTGTAAACATTTTAGTCTTTAGCTAAACAATAATTTTGATATTGTGAATTCCGTTATGCGTTTCTTCTATCCTAAAAGTGCTCAGGAAACTGCTTTATTTGTTTTAATATTCTTTCATTCGTTCGACAGAAGAATCCTTCTACTATGTTAACTAATTAACCATCTTTATATCCATCGTTGTTATTATTTGGAATGCAAGCGAAGCGTGTTCAACTCGACTTTTATCATCTCAGAATTCCTTACGAAATAAAAAACAACTTAAATGAAACGGTAACTCTAGTGAAATGGAAAATCCCAATCTATACTTAAAAAAAAAATATTTGTCCCCATGACATTTATCACAACTATGGCACTGAAAACACAACATGCTGGCTTCATTAAGCCACTTCCTTGTTGATCTAAACTGCCTTGTTAAGTATATAGAACAAAATAAACAGAACAGTGTTATTGCAAATCTACAGAATTCTATACAGACGCTGTGTATCACTTCACCGACTATATGCACTGATAAGGTGAACACCCTGGTGGCTAATGTCCAAGAAATCCGATAATTTCCGCCCAGGATCTATAATGCAGCCGGGATGACGAAATGCACAATCGAACCTTCAGTCACTGCCCCGAACCGACTAGAAAAGACGGAACCGTTTAACCTAAGTAGCTTTAAGACCACATGTCTATGCAGGCGAGATATCAACATAGCTACTTCGAGGTCAAATCGCTTACACCTTAAGAATAAAACCTATTATTTAGTTAATGTAAGTAATATTTTTTGGTACAGTAAATTCACGAAGTACTTTTGACCCTGACCTACGCTTCCGCTGACGTAATAATGAGAACCCCGAAGCTTCGAAAATGGAGGTCGGCTGGAAACTTACTCCAAGGAAGAAGTGCGGTCAGTCATCCGTTTCTTACACACGAAAGGTAAGAATCCAACAGAAATTCATCGACAGATATCCTAGGTATACGGTGAAGGCTCGTATATGTAAGGCTCAGGTTTATAACTGGGTTAACAAATTCAAGAAAGGCGTCGATTCCATACACAGACCGGCCTGAGAGAGGAAAGACAGCTGTGACGCCGGAAATCCGTGGACAATCTCATTCGACACAATCGTCGTATCACAATTGACGAAATAGCGACAGAAGTCTCGGTTCTGTGTCTACAATCCTTCAAGAGGTGCTGGGGATACCGAAAAGTTTGTGCCAGATGGGTTCCAAGAGGTTTGACACCGGAAATGAAAGAGGCTCTTGTGGAGGCATGTCAGGCAAATTTGGATCATTTTAAAGAGGGAGGTCTGACATTTCTTGATCAAATTGCCATGACTGACGAATCATCGGTTCATCATTTCACTCCCGAGTCAAAAATGGCAATCAAAGAGTGGAGTCATTCGTCATTATTGCCACCCAAGAAATTTCGAGTTCAACCCTTCGGCTGGAAAAGTGACGCGGACCGTGTTTTTGGAGAATTAAGGAGTAATTGTTGAACATTATATGCCGAGGGGCACTACAAGTCACTTGTCTAAGTTACTGAGAGTTGCAGGAGACTTATGTGAAACCTGCTATTCGATCCAAGCGGCGTGGACTGCTGTCTCAAGGAATCCTTTTGCTGCAAGACAATGCTCGCCCACACACTTCGAAGAACACCAAGGCTTGTCTAGAGAAACTGAAGTTTGAGGTACTGCCACATCCTCCTTATATTCGCCAGATTTAGCACCGTGTAATTTCCACCTTTTTGGACCGCTAAAAAAAATAAACATCTGGGTGGTCATCGATTCAAGACAAATGACGAGGTGCAGCAAGGGGTTCACGAGTGGTTGCGAGGACAGGACAAAATCTTTTATTCTGCTGGAATGGAGGCACTTCTACACAGGTGGCGCAAATGCATTGAGAAAAGTGGAGACTAAATTAAGAAATAACATTATTCGTTTTGTTAACGTTCGTTCCAATTTCTAATAAATACCATTTTCTAACTTAAGTTTGACTTACCCTCGCATTTTTCTTTTTAAATTGTTTTACTAGTTTTTCGTTTTCATTGTTCCCCTTATTTATCTGTTTATTATTGACTGACTTGAAATTAAGTCTCCGTTATAAAAATTCACCAGTCAACTTAAATAGAAAGAAATATAACGCTGTCATATTACTACTGCTAAATCTTTATTTAAATAATCGAGATTTTTGTTTAGAAATGCCGATAATCTAATGTTTAATTTAAAAAACGGCAGCTAGAATGATATTCCTAAACTTTATTAAAGCATTACAAAAAGTATTAAATTGGCAATTTTTTTGATACTGACACGAAAAATGTCATGACGAAATTACATCGACAATTGATATTTTAGTCAATAGTCAACTAATAACTGTTTATTTAATTGACGTCCACGAATGAACGTATAAGAGCTCTGTTTTCTAAGGTAACCCTATTTTTGTATGTCGAGATACCTTTCCTACGAGGATTGCATTCCGCTCGATGTGTAATGCACTGCGACCCAAATACATAAATCCACATGTTTGAATGATTTACTACGGCTTGTTCCTAGGAAATAAGGACGAGCCTTATACACACAAAGCTATTACGAGAAAATGGCGAGACACGGCGGGAACTTAAAGAGGGAGAGATTTTAGACGAGTTATCGCTCACGTTATATATTATTTGCTCACGTTGGATGAAATGAAGTACAATCTATATTACTAAAATCTTTTATTTCTCTGTCTGTATGTCTGTCTGTCCTGCGCAATATTCTGTGAGAATGGAAAATAGAAATAATTTTACAATGAAACATCCGCGACAGGAATCGAACCTGCAACCTTCTGATCCGATGTCAGACGTCTTTTAGGCCATAGGGACTACAACTCTCTTCATATTTTTTTTTACTTATATCTCCTTTCCCTTCCCCCATCAATAAGGAATGTATTCAACTTTTTTTTGAATCTCAAGATTGTTTATTTATTTCCCATCCGTCAGTTTATTTGTAATTCGAAACTGACAATTAGAACTATAATTGCCGAAACGTTGCAATATTTTAAATGTTCTTACTTAACCAAATTCTATGTGATATTGAAAAATATGTGCGTGTACACGCCAGATGTTGGAGTAAAGAAAACAGAGTCAAGAAAGAAAGAAGCACTCTTTTTTTGAGGTGGAATACCGAAAAAATCACTATTTGTAACTCAAACGCCACTGAAAAGTGACAATTACAATTAAAATGAGAGTCAAAAAAGAAAGAAGCAGTACTTCTATTAGGTAGAATACTGAAAAATCACTATTTGTAACTCAGAAACCATCAATATTTGGAACACAAAAGCCACTGAAAAGTGAAAATTAGAATAAAAAAGAGACTCAAAAAAGAAAGAAGCAGTATTTCTATTAGATAGAATACTGAACACTATTGTAATTCAGAAACCACTGAAAAGTATCATTTGGAATAAAAAAAAAAGTCAAGAAATAAAGAAGCAGTATTTCATTAGGTAGAATACTGAAAAATCACTATTTGTAACTCAAAAACCATCACAGGGTGTCTACAAAATCTGAATAAAAAGATTCCCTGATTTCATGAACAATTTCTTTTAAAATTCCCTGATAATTCCCTGATCTGTTCAACCAAAAAAAAAAAAAAAAAAAAGATCTGTTCAACCAAAAAAGTCCCTGATTTTAAGTAATAATTGCAAAATTCCCTGATAATTCCCTGATTTTTTCCAGAATAACAAAATTCCCTGATAATTCCCGGTTTCCCTGATTTCCCTGATTCTGTAGACACACTGCATCACTATTTCTAACTCGAAAACCACTGAAAAGTATCAATAGGAATAATAATAAAAAAAAAAAAAAGAGTCAAGAAAGAAAGATGCACTATTTCTATTAGGTAGAATAATGCTCAGAAGTTAGACGTCTCAGCCAGTAGACCACGAGGCCTACATTCTAATCTCTATAAAAAAAATAAAAATATATCATAGATATATGATTTACACGCTGGTTCTAAAAGCATAGATTGAGAGAATATAGACATCAAAAATTAAATTAAAAAAAGAAAAAAAACTTAAAAAAAATTTTAGTTTTAGTTTCCTTAATGTAATTTGTGTGTGTGTGTGAGTGTGTTTTTTAATAAATAAAAAGTTGTTTTCCGTTACATAAGCGAGGCTTCCGGAGCGAAGCGACGGGTAGCCGACTAGTTTCAGTAAAAAAAAGAAAAGAAATACCAAGTCACAGTTTAAAAGAAATGCTTGGAAAAAGACTGAAAAACAAATCGGGGACGTACTTGAGTTGAAAATGTAAGTTTCGTCATCCACGCAGACAATGGTGCCACAGGGATCAAGAGAGACACGCCGACATGGGATATAAACCGTGGGCTAATTAGGTGTGTTATCACCTCTAAAGAGCAATTTCAAGACTCACAGGGATGCCTCAAAGTGTGGATGAGATGACCAGAAATACAGTGTCTCTGAGGTGCCGTTCACTTGCATTTGCAGTTCGAGAAACGAATAGTGGAAGGGAGGGCGGGATAGAAAAATGAAAGATCATAATGGAACATCATATAGACACAATAGATTACATTCATTTACATATACACTTTATTTCTAAATTTTAATGTATGTATGGATAGCAAGAGGCAGTTACATGAAACTACGTCGGGGTGACAGAAATGACATTAAATATTCCAAGTTATCAATTTTATTATTATTATTCCTTTAGTGATTTTACAGTTAACTATCTCATTTCTTTGCAATAAATCATAGCCAATTATTTTTTTCCTTCTTATTAAAGTCTGCTATTCTCTAGATTTTGCTCTTTATCGCCGAGAGTTTCGATTCGTCCTCTTTAGTGTGAATGTTTCAGAATCCATCATCTGCTTGTTCGACAAGAGATCCACTCATTCGCGGAGCCTAATTACAATCAATTCTATTGCCAACAACACTTATTGATCAACCAAGACAACAACCAAGTGCCAAAATCTATACACACACTACAAAAGAAGAACGAAAAAAATAAAAAATGCTCAACACTGCGTCCAATTAAATTTGGTCTAAAAAAAAACAAAAACTAACAACAACAATAATAATAATAAAATCCCGAATCGTGTCTTGCTTTAAAAGGTTCCGTTATAGAAAGCCGGATTAATTTCTCGCCAGGGAAACATTAGGCGAACGCAGGACTGAAAATTAGCACAGTTGCACAGGATGGCATTCCCAGCAGTCCATAAATGACATAATTTCCGACACACCTTTCGTCCTACAGCGCCATACAGCTTTCTTTCTTTTTTTTTCACATTTAATTATTACATTGAATATTATAAGGAAGATTCTTTCTGCCCCATTCCATCCTCGGATTCGTATACGGATGGCTTTTTTGTAATGCAATAACGTAAAAATAAAAATGTTGACGGGGTCGGACTACCATTTTAAGTTTCTTTTCAGGCTAAAACCAAAGAAAAGTTGTTAAAATAGATTTTAAAACGAAGTAGGTTTAACTTTTTTTTTTTTAAATTTGAGAATTAAAATAGTCTAATAATTATACGAGACAAAAAAAAAAAAGAAGAAAATCGAGGGTTATGGATTACTAATCCCATGTATGCTCAGCGACCTTTATTGCAAAGCTCGTAACTATTTTCTAAATTTCTGCAAAGAAAAGTAGCAGAGAACAAGATTATGATATTTTTTTTTATTATTCTTTGCATTTGTAACGTACATCTGTACTTGTTATTATTCAATTTTTTTTATAAATATAATTCATATCCAAAAGTGGCTTCGGTCAAGGAAAGGAAAATGCCCGGGCGAGAAAAAAGAACTGCAGTCGCATCGTTTTTCGCCCGCTGACAATTCTCTTCACCGTCAAATGGAACAAATTCGTAGCAATAGCCGATCTTCCTAGTAATTCAGTACTACAAATTCCATCCTCCCGACTTTTAAAAATAGTGGAAAACGTTTCAAATTATACCTCTAGCTTGTCTGTGCTGGCCTTACAGTAACCCTTTCTTATGACGCCGCCATTTTGCTTTCTGCAGCAATGAGTTCCAGGATGAACTAAGTGATCCGTTTTTCGTTATAGGCAATATGGCGATTCTTCTTTATCTGCGCATACAATAGAATACATTATTTACATCTACTTTTTACACACACTGTAGCTTACCACTAATTGGATAAGCCTTTCTTGCGGGTGACAAGCATCCTGATTCTTACCCCTCTTTGACCATTATATTGATAAATTTCCATTTTCTTATTCTCTCACACCTAGCGTTCATGAGACCCGATAGATTCAGAAATATCTACTGGAAATTCGCTTTTGCTAGACAACCCCTGTACTCGTACGTTTAACAATCTCTAATTTTACAGATACGTGTGTGCTTCCAATCACATTTCTCGAGGTTGCAACGACACTATAAATGTCTTCGGCAAAATTCGATATCATTAGTTAGAAACTTTTTTAAGGTCCTGGAAAATCACCCCGATCTTGTTAAGACACTGGTCACAACCAAACCGCTAATATCGAAAATAACAGATCAGTTATTAAATCAAAATTAACGTGCGGACCAAGTTCAAAGAAAACAATACAAAACCGCACAATAACTAAACAATAACAAAAAACAAAAATCACTGAGCTTATTTTGGATATTTTGTTGGGAATCTGATACGGTAACCGTTTCGGTTTCAACACCCTCTTCAGTCCGATCCAGCCCAACATAACCCAGCTCAGTGAAAGGACAAATACACCAAACGGACAAACAATTAAAACAATGACCCCTCAGTTCAAATACATCAAAAAATTTAAATCAAAAATAATAGAGGGTAAAAAAACAAATCCACGTTAGCAACTCGCTTAGCTTAGTAAGAATTTGTTATAATAAAATGTTAGTAATTAAATCAAAATTAACGTGCGGATCAACAGTTATGTTTTTTGAAACTGGAAAGAACGATTTAAACCTAAAACAATCCTTTAAACAAAGAATCAATTAGATAAATCCGCATTGCTCTTTTCCACCCATACTTAACTTATTCTACGATGGTTGTACCTCCAACTTTCAAAATAGAAATATTATCGATGTTTGGAAGCAATTGGTGACAATAATTCTGGTATAGTTTTATCAGCTTCAATGACATTCTGGCTCTAGTAAGAGCTTTATTTCTCTAAATCCCGTTTCGAAGAAACTATCAAGCTAAATCAGTGGTTTTATAGCCCAAGTCTACAGGGGTAGATTTTTTTTTTCCTTCGTCCTGGTTGGGGCATTTGGCAGTGGATCGGTTTTCCAATTTCGAGAATATTCCTTCGTCCTTGACAACATTTCCCCTTCTCTTCTCTTTGATCCTCGTACTAACTGTCCGGTAACTCATCTGTCCATTTGTTCAAACGTTAATTCTAATTTTGCTAATTAATAAAAAAGGTCTTGTCATGAATAAAACATAGCGTGGGTGGGGTCCCACTGAAAGAGCAATGAACTCCTTTGGAGAGCCATTTAGTATAAATCAAATGCTCTATTGATCAATCCTCTCCCGTTAATGGGCCGGAGGACCACACAATCGGAACAAGTTTACAAATCATAGTTGAATATTAAGACCAACGCTAATAAACGTCGCCTCACGCCCTGATCCCACAGAAGGCCATTAAAATAATTAAAACAAAATAATATCAACACTGACAGCGTCCCTCCCAACGCCAACATTCACACGGACATTAGATTTTTAAGTAATCAGAATCACTTTAAACGCATAAGAGGTCATTTGAGAAATTACGCTTTAGATACTGGCAATCAATACTTACACGTCATTAATTTTCTCTCCTGGTTTTAAATGTGTGAATTTACTGAAGAATATCAACGTTTATTTCGATGTATCTACATGTTATCCTAAAGTCCTCTTCGAGTTTTGATCGTAGAAAAGCGACTGTGGATAGGGAGGAGGAAGAGTCAAAATTGGGGAAAGGTCTGAAGTTTTTGCTAATGTTAACATATTAAAATCATAACTGTCCACTGGTCAGTTACGGGCGAAACGCCGCATCTTAACGCCATCTGTTGTGCATCAAGAGCGACAGTAAACAATTGCTTAATGCAATCGGCCAGTTATTTCAAATTTTAACGAGTTACAATTTCACGGGATGCAATTGCGTGGGAGTAAACTTAGAAACTAGCCATTTCAGATTTTAAAAGAAAAACTAAATATATACAAATCCTTATGTTTGTTCAATTAATTCTAATTTCAGACGAGAAAACAAATGAATGGACATTTATCAGTCTTAAAAATACAGTTCGAAACAGAGCGTTCTTAAAGAGGTGAGATTAAACAGCATGTACTGCAATTCTCCACCCACTTCTAAAAAAACATTCCTCTTTAAAACTTATCTCGATTTCTGTTGTTTCACAGTAAATTTTTGGCCATTGTGGGAGGCTCAAGAGTAGGAGGGGGATGGAATTCTTGGAAAGAAACCAACTCCTTTTTTTCCCTACGATCCAACGAGCATTTTTATTTCTTTCATTCTGTTACAATGAGAATACACAGACATAAATCAAACGCAGAACAAATACTTTTTATTATTATTGTTATTCACTGTTAATTATTTTTTGTTTTATTTTACTTTCTGTTTATTGCTGTAAAAGTTTGTATTTTTATAAAGTTTGGGATTTTCAATCGAAACCCACGTTTTTTTTGTTTTTTTTTCCTTCTATACAACAAATTTAAAAGAGGCTTCCAAGTCATATCTGTATGTCCATCTATATGGAAATATCTCGACATTAATGATTGAATCATGTGAAAAACAATAATTTAAAAAAAATAGCAGTGACCTACATTATATTCGTAATTAAGAGTTTACACTTTTACTGGAGAAATGATCTTTTCACTTTCTTAGGCGGAATGTTAAAGATGACTTCACATAAAGACCTTTTCAACTTGAAATAATTATGACTCTATATCAATTAATTAACATATTTGAAGGGTCCGGATATAAACGATGAGTCGTATTGGAAAGTCATTTCTTTAAATGTAATTTTTGTCTTATTTTCTTAAAACCATTTTATACAGAAATACATCATTTTTTTTCCTTCCCTTACAGAATGGAACAATCTCTATATATTATTTCTCAAAGGTGTTTTTGTAACGGTACGCCATATCTCCCTTAATACTTCATCAAAATCAATGATTGAGACATCATTTTGAAGATTACGTTCACCGCTAATGACAAAAAATAAACAAATTGTTTAAAATTAATGTTTTCGTTAAAAAACTGTATTTTAAAAACCTTTTTTATAAAAATGTAGAAGGCGCCATCTATTGACAATCTGTTTAACTAACATGCACGATAGCTGTTGGGGTTGTTTACTATTTCTCAAAGGTGTTTTTTTGTCGGTAAGTCATGTGATAACGTTTCTCATCACAAGTAAGTACCGTATACTATTATAATAAATAATTGCATTTACTTCTTTCCACATTATTATATTAACATTCGGTGACTGATCAAGACACCATGCGAATTCGCGCGGGTCAACTAGTTATTAATAATAATAATATTAATAATAATAGTACTACTAAACTTTCTTGTAGTTACCATGTTGTACAGGAAAAAAAAAAAAAAATTGGGCGGCTATAGGAATACTAACGAATTACCTCAAATAATTAACATTGGTTTTCTGTTTTTTTGTTTTTTTTCTTTCCTCCATTCCAAAAGGCTGGTTGTAATACGAGACTGTAATGGAAAGAAGCACGACAATGTCTATTGTCTATTTGGCAAAGATTTAAGAAATATTAGAATCACTTTATTAAAATCTGATGCTTCAATAGATGCAGCGGGGTGATATGACAGTCTCATATTACAACCAATTCATCACTTTACGATGAGTCAGTAACTCATATTAAAAAAAACAAAACAAAAGGACAATATTTGTAAAAATGTATAATTACATTCCAAAAGTGCGTGGAATATAGAAATAACTTGCCGTATTCACTCATTCAAAAATCAAAAAATAAATGCAAATACAGTGGAACCCCGCTATTCGTATACAATCCGTTCCAGGAGGCAGTTCGAATGGCGAATCATTTTTTCATATAAGATATAATGTAAATTGGATTAATCCGTTCCAGAACCCAGAGATGATCGCTTATTTTAATCTTTGTAATAATATTTTAAGCGTAAAATACATAAAAACTATGAAAACAATAAATATATAGGCCTCTCTTACAGGCCCGGATTTAAAGACCCAGGGCCCTAGGCCCCACTTACATTGGGCCCCCC
>JAFIDM010006943.1:46131754-46217964 GCA_023159025.1 Thereuonema tuberculata | reverse complement strand
TTCTTCAAAGCTTTATGCTATTGTAATAAAATATGCTATCATTAAGAAAGCTGATATATTTTTCTTAAATAATAAAAACCTGAAAAACTTAAGTATTGATAATCTGTGAAATGTGTCAATCTCTTTCTTTCTTTCCTTGTCCATTTTGTTTTTATGCCTTCTTAGATCTTGGATTAAAAGTATATGTTCTTAAGTTAGTCAACTAGCCCTCAGTTTTCCCCCCTTCCCCTATACATATAGCATTTGCTAGTCATAACTTTTGCAAATATTGCTTCCACTATTAGCAGATTTCAAAACATAAAAACAACCTCATAGTTAAACTAACTATTAGAAGCTCCAATTAATAGAACACTGAGAAAGTTGAAGGACAATTTATTCAACGACTACAACACAATGAAATACGCAAAATTCAATTACTACAGCTTTAAATAGGTTCGATTACATATCTTTTTGTTTCCCAACTATAAAAGGAACAAGAGCTGAGCAATTTTTCTAAAAAGAAAATTGAAGAAGTAAAATTAAGAATTAAGTTAAAGGTATTAATAATGACACACCGTTTCATGCTGTTCAGAATCGTAAAGAATCAGAGCCAAAGAATATTGTGTAACCAAAACAGCTATCCTATTGGTAATGACTTCAAAAGTTATCTTCTTTTTATGATAAAAATGTCATAACACCTATTTTACCAGTGATAAAAAAAAAAATCTATTGTTGTTCACTAATGTATTTATTTAATTAAAAAAAATCAGTGTATTTTTCAGTCTTTATCTACACAAGTAAATCAAATAAGCAAAAATTTAACGTCCATTATAATTTATAAATCAAGAAAAGACCACAAATGGACAGTAAATTTGCTTTCACACAATGAGCCAACATCAACAGCTGTTCAGGATTCCTGTTGCTGTTGGCTCAATATTCGAAAGAACATTTAAGGTCCATTTGTGGTCTTTTCTTGAATCAAATAAATTCATGAATTTTTTGTGTGAATCAAAATGGCCCTTTCTTCAAAGAACTGCTTTCAGAGAACGCTAAAAAGCACATCAATAACAATGGCCTTAATTTCATGGAACGGCAGTTGGGGAAAGAGAGATTAGAAATTATAAAATAAAAATAAACCTACCTCACTATTTGGAGATGCTCCTACACTAGTAATAGGGGGACTGCTTTCCCATTTTGATGCTATTTGTAACGTTTCTGCCGTCTTCTGTTGAATGCTTTTGCTGTCATCAAGAAGGGTAATTTCATAGAACTCTTGAATATCTGCAGTAGAATAAAAAAGTAAATAAATCAGTTACGACATCCTAATAAGTTTACCAGAATTGTAAACGAAAAAGCCTCAACACTTTGAAGTATTAAATAGCACAGATTATCAGCACTGCATTTTACATTTTTTTAAAATTAAACTCCCATGCTTATGAAATTTATTTCTAAACTTCATAACAAGTCAAATTCATATTACCATAATTCATATTCTTATTGCCATTTATTAAAAAAAAAATATTCTAAAAAAAAAAATAAGAATATATTTAAACTCTATCAAAGCATAATTATCCACTATTATTTGCGAAAATTCCAAAGTTTATTATTATGTTATAGGGTAAAAAAATGAAGTAGAAACCCAATTAAAATAAAAAAAAAAAAAAAAAAATTTCAAAGTACTAAATGCATTTTAAAAGTTGAAAATTTTACACTGAATAAATGAATTTTTCAAACGCACATTAATCAATATAGAGTAAAAATCTTAAGAAATGTAAAAATATCTTTACTTTAAAGTTCTAATTTGATTCTTTTCTCCCATTTTAGACAACAACCAATGCTGAGACCATAGAGGGTCCACTACACTATTTGTCCTTTCTGATATTTAGTTACTGCTATTGATCATTGCTTCTACTTAATTCTTAATTAAAACTCATTTTAAATAAATAAATTTGAATACTGATGCTAAAAATTTGGACAACCTATATTCAAATTCTGAAATAATAATAATAATAATTGTTAAATCTACTTCCTTGAGGAACTGTTGAGTTTAATTTTATTTAATTTCCAATATTTTGTTTCATTTGATTTAATTAATACCATCTCTCAAAAAAAAAAAAAAAAAAAACCTACATTCTGAGGAATAAGGCCAAGAAAACATCCACACAGTAGATGGGTGGATGAGATTAAGGATTTTGTTGGATTGTGTTGGAAAAGGAAATCTTTGGACCAAACAAAACATTGAAAAGACTTGGAGGCATCTCAACCATTTTTAATCTACTTCAGGATGAAGGAGTCTTGTTTTTTCCAGTTGCTGTCCCGTCAAAAGCTTTCTTTTTCCAATCAAACCCAACACAACCCTTAATCTCATCCACCCATCTACTATATGGCCTTCTCCCATTCCTTGGAGTCCAGTTTAGAATTTAAGTTGCATTTTTATGATGATTTCACTTTGCTTTATGTACCGCCCATTCCCATGTGTTTGTTTACACTGAAGCTATTGTTGTCTGTGCTCTCAACAATCTCGTCTTATAATTCCTAACATGTACTTTCCCACACTTCTTTTATATAGTCTAATCACTGAATTGATTTTCATGGTCAATGTACAAATCTCTGCTCCATACACAAGGGATGGAAAATACGAGACTGGTTAATACATATCTTTGTATTCCATATAAAATCGCCCTGAAAAAAATAGTTTGGTTTGCATGACCAATTTTGAAAATTTTGTAATTTCTTAAAACTAAATACAACAATTAATGGTCAATTTAATTATATGCAGACCTGCACAGTATAATACAAGTGGAGTGCAATATAGTTTGAATTATTCATGTAGTGGCCCATATTTGAATATCCCTGTTATCATCTGAAATTTCTGATCGCTATTTCTTTAAAATTGTTCTGAAGACCAGGAATGTTTTCCAAACTCTCTTGCACGAACTTAACTCCTCTATTGCAGTTTAATATCTCCAAATTCTCTTTATCTAAAGAGGTTTCTCTGGATCAAGTTGTTAAAAGAGTCAACTGTTGAATTATTCTGCAAGTTTAGAGATAACAGAAGACTACATATATAATGGGAACAGACATAAAACTACAGTTTCATTTATTATTTCTGGGATCAAGAAACATTTTTTTTCAAAACTCTGGATTCTCTCTCTCTCCCTCTCTCTTTTGGTTTCACATTTTTCCGATTCTGTTATTGAGATACAGAGATATCATTCAAAGTTTGGATTATTTTTGTAATTTTAATTCTCAGTTTAAAATTTATTTTGCCAGCTCAAAATTATTCTACGAAAACGTTTAATCCCAATAAGCATTTTCTTTCTTTTTTAAGTAAAAAAAAAAAATTACTTTACTATCACATTAGAAATAGAATTTGAACAGGAATTTTTATTTTTCAAATATCTGAAACTGCTTTGCAAAGTGTAGAAAGTCATGAATATTCTTTTTGGAAGAAAAATATTTTATTCAATTCTAAAGCGATAAAGTTCAATAAAAAGAATGACGAACAGTAATTGGTAACTAGAAATAGACTAAATGACTCCTTACCTAGAAGAGCTTGAAAAAGTCGACTTTTGAAAATCCGGATGACTCTTTCAATGGCATTTCTTAGCTGCTTATCTTGAGGTTTGATCAGTTTACAGTGGTAATCTTCTAGAAGCTCCAAAGCACGATGAGCCTCTGAAATATAAAATATTAGAAAAATCTGTTAAGCATGATTTAATTATTCAGAATATTAAACTATAGTATAAAAACAATTATCAACTAATGTTAAGCTTATAAAAAAAGATAAATATTTAAAGGTTTTATTTATTTAATCACTTCCTTTTGTTATGATATTTATAAATATCAGTCGAAAGATAAATTTATTACGAGGAATATAATACTATTTAATGGACTAAAAATAATATTTAAGTATTGAAAGTTAAAACATTTATTAAAATCAGTTTCTCTTTTATTGCCATTTCTTAAATTTAATGATTAGGAAAATTCTCCCTAAGAATTTTTATGCAGTCAAAACTTCAGCACTTCAATGATAAACATTAACAAATAGTTTAGTAAACCAGAGAGTAAAATCTAGAGTGAGTTTTAAAGAAAAAATTAACAATTTCGGATGTAGAAAGACAGACAAAACTAAAATAGGTGGTCGAGATAGCAAATACCACGAATGACTTTTAAAGAAAAGGAAAACAAAAAAACTGGGCCAAAACAGTTGTAGAACAGATTCTTACGTCCAAGATCAAAAAAAGGGATAATCTAAATGGCAGTGTGTGAATGAATTCGTTAAAAGAAACTGCAAAAGAGGGTGGAAATGGCCCAGGGATACAATAAAACAAATCTGGGTAATATTATGGCAGTGATATATTGACACTATGATGACGACAACAAAGTATGTAATAATGCAATAATTTAATGTCACTAACACATTTTTTAAATTTTGGTCAAGGAGACACTTATTAATGATGACAAAAGTGTTTCAGAGACCCCTATTTTCCTTAAAAATATACCCATTATTAAATACAATAAAGATTTTTGTAAATGAAGAACAAGTTGCTATACTAAACTTATAATCCAATCAATAGCTTGATGAAATGTATCTTCATATCTGCAATAATTAAGGAGAAAAAATTTCCCTGAACAAATGAAAATTCCTATTTTCTGTTCTTTATTATGGAACAACGCCATGATTTCACGGTAAAAAGTGAACTGAGATTTAGGTTCATTTAATTCTCAGATGAATAAGTTAAATGTTACTAAATGTTTCTGTTACATTTGAATTACATCTGTTAACCTAAAAATTGTTTGAATACAATGAGACATCTTATCAAGATCATGAAAAGAGTAAATTCTGGAAACCACATACAGTTCTAATTTAAATATATAAATAAAAGTTAATAGTGGCCAGAATTTACTCGTTTCATATTAAGAAACCCACACATAAAATATTTTTAATTATCAAGATCGTCTTTGACAAAATCTCATTAAAAAAAAAAGTGGGGGGGGGGTAGTTATTTATATGAAGCTCTGTAACAAATGTATAAAAATTTTCAAAAAGCTTGAGCTCTCCTTAGAATATGCTAGCAAAGTAATACAAATAGAGCTAAATAAATACGATCGATTTGTGAGTGAGTACAGAGGATTACTGACCATATCCAAGAAACTAGGTTTGAAATATGTATCTAGTAAGAAAATGGAATAAGTACAGATTGTCATTCAAAATGACATCTGTATATGTCGTCTCTGTGGCATAAAAAAAACCTAAATTAAAAAACCTAAATTTTTGTATTAAAAAATCACTGAATTTTTCTCTAGCTAATGGAAATAGTTTAGTTGTTGCCTTATATTCTGACTAGGAATAAGACTGTCAATGGTTCTCCATCTACTATCTTGGGCATGAAGACATCACTGTATCTTCATTTTGTTTCTATAGGAGGGAAAAAAAGACAAACTCAAGAGGCACAAGAAAGTGACAATACTTCTCCCTGATACATCTACAGGTAGCCCATTTCTCCATGATTATTAAAGAAAAGAACTCCTTTAGCATGCCAGCAGTAAGCATTGGAAATCATACAAAAGAAACAATACAGACCCAGGCTATCAATAATTAACCTAAGGCTCTTTTGAAGACCCTAATCTAAATAAAACACTAATATCCCCAGTGAGGATAAACACCATTCAGTAGTTTAAAATATAATTAATTATCATCCAATATTCAATATAATCAACTGGTCTGCATCAATTAACAAGGATTTCAGTCTTTATCATGCAGAATTTCAAGTCTACTTCCATTGGAGTGTAAGTTTTTAACAATACTGCTTTATAATAAATACACACAGTTAACATTAACAAATTTACAAATGTTTTTCTTTGTTTTACTAAATAGTTTTTTTTTTTTATTAGTATTATTATTAAACTGATCAAGAGATATGTTTTGCCAAGATACACTCAGAATCAGAAGTTCAAATTAAGACATTAGACGACTTTTCATTTCAATACAAAAATGTAAACAAGGCAATCCTTTAAAAAAAGCATTATTTATTCTCTAAATCAAGAGTAGGCTATGTTTAAAATAAAATTATACGTAGTTACTGAGAATTCAACACCTAAAACGAATTCCAGGATCATTTGTGAGAGCAAATGACACTCAGCGACACCAATTTATTAGATGATGAGCTTAATTTAATGTAGATACTAAAAAAAAATCTAATGTTCTGGTGGGTTCAAAAGAACTAAATTTTAATGAAGATATTAGTATAAAATAGCATCTGTGCAAGAAACAAAAAATAATTTCAAAGATAAAAAAAAATAAGGCAAACATCAGTTCAATGAGTTTCAGAAGCAATGGCAGGTTAAGCAAATTTCCCTAAAATGAATAGACAATTATAAACATTTCTGTAGAAATTCAATGTTTTATAGCACTTAAGACAGCTAATAGTTTCTTTTTATTACTTGAGATTTATAAACCCTATTGTACTGTTGGACTGAGCATCTAACCTCAATATGGATCTAAGACAGGTAGCTTTACCTCCTGTGACTCCAAAGGACATATAAGTGGCCAGTTGTGCGACTCCTTTTAAACAACCATTTTGAAAAGCAAGTAATCAATTGCCCAGCTCTTTTTAAGAAGCAGATAGATAAAACGAACTGATAGAAAAAGCTTTGTGCAGTGGTAACCAATTATGACAGTGGATAATGAAACGTTCCAATTCCCTTTACAAACTGAATCCAGATAACCTCAGATGTTATCAATGCCTTCAATGATCTGAAACATATTCATCAAAGCAGCAATGGATGAAAGAATTCAACACTAAGAGTTATGAATTATTCTCTCAGTGAATGAAAAGCACCTGCTGCTGAAACCTTGCCAAAGAGCACATCCAAGCCATTTTTTTTTTTTTTTGGTCTAATTCTTCTAGGTGCTCAGAACTGCCTGGTTGGAGGAAAGAAAATTCTTCTTGGACTGCAAACCAATGGGAAAAATTGGAAGGTTTCAATCTGCATAAATCCACTCCTCAACTCGCAATCATCCTGGCAGGTTAGAAGAGAAATGCCTTTCAACATTTAATCTTATGACGAGGATCAGGAGTGATAGTAAGATCATCAACCAGACTTTCCTTAAATACTGAATCATCAGGATACTTGTAATACACTGTTTTCATGTACTTATCAATTTGCCCTACCAATGGTTTTCCCAAAATAAAAAATTTAAGACTACAAAAAGAACAATGTAAATTAAATAGCTTAAATGATCATTAATCTTATCAATCTAACATAAATTAGAAGTTTTTGATTGAAAGCATACACAAAACAGCAGCTTTCCCAAATTACCAAAAAGCAATTTTAAAAAATGAGATCAGTACTTTTTTTTAAAAAAAAAGTTAATAAAAAAAAATTAAAATAAAAGAAGTTTAACGTGCCTGAATAAATCAAGAAAGATATTTAAACATGACATGAAAAGTAGTGAAAAGCTGTAGCTTTCTAAAGCAGAAACCACGTCAGTTAGTGAATGCAAATAATATTTTAAGCAAAGAAAAAGTCAAATTGTCTTAGACATCTCAAATGTTATTAGTACAAAAGTTTTTTTTCTTTCTTTTATACAAAGAAGACTATCATTAAATTATAGTCAATCTCTTGATGTGAATCTCAATAAATCAATCAACAAATATACTACAAAGAACACTAAAAAATGTGATTAATCAAAATTGTCAAAAATGAAAATGGCATACTTCACTTCTTGCAAGAGGAAAGCTATAAGTACAATAACACTCTCATTAAACTTCAAATTAAATAAGCTACTATTTCTTATTATAGAAACTGGTCTGTTCATTCAAAATCCAACCATAACAGTTTGTTCAAGCTATTCAGAAACAGAAGGAAGGACTTCCACTAGTTAAAAAAAGAACAAATAATGTTTCTATTTAAGGACAACTAATATTAATACAGTCGAACCTGTCTATCTCGAATCTAACAAAAAAGGAAAAAAAAATTCGAGATAAAGAGGTTTCGAGTTATAGAGGTTTTAAATGCAGTCAATTAAAAAAACGTTTTAATTGCTTTTGTTGTAGAAAAATACAGCGGTATGATCGCAGATTAATTATACGTACATCCATAACATTTTTTTAACATGCATACCTTTAACAATAAAAATAGTCTTTCAATGACTTTTGATGTCTAACTTCTGTTTCTGAATTCCAAGAAACATCCCCCCCCCCCAACCTGTTGTTGAAGAAGGGTGGTGTTTCGGCATCAATTTTTGCAATTTACACGATCCGAAATTCGAGATAGAGGTTTTGAAGGAAATTTTTTCGAGATAAACATAAAAATACATTCTTAATTTATTGTTAACTAAAAGTACTTTTAGTTCACGGGAGACATTTCTTGGAAGAGAAGCCAACGTTTTATTAGGAAGCATATTTAAATCAAATTCCGATCCCTCGTATCTTCATTGTCTTCGAGAATTTCTAGAAAATTCTAAAAGTACTTTTCCAATAAGGTCATTTTGAAAGAAGTCGCTAAGAACCCGAATTTAGGCATATATTCTGACTAGGAACAAAAATTGTCGTTCAGACGTGTCCAGTTTAACGTTGCAAAAATTCAGTTGCGTCATTGAGAAGCTCCCAAAATTGATCTGTTCGGTTTTCGTTCACTGCAGCAAAATGTCTGCAGCACTGGACAAACAAGCCAGTATCTTGAATAGTGAGCTCAAGGAATTATAGGGGAAACAGAAGAGTGTTCGACGGCTTGTGGAATTGAAGAAGGAGGAATGTGAAGTGTACAAAGCACTTGAGAAAAGGATCAAGGATGCCATGAAAATACATTGAATTTAGATTGTAAATATGGGGAATTTCCGAAATTTCGAGATACACAGGTTCGACAGTAATGATTAAAACAGCTTTAATTAAAATCAATGTAATGAACACTGTATGTCTGTGAAGATTATTGCTTTCATCTTTTCCTCTAATCTGTTGTGTCAATGGAAGTTATTCCGGGTGATGATTTTTTTTTTTAATTATTCTGTTTCTTCTCTCAAAACAGAAGACTTTGTAATCTCTCATTACAAACACTCTCAAAAGAAGGAAATAAGACGGTTATACATTTACATATATGTATAAATCACCCGGTATATACATATAAACAGGGTGTCTATAAAAGATTCACCTTTTCCACGCAAGCTACAACAAAAACTACTTATCGGAATGGCACCAAATTTGTAGTACAAGTTTGCAGTACGCCATGGCAAGGATATTCATTGAAAAAAAAAATTTAGATCCAAAATTACCACCAGGGTGCATTTGTAGGCGAGTATGGTATCAGAAATGCAAATTTTCGTTAGCACATCATCCCTCATATAACTATTAAGCAAGAAGCTCAAATGCGTTTTCATTCACATTTTGTGTTAAACTCAAAATGACGTTAAGTTTACGAGAGCATGCATTACTTGTGAATTGTTTTACCAAAAGAGGAATTCTGTACCAGAAGGTTTGCGGAAGTTAAGGTCATTAAAAGGTCTTGGATGAGGTCCAATGACTGAGAATGGGTTACGAAAAATGATTCTCAAATTTAAAGAAACAGGGTCGTTGAATGTTAAAGCCGGAAGAGGACGAAAGCCTATTGTCGCGCAGGTGGTTGACGATGTAGCGACCAAAGTGGAAAAGGACTGGATATCAAATGTAAGGACCAGTGTCTGTGTTCAGCATGTTGCACATTTGTTGGGCCGGCCTGTTGCCAAGGTCCACAAAATTGATCGGAACATTATGAGCTACTATCCTTATAAAATTTCTCATGTTCAACTACTGCTTCCTCCTGATCTCTGTCAACAAGAGACCTTCATGCTACAGTTCTTAGCTTGGACTGAGCTGCACCTCGAATAGCCTTGGAACATTCTCTGGATGGATGAGGCACATTTCCATCTGCATGGTGCAGTTAACACGCATAATTGTCCAATGCATGTCTGGAAATTCCTTTAGATTTCCTAAAAGCAACAGTTTGGTGTGGATTTATGTCAATATTCGTTGTTGGACAGTTCTTCGAAGAACAGCATGGACGCAATTAAAAGTACCCCTATTCTAGAGTCCAAATACAAAGAAATTTGGTACAACAATATTTACGGAGAAAAAAAATTAGTATCAAAAGTCACCATTTGTGGCATTGCAAGCAACGAAAACTCATTTGCAAGGTCAAATGTTGGTAAAAGTGGCCACAACTATTGGATGTCATTCATATTAGCTAAGATGCCAGAATGTGTTTTGCTTGTAAAGTCTTTTTCTGAAAACAACTCAGTGGCACAGATTCACTTCAGGAATTCATCATCATAAGCAATTATATCAAGGACTATTGAGTCCATTAGCTCTGTGGAGAATGATCACTTGATTCGAGGAAACTGAACATCTAGGAGCTCAACCTAGTCTAAGGTGCAAACCTATCACTTCACAAGTCATTGAAGATGTTACCACAGTTATTGTGAACAATTAAAATTTTGCAGGTTCCAGTACTGCACTTCCAGTGTCATGGCAGGTGGATCTCTCTTAAGGCATAGTGTAAAAGGTACTAAGAAAGGAAGTGCATTGCTGTTCATGCAAGATCAGCCACAATGAGCAGTTACTTGCTGCCGGCAGAGAAACCTGACTGACATTTGCGTTAACCTTCCTTGCCAGAGTGAAAGTGGATGAACCATGGCCGTAGCAGATCTTGTGGAGCAGTAAACACTTGTAACTGTCGCATTTTGGACACGTTTTCCAACAGATTACACTGCACTCGCCTAAGTTACACTCAGGTGTGGAGTCACAGCCTCGTTTATCCTTGGACCATTCTCTTTTGAAAAACTACTCACAATGGCCCTGTGACATTCTCTGTGGTGGCTCAGAGATACCAAGAGATGTTCAATACCTTAATCATACTGCAACAAAGATAATGCCTGTAGTGAACTACTTCCATGCAAGATGGAATGCCTTATATATTGGGTAGTATGTGCAGATGTTCGTATGACATCATTTCGAATAATTGAAGAAACCCATTATATACTACGAAGAACCCAGGTAAATTTATATCATTTCATGAGAACAATTAGTCATGCGTTTCGTACCATCTGGCCGCCTTGTTCTCCGGATCTTAATCCTTATGATATCTGGTTGTGGAGACACTTGAAGACAGAAGTGAGACTGAAGTGTGGTATTGCAATTTTGGTAGCCTTGAAAGACAGTATCACCCATTGCAAGTGAAATGGATTACAGGGGATCAATTACGGATCCACCTTCAATTGAGCAGGCAGTGTAGTTTGCAAAAGAGAGAAAAAAAAAAAGACAAAGAAGAAACAAGGGTTAGTCTCAACAACAATTCTTTAATTAGAATTGAATAACCCACTGTTAGGCAAAGAACGCACTTGCGTATATTTATCCACGAAGTCGTAAAATCTTCCCCTCTTCTTCCCCTTTTATTGCTGCCTTAAGCAATGTAATAATTGTTCCTATTGTGATAACCCCTCGTTGCAGTAGAAAAAATATAGATTTCACTGTATATGTACGCGTTAGTTTCAGACCTCGGGCAAATTGAGGGTTCTCTAATGAACCCTTCTCTGCGGAGGGGAGACTTCGTTTATGACTTCGTTGAAGAATATATGCAAGTGCGTTCTTAGCCTTAAGGAATTTTTTACGTTTGCTAATTCTGGCTGACTGCAAGTTCATTATGAACTTAAGCAAAATTTGTATTGCTACAACCATAAAAGAGCAAAAGGCCTAAGGTATCTTGTATAATAGAATTTAAAAAGTATCTTTAATATTTTGTATTGTATGATTTTCTTAACAGTGTCATAGAGTTTCCTAATACAACTGTAGTTAACGAGTTGAATTAGTGCTTGATTCAAGCTGAAGAGAAGGCAGTCAAATCTTGTCATGATCAAAAGAAAAGGATCAACAAAACAAGAACAAATCGGCTTTTAGATTAAAGACAATAATTCAAGCAATCACTTGGTTTTTCAATGTTATTAAAAAAAATCCAGGTCCTTTGAATCTGGGATAAAACAACTGTCTTACAAAGAGATTTTTAACAGTGAACAAAGATTTGGTCAGATTCTACCGAAACAGTGATTTCCTACAATGGTTCTGTGAATTTTTTCATCATACAATAATCTCTCATCTGTTTTATGCATACAATGAGAAAAAAAAAAGAAAAGTCTCCTTGCACAATTCCTATAGATGTCAGTGTATAGGTTTCTTACCTTTTGTATCTTCCTTTTCAAGGAAAGGAAACTGAACTAAATATTATGGGGTTCCTCAAATATATTACAACACCTTATGGCATTAAAAAGAATTCTTGAAAACCACTGTTCTACATTAATACAAAGCATTCAGACTGAAGACGACTTCTGAATCTATAATGATCTCAGAACAAGATAAGAGTAGAAAGAAATTTAGACATCATCATTTGAAAGGTACAGAAAGCTCAATGTGCATTGATAAACTAATGGAAGGAAGAAATGCACTTACTTGATAATAAATAGAAGCTGCGAGATTGAGTATCCAATGGTTTGGAAATACTGAGCAGATTTCATCCTCAGAGGAATGGCACAAATATACTAGTACGACATCCATGTTCGTTTTCTGTTGGTCTATATGTTTATGCCATCGCTTTGCAGATGAAATATGTTCACTATATCAAAACCATTGGATAGTTAAACAGACGCTGAGAGATTGAGTATCAAGTAAGTGGATTTTACACACTATTTCTTCCTTTAAATCATTGAATGAATGTCACTGATGGTGCATGATAGGAATAAAACTGTACTAATAGAATAAAACATGGCATTTGAAAAAAAAAATTAAATTACATTGTAGCATTAATCATGTTAAATTGTTTTGTACTTTCTATTGAAATGGATACAATATACATTTCCGTATTGATACTAATCATCTGTGAATAATAATCATATTTTTCTATTAGGAATTTTCAATTTCTTCGTAAATACTCGCTTGTATAATGAAGACGAGCATTTAGTGGATGGATCTTGTAAAGATATTTTAATGAGCAAGAAAAGCCATATACATCTCATTATTTTTTTCCATATTTGGAACAAACTACTTCAACATGGTTACACTGAAATTTCAGTTAATAATGAAACCGAAATAAGTCAATTCTATGTCCTCCAATAAAAAAAAAAAGAAGAGATTGGGAAAGGGAGAAGAAAGAAAAAAAGAGAACATTTATTATCAAGCTTTGCATCTTTATTCATAAATGAATATTTTAAGGATTCAATGATGGCCGATCATTTATTCAGTTAAGTCAACTATAGACTCAATGAAATGATATTAAAAAGTGGTGACCACTGCAATGGCATTCACATTAGAATCATCAAAAAATTTAGAAAGAATTTTTACCATGTTACTTAAAATGGCGAGTGGACAATATCCACCTTCAAAAAGATCATCTCTGAATGGAATTTCAACTTTAGCATTGGATAAAATTATATATTATAAAAGCGTTAATGTTTGTCTGTCATTCTGTCATAAGACTAAGTTTTTCCAATTTTGTGACCAAACTATAAGAGATAGATTGGTCATGCAAATGGATAAAATGTAGATCTTTTTAAGACAAACAAAATCCTACAAAAATCTTTCGAAAAAAATTTTTGGTTTCCAAGATGTCGCCCTTTTAAAGGGTCAAGTTTTGACTTTTTTTCAATTTAAACGAAAAGTATAAAAGTTGGAAGAAAACATTATATTGAGAAAATGTTGGTATTTGAAAGTTCTATCGAACGATATATCACTCATTTACAAACATTTCTGCGTTTGCAAGATACAAGCAAAAATGTGTGTGGCGCCAACCCGCAATACAGCTGAGTTAAGCGGAGAAGGACACAACGGGCTGGGAAGTCGTACATTCTCCGATCTCAATATTAATTTGCTAAGAAATATTTTTTTTTTAATGCTGTATATGCAAGGGTTCCGGAGCAAAGCGATGGTACCCGGCTAGTGTATAGGTAATTCTCATTTTCCATAGCTATCAGAGAAGTGCATCATTACTATCAATCATCAGAACCTCAAGAAATGTAATATATATCAATCAAGATACTAAAAAAAAAAAAAAAAAGGGTACTTTCTATTTCACATGAATTACTGCAAAAACAATAGGTCCAGTGGCATAGGTGCTGGGTTGCAGGCTGAGGCAGCTTGGTTCAAATCGTTGTAAAGTTGGGAATTTTTTCCCCAAGTGTTTCTCCTCCAACCAGGTACTAGGGTTCACCCAGCCCTCTGTAAAATGAGCAGCCAATTTCTCTCTGAGCCAAGAAATGATCAGACTAATTACTAATCTCATCTTCATCCTGATGGTCACGGATTCTTGGATTTAAATCACCAACATTCCAAAGGGATCTGTAAGATTGGATCCATCTTTAATACCATAAAAACCTTACTTGTTTCTTGACCCATACATTCTCTCTTCATTTTTTTTTTTAAGAGATAAGCATATTAGGATGAAAGGAGAAAAACAGAACACCACACAGAGCTCCTAACTGTATTATCTTTAAGCATATCCTTTCTGTCTTAACGATTTTTGATGTGGTCAGGGCATTGGGCTGGGAGACGATGTATAATCTTTCTCTTGTACTAATTCATGTTAAATGAAAGTTTCATGAAATCATATAATTAATGTTTACAAAACACTTCATAACAGAATCATTATAAATGTTAGCTACAATACCTCTGCAGATATCACGCTGTGAAATACGAGAAAGGTACTGTTTGCCTTTTTTGTCAATTGTGTTAACTTGTGATTGAATGACAAGCCACTTGCCACTTTTTTCCCCTCCCTCAATGATCAATTTCAACTTGCATAGAAGCATTCTAAATGCTACCAACATGTACGGTTATAAATTCCCAAGATTCTCCTAGTTAGGGGTTTCCCTTCCCAACACCAAAAGAAATGAAATACAAAGAAGAATATTTCATTTCCTGGCTCAACATTGAATGAAATTATAGTTTGTCTCTTATTAAAATAGGAGGATGCATTCAGAAGATGTTACTTAAGATTTCTAGTTTACTATGATCTTTCATGCTTATCTTCTTAAGATTAACACGTAAGTAATCTGTTAAGCAAAGCTTAATACATAGTTAAGGTAATATGGTTTATTATAAATTGACATATCTTTATACATATTAAATAAAAACAGGACTTCAATAATCTTATTATAATGTTTATTCTATAAAATATATGGTTAGGAGATAACTGGAAGTATCTTTTCATGCAATGAAACATTTGCCTTCTTTGTTTTGTTTTTTTAGCATTTACTTCATTTACAGGCCAATTTCACTGTAAAATAGGTTTCTTTGACCCTCGCTAAGAAACTGTAAGCTAGTTTTATTAGCTTTAAAAATACTGAAATTTTAATGCTTAGTTCTCGATTAAACAATTTCATTCTCATCGAAATATAAATACCTCAGCAACACCATTCAAATCAACAGAATCTTCACATGTACTCTACTATGCTGTTGGTATTTGAATATATTTAAAAGGATATTTCATACGGCACATCTTCTCCATAACAATTACTATCGCAATGGTATTCTCAGCACAGAAACAAACCTAATTTATCTCCAGGTTGTAATAGCCTGATCCGATATGTTCATATTTACTGCACTACACTAAAAAAATTGTTTTGCCATTGATTGACCTACATACTGTGTATTACAATATTGTGACCAAACAATTAAAAACAAGACTGATAAAAGTTCCGGCACAAATTATGTTTTAGTCAAATAAGCATTCCACCCATCTTGATCATAGTTATTCTAGGAAGATGATGTTAGGTTCAGGCTATTCGAGATAACAATGAGCTCACTACTGATGTAGTACAAAATGGACAGCAGGTAAGAGCCAGACTGAGAATCATTAATGATACAAACAACGTCTAGATGGATAATTGAAAACGTTTTTACAAAGTAACACTTTGTTTCCCATTTTGAAGTGTTTTACTCCCCCACTTTCACATTTTTCTCTAAGTCTATTTTGCCTGAATAACTTAAGACTTTTTTGCCTTTAAATTTAAAAAAAAAAGCAAAATAAAAATAAATTCATATTATGATGTCGTGATGGGGGCCTTACTGGGATGTTCTATTAATGTCGTCTGCCTGAGTAATGAAAAGATAAAATTTGGGTTCAAAGAGTAAAACATCATTTAAAGGCATGATGTTGTCATGAAATCATTAGGTCTGTTCACCTGCAGTCATCTCACTGCATTAATGCAAAGAATAACATTGTTTGGCCAATTTAATAAAATAAAGATTCAATGGATTTAGGCATTTTAACCACTTCCACAACAAAGTATTTTGAACTTTTAAAAAACTACAGGAAATTTCTTATGGTCATAAAGAAACTTAAAAACAAATCTTAATTATTTGAATAATCACAGCAGAAGAAAATTAGAAGCCAAAAGTTTATAAATTAATCTTAACTGTTATAGATTTTCATTAGGAAATTAATCTTATTCTTTTTTATTACAAAGATTGTTGAGCCTTAATGAAGTTTAATGTCATTACATCCATGGCATTTACAGTAATGTCATATTTCCTTCTACAAAATAAGTTTATCATCTCGGTGAACTTTTGGGTAAACCCAAATTGATGGAAGGTTGATTGACGTCATCCACATTAAAAAAAGAAGTAATTAAATATTTCAGAACTGCCCACAGAAAACTAGCCCTTTCCCTACGGCATTTTAATGGGTAAAAAACAATAAATAATCACATATCAATATAAGATATTTAGTACTTAAGATTCACTGCTATTCTCACGACTAAACGTAGAAAAGCTGTGATTAATGAGAGATATTTTCAATGAAACAAGGTTCTATGCACAACTATTGAAGACATAAGTATCAATAAATTAAAAAAAAAAAAATTCCTAACTAAATTCACAACTTTTAAGAACTTTCAAAGGAGATGAATGTATGATAGTAAAAATGACAGTAATCATCATATAGCTTTATACAATCTCCATTCCTTCTCTAACAAGTAAATGTCCTTAGAAAAAAAAAGGGCATTAAAATTTATGATCGTTTATTTTAACCAGCGTTCTGGATTTCTGACAAAAATTAGTAATGAACGTTAACTGACTCAGATCTAACAAATCTCCAAGTACTATTTTCTGATGAGTCAATGAATCAGTATGTCAAGGATAGCAGCAACTCCGAAAATCATATATCACTAAATTAATAATAATAAAGACAACAAAGTTTTGAAAAAAGCATAATCCTTCAGATCTATCTTTAAGTTTAAAAGTATTTCATTTATTTGGTATATTTAGCTTCAATGATAACTGGATGTCAGCCTTCGTTTTCTCTTCATCACTTAAAACATATTTATACTTTCTAAATTCCAAGTGACCTCTTATAGTCCAATATTCTGCAGTTTGGAATTAGAATATTTAAAAAGAAGGAACATTACTGCACAAAGTGGCAATAATGATTTATTTTTACTCCTTTTAAAAAAAAAAAATCTAGGTCTGATATTGATTCACGACCTGTCTTGGGAAACCACGCAAAAATTTCGGAACTGCATTCTTTAGTAATAAACCGGTAGGGCTACTTATCGTAAATTTTAAGCACGAGAGAAAGATAATTAAAATTGAGTGGCATAATCATACAAATCATAAATTCTTTCCCTTTTTATAGATAATTATTGCTGAACATCTTCGCTATTTTTAAGAGATGACAGATAAATACTTCAACATTATATCTTCACGATTTACACGATTAAAGTTCATTGATAATTCCACTTTTTAATGATCAAAAATTAAATATTTCGAAAAATCAATAAATTTAAGTTTCCGTGTATGTTTATCTTTCATTCTGAATCTAAAGTTGCAAAAAAAATCACTCCTCATTTGAAATCCAGAGTTCAACTTCGGAATGCAAGTAATAAATAAGCCAGAGTCCAGCTTTTATTAATGTAGATTTAAATTACTTTGGGAAAGAAAATACTCGAATCAATAGTAACTGCGAAGGATCTAACGAACAACTTTAAAAAAGAAATGGAATTTAGTGAAACTGAAGGATTTCGATGGTAAATTATGCCGGCTTTGAACGGGCTAATTCTCCTGACGCAGTGACGGTACTCATCACTCAACCCCACCGAACAGACAACCGATTCAAAGGTCTATGCGGTCTTCTAATTGTAAATACTTCGTGTGGCTAGAAAATGAATCTCAATCTATCAAGCAACCGATCTTACCACCTTGTTTACGCACAGGCATTCTGCCCGGCTTCTCCTCCTCCACTGGGTGCTGAGGCAATTTGGACGCCCGCCCTCACTCGCGGTCCTTCTCGCCTTTACCGTTGAAAAACATTCGCCGCCGCCGTTCCGCCTCTCTCACGGAGCAAGAAATCGCCGGCGCGAACTCCTTGGAAATCGGAGAAATAATAACAGAAAAAAAAAATGACTTGTTTTGGCTGTTACGATCCGAAAAAAGGGGGGGGGAGGGGGATCGAACACGTTCAATATGGCGCTTTCGACGCTAATGTCACGTGACTACGGAGCTGTAAACAGCTAACCACGGCAATACTACAAAATTATAGGCAACCAATACCCACTTACCCGACATTCTACTGTGGTGAGTAGCTAGAGTGGAGATGTAATTCCTGTCGGACATTCTTGATGTAGTAGCGGTTGGTCAAATGCAGTCCAGTTTAGCTTCCATCGAAATTTTATACCATTGGCAAGAAGACTGGCGGCTCTAGTGTTGCTACGACGAACCGCGCCAATCTTTGTTCGTTTATGTTTTGCATTGTTTCTAGTAATAAATGTATGTTATCCGATATAATAAACTTCGTTTTGGATGTATTTCTTCGTTTTAATGTCAATTTGTAAGAAAAAAATAATGAAACAGTAATTCAGATTAGCATTAACTTCTACATTAGACTTTAAAGGAGGATGGGAACCGGATATATGCAACGGAAGTACATTAGGCAATGACGTTCTTCCTCTCTCATTTTAATCTCGTCTGCAACGTGATATCCGGTTCGGCTGCAGCTGTTGAAAGCACATGTGAATATGTGTGAAAACGGAACTCAATATTTTATTAATTTGTTTTCATTTGTGTAAAGGAGGAGGATGCAACGTCAATAACAGCTTCATGATTTGAAACCTTTGTGGAAAGAACCAGTTTTTAAACGAAGTACAGTCTTTGTGTTTTGTATTGTTTTTTTAGCTGAAGTACAGAATTAAAACAACACATTTCATTTGTATAATTCTGCACTGGTGCTCAAAAGTTAACAAATGCAAGTGTGCATATCAATTTAGGAAATTGAAATAGAAGCAAGAAAGTCGGATCTGAGACCTAATGCAGATGACACATGCAACGAAATTTGCATAAAACAATCGGCACTCACTCAATATAAAAGTTAGGTCTACACTCGCTTTTTCACGTTTGTGTCTTGTTTGATAAAAGTCAAGGTTTTGCCATTTTTTCAGAAATGAATAAAAAATTACATAAGAAACGAGATCAAAACAATAAGACTAATTTAAGCGGGACGACGTCAATCAAGAGATGCGCGATAGTGTATTATGAATCATATTATAAGTTGCCTTTGGAATTGGTGTTAAATAGACGTACTAAAGATCTGCCATAATACCAAGGCTTAGGCGTACTCGGGATTTTTAAATGGGAGATGAACTTTCCAACAAAAACAAAAAAAAAAAAGTTGCAAAATCCTAAGATTTTTTTTTTTTTTTTCCATTTTTGGACGCAATAGTGGGGATATTGCAACCCCCACCAACCTTCCCCATCCCTTCCTTTCGGTACACCGATGATCCGAGGGTCACATCTGCGAGGGAAGATATTATCTGCTTCAAACACAGTTTCACAGGACAGATGGGAACTGGATGCAGATCTCTGCATCCACAGGAAACTACGCCTGAAAGGCATCATCAGAATCAAGGGGGCCTGCAGAAATTTTTCCAGGAGGAGGGCAAAATATTTTGGCGATGTATTTTACAATAAATGGTAAAACTGCATTTTACGGTAAACGGAAATGGCGGACATGAGTTATCGTTGAAATTGCAATGGGTGGAATTCGCGGGGTTATTTTCCAAGACATACATCCTGCAGCTAAGCGAACCTAATCTAACCTAACCTAATGCAAATGTGCCTTATGGGAGTTAATTTGAGCTAACCTAATTCTAACTGTATTTGGTTGAAAATGTGCCTTAGGGTTCGTACGCGAAGTGAAGGTTTTCTTAGTTTCAGTTTCGATTACCGTATACTGCAGTTGAACCCAATAAATAAAATTTACCATTTTCAAAATATTTGTTACTCCTTTCACAAGAAAAAAAATGAAATGAATTATATTAATTTTGATAATTCCGATGTGGTGGAATGCCCACATGTGCAGGTACCCATGATCAGGATCAGCTGTTTGTATCCCTTTAATAAATAATATGGGCTTAATGGCTTTGAGACCATCTACATTGAAGTCATCATCAAAGAGCTAAGTATTGTTCAGTAGTGAGTTCCAGTGCAATCTCCAAAGGGATTCTTGATGAGTATTGATCTCGAGAGAATTGGAAATCAATATCATCTTTCTAATATCCAGGAAAGAGACAGGTGTGATTGGGACAAAGATCAGTGTCTGTACTGATCTTCACAGCTTCTGAGGAGGTACACTAACAACTATCCAGTATCATGATGACCGCCTAGACCAATATTCAGTTTCTCTCAGCTATAAGTCCTGATTCAGTGTTGTTGCTAGATAATGCCCATCCTTATAAAGCCTGAGCTGGTTGACCAGTATCTACAGAGGGAAACCATAATTCGTATGGAATGGCCATCCAAATCACCAAACCATAACCTGGATAGAGCATGTTTGAAACATGCTAGGAAAACAGACTAGATCTCAATGTACTTCCCCATCCAAGAGCTCACATCTGTTCGTTTACAGGAATGACAGTTAATCCCACAAAAAACTAAAAAAATGTTATTGGAAATATAAATCGTTGATGTCAAACCTGTATTTTGGTCTGAGGACATCAAGATCCTATTAACAAAATGTCATCATTGAACTTCTGCATGGCAGTTATTGCTGTTACTGGTTTATGTTGCATGTTTCATGATATTGACAACAGAATTCTTGCTTCTATGAAGAAATTCTTTTTGAGATAAATTACTGAATTTATCTCAAACTACACTAAACTTCATGAAACCTAAATTGTAATGTTTAAATTTCATTCCCTTTCATTAAGGGATTTTTTTTTCATGATTTATTATTTGTTGTTTAACTTTTCACCACCAATGCATTAAGAAAAATTTAAAAGTAAGTTAATTAGAAATAACAGAATGGCAAAACGAATTTTAAAAGCAGCAAGTATATTATTAATCCACCTATCTTCATTACTAGAATTCTGTTTTAAGATCCATCCATTCAGCAGACCAAGATTAATTAAAAAAATATTTCAAATGCTTACTTGTTTGGAGAAGCAGTTCCTTCTTAGTACATTTTGTATTTTGGTTGATAAAAGAATGAATGGTAGTCCTGTGGATGTCAGAAGACATCGTATATATTCAGTGTCATCAAACAAGAATGACTATTAAGTTTTATGATTCACTTTTTAAATAGCTAAATCCATTTGTATTAGCCAGGGTTTGATCAAGAAGCCCTTTAAAACTTCTCTTCCACTCTAACAATCTTTTATTGCTAACAGTCTTTTTATTGGGAAATTTCTGACGACAACTGTGATTCAGCCTAGGGCATGGCTTGTTGGTCGGTTTTAGTGAAGCTTAAATAGTAGTTTCCATTTGTTTATTAGTTTTGTTCTTCATTTCTGCACTGCCACTAATAACAAATAACATTCAGTACATAACAATAAATTGAGTCATGAAATGAATTGATATTTCATGATGTTGTTAAATTACCCTAATAACATAAATGTCTTTCCCTTTTTTTTTTTTATGTAACATCAGTATTTAATCATAATTTGTCAGTTTTAATTCTTTTTATTTCAGAATAAATGTGTTACGGCTTCATGAAACTGTTATTAATTTCACTGTATCGCAATGTACATAAATTAGTGATTTTTTTCTCGGATTTATCGTAAAGTTCAGGATAATCAATCATGAAAATGGTCTCAAGTCCTTTATGATTTCTTATGCATTAAATATGCTATGAAAAGATTTTTTTAGTGGGTCTTAAATCCATCTAAATGGTGTCCCAGAAATAAAGGTTAATATTCTGGGAAGTCACAGTATCATTCATTCATTAGAAAAAAACAAACTATATAAATGTGTCCTGTTCTGAATAGTTTCTGAGATAGAGCTACTTGAATGTATAGTTGCAAAATTACAGTCATCCCTCGAATTACATTCCATCCCGCAGGACATAAGTCGATACATTAAATCCACAGAGTTATAGGTATTAGGGACTTCACTGTAATTAGTATACTGTCCCAAATATGGTATATTTCACTGATATTGGATTATTAACAATTATTATTGATAAAAAACAAGAACATTAGTAATGATGAAAGAAAGAAGAGAAACCATAATATTCATCAAGACAACTGTTGCTGAACTTTGAAGCTTTAGATTAGAATGCACCTTGTCGTTGCTTTGTCACTATCTTCAGTTTAATGGAAGCAGATCCTTTCACATCCTCTACAATTCTATCCTTATTTTTCAAAATGGCTGTCACTATGGAATGAGACCATCCGAAGTCATGTGCGATCACATTGTCAGGCTTACCAGCTTCATATTGATTTATAACTTGCAACTTTGTTTCAAGATCAATTGCTCACCTCTTTTCCTATGATTCATCACTAGATTTTTTGATTGGGAGTGTAGGGGCCATTTTGCACAAAATATCATGAAATATTTAACGATAAATACACAAATAACCTATTTCTCAAACACACAATCAACAGAGGAACTGTTGAAGACACGTGACGATTGCCGAGGGAAGTTGCCACTGAATGCACTGTTGACACATTGCATGATACATTGTTGCTAAATAGAAACCTTTTTATTTTACGCTCGCTTGTGTCTTGTTCGAAAGAATGATGGAAATTTTTTAATTCCCTTATGAGATCATGGACATAACTGAAGCGGATGTAAGTCGAGGGATGACTGAACAGATTAGAAAGACCTTATAACTATGAAGCTAGCCTATGCTGGAGCATGCTATATCATGGGTTCCAATATATATATTCTTTTTTACTAAATTTCTTATGTATGATACATTAATGTTGTACCACTTGTAACCAAGCTAGAGTAATGATAGAAAATGTTAATGATGTTTTCTTTTATTGTAGTTGCTGATGTCTTCGCACGAAATACCCGTCATTCGTTTAGCAAGATCTAAAGAGGATATACCTAAGGATGCAGTTCTGTTATCAGAAAAAGAAGCTAAAAAACTCCAATGGGAATTAATTAGCTCATGGAAGCCACGCACTGAGGTGTAAGTTTTTATAAAATGTCTTTGTCCCATTTATTAGTTAAGCAGTGCTCCAATAAATAAATAAATAAATATATAAACCACAAAATTATGATAAAGAACACACAAATTCTATTCCAAACATTACTATATTTTGCAGAAAGTAACTTATTCTGCTTCTTCAGGCATAACTTTTCTTCTAATTTCGTACAAATCGATTTAAACAAACAAATACAGGCAATATTTACTATTTGTTTGCTTCATTATTTTTACAGTGTTTCTTGAATAATTCTTAACAAAAATGGATTTACTTCTACATATTTTTGTTTACTAAAATAATCAAAACTATTGATAATAAATACATCATAAATCTTGTTGTTGTGTTAAATTACATATATATAGGACTGTTACTAATTGGCCTGGACTATGTCTAAGTGTTATTCAATGGTTTGCCCATCAGGTATTTCAGGGTGTTTATTTCTAAATATACTAATATATTCTATAACTTGTTTACCTAATGTACGTCCAGAATTACCAAAATATATTCCTCCACATGTACGACATTTTAATTTATACAGTGTGTCTATAATTAAAGTTCACGTATTCCACGCACTCAAGAAGTTTTTGCTATACAGTGTGTGGAATAGGTGAACTTTAATTATAGACACACCGGATTAGAATTTTTTGATGTAATCGGAATGACACCAAATTTGCAGTACGTCGTAATGATGCCATGGGAAGAACATTCATTGAAAATAAATTAGTTCCAAAAATCACCATCAGGAAGTATTTGTAGGTGTGTATGGTATCAGAAATGCAGATTCTGTTAGCAGGTCATTTCTCGTATCACTATTTAAGCAACAGCCTCACATGCATTTTCATTTGCATTTTGTGTTCAACACAAAATGATGTTTACGAAAACGTGTTCGTGAATGCACCAGAAGCTTTGCAGAGGTTTAGGTCGTTAAAATGATCTTTGAAGAGGTCCAACGACTGCATATGGGTTAAGAAAAATGATCCTCAAAAATTGAAGAACAGGGTCATTGAATGTGAAAGCTGGAAGAGGACGAAAGCCTTTTGGGCAGGTATTGACGATGTAGCGACCAAAGAGGAAGAGATCAGGATGTCAAATGTCAGGGCCAACATCAGTGTTCGGCACTGTGCACATTTGTTGGGTCAACCTGTTGCCACTGTCCACAAAACATTACACCCTACTATCCTTACAAAATTTCTCAATTTCAACAACTGCTGCCTCCTGATCTGTGTTAATGAGATACCTTTGCGCTACAGTTCTTAGCTTGGATCAGGGTTGACCCAGAATGGCCCCAGAACATTCTCTGGATGGATGAGGCATACTTCCATCTGCAAGGTGCAATTAACATGCATAATTGTTGCAGTTAGGCCACAGAAAATCTCAGTGCATGTCTGGAAATCCCTTCACGTTCTCCAAAAGTGACAGTTTGGTGTGGGTTTATGTCAACATTCATTGTTGGACTGTTTTCTTTGAAGAGCTTGGGCCACAGGTCGTACTCCATGTTCTGTTACTGACAATCAATATGCATCATTACTAACCACTTCAGTGATTCCAGAATTCTAACAACATCGGTGTATTGATTCAACAGTGTTCATGCAGGATGGTGCCTCTCCACACAACGCCAATTGTGTTAAACAGGTGCTCCGCAATCATTTCACTGATGACCTCGTCATTTCTCGGCCCGCATGCTCACGGATCTCACCCCTTGCGATTTTTGGCTGTGGGAGTATCTTAAAGATCTGGTTTTTCATGAAAAGTAGCAATCTTGGCAGATCAGTCGCTTCCTTTAAGAGAGCATGTTGTTTACAATGTTGTACATTTAAATTATTTCCCAGTTTTAACCGCTAAAGTTTCGTTTTTGGACAGTGTTGTATGCAAACAACGTAAGATGATGCCACCTACAGACAAGTTGGAAAACTACTTTTACATTCGGGTTTTCAGAGTTTATTAGCATCCAAAATGGCAGTTTGCGTTTTGTGATATCGGCGAATGTTGGCTCACAAACTTCATTCTGCACTGAAGAACAAACCTACAGGTGAGTAAATTCAAACATCAAATGTTGTTTATAAGGTATTAAGGTTCAATTTTACATGTTTGAAAACTTTGGAACTAGGCTTGTAGAGGTTGTGGGGGGAAATGTTTACGGACGTTGTACAGGAACAACATTGTCCTTTAACTGAAGTTTGAGTCAAAATAACTAACTTTTTTTTTTTTTTTTTTTTTGGTATCAGGATGCATACTATTCACCACTGTTATGTGGGGAGAAATGCAAAATAATGGAGATTAAAGTTATCAATTTTAAAAAAGAATTATAAAGTAAATTTTAAAGTGTTGTAAACTTTAAATTTCATGGTTATAAAATTTTATTTTAATTTTTTTTTTATTTATGGACTATTTTAGGGCCAGAAAAATGGATACCACACCAGGTTGCTCTGGATTGTCAACAAGTTCGTTTTACAGGCGTACTCAACCTGTTGACTATACGTCATGAAAAAAAATACGTGAGGCTATGTTTTTGCCAACTCAGCAGTCAGACATAGACAAATCATCTGATGATGATGCTTTGCCACTTAGTGTTATACAACAAAAACAAATTTCCCATGACAAGGTTCAAATGAGAGTGGCCAAAAATAGTGACAAAACTGCCAAAAGTGAGTTTGAAGTACATTCCCACAATGATCTGTCGGACTCAGAATCGTCTCAATCAGAATCATCTTAACTAGAGTCGGATACTCCTGAACCAAAGCGAAAGAAAAAAATCTAAAGTTTCAGAATTCAAATGGCGTAAAAAACAAATGGAAGCAGTAAACACTGAATGCAATGTTCAGTTTTCTGATCCACCTGAAAATCTTACACCATTGGATTACTTCAAAATCTTTCACGATGATGACATTTTTCAATATAAGGTGGATCAAACCAATTTGTACTCCACACAGTGTACTGGCATGTCGGTAAACACCAATGTGAAAGAGATGGAGCATTTGTTGCTATACCCATTTACATGGGTATCGTGAAAATGCCCTCATACCTTGATTACTGGGCAGTAAGTTCGAGATACGAACGTGTAGCAATTATTATGGGACTGAAATGCTTTGAAAATATACGATGTTATCTGCATCTAAATAATAACAATGACCATAAGGACGACAGGCTGTTCAAGATACGCCCATACTATGAAGCTATAAAGATGATCTTTCAGTCCATTGAAAATGAATCAAAACATTCGGTGTATGAGATGATGATCCCTTTCAAAGGCCGCTCTATTCTATGGCAGTATCTGCTGAACAAGCCCTACCGCTGGGGGTTTAAAATGTTTGTACGAGCTGGAACGAGTGGCATATGTTATGACTTTGATCTATATACAGGGCAGAGCAAAAGTAACATGCAAAACTCCAAGCTGGGTGTAGAAGGAGATATTGTGATGAAGTTGGTAAGTTCCATACCTAATTCTACAAACAACCAAGTGACCTTCGATAACTGGTTTGCTTCAGTGCCGCTAGTAAAGGCACTGAAGCATAAAGGCATTTGGGCCAATCGTATGTCAGGCTGTACAGTGCTATCAAAAAAGGACTTCAAGAAAGCCGAAGAGGAAGTTATGATTTCAGGGTTGACACAACTAACAATAGTGCGATAGTAACATGGTTTGACAACAAACCAGTCCAGTTAATTTCATCATTTGAAAGCGTTGAACAGTCGGCACAGCCGAACGATGGTCCACATCAGACAAAGCCAAAACTAAAGTCCAAATTGCATGCCCAGCCATAGTTGGAGCTTATAACTCCAGCATGGGTGGTGTTGATTTACTAGATATGTACTTGCATGCTACAGAATACACATCAAGGGTAAACGATGGTACTTGCGTATCATATTTCACCTTGTGGACATATGTGTAGTGAATGCTTGGAATTTATACAGACGTCACTGTATACAGAACAATGAACCCAACTCTCACATCATGCAACTTGTAAACTTCCGCGCTGACATTGCCCATGCGTTAGTGCATACGAACAAAACACCACATACCCGAGGCAGGCCATCAGCAGAGGCATGTGCACCACCAAAGAAGGTGATCAAGAAACCAACTCAGACAAGTCCTAGTGATGACTCTCGGTTCAATGGTTTCCACCACTGGCCAACTCGTCTAGAAAAGCAGGGACGATGTAAGCTGTGTCCCTCTGGTTACACCAAGTTCCAGTGTACGAAATGCAAACTGTCCCTTTGCCTTATATAAGACAGAAATTGCTTTGTGACATATCATTTGAAGTATTAATCCTATGTAGCCAGTCATATGTAGATTTTACCAATGTTGTAATGTGCTCAACATAATAAAATGTTTCAATATTTTTGCTGTCCATCGGGACACTGTGGTCTTTAAACAACATTACAATTTATAGTAAAGCCTTACAAATTTTTTTTTTTTTTTATTCATATGTTTTTAGGTTGATAAATACAACACAAATTTGGTAAGTTTCATTTTATTGGTCTGGAAAATTAATGTTTGTCCCTTAAAGGGTTTTAAAGCAAGCATATCATGTCACATGCTCAACATTGCCAGGGACACCTTGCGTTCAACAGTTGAACATGCGATTTCAGATGATAGCAGATAATAGTGGTCAAGATATTGAACATGTTGTGACATGACTGTACCCATATCAGCGCTGTGCTGCATTGTCATTGGTCAGCAAACATGCCTCCTGGTGGTGATTTTTGGAATTTTTTTTTTCCCATTAATTTCCTTCCCGTAGCGTTATTAGGATGTACTGCAAATTTGGTGCCCTTCTGATAAGTATTTTTTGTTGTAGAGTGCGTGGAATAGGTGAAGTTTAATTATAGACACCCTGTAAATGACAGCCATCATTGTCATTGTCTTCTGTGCAAGGGAATCATGTATTAAAGATTTTAAATTTCTATTTGCTACTCTAACAATTGAAATATTATTGGATTCACTGGTCTGAGGAATTTCTTTAGATATATTAGCATTGTAAGGAGTTCAAATTTTATTTTTAAATTCTTTATCAACCTTAGGTTTAACTTTATTTCTATTCAGAAAAAAAATTTCACAAACTGTTTACAAGCTTTCTTGGATATTCATTATATCATAAGATGTTTTTTAAGTTTTCAATTTGGTCAAACCATTTATTTTCATTTAATATATTATTGGTAATTCTAAAAAGGTTATTCCAATTTACTGCATTTTTAGTAGAGATATTATGCATTGACTTATAGCTTATCATCATATTACTTTGATAAGATTTTCTATAATATTCAAATTCGAAATACTTAACGTTATTGTTGAGTTGTAAGTCCAAAAAATTAAGACTACAATTTCTTTCTTCTTCCATTTTAAATTTAACATTTACATCAATTTTATTTAGAGATTCAAAGAACACATGAAATTGTCTGATTGATCCTTTCCTTCCTTTGTCCCTGTGTTTTAATTCTGCAATGTGTTTGTTATTTTACACTTTTGTATTCCATACATTTTACACAGCTTCTCTTTTCAGTCACAAAATTATTTACAAAAACAGTTGTAGTTTGCTGCTCAAAATGAATGCAGTTATGCAATAGAGAACCAACTCCAAAATTTACTTTTTCGGCTAGAGCTGTTTTAGCAAAACGCTAAAAATAAAATTCTACTTTGATATTATCCCACAAGTAATCATTGCATTATAAACATCCTGTAATGTTCTTTCAGTGTAATGCTTATAGGTCTTGTCAGTTATTCACCCACAGAGAGTGTGGGGCCAAATTGAAGTTGGTTCTGTATTGCTTATGGTACAAATTGATTTGGCAATTGGTTCTGATTGAAATGGAAAGGATATGAGGCAACATGAATCTGATTTAAATAACTCTATTTCAAAAACCAACAATTTAGTATTGACAATATAAAGACTGAGAGACTTGTAAAATGACAAAATAAATACAAGAAGTTTTCAAACATTATATAGAGATTCACTGATATTTTATTGTTTTCATTCACAAGTGAACATCATTATATTACTTGCACATAGGCATTATGTGCATAGGTAATGAGTAAATCAATTCCCTACCGCAAAATCATTCTTTTAAACGGCAGCCTCATTGAAGAATCACTCCGAGGTGAAGTCAAGCGGACCACTAATGCCATCGGCATCGGCCTCAATGTTAGAGTCTGAAGTGAGGTTTTCATAAAACTTTTTTTTTTTTTTTACATTAAAAGAAAACAAGAACGCACATAACTAAACAAAGCAAAAATTCACTGAGCTATTTTTGGTATTTGTACTGAGAATCGGAGACAGTACTGTTTCGAGCCTTATTGAACTCTCATCAGTCCGATCTGCCCAGTATACCTAGCTCAGTGAAATGGGACAATATACAAAACAATGATCCCTGAATTGAAAAACATCAAAACTAAATCAAGAATAAAAGGGGTGAATAATCAATCCTGCTAGCATTCAGCTTAGCAAATTTCATTTGTACAACGGAGTTGTAACCAGTTAAATTTGGTTTTGTCCGTGTCATGCTTTCTATTGACCTTTTTTAACTGTGAACTACTCACAATTGCTCTTTTGTCATCCTATGGACTTGAAGAGGAATGTTTTCCTTCTGTATTTTTGCATGACATTGGTATAATCATCTGGTGTGTAGAGTCTTTGTTGCATTTTCAGTGCAGACGCTATATAACCAAAATCACTGTCATTTGACAAAAATTAATGGCCGGAAATCAGAAAATTTAGGGTAATCATGTTCAGACTCTTACGTCCCTGTAGAGCAGTCTTCACCATCAAAATCCTTTTTATGATAATTACTTGAATTTGTATGTACAGTTTCATCTTCACAGCATGCCTCAGAACTGTTTGGTGATGTTATATTTTTCATTGGCTACAAAAAATGTATTATTATACAAATGAATAAAAATGCACATTTAAACATTTTATATGATATATTTACACTTAATTAGATATTACAAGAGTTTTAAATCGCAAGAATTTTAAATAAAAACCGTATTTTACATAAATATGTAAACATAACAAACATGAGAATATATAACATGGAGTTGGTTCCAAATTGCAAATCACTGCAACTTGAATACTGCAATTGGTAGTTGGTTCAAATGTTGCTAGATAGTTACTAGTTGCAGATAGGAGTTGGTTCAATTTTGTATAAAAAACTACACACATTCAGGCACATTTTGCAATAGAAATCCAGCGAACCCCAAAATGGCAATTGGTTCTATATTGCATAACTGCTCCAAATGTCACTCGACTCAAATGATCAAAACCTCACTGCAAATAAACTTGCTACTATATAAGTCCATCATTTATGATTAATTAATGTCAATATTGATGAAATGCTATTTTGAGTAGAAGGCAATTTGATAGAAAAATTTATTTAACAGCAACATAATTTTTTGAATGTCTGTAACTAAGACACTAAGACACTTCTAAAATCAAATTCTTTGGAAATAGTGAATGAAGAAATTTAATGTGAAAGAAACATTAAAGGAAAGAAACTATATCTAAACAATGTGAACCTTTAAAAATACTGGATTATTTTATAAGAATGAATAAAAGGAATGAAAAAACATAGATGAGATTTGAACTGAAAGAAGAAGGCAGAAAGTTATCAGTTGTTTGAACTGTGATACAACTGCTGCTGGATCATAAATTATAATACACGCAGTCATTTTCATATCTTTGCTAATTTTTATTTTTCATATATATAAATATATGAAAAATAAAAATTAGCAAAAATATGAAAATGACTACATCTATTATAATTTATGATCCATCAGCAGTTGTATCACAGTTCATATACCGTATATGCTCCAATAGAGGCCCCCGGCGTTTATTTGCAAAACTAGCCTCGGCTCCCGGCGCTTAATAGAGACCGGCTGCTATTAGAGGCCGGCCATTATTAACAAAAACCTTCAGAACGCAATATTTTGACACATAAATACCGGCTAATATTACAAACAGCTACTTTATTTGAATTTCACATGCTACATAAGACTGTTAAAGATAAATGGCAATGTCTTTCTGTACCTTTCGCTGCTATTCGTTGTCCGAATCCGCAATGACGGGCGGCCGCTTCACCGGAAGTTTCTTTCGCGTATTCCACCGCGCGAATCTTAAAGGCAATGTCAAATGACCGTTTCGCGGCATTTTGTAAGGCAATGTACCGTAAGGTATTACATACGACTATAAAGATACGGATGCTTACATTAGTACCGGTAGGCAAATATCAAAGACCCGGCTACTATTAGAGACCGGCTACTATTTGGCAGTGTCCCCTCTGCAGCCCGGCGCTTATTAGAGACCGGCGACAATAAGAGACTCGGCGTTTATTGGAGCATATACGGTATATATATATTATTATTATTATTATTATTATTATTATCTGCGAATTGGCCCCAACAGACCACGCACTAGGCCACCTTATAACGTCAGGACAAGGCTAGACAATCGAGAAGCATGACGAGAAGTCACCGCTTGGTTGGATAACCCTGAGAGAGTAAGTCCCAGGGCGAAACAGACGAAACACAGAAGAAGAAGAAAAACAGCCATGCCACTACCGGGATTCAAACCCAAGTGCCGGCACACTGGCCACACACGGCCAATTGCTCAGCCAAGCCGGCACAGCTATATATATGTATGTATATATATATATATATATATATACCGTATATGCTCCAATAGAGACCCCCGGCGTTTATTTGCAAAACTAGCTTCGGCTCCCGGCGCTTAATAGAGACTGGCTGCTATTAGAGGCCTGCCATTATTAACAAAAACTTCAGAATGCAATATTTTTACACAAAAATACCGGCTAATATTACAAGCAGTTACTTTATTTGAATTTCGCATGCTACTTAAGACTGTTAAAGATAAATGACAATGTCTTTCTGTATCTTTCGCTGCTATGCGTCGTCCGAATCCACAATGAAGGATGGCCGCCTCACCGGAAGTTTCTTTCGCGTATTCCACCGCGCGAATCTTTAAAGGCAATGTCAAATGACCGTTTCGGCGGCATTTTGTAAGGCAATGTACCGTAAGGTATTACGCATGACTATAAAGATACGGACGCTTACACTAGTACCGCTAGGCAAATATCAAAGACCCGGCTACTATCTAGCCGTGTTCCCTCTGCAGCCCGGCGCTTATTAGAGACCGGCGACAATAAGAGCCTCGGCGATTATTGGAGCATATACGGTATATATTGTGCCCAAACAGTCAACAAGGCAATAACTGAATGAAATATATGTTGTCTTTCTTCTTACTTCTCCCATGAATATTTTCTAAACTATTAAGTTTTAAATGTAAGTATTTTGGGTTAAATTGGTCAAGATGGACTTCAGGATCCTGTATGTGTATGTATCTATATAATGTACATATGTATGTAGACACCCACATCTATTGTAATAACCCTTTAAATTTATGAAACAATGCAAAATATACCATTTGCAATTTTTTTTTTGATGGGATTTTTCATAATAGTTTTTAGCAACTGTAATAGATGAAAATCAGAAATTAAAAATACATTTTTACTGCAAAAAAAAAAAAGCATAAAAGTCATATACAGGGATAAATGACTCAGAATTCCCTCCAGGATTTCGGAGGTCTTTAGCTCACAGACAAACTCGCCCACAGGGACGAGAATGTGGCAGTGAAAAGAGTACATAATCAAGTTTTCTTTACCCGTTTCTACTATTTGGAGGCAGTAGTGTGGAAACATGGCATTTTCAGACGAACAGAAATCATTTTGTTTTTGCAACTCGCTAAAACCGAGTCACTTGTAAGAGTGCAACGTGGTTTTAGAACCAAGTATCACAGAGAACCACATACGGACAAAACAATAAGAGAGTGGTGCAGGAAATTCAAGGAAATGGACTGTTTGTGTGCTGCAAAATGAACAGACAGGCCATTGCCTGTGACCATGGAACATGTGCAAGAATTCTTTACAAGGAGTTCTCATAGGTGTAAAGGAATTGCCTTAATGCCACAGATATTGGATATCGTGATTAAAATAATGCCCCCTTAGTATACAACAATTAAACATGTGCATATTATTAATTATTAAATTGTTAATATGCGTTAAACTCAGTTTTGTTTTTATTGTTTTGTTTTTGATTTATATATTGACATATGAACTGTTGATTATAATGTATTTTTTGTACTGTCTGGAGAAGCTGTTGTGGAAACAGCAAAAATTTACGGAATAAATTATGATTATTTAATATGTTTGACAGTTTAATCAGGATGTTCATGGAGTTTCAGAGTTTCAGGAGCATACTAAACATTAGTAGAGGATCAAAGGAAGTTTGTATCAAGATTTATATTAATGTATATTCTTTGCTTATTATAACTCAAATCATTTGACTTATTGATGATATGTTAGCTGATTCAATATAGCCCAACTAGCAGCTTAATTGTTTCTTCTCTAAACATTTAGCTTACCATATAAAGCCTGAACTAACTCACCAGTAATATGTTTTTGACCCACGGAGGAAAAGTTTGATTGTATTGGAGTATATTTTTACTGAATCCTACTACTAATTTGACATCTTAACATAGTTAAGGAGGAGGACTTTTGAAGTCAACTATGGCTTTTTACGATCATCAATAAGTAATCACATGACTGTTCTATCACTAGTAGAATTCCATTGTTCCTGTGATTGAAAAAAGGAAATTTACATCATTGTCATTGTTAGCTGTCTAAAATGATCCACGAAATCTAAAACAGACTGACAATTGAAAGTTTTCTGAAGGGAATAAACCTTTTTACTTTTTTATTAACATTAATTTATTAAAAACAAAAAATCTTATTATGTACTTTATTTTAATAAACAATTCAAATGCATTTTTTTTCCTTAGGTGGCCTTTTACCTTTGGAATTGGAATCTTGGGTGGAGCTGCAGCAGCAAGTGGTTTCTATCTCAATAAATTTTATCGGAGGAAGTTAAAGTTGATGCATTTGGGACTCTTGTCTTCTACTTTGCCTGTTGTTATTTTTCCAGCTCTCACAGCTGTTATTCTTCACCAAAATATGGTAGCATCGAGTATTTTGATTGGAAAAACACCATGTGCTAGCTGTGTAGAAATACGTTCCATACTAATTCAATCTTTAACTGGTAAGTCAGAAACTTTTAATGTTTTTCAGATAGCTATTTGATTTACATTCAGAGATAATGTGTTATAAGTTTGTGGGAGCAGGATTCCAATATTAATATCTGCCCTTCCCCTTTTAAAATGTTCTGTCAACCATAGTTTCAATGGTTGTATCACTGCTTAATCAGTTCCATTAACATCCATGAAATACGGCTGGTTTTTCGTATTTTTATAAACATTTTAAAATATTTGAACCAGATCTGGCAAACATTGAAAGAAAATGATTTGTTACATTTTTCATTTCATTTTTCGTTATGTTTAACATTATAATAAATAAAATAGACATGTAATAAGATTGATATTATTTGTTACAATTTGTATTTATACATATATATTAATAAATTGGAAATAATTATTTATTATTATTATCTATCTGTACATATATATGGTGAGCGAGAAAAGTCTCACTACACCTGGTTTTGTTTTCATGCAAAAAAAATCGGTGCACGAAAAACGTATCGATGTTACTCGATGATAGGTGGAGACATCTGGAGTATCTGCAGGAAACCATAACATACGGAAATCTTCAGTCGTTTCGAGAGTGCAAGATGGCAGATACGAGTGTTTTCAGTGTGGAGGAGAGACAATGATTTCCGTGTGTAGGTCCACAAGTGGCCACATACCAGGAAAACTATGCGTAACATCATGCAGGATTTCTGGGCACATTTTGGTAAGGTGCCACCAAGCAGAGATAGCTTGTTGAAGTGAGAGAAAAAAGCTTTCAGTACGGGGTGTGTCAAAGACTCAAGGCGAAGTGGAAGACTGTCCATATGGCGAGAAACTTGTGCTGCCATTGCCGAGTCAGTGGCTCAATCTCCATTGAAATCAACACAAAAACGATACCGCCAGTTGCAAATGCCACAATCAGCAATGCACGACCACATGAAGAAAGACTTGGAAATGAAACCTTTTCACCCTGTGACTGTCAAATGAATTAACAGACATGGATAGGGACAGGTGCCAGACTGCATGTGCCTTGTTGCTGCAAACATTTCCAACATGTGCGAGGCAGAAGAAAGTTCACTACTGATAAATGCACATTTACCACAGTTCATAAAATTGGAACATTGTCTTCTGAGCTAAGGAGAATTCTCACTTTTATCAAGAACTTGAACAGAATCCTCCGCATGTGATGATGTGGGTGGACATAAACGCAGACCATCCATTTGGTCCTTATTGCTTTGAAAGATCCATAAATCAAATATCATAAATCTTCATTTGTTGAATATCTGATTATGTCCGCAGCTGTAAGCAGCAGGCACACTTTGCTGTTGTCATCCACGACTGGTTCAATGACACTTTTCCATTTCGTTGGATTGGACACAGGATTGAACAGTCACCTGCATCATTGCCTTGGCCCCCATGCATCCAAGCTCTAACCACACCGGATAATGCATTGTGGAGCTTCATTAAGGAGAGGGTGCAACAGCAACGATATGCTTCTGACAATGCTTTAAAAGCTGCTGTTCACACCGCCTTTCAGAAGTGACATTGTAAATGCTCCACAAAATGAACAATAGAATATGGCACTGTATTCATCTCTGCAGAGATCATACCGGAACTCGCACTGATGTCCTAGAAGCAAAACAGGTACATTTCCCTTCATACTTCATAAATATATTCATAATTACAGCATAACAACAGGTGTAGTGGGACTTTTCACTCACCTTGTCTATAAAAGGAAGAGTCTGTAAACACCCCCCCTCTTCCAATTTCCAAAATGGGAGGAAAAATAACAGTATAATTTTATCTGCTTTGTAGGTACTGGTCTCCTTGTCCTTTCATATCAATCTTAAGTATAATTTTAATGAAAGATCATAAAACACACAGGAGAGGGAGGGTGAAGCTGATTTTCTTTGAATGCTGCCACTAAAATAGAAATAATGTATCATCTTTTAAGAAAAAGAAAACCAAAAACAAAAAATTCATTTTTTTGTATTAACAGTTTTGTTACCACTATTTGAAACTTTTGTTGACATTTTTCATTATCTTAATCAAAAAAATCATTCTGAAATTTCTTAACATTATGTGTAATGTTTTCCATACTGATATCAGCATTTTATAACACCAATAATATTTTAATGTTTTTGTTATTAGCTTTAATATTTATCCTTCTCTAAAAACAAAACAAGCTCTATTCTTATTAAATTGTTTATTGAATTCCTGTATGGTAGCAACAATGGCTTCAGAATCTCACTATTTGAAATATGCAATCAAATACACGAATGAAAAGTTAAAGAATACCATGCAGGTCTTACAGCAAAGATCTAAGATTCTGTGGGGAGAATCTTGTGGTTAAATAAGAAGATGATTTCAAACACAAGCTGATACAGTTTATTTGATAGTCACATCGTACTCCCATTAATAGCAGTTGTACTTTCTATGCTGCTGTAAGGCTAGCATTTTCGCATGTAAATGATGATACAGATGATGAATTTATCCTGTTAATGCCAGGCTATGCTAGAAATCTAGAACCCAATTTAAAAAACAAAAAATCAACCCTCAATGAGCCTTATTCACTTACTACGATGTGCATCGTTGAAATTGTCACAAAGATGTTGATTATTGAGTTTGGGAATTAGATGGTAACTTGATGTCAATGAGCATCGCTTACATCCTTAATAATTATAAAAGGAAAGATCTGTTAGTTTGTTTGTTTGTCTGTCTGTCATTATGCCTCAACGGCACAATAGAGCTGAATGAAATTTTGCATGCAGGTAGTCTTAAGACACAGGGAAGGATGTAGGCTACTTTTCTACTAACATAGGCTAACATAACATGTAGGCTACTAACATATTGGTTTATGCAGCGGTAACTAACTATCTGGTGTACTGTATATTTTTTTTTCTTTTCTTTCTTTGTAGGTGTTCTGTATCCTGCTGTTCTTGCTCCTGTAACTACCTTTTTATTGGCCAATCGTTACTTTACATACCAACTCCATCCTATTCAAGAGCCAAGAAAGCTGTTTACTCAGTATTTAGAAATCACTCGTCCAATTTCAAAAAACCTACGTGTAATTTTAATACTTCAAGCAGTTCTAGCAGCAATTATTACCCATCTTGAATTCAAAACGTTTATTGATATAAATAAAAAGCTTATTCAAGAAGATGAAGAACTTATGATCAGCTGAAATTTTTTTATTTTATCAGGTAGTAGGAATTCACATTTATTTGGTGTAGTTTTAAATACAAAGTTTTGCTGTAAGAAAAGTTGTAATTAAATAGAGAACTTTTCATAATGTCAGTTGTAGATATCACTTAATCAAAATATGAAAAGAGCACTTACAAAATAACAGGATTCAACACCCCTTGGAAAACATTCAGTTTTGTAAATATTTTATGACACTGTTAAACAAGATGAAAAGCAGAAATTAAAAAAAAAAAAAAAATTAATATTTCCTTTGCATCAATTCTTTTGTATTTGTAATTTTATTTCAAGTTCTCCTCCCTTTGAAAAGATATTTAAATATAGAAATTTTACTCGTGCTTTAGCTATTGGATGACAAAATTTGAAAGTGAAAGGAAAAATGCAGACATTGCTCATCTTTTATCAAGATTCTCCAACAGTTCGAGTGCTGTGTGCACTTAATCAGGAAATAAGCTAGGGTGAACACATGGGAGGAGCAGCAGAATTTGCCCATCTGAGATAGGAGGGAGTGAACGATACTGTGGGGAAGTTGGGGATGTGCCAGCTTGTTATAATGGCTCACTGAACACATTTTGCCTGAAAAACCTGTTCATGTTCTGCAAGCATGTGGAAATTCTGCTTGTTTATCCTACGTGGCCAGAGAAACATTGTTTATATGGATCCCATATACTGGTGTGTGGCTAATAGAAAGATTTGATATTACAGCAGGTACCCAATTGTAGACCAAGAAGCATCTGATTGACAGTAATGGTTAAATCGTAATTGTTAAAATCTGCATCATCCTTCCATTCTGTGCTATCCTTACCTTATTCCCCTAATATTACGAGTACAGATAGAACTCCAAAACTGAAGCATCTTATCTTTTTGTATGTGCATTTCCCCCCCCCCCCTCACTAGTTCACAATTACATTCAACCTAAAAATTACATGGAAAGTTACATGTTTTTTTTTCCTGTACGTTTTCTCAAAGCAGTTTATCCCATTTTTTTTTTTGGGGGGGGGGGGGGGCAAAAACTATTTCCTTGTCAATTATGTGGCTCAAAATGTTTCTATCCTAAAGCAATTACTGTTTGTTTTCGTTTATGAGAACCTTCAGCGCTTTTGCGCACATGTCAGGTCTCCTACGATTTCATCAAAATAGGGGTGAGGAGAAATAAAGAGGGGATGTTTACTTTTTATCAGTTAGTTTACTAGTAGCTGCATTCTATTTGAACTTTTCGGGAAAGAATAAATACTATTGCAAAAATGCTCCTCTTTTATTTTTTTTCTTAAAAGCGAAAATGTCCAAAAGAATTCTTAGGAAAGTGCCCATCTCAGCGTATCACTCGTCTGCCAGTGGTGATTCTGTATTTCGAAAACAAACAGTAGGCTCATGTGAAACAAGTAAAGCTTTTCTGAAAGAATGTAATCCATGATCTTGCCATACTGAAAGTCGTTACTCAATAGACTCAGTTCTCTTCCAATTGCAGTTGACTAACATTTATTGTTTTATAAATGTTAAACTTGCGACAAAGGTCAATTTATTAAAAGTTTTATGTTGTGCTCTTATTCAGTACATAAATTGCAGACACTTTTTTATGTAGCATTCTTTATTGTTGTGCTCAATATAGTTTTTATTAAACATGCTCCTTTTTGAATTGCCTTCATACTAAAAAAATATAGATATATTGTAGAAATATCATTAATATAGGAATGTCTACTGGTTAAAGTTGAAGAAGTTTATGGTCAAATGGACAGGCTACATAAACAGCATTTTATGAATATTCCAAGAATGCCTATAATCATAAAAGGAAAGATTCCAATTTTTAACCACAAATGACGTACCATTTAAAAAGGCAGATACATGTGTTTATTCCTTCAACATTCAAGATGACAATATTAAAAAAAGTTGTTCACAATGCTATTTCTTTGACACCGATAAATAATTCAAAGTAATTATTCAGATGAATGTAGGGAATATTTTTCAGAGCAAGGACAATATTAAGTTTAACCTGTTCTTGTTAACAACCTTAAACAGTACATAAGATTAATACTTTTATTATTTTAAGAAATGCCCAAATGAATAAACTGTTCATTTATTTTGTAATTTAAACTTTCTAAAAATGTTTATATTAAAAGTTATCTATTAAATTTTTATTCCCTCAACCAAGGAAAAAAAAAAAACACCATTGCCACTTTTGAATTTAACAAAAAAATTTATCTGATCAGTACTACTAGTTTTATTTTATTTTTTAAATAATAGTAACTAGTGTTAAGTAGGCAAATCGATTAAATTCATTTGTTCAATTTACAAATGAACAAGAAATCTCCCAAACCTATGCTGTTTGAAATAAAATATCCGAAATTGTTTCATGATAAAAATTCATCAAATTCAACATTCTTTTTTCAAAAATTTTATTAACAAATTAAGGCACATTGGTAAATTCAGATCTACATTTGCCAGTGAATTTAGTAAACCTACATAAAATTTTAATCTAAAAAAAATAAATCTAAATATTTATATATATATATATATATTTTTAGCATCAATTATATTGATACCATATAACAATAAATGAAGTCAGTATAGTTAACAGATTGTATTGTAAAGAAGATGCTGCGCTAACCATTTCTCTAATTCTAAATTCAGCAACTTTTTCATTGGGATTTCCCTGTGAACCATCAAACCACAGTCTCATACATGGTTCTGTGTCGGGTGTATATTTCCATGAATCGTCCCATACCTGTAAAGATAGAATTAAAAAGATATAGATCTAGCAAAACTGCTAACCTACCAGAATTTTGCTTCCTATCCTTGTTGCAATTGTTTAGTCTTTGCACAAAATTAATACATTAACAAGTGGTTACAATTAGAAAAAAAAAGTTGAAAAAGATTAGGCCACACTATAGTCATTTATATTTCAGTTCTCTATTGAATTGTCAATCCCCATACATGGGTATTGCTTTTTTGTTGTATGTGTGAGCAAATTCAGTGCAAGGAGCTTCAGGAAAGAAATCAGATTTTGCTAATTGTTAGCCTATTTTTTTGGGGGGGTAGGGGTGAACAGAAGGCGATTGCATCATAGCTTCATATTTCACAAAATAGAAGAATTTTCTTTTAAAACAAACAAAACACAGCTATTGAAGTTGATTGTAAACTTACTTAATCTGAATTTTAGCAAGGAGAGGAAGTCAAAGGGAAAGTTCATTGTGGAACGGGGAATCCAGATCAGTTTATTATTTGCACATAAGGAGCAATGGAACAATTTGGCCACTTGTATAAGAGAATTGTGAAAGACTATTACCACGATAATGTCTTATTGTAGTAATGATAAACTTAAAACATCTCCATTTTAAAGCAAATTTTCAGAAATTTACGAGAGTATTCACTCTTTCCAAAAGCAAATATAAAATAAAATAACCATTACCATTGAATCAACAATTATGATAATATCAAAAGTTTTTAATAGACGTAAAACATTATAATCATTCAATATTGTTTATCAAAAACTTGTAGAAATGCATTTAAGAATTACAGCAAAGAAAGAAAATAAAATAAAATTAAATAAAAAAAATTTGGTAAGGAAAAGAAAATTTTACAGCATAATCACCCATATTCATTTGGACTTGTCAGAGAATGAAAGCATTCAATGCTTATAACGCTGGATGAATAAAAGTAACATCAAGAATCCCAATCCTCAAGGACTGACACCGTATCGTGGCGAGGAGGTTTGTATTCTGTTAGGGTACAGAGAGCTAAGCTGGTGGGAGGGTCAGCACCTCATAGGGCCACCCAAGCCGAGCAGGAGGAGCTCTTCAGGCTTGTTTTGCATCTTCTTCCGTGAGAAAACCTTGTAAAAATCCAGCAATAACACCAGCCGCTATAAGAAGTTACCCTATATTAGGTTAATCCCACCTCATAGGGATGATGAATTCATAAGGATAATATGGACCTCAGAAACTCTGGTAGGACTTCTTGGAAATGAAAAAGAAATTTGAAACAGAACTTGGCTTCGGCCTCTGAATAGGAAAGAGGTGGTACAGGAAATTAAAAGATAAGCGATTGAAATCTTGGGACGCAGTGACGTTAAGAAGAAAGCAAGCAGGGAAAAGATTCTTGAGATAGGATCAATGAAGATTGCAAACCAAGACAGATCATGGAAGCCAGAATAGAAGAGAAAAGATCATGAGACAGATCAAGAGCAACCTATGAAGATCATGTGGTAGAGATAGGAAGAAGGAAAGGTAAGAGTTTAATGGAAAGCGAAAAAGAGCAAAAATAGAGAGAGAGTTTATCAAGGAAATGATTTAGGAAAACAGTCAATGGCTCATAGCCTTTAAAACCACGGGAATAAGAAAAGATTATTCAGTTATCTTCCCAGTCTTTTAGTCTTATCAAACAATTCATTGAAGCCTTTTGATCACAGAAGAACAGTAAAGATAAACCTTTAACATATAACATATATACACACACACATATATAAACAATGAATCTTTCAACTAGCTTGGACCTACCGTCATTAGAAACAAATGTTAAATCGAAGCATGGTCACATGAAACAAAAATCTAGAAGGAATGAAGAAAGGTTTAATGCCAAGTTTATTTTCAACTCAGGATACAGGATGGGATTTGTCTAGTAAATCCCTAATGAGAGGGACATTGCTACAACAATGAATGATAATTTATAGCAGTTTTCAGGAGGACAGTAGCTTCTGTAGGTGCGTATGTGTATACAAACAAAGGGGATTGGTGGTAGACATGTTTTAAAAGGATCTCAGTTCAAGTGAAGTGATGCTGGTATAAGGAAATTAACAGCTCTGCAGTACAAAGCAACACAAAACAACTGAACATGCAAAAAACATAGGCATTCTCTGAAGAAACAATAAATGCAGAGATGTAGAATACAGTGAAAGCTTGAACATATTTTCCAAGCTAGCCCAAGAACAGCAATACATACTGCAACTCTGATATAATGACATGAAGAACTCTTTTAGGCTAACTGAGTAAGAAGCAGCACAAGACCCAAAAACTAAATCAGAGGAAGGACATAAGAGTGAATCGCAAGTAGAATAATAGAAGAATCCCAGTAATAAGGAACTGAACTTTCATTCCATTTCTTTAAACAATTCTCGTACTAATAGTTTCATCCATTCTTTGTCTATGAAAACAAACAAGCTGAACTGTCATTTTTAATAAAATTATATACAGTATTTATAATTAAAGTTCACCTATTCCACGCACTCTATAGCAAAAACTACTTAACGGAATGGCACCAAATTTCCAGTATGTCATAATGATACCATGGAAAGGAGATTCATTGAAAAAGAAAAAAAAAAAATAGTTCCCAAACTCACCACCAAGGGGTGTTTGTAGGAGTGTATGGCTTCAGAAATGCAAATTTCCGTTAGCACGTCATCATCATGTAACTACTTAAGCAAAAGCCTCTCACGCATTTTCATTCACATTTTGTGTTCAACTCAAAATGACGTTAAGTTTATGAGAACCTGCATTACTTGGGAAAACAGTAATTCTGCACCAGAAGCTTTGTGGAGGTTTAGGTATTAAAAAGATCTTGCAACGAGGTCCAATGACTGAATAGGTTACAAAAAATGATCCTCAAATTTGAAGCAACAGGGTCATTGAATGTGAAAGCCGGTAGAGGACAAAAGCCTGTTGTCGCACAAGTGATTGACGATATAGCAACCAAAGTGGAAGAGGACATTATGTCAAATGTCAGGGCCAGCCCCAGTGTTCAATGTGTTGCACATTCGTTGGGCCAACCTGTTGCCAGAGTCCACAAAATTGTTCGGAACATTATGCACTACTATCCTTACAAAATTTCTCACGTTCAACAACTGCTGCCTCCTTCTCCGCATCAACAAGAGACCTTTGCATTACAGTTCTGTGCTCGGATCAAGATTGACCTGTAATGATCCTGGAACATTCTCTGGACAGACCAGGCACATTTCCATCTGCATGGTGCAGTTAATATGTATAATTATCACATTTGGGAGAGAGAAAAATCCCAATGCGTGTCTGGAAATTGCTTTACATTCCCCAAAAGTGACAGTTTGGTGTGGGCGATCCTACTCTACGTTTGTTAACTGGCAATCAATATGCATCATTACTTGTTTAGTCCAACAATATCAGCATCTTGATTCAAAGTGTTCTTGCAGGATAGTGCCCCTCCACACATTGCCAACTGTGTTAAGCAGCTGATCCGCAATCATTTCACCAATGATCACGTTATCAGCTGATACTTCAGTACCGTGTGGCCCACAGGCTCACCGAATCCTATGCGATTTTCAGCTGTGGGGGTATCTCAAAGATCTGGTTTATCGTGACACCATAGAAACCTTGGCAGATCTTAAAGCAAGCATATAACATCACGTGCTCAACATTTCCAGGGACACCTTGCGTTCAACAATTGAACATGCGATTCTGCAATTTATGATGGTGGCAGATAATGATAGTAAACATAGTGAACATGCTGTAACACACCTGTACCCATGTCAGCACTGTTCAGCTGCATGTAAGCATACATGCCTACAAATGCCCCCTGGTAGTGATTTTTGGAACTAATTTTTTTTTTTTTTTTTTAATAATGAATGTCCATCCCATGGAGTTATTACGATTCCAAATTTGGCAAATTTGGTACCATTCTGATAAGCAGTTTTTGCTGTGGAGTGTGTGAAATAGGTTAACTTTAATTATAGACATCCTGTATTTAATTCAAATTTGAAGGGATATTTTATAACAATGTTTACCTTGTTATTAATTACATAGCATGCCAAGGTAAATAAACAGAAATATACAAGTCATACCTTTTCACAAAAATTTGAAGCATTTTTGTAAACTTCCTTGAATGTCCTGCATTCTTTTCCTATTGGACACGATTTAACATCTGTAATAAAAATCAACAAATTAAATGTTAATTACGTGCAATATTAACCAATAAAAATTTTAACTAGCATCTAAATTGAGAGCAAGACAATTTTTCAAACACAATTTGTTTAAATAAGATTTGTTTTTTTTTTTAATTGTTTAATAATTGTTTTAATATTAAAACACTGATTTTAATGTAATTTTTAAGTTTTCAATGTCGTTTCAGATATTCTTCTTTTTAATTTTGGAATCAGTTTTCCATCCGATGAACAATGAATTGTTATTATTTCAAATCAAAATCTTATGAATGTGCACAGACATTGATACTTCAAATGGTTACGATTTCAAGTCTTCTTATTAACATCAAAATAGCCATCACTTAATAATAGCCATCAGCTTCTCAAAACTATGTTATCATAATTTAATAATCACTCATAACATCAATGTTTGGATTTAGGACAAAAATTTGCAAGATGAATAGCTGAATTTATAATGTTCTAAAGTTATTCTAGATTAGTAAAGAATGGAAAATATCTGTAAAGTGATTGCACAAATTAAAACACTACAAATTATTTTGATTCTCGATAATTTTTCTGCTGCTGTTAAAGTAAACATCTGTATGCCATTTCCACATAATCCAGTGTTTGAGCTTCCTTACATTTTCCTGCTTCCTTTGAGAAGAAAAATCTGTCAAACCATGCACTAAATGTAATGAATATGTTGTAGCTCACTTGAGATTATTAAAAACAGTCTCGGCCATAATAAGCTGGTTCAATTCTCAGCAGGATTAAGGATTCTCTCCCCTTCCTCCTACCCACAAGTTATTACTCTTTCAGACATCACCCAGCCTTTTGGGCAAAAAAAAAAAAAAAACACACTTCCTTTCTTTGTAGGAGAATGCATCCAGTGGTCAATATCATGTAGTGGGATTACCAATCCATTGGTCAAAATTTCTATGTTTATTTTCCTGATCTTTATTTAGATCATCAATTCCTTTTTCACCAATAAAAAGGTACCACCACTATCTTATTTGAGGCTTTCCATATAATTGCTCATTAACATATGAGGGCAAATCAATAGTTTTCTTACTTAATTTTTTTCCCCCGTTATCCCTTTGGCTAGTTTCAAATATCTCCAGATATGTTTATCTCGTTATTTGCATTATAAATTATCAATTTTTCATCCGTCATTTATAGTATTATTATTGAAACAAAAACACTGCTATCTCACTGTATTTACACCAACGAAGAGCAAGAGGCAGCATTCCATTTTTTTTTTCTTATTTTTGGAATGAAGATTTACAGTACGCATTCAATCACAAGAAAACAGAAGACAAGCTGTCCCACTTCAAGAAGCAAGCAGTTTGCCTTACAAAACAAACATATTTGTCATCCCAAAATGCTTCAAGCCTGTTGCTAATTACAATGGCAAATGACAATATTGCAGCAGAGGCATCGACATTAGAAGTAAACTGAAATTAATGCAACAAGAACTTTTGGCAGATTGTATGCAATGGCTTAGAGGAATGTTTACAGGACTACAAGTTATATCTCTGAATGGAAAAAAAATACTGTACAGGGTGTCTACACATGATTGGAGTGGTTTCATGACCTTGTAATGACTACATTCATAGAGCTCTGTGATTGAGTTTGTTATTATAAGACAAGCATCTCTCAAAGTTTTGTTTGAATTGCCCAGCAGGCATATGTTTCCGCCTCTAACGATGAGAGCGCTGCAGCTGTAAAATGGCAACAAACAATGAAAAAGCGTATATTGTCCTCGAATTTCATGCAAGTCAATCCGTCACAACAGTCCAGCGTCACTTCAGAACGAAGCTCTATAAAGATCCACCCAGCGCAAACTCCATTCGACAATGGTATGAACAATTTACAACTATGGGATGCCTATGTAAAGGACAATCAACAGATCCTCCTCCTGTGCATGAAGAAACAGTTGAGCGGGTACGGCCACTTTCGTGCGTAGCCCATGAAAAATCAAATCGCAGAGCGAGCAGGGAATTGAACATTCCACAATCGACCATTTGGAATGTCTTACAGCAAAGATTGAAGCAGAAGCCTTACAGTTTACAATTGTTGCAAGCATTGTTGCCAATGATAAAGTGAGTAGCTTCGAGTTTTGTACACGATTTCAAAAGCTTAGGGAAGAGGAAGAGTTCTGTGATAAACTCGTTTTCATTGATGAAGCAGCATTTTTCCTGAATGGCAATGTGAATAGACACAATGTGCAAATCTGCGGGTCTCATGCTACCATGGAGCACATTTGGGGATCTCCAAAAATCAATGTTTTCTTTGGGGTCTCAAAATTTAAATTTACAGCCCCCTTTTCTTCATCGAGAAGTCCATTGCAGGACCCATTTATCTGAATATGCTGGAAAATTGACTCATTCTACAGCTGAAGACAGATAGAATGGACTTCATCTTCCAACAAGATGGTGCTCCGCCACATTTACATCCCGACATTCGCGACTTCTTAAACTGTATACTGGGAAACTGATGGATTGGTAACACCAGGAATGTGATCATGCACTGCTGCCATGGCCTCCAATCTCCCCGACTTAACCTCTTGTGACTTTTATATGGGGGTATGTGAAAGATATGGAGTTTGTGCCACCATTACCGGCTGATCTGCCAGAACTGAGGACTCACATCTTCAATGCTTTTGCTGGAATTGACAGGGACATGCTACATTTGAGTGTGGGACGAACTTGATTATAGAGTTGATGTTTGCAGAGTCACTAGCAGTGCACATAATCGAGCATCTTTAAAATGGAACAAAAACTTGGAGCTTCTCTACGTCTCTATACAAATTTTTTGATGGCATGTTAAATAATACACCTAGAGTACAATCATGAAACCGCACTAATCATTTGTAGACACCCTATATAGCTAATAATAATTCAATTATGTAAGGTCCATCCACTCCAAATGTTGCAAGACAAATTTGGCGTTTACATTAAGAAGCAATTCTTGCGACTCGGAACCTGCAAAAACAAAATCAAAACTGATTTCAGAAGTTGATATGGAGAAGCCCTATAGAACTTTTGTAACCTGAATAGTAAACCACTGGCAGGTTAATGAAACAGCACGAAAAACAGATGTCTCAAAAGATGGAGCTAAAGTGTTCCACTACAGGCCTTTGTGGCCCTTGGGGTCACAGGAGAAAAGACTCCCGGCATTTTGTAACCAACAGGACTAAGTTGAGGTCAGTCCAATGTCCATCTCTCCTTTAACCCCCAGGAAAGAAACCCGGTACCTATTCAACAGAGGGCTGGGTAGACCCTAGGACCCATTTGGAGGAGAATGGAGCGTGGAAAAATTCCCGCTCTCCACAAAGGCCAGGAATCGAACCCATCACCTCCAACTCTCAACGAAGCTGCCCTACCCACTCGGCTACTGGCCCACTTTCTAAAGATGGAAGCAATCTTTAAAATTGAAACCACTAGCTTCAGGATTGATCCCAAATTATGACCTTTTGGTAGCAGCATTTCTCAAACTTTAAAACTTATTTTTATAGAATTATTTGCTTTCAAAAGAAAAACACTGCTTAGAAAAACAAGAACTTTTTAAAATTGCTGTGAAAGAATGTAAACATAACTTACTGTCTTTTGTAATAAACTCAACTGTCCATTTTTCAACACAAGTTTTGTCGTTTTCACAAGCTTTAAACCATACATCACAATCACTAGCACAGAGAGGCACTTGAGACAACCGTTGTTTGCGAAACTTCATATTAATCTGAAATTGGAACAAAAAGATAAAAAAAAAAAAAAAAAAGTTCTAATCTCCAACTTCATTAATAGTAAATATTTTTTTTTCCTATCCCATCTTTGAATGGTTCTATTTTTTCATTGTAATTCTAGTTCAAGACAGGCGAGTAACTTACTAAAGACAACTTTGTCTCATTTGAAGAAAGCGAGACTGTATGTGATCATCATTTAAATATAAGAATCTTCATGTATACTCTCTGGTAGACTCAATTCATTTGTGGCATTGATGCAGCTATTTGTGCAATAGATAATCCCCAAGTTCCACTTTCCACTCTTACTAAAATATTGGAATAGAAACAATACGATTCATATAGAATCAACATTTATGTATTGATAATCCAAACTTTTGAAATACACTCCAGAATTAAAAGGCTCACATATTGAAATTTCTCTTTCCCTCCTATATATTTTAATTTTTGTAAACTTAAGGATGTTTATTAATACTTTATTAAACACTTTTGTACTTTTTTTGCTATCCATTTTGACACTACCAGGTGTACTATTCAATAGCTTTGTGCTTAAAATATTAGAAACAACCATTCCCTTCTTGGCACAAATTTTCATTATAGTAAGTAGTAGAAAGTAAAATATTTCGGCTTGGATAGCCTATACTCTTCAGTGAAGAATTTTCCCCACTCAGTGATGTTCACTCAATATTTTGGCCTGGTCCCTTGGGCCTTCTTAAGGAGAAGTTGTGTTACAGTCCATCTATCTCAGAAAGGCAGTCCCTTCAGATATTGGGATTGGGAACTTGAAAAAAATAGGGGAGAAAGGATTAAGCACAGTAGGAGTGGACTTTTGCATGGACTAAGAAGGGATTTAAATGTTTGACAAAAACCCAACAGTCAAGTTCTTCATTTTGTGCCCTTTTTTTTTTTTTCTTTCACTCCTTGAAAAATGTCGGAGCGAGTGGTTTGGAATTCGCAATCTAGAAATACAATAATGAATGTGAAAATTTTTTTTGAAGAGCAAAGAATATCAAAGCAGCCTTTCATCGATTTTAAGAAAGTTACTTTTAAGAAACTGGAGTAACTGAAAGAACAATTTTTAAAATGTGCAAAACGGAAAGAAAGGTGGAAGAGGATGATCAGAAATGCGAAACACCAAACAAAAAAAGGCTGCCATATAAGAAGTAACTTTGGGATGTTAGGAATGTATTGATTATGGGCAAAACTATTCACGACTTGTTTTGGAAAAGAAAATTCATTTCTTTGAAAAACAAACAAACAAACTGAGAAACAAGAAATGAAATTTGTTTTGAAGGATGTATTAAAACTCTACGGAAGCTCCTCCACTAGATTGGATTTGTGTTTAAGAGATGCCAGTCAATAAGAAAAATGCTTTGATAGAAAACTCAGATGGATTTCTGTGGCAAAGCAAAACTAAGGGCTTTAAGAAATTTTTGTTGTGACCCCAAGATATCAATTTTTATTGATGAAAGTTACATTCATGCCACACACATCCGATCCAAGTACAGTGAAAACTATTAACAGTCATAGTTAATCCGTCATAGTTTGCAAAACCTACTTCTCTGTAAAATACGGACATTGCAGCAAAAAAAAAAAAGCTCGAGCCTCGAAGAAAGAAGATGATTAATGATTATAGCTTCAACATATAAACCTTATTATCTAGTAGGCCTACTGTTTTATTTTTCTTTTATTATTATTATTTGTTTGTTTGATGTTTGACGATATCTATTTGTTACCGATAGATTTTTCTTTGTACTAATTTATTGTTTGCCTTTCGTCCCAAACCAGCATTGAAATTTCATTACTGTACATGTTTATTGCGAAATTTCTGTTATCAGTCTATTCGGTTAACCGTCACAGTCCTGATAGTGATGGTTAATCGAGTTTTCACTATACTGGCAAAGCAGTGATATTGAAGGAGTTTTAAAATCCTGCAGTAAAGGAACTAGATTTATAATGGTTTCTGCTGGAATTGTTAATGGTTTCATTCCCAATACACCTTAATTTTCAAATCTGGCACGAAGTCTGGCGATTACCATGATGACATGAACCACAATAACTTTCTGAATTAAAGTTCCAATCTAATTCCAAATTTCTCATCAGTTATTGTGGTTGATAATGCATCGTATCATAACGTTGTGACTGAAAAGCAATCTACAATGAACTGGAGAAAACACGAAATTTATGACTGGCTAGTTAAAGAAAAAAAAAAAATGAGTCTTTCCCCTTCAGGAAAATTTTAAAAGATGAGCTGCTTGAATTGGTCAAAATACAAAAAACTAAAATATACTTTAGATGAAGTTGTCAAGTATCATGGTCATGAAATCCTAGGACTTCCACCATATCATCCAGATTTAAACCCAATAGAGCTGATATGGGTGCAGGTGAAAAGTTATATCGGGGAACAACATTAACAACTTTTGCAGATATAGATAAATTGTGTAATTAAGCTTTTTTGGAAATAGAAAGGAAAAAAAACAGTTGGAAGCCTTCATTAAAAATTGAAAAACAGTATTGGGAAAATGCAGGAATTTTAGATGCAAGAGTTGAATTATTAATTAGGAAAAAAAAAATCGTAAAGTTCTGAAGAAACTCAGCAACGATGAGTTTTTTTAGAATAAAAAAAAAATTGCAACTATTTTCTGTTAAAAAAAAAAAAAGCCCTTTTCAGGGCTTAAAAATAATATGAGAGAGCCATCAATTCATTTTTCCTACATGTTTATGTAAATAAAATTCATATACATTTATAGAACTATAAAAATTTAAAAAATTGCTTATGTAGCTTTTTTGTTTTATTTTCTTAAAATTTAATAGTAAACAACAAACCTGAAAAAAAAAAAAAATTATCAATTTATAAAAAAAAAAAAAGTGATAAAACTATAAATAAAGAGTTACTAAGTATATTTGGGATTTTCAATCCTAAAACAAACTTTTTTATAAGGTATTGGTCGTAAAAATTATTATAACTTATTCAAAATAAAAACCAAGAAACATTTCAAAGTAGTATCTGAAGAAAAAATTTACAAGGATTTTCTTGTAAATTTGATTACTTAATAAATATTTTTATTAATTAACCAATTATAATAAAATATCATTATAAGTTAAAATTACTGTGGAATTAAAAAGGTCTTTCAGAGAATTCTTCTAAAATGTGAATACTTAGAGCCAATAATAATGACGCTAAGTTCTTACTGCAAACACACTCGTAATCCTCCTCCCACTCAATTACCCGATACCCTTTCACCCCTATTTTTTCAAGTTCCAATGCCTGAATGGACTGCCTTCCTGAGTTAGACAGATTATACTTAAAGTTTAGCACTTTTCCTGTTTCAGTGTTTCAGAGACATAGGACAGACATGGAAAGCACGCAGTCTCAGGAAAGGAGGCCACAGAGACAGCTTCTCTGAAACACTGACGTAGGAAAAACACCAAACCTCCTGAAGAATGCACAAGGGACTAGGTCAAGTTATTGAGTGAACATCATCTAAGTGGGAAAATCCCTCATTGAAGAGAATATTCAAGTACTCACTTCGTTTTTCAGAGCCAAATTATAATAAAATGACTGTAAATAACAATGCCTATTCATCTCCTGCACCAATCGACTGGTTAAAATAAACGAGAGTAGCTTTAAAGAAGATTGTAGTTTCAATATTTATGTCTTAAGATAAAATAAAGAAAAAGGATTGAAAGGGATTTCCACAACAGCATTTGTGGAACAGTTGTATTATCCAATTTTGTACTCATTCTTAATATACTTTCTATTCTTAAAAAGAATACACAATATCCTGAATACAATGACAATATATGGCAAATTTGTATATACAGTAAAATCTCATTAAGTCATCACTCAAGGGACCAAACATTTTTGACGACTTAAGCGAGTGCGACTTAGGCGGAGTGGGAATTTTTGAAAAAAAATAAAAAAAAACTGAAATACAGCATTTTCATGAATTGCTGTAGGATTCGGTGAGAAAAACAAGATTTTCAGAAATCAATACATGCAAATGAATGAAAATAAAAAAACACTTTTTATAGTTATCACATTTTAATTGTTTTAAAAGAAAGGCATGTCTGTCTTTGAAACGTTCCAGTCAACCATTGCTGCCACCGAAATCTTCAATGTTCAACTCCTTAGCAATTTCCATGGCTTTTTCTTTGAGAATCACGACAGAAATCGACACATTTTGCGATCTGGCATGTTTTAGCCATCGAACTAAAACCTCCTCGATCTCGTCAAACTTTGATTTCCTCATTCTTTTGTCTTTGCAGTCAGCTTCTTCAATTACTTGTTTTGATGAAAGAATATAGTTTAATGTAGTCCTGGGAATATGGTGTTCTTTGGCAAAAGCTGTTTTCGAAACATTTGATTTTTCAAAAAGTGCAATTAAGTCTTTTTTTTTTTTTTCTTTAAAAGATAACGAGGTAAGTTTTCGTTTCCCTGGCATGTTAAAAACATAATCGAACCACGAAATTGCAAGAGAAAAAACAGCCTGAAATGAAGTCACACTCAGGAGCAGTCAAGAAAAACATCTACACTCGACAGAGTCACAGCGAGAAGTGTGCTTTGAATGATTAGCAGCAAGATTCCAAGAACCCAAATCCCCCAAAGGGGTAGAAAAGGAATGAAGTGAAGTGACTTCGGCGTAGTCGAAAATTCCCCGTAAAGGCTTGGCTTTCTTAAAGTGAAGGGCGGGGCTGAAAAGACAACACAATGGCATGCAAAATGGAGAAGAAATATGTTTTTGGCCATTTTGAGGGTGTTATGAGGGAGTTATCCGGAGTAGACTTTAATTTGGTGACGGGTAAAGGAGGGTTATTTGACATTATTGTGTATGAGACCTTTTCGGGACCAAAGGAAAACGATGACTTAAACGGAGTGACGACTTAACGAGGTTTTACTGTATATCTAAAATTTCAGAAGTGTTAAATAAGTTTTCAAGCTGATCAAAAAGAACTACATAGAATGAAGAATTTTTTTATGAAGCAAAGATCGAATATGGTTATTTTAAAAAACACCTACAAAACTGCTTTAAAAAAAAGTAAATTACTTTTGTTTACTTACTTCAACAAACCATGGTCCCAAGTTGGGTTCACACTCATAGAAGCATAAATCTTGAACAAAATGCCTCTTACATTCTTCTGATAGATTGCCACAGTGATTCCAATTCATATTATACAAGTTTCCATTATGAGCCAATTCAGTGGTGTTCGAATTACAGCAAGACTTGTCTCTCCATGGTGTACACTAATAAAAACGAAATAAAATAAAAAGTCATAATCATGATTCACTCATTCAAAAGGCTTTTTTTTTTTTTTCCCCCTGATTAAGAGGCAGATGAAAACCAATGTTCAGGACTCCAAGCTTCCATGCCTTACTGCTAGTTCTGTGTCCTATTCAAAATGAAAGCACAAACTACAAACAAGAGCTATAAATGATAGATGTGAGGCAGTATTTCTGCAAATGAAGAGGTCAGAATACCTATTTTTTTTAACTGAAGTTCAAAATTGATAAGAAATACAAGGGGTAATCCCAAGACTATTCAGGATTCTTAAAATTAAAGACATTTTTCAATTTTGCTATATGGGGAAGGTACAATGTTCATTCAATAAGTAATGCAACACATTTTTCTTTCTTGGCTAATATTTGATGAAAAATTGCATAATTTTCTGTACAGTATCTCAAACATTCCCGCACTTTCTCAAATTGTTTCATCATTATCCACTGCGTGGTAGCACTGTAGATAGCATTCAAGATGGCGTCTGAATAAGAAGTGTTCGAAACAAAGAGCAGTAATTGAATTTCTTTTGGCCGAACAGGAGACCATGACAAATATTCACAAGCACTTACAGAATGTCTACAGAGACCACGCAGTTGATAAAAGCACTGCGAGTCGTTGAGTGAATCGTCTGTTGTTGTGGGAAGAAGGAAAAGGGAAGACGATTTCCCATGCTCTGGCTGTCCATAGACAGCCGTGACTCCTGCAATGTTGCAACATGCAACTATCAACTCACGAAGCCTATGTGAAGATTCTTAAGAAACTGAGGAAACGATTCCAGCGTTTTTGTGGCCACAAAGACGTGAACAAACTGCTCCTGCTCCACAACAGCACCAGACCACACTCAAACTCTGGTCACCAGCAAGAAGATCACAAAACTTAAATGGTCTGTTCTCCCCCATCCACCCTACAGCCCTGATGTCACACCTTCGGACTTCTATCTATTTGGACCTCTAAAGGAAGCAATCCGCAGGAAGCGCTATCGCAACGATCAGGAAGTTCTTAACGCAGTAAGAAGTTGGTGAGGCACAGACCAGCAGTGTGATACCGTCAAGGCATATAAGCTCTGACATCTTGGTGCGTAAGACCATAGACTTGAATGGAGATTATGTGGAAAAGTAGTTTTTTGTAGCTAAAGAATTGAGGAACAAGGCAATGTATTTAAAACTGTAATAAAACAAATCTACTTTGAGGAAAAAAAAAAAAGAAAAAGTGTTGAATTACTTACTGAACGACTCTCGTATATAGAAAATAACTGCAAATTAAGTGGCATTTCATCACTACCAAGATAGGAATAAAATCTGTTTCTATTGCCAAGCAAGCATAAATGAAATAAGATTTTACCCATAATCAGCATTTGCTGTTTGTATCATTGAGCCCATGCCACTTTTGGTATGCAATTTTTGATAAGGTAAGAACAACGGAGCTGCACAAGAAATAAGGTATTAAATTCAGAAACACATAGAAGAAACATCCAAGTCCATGCTAGGTGGGATTTAAATCTAGATTCAAGGCGAGCAAACCAAATGGCATGCCATCACATTACCGATTCAGCTGTGCATGAACAGCTCTTAATCCGTAAAAACAGGATCAGTTTTAGTCGATTTTCAATTTATTTTTTTTTAAGTGCAATTTTAGTTTGTTTAAATAACTATTTCTAAATTATTGTTAACAGCAAACCACTTTAAAACGAAAACTTAAAATTGAATATGAAAAAAATAATACAAAAATGTTTCTATATTAACGTACCTCCTCTACCCAATAAAATGTAAAAATTATAATAATTAAAAACCATTTATTTACCTGTTCATGCAAATTATCCTCTGCACTGGGTTCCTTCTTGTGATTATCACTGTCTAGGCATCGAGTCCAAGAATAACGATTTTTTTCACTGTCTGACAAAACTAACGGTAGTGATATCACCAATATCGGGAAAATTAGATTTTTCATAATTCTGGAAGGAGGAAAGAAATATTTGCAATGCATCAACAATAAATTTCGTTTCAGAATAACCGAAACACCCCATAAAATAAAATCTATACATAATCAAGATTATTTTAAGAATTTCCAAACTAATTTTCATGTTTATATTTTAAAATAAAGTGAAGTATAAAATTACAACAGTTCCTTTATATTCAACTGTAACAAAATAATGCAACTCTTCATCTTTTTCAACATTTTGTTTATATTTTCAAATCATAAAAAGGCACTTCCACGAAATGCCACACACCAATCTCGTATGAAATTTTGTTTTATTTCGTTCTTTTAATTAACATCACTTCATAAAAAAAGTTCCTTTTCCATTTAAAAAAAAAATAAAACACCTTTTGAAGGAGCTTTCTGTATTTTTAAGTTTTATATAAAGTTCTTGATATTATATATATATAAGTTGGTAATCCTGCCAGTAGCGTACCAAGGAAGGGGGGGCGGTCCACCAGCCAGCCTAGGGGGCCCCACCAGCCAGCTTATCTTTTTTTTTTTTTTTTTTTTTTATTGAAAAAGCAAGATTTTTTTTTTTTTTTTTGGTTGTGGATTAATGGTACTCCTGCCCCGGGCCCCCAAAGGCGTTGGTACGCCACTGAATCCTGCACTTCAGCGTCAGTAAGCCGATTTTCACTTTCAATCGAATCAAATTTTATATAAATATTGTTTTTCTACTATTTAGAAACATTATTACTGTCAAGGAACCGCTTATATAAATATTTTTTTTAATCAAGTTAGTATCAGCTAATTTACAATCGTAAATGTATATCTTCTTTTTTTTTTTTTTTTCTTTTTTTTTTTATATAATGTTTAACAGTCCCATTAGGTATGCTTATAGAACTGCATACCTGTGGTATAGGACCGAGAAGTTTGCTCTATTCATCTTAAAATTAATAGTTATTAATATAACAAATAGTTAATCAAATTAAATTTAAAATTTACTTAGTTTTTAATAAATAATTTTCCCATCCACAACATCAGACATTAGTTGCTGTTTTATTTGTTTAAATGTTAAAGTTTCATTTAGATTAGTATTTAATTGACTAAAAATTTTGTACTTCACCCAATTTATTAATCTATATCCAAAGTTATTTTTGATATTTTCAATTTTAAAAATGTTATACCAATTATATCTAGTTTTTAATTGCAATTGTTGAGAATTTCTTTCTCTATATACATCGTAGTAATTCTTGATCAAAATTTTCTTGATCTAAAAATTAAAAAAAAATTATTTGTAAATAACAATTTACCTTTAAAGTAAAAAGCAAATTTTATATCTAGTTAGATTCAATTCAACGTGAAAATCGATTCCCGATTGGTTTCGTGATCCGATTACAGAATCTTTGTTATTCTCGTTATTTGATATGTATTAAATAACCATCGGGTATAAGATTAAACGTTACTGACTAAGATTCATTACAAAACCCAACCTCAACTGTACGAGTTCTTAAAAGACCCTCCATTATTTCCACCTCCCCTCATAATTAATTAATTACAAGATTAAGTTTTTTAAAAAGGTTATACTTATATCAGACATTAAATAACTTTGAAACTATTTTTTTTTTTTAATTTTCTTTAAATATCTAAAAGAAAAAAAAGGAATGATGGGCAATATTTTCCGAAATTCCATATGTATTGTTTTATCTCACGGCCTTAGATACACTTTTCCATGCTATTAAATGTAATTAGTGATAATGTCCAGTATCCCAGAGGCGTGCGCAGGAATTTGGAATGGGAGGGGGTGGGGTTTAACCAAAAAAGTTGCATCCTTTTCCCATGTTTTTTTTTTTTTTTTTTTTTTGGGGGGGGGGGGGTATATTTACAAACAAAACGATGAGGGCTATCCAACCAAAAAAAAAAAAATTAAAATGCAAACATTGATAGGATTTTATTTTTTGCCATTCTCGGAAGCAATTGGGGGAGGGGGCTGTAACCTATACCAACCAACCAACCATCAGGACCCCTATGCCAGCTAGCGGTGGTTTTTTTTTTTATTACAAATTTGAAAGAAAAAAAAATAAGTTTCATTATTTCGTTAAAATATTAACGAATTCATATCTAAAAAGAGATTTTTAAAAATAGTAAGTAAGTCAATAATAAAGTCAATTCTAAAAAGTAATTCTTTGTTTAATGAGAAATATCAAACAGTTTTAAAATAAAAGCATACACTTTTCTTTTCTGTAGGAACTGTTTTATTAAAGAGGGGGTGAAAAAGATAGTTCAATTACGGCCGATAATAAACTGTCAGATAACTATTCCTTGGGAGGTTGATATCCTCAACGCAGGAGGGGAAATCGAAGACAGGCCAAGTACGATGTCGATATAAATATATGTTCCTATCTATAGTAAGGAATTAAAATGCTAGAACTGTCCTAGGTCAAATCATAAATTATTTATTACATCTTTATAATGTAATTAAGATGCATTTATGGATTTTAACAAGATTTCCAAAACTAAGAATAAAACATTTAAGTATTAGAAATTCCGATGATTAAGATGAATTTTATATGTTACTTTTGGTAAATTTTAAATATTTCGTTTATGATACCAGAAAACATTCAAAAGTTTTTCCTTCTATTTAAGTGGCCATGCGGCAATTTCTTGAAGGAGGAGAGGGGGATTGGCAAACTGAAAGGTTATTGACGCATTTACAAAATTAAAACCCACACTTCTACTTTTTATTTGAGTATTTACTACAAAAAAATTAATATAAATCGATAATTTCGTTTAATGAAACTCAAATTTTAAATATTTAAATTTTATCATTCCTTTTATCAGGAAAAAAAAAAAAAAAAAACCAGAAAATAAATTAGATCCTTTTAAATTCCCTTGCTAAGGTTAGATTTAAATACATTGTTCTCAACAGCGTATAATGCAAAACGAAATTATTATTGTTTTCTTAACAAGTAATAAATAACTTTATTACTTACTTTGTTGTTCGGAGCTGTTTCACGTGTACGGGCTGCGGTTGTTGTCTCTCTCTGTTTAAGTAATTGCTAATAGTAACTGGATTGGTCAATTGTGGAGGCTTGTTCCAAATTAAAGAGGTAGAAAGCAGAGATACACGTCTACATGACACTGACCTTTATTGAGACAACTGTATTTTTTTTTTTTTATTCTTCTTCCCACATATCAAATTTTGTCCCGTCCTTCTGCAAAATGAATCAGTGAAAACAATATCGATGTAATTCGACCCTCCTTTAGTCATACAATTCCTAACCTCCGTCTACAGACAGACTAGCTTTTATTACAATTTTGGGAAAATTATTCGAATTATTTTTATATAAAATCGAAATCTTTTATAGGATAAGAAATAAATTCAAGAAACTATTTTTTAATCAGTTCTTAACTGTATAGTCGATTCAGTACAACTTTTAATAACATAAAACGTTTTCCACATCTACTACATCTTATTGGCGCAATTAAATTCAAATAATTTCTTATCTTATTTTGATAACTTACAAACTATCAGCTTTATCTCTGCTATCTAATCATTCTCTTTTATCTCAAGGCGCTTTAATCATGCCGCCATGAGGACTGTGGTGGGGGAGGAGGTACCTGCCCAGAGACTCGACTAGTGAAAACACGCCAATGGGATGCAGATGCATTTTTTTTTTTAATTATTGTTCTTAGCAGTATTAAAAAAAATTGTGCGAAAATAAAATTTTGGATTTTTTTAATATTTTATTTTCATCTTTTAAGTCTCGGAAGAGGTAGAGACTGTACGTAGGACCGGGACTGACTTCGGATTTTTTTTTTCTTCTTTTTCGATATAGGAAATGTTTTAGTATTTGGGTTGCTTTGAACTTAAAAGTTAAGAACAACAACTATATATTAAAGTTATGTTGATAATAAATTAGCATAAGTTTTATCTTCTATTATCCGTCCAACAAACCCAACCGTTCGCAAAAGTCAAGCAAGAAAAAAATTGAAAATTATAATTATTACATTTATTGGCAGTTTTATTTTATTTTTAATGGTAAAAATGAGTGAATGCAATGCTATAAGTAACTGTTTGTTATGGACTGCAGTATAATAGGAATATGTAATCTATAATAACTTTCATATCTATACCTCCTCACGTTGCATAACTGTGAAGTAGCACTGTGATTGTAATTAATATTTCGTTAAAACCTAATTAGATATCAAAATAATTAATAAATTGAAAGTATTTCATTAAATAATTCTAATTTAGTTCTTGTTTTTTATTTTCTTGCTTTTAGTTATTGAGGGGTAACTGTCTCCATCGTGAATTTCATTAAATATTCGAAGAAACTTCCTGAATAACGGATAAAATGTCATTAAAATTTAGTTATTTTTAATTGGAATTCATAACACCCAACACCATTTGGATTTTTAATAAATTAAAGAAATCATTTATCAATAAAGATTTTGTAATAATAAAAGAAATTTCTCCACTAATGTAGTAGGCTAAAAAGTTTCAAACGTTCTTCAAGGATAAAAAAATGTCAAATAATTTTTTTTAACCATATTTTATTGAAATAAATATTCATTTAAAAAATAAAGTACAACTCAATAAGTTAAACAAACAAATAATAAATAAACTTCTTGAAAATTAATTTTGGTCAACTTATTACTTACAGGGAAATAAATAATTTAAGAATAAAAGCTCTAATTTAGACATTTTTTTATGCAATGAATAAAAAGATACAGTTACGTAAATATTATATTCTTTTACAATTTTATATTCTTTCTTTGGAGCATCATTTCTTTAGCGAAATAAACCCAAAACATTAGAAATGTACATTTTCATTTATTTAATAAACATTTTTAAAGAGAAAAAGAAAATAAAGACTGTTAAATGTCTAAATCAGTGCTTCCTAACCTTTTTCGCCTCACAGTACATGTATTTTGCTAAACGTCTGTGGCACACCAACTATTTCATTGCATCTTCTGTGTGGAATAGATTCCTCTGAAAAATCTCTTTTAATTTGCAGATGATAAATAGTTTCAGTTTTAAACATTTAAAGATATCCTGAAATATTTTTAAAGCCGATTTGAATGTGAATTAATATTTTGCTAATCTTCATTGTTAGAATGAAGCAGCTAATAAATAACATTAAAATATTGAAACTGCAATGGATGCTATGAAAAATTTAGTAAAACCTTTTTATGACGTAATTAATGCAGTCAATAATCTGTTTGTGGATATTTAAGTTTATTAAAATTAACAATAAATAAAACAATGTAAACAAAAAGAAAAAAAATACAGCATTCCAGATATCTTATTTTAAAAACAACAACTTTATCTTGATTATTAAAACAAAAAGTATAATTTACAAAGCCTTTTTCATTTCTTGGCAAACATGATATAAACTATCGCTTCCTACACTGTCAACAATAATTATAAATATTTCATAATATTAACAACAAAAATGAAAAATTACTAAAAATGCTGGTATATAAGTTAATCCTGATTTTCAGGCTGAAAATTGCAGTTGAATCATATATTTACCACAGAGCTGAATCGTTTATATTTAACTTAAAAATAATTCTAGTAGTATTACTTTCAGACAAAACATTTTTGCAAAAACGGCAAGAATTGTTCTATTAATGAAGTGTTTCTAATTTGGTCACTAGATGCCAGCCGCTTGATAGTACAAAAATAAAATTTAGGAATAAAAAAAAAATAAAAGATAAAGCATTAATTTTAGCTTTGAGAAACAATTATTTTAAGTTTTCTAAAAGGAATATGCTGCACCTTTTATCATGCAGAACTGTCAGCTGAATCAATATTCGTAATGGGAGTGCTGGTATATGTTGTTCTACTACGAATCCTGATTAAGAGAAAGTAACGACTGAAAAGGGAAATAATTTGATTGTATTTGGTAAACTGTTGCTGCTGGTCTTTGGAACAAATATGTAAATAGTGTTGTATCTCAAATTCAGTAGCTAATGATAGATATAAAGGTACTTCTGCAGAGAAAATTTTGGAACTAAAATTTTCTACTGGCGTAAAGCAGCCTGACTACAGTAGTCTAAAGCTTTTAGACAACAGTGGTATTTTGGATTCAGCTGAGTTGCATATTTGAATGTATTTCAACAATGTAGAGAGAGAGTATCTCAGACATAATAAACCTTCCCATCTGGAAGTGGCCGAGTTGATACGCAAGCTTATGTTGTTTGGGAAAGATCCATTAATTGAGGAATCAACCACTTTAAACTGCACGATCATGTGATACCTTTTGCACATCATTTAAAGGATGGGCACAATACAATACTATGGTTCTCCAGGATGACAATTGCAAGGATATACACAGTTAAAATAGTCTTTAAGTGCACTCAGGAGTATTAAATAACAATAACTTAACGAGCTTGTCTATTTACTGGAAATATCCCATTAATAATTCTTAAAATTATCTAGAGCACTCAAATTGGCATCTAGCTAATTTTGCCAAATCAAAAGTACAGTTTTTTTTAGAGAAATGGAGGAGAATTTATTTCAACTAGATCTGATGAGATGGATCTATATCTAACAGTAGCATGAGGAAGAATTTTTTTTTTTTTTTTGGTATTGTTTCGCAGAATAAAGTTGACCTTAAGTTTTGGGTAAAATTTTATGAGGTTTAGAGCTTAGCTTAAATACTAGCAAATATAGTAATTCTCCAAATAAAGAATAACATAACATGAAAATACATTTCCTTAACAAAAAATAGCATAAATACAAATTATTCGTTTGTCATTTAATGATTGCAATTAGCCATTCCTTCAGCATCATTAAGAGTGCAAGAAAATTACTGCTGAAAGGGAGTTCTTCACTTTTTTAAGTGAATAGTTGAATACATTTAGATGTATGTCCTTACTTTGTATTTAGAAAGAAAGAGTAAATTGTTGAGGTTCTTATAGAAAATATAATACTGCTCTCTATGTCATGGACAAATACAGAAAAAAAGAGAGAATAATTTTAACTTTCATAATTTATCCAAAACCAGTTGAATATTCTTTGTTAACATAATTTTTTTTAAATTATATGAAATTTTTACAAATAAAAGTGAGTATATTTGTGAGGAAAAAATCCACTGTTTTGAAAAATACAAATTCCTTTCAATGGTTTCAAGATAATGTAACTATTTTACACGATAGGGTTTTTTATTAGGATATTCATTCATTTACAAAACCTTAAATAAATATGAAGGAATTTTAAAGCTAAAATATGGGAGTAATCAAGGAAAAGTCCTTGGATCCTATCCCATTAATTTTCATCCAGTTTTTATTCGTTAATCATTATCCTTTTTCTTTTAAATTAAAAATTACTACACATTGAAGGAAGAAAAGAAAAAAAAAAAAGAATAATAGTTATTTACAAACGCTGAACCAAATATATATCTTAAAATTATTTAAATTCATGAAATTATGCTCAAAACGAAGTTACCTTAAATTTCTTCATTTCATTTCAATCATTTTTTTTGTTTTTTTTGTTAAATAGGTGTGACATCATCATTTTCTCCAATTCCCTTTTTGAATACGATTTTCAAAACTTTGCTGATTTAAAAATGTAGGCTTTTTATGCATTCATCCCTCTTTCAGAATAAACCAAATTTTAAAAAAGTTGAATTCCTATTTTTAATTAATGAAGAAATTTTTTTTCACACTTTCATTTCCATAAAGCAGAAGATTAGCAAAATTCTGTCTACCTTCTTCAGAACACTTTCAGTCTGTTGTCTGTAGAACAATAACTGCCCCAACCCTTACGTCAGGTTGTACTGAAAAGAACACAGTACAGCCAGTGAAGCTTCTAATCAGGTATGTTCTAAATTAACAATTAATGCAGTTCCATAGCATTCCATAGCTGAATCTCAGTTTTCAGCAGTAAAGCCTGCAATATCTGCTAAAGACAGCTTGAAAATGAATCCCTTTGAACAGAACAACCAAGTTTTAAGTCAATCTAAGCTAAAAATTAAATTAATAAATGAAGTAAGTATTTACACCTAAAGGAATGCTATTTACATTGTCGTTACTCAATGACAATGACTCAAACAGCAAAACATGTATAGGAATTAACGTTATTTACTTCCTAAACATCATGTCTAAAAAAATATTACAAAGTGCATCTTCAGTAGTTCAAAAAATGCATTAAAATACAGCAAAAAAAAGATTGTGCAGTTATAGAAAAAATGCTATTTCATATATCAAAAAGCTGCCAGTGCTCAGTTAAGTTAAACAAGTGAAATTCAAGAATGTCATTGTAAATCTACAAAGGAAATTTCATAAGTACACGAGCAAGTATTTATTATTTCAGTATTGATTGTAAAGCCATAATTGTTGTTCATCTTTTATTTATAATTTTTTTTTCTGATTTTTTTTTTTATACGATTGTTTTTGTATATAATAATTGACCTTAAATGGGTCTAGCCAATTTTTCCAAAACAAATATATCATTCTTTACCACTGAGTTGATATCTAAGGCATATTAAAAAAAAAAAAACCTAACACAACATTATTTTTAGAAAATAATTCCAACAATTTTTTTTTTTTTTTTTTTGGTAGTTCAATTGATTAACATTGATTTGTAATTTATCTTAACTATCGTTGTTCATCCACTTACAGTCTTTCAAGCAAGTAGCAGTTTTCAATTCATTATGACATGATATGATAAAAAGGCCTTCTCAGATGATTTCCCTGACTTTCCAGTTAACGAGAACGTCTCTGAATCAATTTTCTATCATTAAAAAAATGAAATGAATTTCAATATTTCAGAAAAATATAAAAATTCCTGCCAGCTGGAATCATTTTCTTAATACTTATTTCAGCCAAAGATAGGAAACCTTTCCCTCGGGACTTTAGGACAGATGGAGGATTTAACTTGGATGTTTTCAGATTAACATCTCTTATTCGCAGATTGTAAATTTCAGATGTTTCCTATACCCTGCTATCTTTCTTTGAAAAGCATGGTAACAAGCATACCTGGAAAAAAAAATCAAAAAATAAATAATAATAATAAATATAAAACAGTAAATAATAAAACAATAATAACATAAGAAATAATATGGTTTGGAAAATTACTATTTTCCAAAATATAAATAGAAAAAAATGATCTAAGATCAATTAAGATTATACAAGACTTGATATGAAAGAAATGATATTTATAATCAACAGAAGTCAAAGAACTAAATGAAATCATTATGAAAATCAATAAAAAAAGAAATTTGTAGATAAAATTGAAGAAGTTAAGAGACCATAAAGCAGCTTTGAAATATCAGTTTGATATACCATTTGCAAAAACTTAAGAATAAAACTTATATTAGGTTGGAAACCCTAAAATGTCAGTATGCGGTGAACAAATTTAAAAATTGTTTTGATTGTAGGGTGTAATTTTTATTATTCAAAATAGGCTCCACCTGCATCTAGACAATCTAGATAGGTAGGTATCCAATGGCTGTACAAGTTGGGTGCTTTTAACCCATTTGGTATCCTATCTTAAGCTATAAATTCCTTTCTCGCACATATCTGTGGTTTGGCATTGCAGGAATCCTTCCATGTCCTTTTTGAGATCACAATCTTGGAGGTATCTCCTGCCCTTCAGAAAGTTGTCCATATGTCTAAATAGGTAAAAATCTGTTAGCGAAAGGTCTGGTGAATCAGGCAAAATCTCATATCCAAGTTCATGAATTTTTTCTGCAGGTGTGTACTGTCGTATGCTGTCTTGCATTATCGTGAAGCAAAATGGAACCTTTTCAATTGACCAGTGTAGGCTGTCTTTCCTAGCTTCTGGTGCATTTTAGTCAATTCTGACATGTACACCTCTGCTGTAATGGTTTGTCCCCGGGGAAGAAAGTCCCATTGGCAGTTCCAGACATAGATCACCAAAAAGTCAAAATAATTTTTTGTGGGTGAAGAGGCAGTTTAGGAGTTGCTGCCGGTGGCTAGTTCTTATCCAGCCAAGATGATTGAGTGCTTCCTATTGTCCTACATTATCCACTTTTCATCGCAGGTTACAAGAAACCAAGAAAGGCTGTTTTTCTTCACGAAGATGGAGTGAAGAACAAGTTGTGTAATGCATAGCCTTGTTTCCTTCTGTGAGTTCATGGGGTATCCACTTGTCCATTTTTCGCACTGCCGTGTACTTCCAGGTGGCATAAATTGTTGTGTGAGATACCCCTAGTTTCTCTGCCATCTCCTGTGAACTTGATGTGGGTCAGACGCGATCAGTTCTTTCTCCTCCTTGGCTGATACACTTTTTCATTGTGTCCTCTAGGAGCATTCTTTACATTGTAATCTCCATCACAAAAATTTTGGAATCAATGCAGCACTGTCCTTTCATTTACATGGTCTTCACCGAAAACACTACATACGAACGTATGTAGTGTTGTGTTTTGCTTCTGCTACTGATAAGCCTCATAAGAACTCACAAAGCATCACTTGTCGAATATCCAACATCTCTATTTTGATTCAACTCACAAAACAGGACGCAAATACAGAAAGAACCTCATGACCAGTCGATACCAAATACAGTTAGGGGTGATTCTTCAACCAACATAAATCCACACCTAAAGCATGCTTTAATTACTTCCCTAGAAGTGGTCATATTTTTGATAGAAGTGGTGATATTTGCAGGTCAACCAAACCAATATTTTTGGGTTTCCAACCTAACCTTATATAAAGAATATTTACTGATACTTATGTTTTCTTTCTTTCTTTTTTATTTTTTAATACCTATCGTGGCTAACATTAAGTTTACCTCAGCAGTTGCAATCCCATTGTTTTGTTAAAATTTATTTTGCCTAATTTCATTTTATGTTCAGTTTTTCTATCTAAGGTATTAAATAATAATAATAATAATATAGGTGTTCTCTAAAGTCCTGGATTTGAAGGCTAGGTTCTTTCTTTCTTTAATGGGTGATCTGATATGTTAAATATGGACAATTAACAAAGCAATCAATGTTTTGTGTTTCAGAAAGCTTTTTGAGAGTTGATATTATGTTGCCTATAATTTTTCTATGTTAAGAAATTATTATACTATGGTGCAAGTTTTGTGAATGAAACTTCTTGGTATTGTACGGACGAAGTGTAACTGATAAATTAATTATTCTTTATTTATTGTCATTTATACTGGTAAAAACAATTAGGGAAGCATGTGACTTTCACGACATTATGCAAGCCAAGTGTGTGTGATACCTTCCTGAAATGTGGAAATCACAAGTCGAGAATGACGTAGACAGCAGAATCATGCAAATCCATATGCAAATTAGCGTCTGTAATGTCAGAATGCATAAATTACAGATTAGGTTAAAAAACAAAGGCTTTTCATGAGCTCCGTTGTTCTGCCATGGTTATTGTAACATTTTCTTTCTTGAAGTCTTTGGTTCAAATAATGTCTCAAGAGCATGATTTACTGGAATCAATGACATGGAGAGCTATTGGCAGGATGAAAGTAGATCAAACACTGGATAGTAGCAGAAGCCCTTAGAATATCATGAAGTGTCGTTTCCCAACTGTGGAATCGATTCCAGGATCTGGAAAATGTTCAAAGATGGCAAGGCCAAGGCCATCCATTAGCTGTAGCAAGGGATGACTTGTTATCTATTGTTAACAGTACATTGGAGCAGGGGGCTTCTGCAGGTGGCTTCTGCTGTATCTTACATGGCAAAATGTTACTCAGCTTCAGTGAAAGCTTCTCGTGGCAAAAGAACATAGATTGTCAACTCAAACTATCTGCAATTACCATCACCAAGGTGGCCTTTATGCATGTAGACCATTGGTGTATGTTCCTTTAACCACACACCACTGTATGGCCTATAGAAATTGGGCTGAGGAACATTGTCACTGAAAACACGACGAGTGAAGTCAAGTTCTCTTCTCTGACGAGTCCAGATTCCGTCTGGAGTTAGGCAATCAACTAGTTCTTATCTGGAAGGAACCTGGCACATGAAATAACCCAGCTTTTGTGCAGGAAACATCACATTATGGAGGACATGGATTAATGGTGCATGCAGACATAAGTATAGGTGGGAGTATGGACCTGTACATCATCTGAAATGGCAGTCTGATGGCCCAGAGGTATAGAGACAGATTCTCAGACCTATTGTCATACTGTATGCTGCAGTTGTTGGTGATTCATTCCTTTTCATGGATGATAACACTCAACTTTACAGAGCTCGGATAGTGGACAACATGCTTGAAGAGGAGGGAATTAAGCATATATAGTCGCCAGCATGTTCCCCCGACTTCAAATCCTATTGAGCATGCCTGGGACGCAAATGGTAGATGCATTGAAGCTAGACAATCGCTTTTGCTTACTTTTCGTAAATTGGAAAAAAAACCTGCATTGAGGAGTGGCAAAGATACCCCTCACCTCTTCGCGAAGATTCACCTCCTCAATAACCTCATCAATTCCATGCCATACAGTTGTGTAGCAGTCTTAGCCATTCAAGGGGACCACACAACTTACTAGAGGTCAGTTATCACCCTCAAAAATTCATTTTTCTTGTTGTGTGAGTATGCACATTGTTCTATAGCATATCGCATAATGTGCATTAAATTGTAATACTGCCATTGCATAAAAATTCGCTAATATGCTTTTTCTTACCCATATTACTGAATATTCTGCTGTATCTTACATGTGACATTGTTCAAACTAAAATATCATTTTTATTTTACTTTGAATAATGTCACTCACACATGGATTTTCTTACAGTAACTCTTGCTCCCCTAATTGTTTTGACCAGTGTGTATAATTATTTTGTATATTAGTCAAGGGGGAATAAATATATTAATCAGATAGCTGACTGATTGTTTTTTGCTAACGAGCATTCGATGACGATGATCTGTTACATTGTTTTGTCAGTAATGATTGGTTTTCAAGCATACATTTAGCTTTTATTTTCAAGGACTGGTTGAGGCTTCTGTTTATAATGTAACTGCTATATTATGTAACATAAGTATGATTTCTGCGATCTTAATGTACATTTTGTAATTCTGCAAATTTGTTGCTGAGTTTACATTCAAATGTTATGTGTAGCCAATGGTTTGGATTATATAAGAAATGGTTGTTACACCTCGCAAATAAATTGGAGGAAAGTAAGGCTTCTAAGGGTTGAATTCAACTAATTGTGTTATTGAGTTTGTTAACAATAACATTGATTGGTTAATCCCCTTTGTCTAGGTCTTTTGTTGTAGGAATGGTATAACATTATTATAAAGAAATTGTTACAGATAATCTTTGTTAAAGTACGTGACATCCTTTCATGTTTTGTTAATGTAGAATCTTTTAATGAAAGCTTGCAAAAGGAAAGACATTCTCTTTCTGAAAATTTGTTATAATAAAAGATGTTGGTAGTAAATTTAGTATATAAGAAATTGTCTCCATTTACAGGATAGAATATCTGGTACTTGATGATGTATTTTCTGCAAATTGTTGTGTTCATCATCGGATTTTGAGTTGTAATTATAAAATCTCCAGTTTCTGAATATAGTTATTCTAAAGCCATTTTTATAACACTGTTTAATAATTATGGAGTTAATTATGTCATTGCTTTATTGTTAACCTATGTTTGGTGTGTAATGCTTTAGTAGTCATTTGATTGTCTTAATTCATTCTTCTTTATTTTCAATCAACTGTATATTTATGCTTAAGCAATTGCATTTCTCCTACATTTTTAATATCAATTCTTTTTAAAATAAACTTTTTAAGTATAAATAAATATAATTACAAATATATATTTGTTCACTTACTAAAAAATGAAAATGATGCTAGAAGAGTAAATAACCCTGACCATCCTAGATGTTCGTAAAGTCCTTGACTAAGGACTGCCACCAAAGGAGAACTTATCACCTATAAAATACAAATTAAAAATATGTCACTTAATGTTATTTCAATTAAAATTTTAATTAAGCAATTAATTCTGAAAAACCAAAAATTAAGATTAAAAAATTACAATAGTTTAACCTTACCGTATTGCTAAAAACCAAGCCGTAATTTGGCCCAGAATGTTTGATTCCAAATGTCAGAGCTGTACATGTTGGAAGAACTGCATAAGTACCTGAACCAAACAAAAAAATGGCCCAAATCCATGCAGCAAACATAAATTTTCCACCATAGGGTGTAAGTACTAATGTCGCCATCAGAATACAGACACATCCAGTAATAATCACCATACATATCTATAAAGAGAAAATGCTAGTTTTATTTAATGCATATATTGATTTCCTGTTCATTTGCTGATGTCTTAAATCACATCCTTACAATTGTTTTTTGCTTATTCTTTAAAAATAAGCTGAACATCATATACTTCACAGTCATAGCCTTCCAATATTAATCTCCTGTAATTTCTTAAACGATACTATCCTGAGATACAGTATGAATTTTTTTTTCAAGCATTTTTAAACCATTATGAATGCTACATGTTTTATGGTGTCACTAATCATCAGTTGTAACTCTTAAAAATATTGTAAAACAATAAATGCAGTAAGGTGCCCAAAGGTTTGATGAAAATTTCTTCATTGCATAGCTTAGCAAATTGCTGTGTATGAATTTTGAGAAATTGTGAAGAAGAATATTACAAGAAAAATACTTTTAAAAGACAATAGTACAAGTTGTATCTATTTCCAAGGGTGCAAGTGATCCATCAAAGAGCAAGGTTTCATTTAAATTATTATTAATTAAAACAATTTCCTCATAACTGGAAAATTTTGAACATTAGCTAAATTCATGTAAAGAACAAGAAAATATTATCATCATTGATATAAGCATAAAACCAACAAGAAAAACAAACATTCAAATTCCCAACAGTTTCAGTTTTAAAAATAGAGATTGTTGCATCAGTGATAAAAAAAAATAACAGTTTTTACTAAACTTTGAAACATACATTGGCATGTGGAAATGCAATGTATTTAGAAGTGATGTTGGATTGGAAAATATTTCAAATTTTCTTGTCTAAGAATGAAAATAAAAAGAAAGGAAGCTGATGGCTGATGATTATCCTGGAGATAATTATCAGCAGAAATGACCTCTTTCTTCCCGTAAAAACAGGGATAGGTAGAATGTCCAAGTAAGATATACAATATCTGAAAATGGTGTTGCCAATTTATAAGATTCTGATGCAAGAGTTCTCATTATATGATGAAGAAGGCTTACACAGATAGACTGGCAATAATAATCAGAATCATCTAATTGGAGTTTAATCTTTTTATTTTATTTTATCATTAAAGTTTTACTAATCAATGGTGATTCTGTCCTTCAATACCAATTGGAGGAATGGAGCAATCACTGAACAGTAATTGGTCTACTAGTCTATTCTGATGAAGAACTGTATAGCTTCAAAAAGAGATCTGAAATGTGTTCTGTATTATATGTATGAATGACAGCTTTCTATTAAGTGATTGATGAAAAAGTAACATGATTTGTTACTCTGTTACCAATAAATGTAACTGAGTTACAGTTACTCAAAAAAGTAAAGGTAATACCGATTGTTACAACTAAAAGTAACTGTTACTATATAGTAACAGTGTCATTAATAATGCATTATTTCCCAACCCTGCTATTCAAATAGTGTTCCCCATAAGCAACGTAAACATTGCAGTAATGTTTCAAGCCACTATTAAGGTCAATATAGTTCTGGTTTACAAACCCTTCAGGAAACTGCCAATTTAGATTTATTTGTGAGACTTTAAAATATATAAATTTCAAACAATCATCCTTATTGATTGTTGAAAAAAGAAAGATGAACTACATGATGCTATAGTTGATTATTCTTTTGATAGATGAGCAGTATATAGATGATAAAATAAGTGTTCTTTTCTTTTAATTTGAAAATCATTAGTATGGGGTGAAAAAGAAACCTGTAAATGTAAAATTCTAATTTAAGCTAGTACTGCGCTGAAATTATTTTTTTAATGGGATTCAATCTTAATCTGTAATACAGTAAAACCCTGATTATCCGAGCCCCGATTATCCGAGTTTCCGCTTTAACCGAGCTATCAAATATTTCTAGGATTTTTTTTTCGCAAATTAATCTTCATTCGTCTAGTCATACGACCCCCCTACCTGGAATGGGGGAATGGTTTCGACACCAACAATCCTGGGTTATCCTTAAAAAAATGCCGAAACATTGCTGCAGAAAAATGCCAAAGTAACATGAAACAAAAAACAATTAAGGACTTTTTTAAGTGAAAGAACTCTTTCAATATGAATGGTATATGGTGTATCTGTATAACTTTTGTATTTGTTAAAATATACATTTAAACCTACATGATTTATTTTATTTACAATTTTCTGTTTAACTGAGTTTTTCGGTTATCCGAGTTAGTCTTGGTCCACATTAACTCGGATAATCGGGACTCTACTGTATGTGATTCCAGTTTCACACAATGCCGATTAACTATGCGGGTTTTCTATTATAATTTTTACTAGCTGCTGAAACTTACAAACTTCAGTACTTCCATACACTATAATTTACTTATATATAAAGAAATTTTCTTAATATTGTGTGAACATAGCTCTTAGGAGGCAAAAACTTTGAATGACAAATAATAGATGGAAAAAAAAATTAATTGAATCCCACTTGTATTTTGAACTCATATTAATGTTTCTTCTAAAACTTAAATGGTATTTTTCTGTATTCACTTTCATTCTTACCTTATAAGAACTTTTATCCAAGACCCAACCCCAAAATACTCTTCCTGAAGAATTAAAAATAGCTGCTACGGCTCCAACTGTTGCAAGGAACTGATCGTCTTTAATAAAACTTTGGCCATAAGCCTATTAAAAGAAATGGAGGGAAAAAAATCATTGAATAATTTTAATATGTTTCTGCTTTCAGTTGCATATTAATATGTTTTAAGATTAAAACTTTAGGATTAAGTTTACAAAATTACAAATAAAAATATCACTAACCTTATACATGGAGTTCACATATATAATAATTTGATTGTTGAGGAACATTGTAAACCAAAGAATGTAAAACTGAGTGGTACAAAGAACTTCACTTGGTCGGAGGCATCTTGGAGGAGGAAGGATCTTGGCCTGTGGTGCTTTGCTCGCTTTTTTATTTGTAGTTGTTTCTTCTTTTTCAGTTACTTTAGAACTAACATTCTATGGAAATATAATAAAAGTATTATTATAACATTACTTTTATTATTTTTATTCATTTAATATTATTTTACTTTTATAATTACGTAACTTTTTGCTTGAATGTTGGCATGATTTTCAAGATATGAAATTGAAAAAAAAAAATATCAGTGACTTTAAAAAGATGCTTACCTGAATCTCGGAAGTTCCATAACTAGTCTCTTTGATGCTGCCATTGAAGGCTGGCTCTGGGAATGTTTTTGTATTCACTAGTGGGATTTCATCCTGCAAATATAGAGTCAATAATAGTCAAAGATTTACAGTCAAGAAATTGTCATTCATTCTTATACAGAATTTTTGTCAAGTTTTTAAGTGCTCTGAATAAATTTTTGAAAATATATCTACTCAGACGGATGAAAGTTCATTCTTCATTATACATTATTCATCATCTCTGATAAAACTACTGAACATTTACTATTATGGCAATAACATGGCAAACTTTCAAGGAAGGAATATCCAAGTACTTAGCATTCAAATTGAGATTCTACTCTGCACTGTTTTATTGCCTTGAAGTAGGCCAGTTTTCAATAGAATTACACCTTAGTAGATTTTTCTTTTTCATCATTAATGGAAATAAACTTGATTTGATTAATAAACTTTAAGTAGTTCATGCTTATAATTTTAGAACATGTAAATTAAAAATATTGGAAATTCTTAACAACTTAACTAGAGAAAAAAATTAATTAATAAAAGGCACACGATGGGAAAAACTTAGGAACCAACAGAGAACAGAAGTTATGTGTGCAAGAAGGATTCTTCTTGATTCTATTAATGTTTTACAGTTGTTGAACAATGAAAAACTAATATAAGAGATGCAACAATTTCACAGGCCTAATACTATTTGTACAGTGACAACTATCAATAACTAGTTACCCAACTTACCACTGTCTTAACTGGTGGATTTACTAAGACAGAACAACCAATCAGTTGAAGAATCCCATAAATAACACCTAGAAGAAGAAACACTTGAGGAACTTTAGCCAGCACTGTTTCATCCGTGAAAAATCTGAAAATGAATATAATAAACAAATTAATATAACAAAAGAAGAGAAAAAAATAAATCCTAATTTTAAAAGCTAAATGTCTCTCTCTGAAGTATACAATTATTTTAAATGTCTGTTTAAAATATGTATGTATGTATATACATATAGATGCTTCAATTTTTCAAAGTTGTGCTTTATGAGTAGGTAGATTTTTTTAGACTTCTAAATAAGGAAAGCTGAAAGGAAAATGCCTGTTTCAAATTACACCTCCATTTTTACTATGATTTTTGAGACCCTTAAAATTATTTCAGGTGAAATTATATTGATTATTTTAATAAGAAAGCAATTTTTCTGACTTCTCAAATTATATATATATATTGATGGGAACGCTATCATCATAATATAACATGCCAGTACACAGTGTATAAGAATATCAAGACACAGTTACAATGATCAATAAAAAAAAGAGACCAGGTTACTGGTCTTAAGAATCATCAGGCAAAATGTAGTGAACCAATGTTACATTGAGGCTAATTTACCAGGGTTGGAACTGTGTTTAGAAATGTCTTTGATACTTTGTATAAGAGACAGCTCATTAAAAAAATAAATAATAATAATATTCCAGTCATTTCCCAATTGCAACTCTGTTTCTTCATGCATATGAAGTGAATGTAGAAGTTTTATTTTCTGGACAGCATTGTATTATGGACACTGTATTTTAAATAGCATTGTTCTAGTTTAAGAAATTTACAATGTCACAAAGGATAAAGAGAAAAATTCCAATCAAACTAATTGAATCGCTATGCTGCATGCTCATGTATGTTCTTACAATACTGCATTAAATTATTAAGATGGAAAGTTCAGAATATTTTCCTTCTGGCTTGACTTTTCACATTGCAAGCATAAAGTTTCATTCTGTTTTCAGTGACCTTAAATGAAATGACCCTTTGAAAATGAAAGAGGTGGACAACTGTAGGTGAAAGATCAGTCAAAAGATACTTGTATTTTGTTTTGTTTTTTTCTTTTCTTTTTCTTTCAAAAGTGTATCTACAGTTGTCAATTAATTAACAGTAATATGTTAAAAAGATGATGCTCCTTTAAATAAAATAGTTTACCAAAATAATGCTATTTTTATAAAGTCAAGTCTCCTATAGAACTTCAAAAAAAAATGAATAAAATCAAATAAACAGTTCAAGATTTGTATGAAAACATAGGCTATTTCTTTTGTATTAATTAAAATAAATAAATAAATAAATATTCAATGAATAAATAAAAATTGATGAGTTTCATTCAAGGAAATTTTCTTTAATAATTAAGGAAAATCTGTTTGATGCTTTTTTTTTTTTCTTTCAATAAAAGCTCGAAAAGCAGTTTTAAAATAATAAACATATATATTTTCAAATACAGATATCATTCAATAGAAGCAGTACACTTACCCGTCATCCCCAGGAAGTCTGTTGTGTGGATTCAAATATGCTGTCTGTACCTGGGTGAATATAAAAGCTCCAAACCCAAAACCTCCCACTACAATTCCATTCACAAGACCTTTGTCCTCAGGAAACCACTAGACACAAATAAAAAGTAAGATTTTTTAAGCATTTTATTTCAATACAACTCAAAAATAATTACAAAACCACAGTATTAAAAATCTAGAAAGCAAAATGCATTAATTGAGTAGTGATAATTTTTGTATTAGAAAAATTCTTCTTTCCTAAGATTAGCACATATGGAATTCAAATTATTATTTTATGATCTTTCAAATATTTAAAGGTTTAAAAAAAAAAGTAAAATTATTGTGATGAAATGCAATTGAACACTTAATGATATTTATTTATCTATTTTTATTTTGATACAAACTGAATTAGTTTTGGAACGAAATGTATAGTTTATAAATGTCTAAAGCAAATGATGTTTTAGGAACAGGACAGTTAAAAATCTAATTAATGTATCTTTTTTTTTTTAAAATTAATTTTATTAGTACATCTGAAATGCCCAATAGTTAAAGAAAGTAATAACAATACCATTATTAGATTTTTTAATAGACCTAGCGTAATGCTCTGGAATGTAAATTCCAAACCAATAATTCCATTAAACTAATTGCAGCAAATATTACTTAGAAATAAGTTGCGATTGAGGACAACAAAAACTCGCCTTCATTCCTGAGGCCATTGGAGGCATATAGGCAATACTGATCCCCAAACCAAATAGCAGGCCATAAGTTGCTACTACAGCTCCTAGTGATGTGTGAATTGTGAAGTAAGTAACTGCTACTCCAGTACTAAGAAAAGAAATTGAAATGTATGCCACATTAGTTTCAGCTAAAATGTAAACTTGATGTAAATATAAAGAATTGTTTTAACTGGAAAAAAAACTGGAATAAACAAATATCAATCTAATACTTTAAATATATAGTGAAGCAGGATTGTATAATAGTTGTCTTAAATGAAGCAATAATAAATTAAATTTAATTTCTTTTAAAAACAACTTTTAAAAACAGCCCTAAATTATCTCACAGATGCTCAATAGGATTAAGATCTAATGATCATGTTGGCCAGACTCACTAGATATCACTGGCTTTTAATTACTCCTGTAATGTTAACTTGGCCAATCATAAACAGAAACTTTATATCAGCTGCAGGAATGAAAAGTCACAGAAGTTTTGAGGGACAATTAATCATATTGGTCTGTGTGATTTTAGAATGGTTGTGACTAATCTATGCCTGACCTCGATTGGAAAGAAAAACAATATAAACTATCCAATTCGGCTCCTGAAGGCTTTTTTTTTATTTTTTTTTATAAGCAATGTTTTAACAACATTAAGTTCCCATCCAAGAAAATGTGTTGCAGCAACTGAAAAGAACAGTTTCACCAGTGTTTCCAGTAAATCATTATGAAAATTGTTTACAATCAAATGGAAATTGACCATCCTTGGAATTATTGATTTTCATTTTTGCTCATTCTTTCATTATTTAATAGCTTACACTGTATGAACCATCCAAATCTACAATACAAAACAGTGATGTGAGTAGGTTCACACAATAAAGCTCATGCTACAGCAATGGTTTTATGACGTTTCAAAAATTTAGTAACTTTGTTTGCAATATGTCATGATGATTTTGTATTTTTTTTCTTTTAAGAATGAACAAAATAAGTTTATTTTTCTAATATGAAAATTTTTACATATTTTTTTGCACTGCATTTAAAGAATTTTCATTAAGTAAGCAAATTTAATGCCGTGCTGTGTGGTCTACTGGATTAGGCAGCAATCTTCCATAAGGCCAATATGTCGGCACCTGGGTTTGAATCGGCTTGGATGTTTACTTTCTTTCCTGTGTTTGTCTGCTTCTTCTCTGTCCCCTTTCTCATCACCCCAGTTACCTGGTAAGTAGGGGTGATTATAACTAGATTCCTCTAAGTTATTGGGAAGCCTTCGTCCAGCCTTGGACTGAACCAGAGGCCGTAAATAAAAAAAAAAACAATAAAAAACAAATTTAATCCATTCTCCTTTTCAGTATGTTGGCGATAAAACGACAAATGAAGGCAGATAAAATGAACTTTTTTTTTTAATTAAGAAATACTTCTGAAATTGTTTCACATTTGCAGAGTGTAGACAACAACATCATTAATCATTAATGTTACAAAAAATAAAATGTCATGTATGCCAGATAATAAAGGCAAGTTTCCAAAAGTATCCATGAATTCTAATTTAAATCCTGGATATATGAATTAATGTCATGAAATGAAAATCTATAACACTTTTTATTCTTTGCATATCCACTGAATTATGTTTAAAACAAGATTACTTTGGTATAATTTAGTTTTGTATTCAGCGTCTTCTCAGATTTTTGATCAGTTACATCAGTGAACCTTGATATTAGAACATCGTAAATATGAATAAACACAATAAAATAATCAATGTTTATAATAAAAAAACCAAACTAAATTCTGGCTTACAGTTTCAGATTTTTAAAAAAATCAAAAATTAACTAGAAAAATATAATATTATATTTTGTGTAATCCAGAGTAATTGTAATGAATAACTTTAAATAATTTATAAAAGCCAAATTCTAATTCAATAAGACATTAGAGAAAAATTAATGGAGATGTCAAATAGAGATTAATGATAAAAAATTTGTAAGAAAGCAACTCATCAACATAAATCTTCTTTAGCAATTAACTTTTTCTTTACTTGCTTAAGTTCAGTAAATTTACTATCAATTGCTTAATATCATTTAGGTTTCTAGTTAAGATCTTGGATTAGATCTTTGATTTGCTGTGGATCTTTGGCTTTTCCTTTGACCCTTTCGGGTTGTTTCTATTGTTAACCGAAGTTAGCTTCTGTTAGTGATTTGTTCCTTTTTCTCTTAGCTAAAATATTTCATTTTTAATTGAAACAAGAAGTGACAGAATATTAAAATTATTCAGAATAGATTGTAAAAATTTCTCTACTTACCTTGAAATTCAAATCATAAATTTTCTATACAAAGAAAAAGCAGCTGCATTTAGTCATTCAAACAGTTTGAGGAAAAAACCCAATTTATCAACAACAAAACCAATCAGAAAGCCTAATAAATGTATGTTGTAAATTATTTAGGCTTTCAATTATTTAGGCCTTAATCCTATCCTAACCAAAGCAGAATAAAACTGATATCCAATCTGAGATCCTCAGCTCTACTTTCTATCAGTGCTCATAAAGTTCCATAAAAAAGAGAACAATTTTCATTTCTAATTTTGCAATAAAAATGGGAACTAGTTCATTCCAGTTCCTCTACAAATAAAAAACAAACAAAAACTGAGTTTCAGTCCCTGTACAAAAGAATATGACGCTCCTTTTTAATTCATTGAACAACCAAAAAACAAAAAAGGCAAAAATAATTTATTTATCTTTGCATCTGCTCATAATGGGAGTAGGAAAAGTAATTTTCTCTTATAGTTCTGTTTGCTCAATACATACATTCTCCAATTATAAAATATTGAAATTTATCAGTAAAAAACTGTAAAAATCCATTCACATATATGCAAAATAATCAACTTCCAGAATAGTTCCAAATAAATCCTTCCCAAAAGAATGCATTAAGTGAATGCATTCACTTAAAAATTCCCAGTAAAGGCGCATGTTCTTTCCTAGCACTGCCTTTTATAACTATCACTTTCTTCATAAAGACAATCTTACATTTTATAATTACCTGGCAATCAATGTTCCCAACAAAGAAGGGATTCTTGGTCCAATTTTCACCTCCAAAAGACCTCCAACTGTCATCAGAAGTCCTTGGCCAAACACCACCATTGCATTAACCCAAATGGCATCATGAGTTGTAACATCGTGACCTTTGCTTCGTAAATAGGAAACTATGTAAGGAGACATATTACCTAAAAGAAAGAAAGAAAACATAAATATTCAATATTTGTTGTAGCAATAATATATATATCAAATATGGCACAAATCAAAATATAAATCACAAATCAGCAATTGCAAAGACCTTCAATAAGATTCAAAGTTTTGATCATGTTGAAGTATTTAGATTGGAAAATAGAAAATAAGGAAAGACATTTTCTAATCCCCAATGAATTAGAATTCATTTCATTGAAATTTACCTAGAATAATTTCATAATGCAACTTTATATGAGCATATCATTATTTTGCATAACTTGTCAAAATTCTGTAAAGTAAAATAATAAATGTCCATATTTAAATATTAACATTTTAATGTGCATTTGGGTACCTGGTAAGCTCATAACATATCTTATTTCCAAGAAAGTGTTTCAAGAGCACAAAGATGACCTTTCCTTCCTTAGAACAGGCTTCACTTCACAGACTCCTGGGAGTTGGCTTTATACCATGTAAGTTGCCTCCCACTAAAGAGCTGTAAATGTGTTTGAGGTGATAGATCAGGGGACTAGCTGGTTAGTCCATTTCTTTGGATATCTTTAGTTTTTAAGTATTAATGCATAGATCTTGTCCTATAAGGACAAGCATTGTATCCATGAATGTGGCTTCATGATCAAAAGTACCTCAAAAAAAGATATGTGGTGTTTTAAGAACTCTTTTTTTTTATACATTATGTGATAACGTATAAATATCTGGAAATCCCTCTGCAATAGTATACTGAAGCCTAGATGCTGCAATGATGTCGCATACCAGTATAAAAGGAGGCAGGGAGCCCTGTCTTGTTAATTGATACAAAGTAACAGCAGAATGGTCGATTAGCAGAGCTCAGGGACTTTCAACATGGACTGGTCATTGGCTGCCACTTTAGTAATAAGTCTGTCAGAGACATTTCAATCCTTCCAAAGTTGTCAAAATCAACTGTTGGTGATGTGATTGTGAAATGGAAATGAGAAGGTGCAACCACAACAAAATCTTGACAGCATACGCAGTATATACTGACAGACCGGGTCCATTGAGTGTTGAAGAAGATAGTTTGGTACAAATAGCAAGATATCGATTGAAACAATTGCCTGTGAGTTTCACAGTAGTACTAAAATTCTAGCCAGCACCATGACTGTTCGTTGAGAGGTCAGAGGAATGGGGTTTTCAAGCAGCTGCTCATAAACCAAACATTTCCCCTTGCATGCTAAGCGCCGTCTGAAGTGGTGTAAAGAGTGATGCCACTGGACAGTGGAAAGGTGTCTTGTGGAGTGACGAATCATATACTATATCATATGGTAGCTCGTTGGAAGGGTTTTGGTGTGGCGAATGCCTGGGGAACAATATCTACCATATATTTGTAGTGCCAACAGTGAAATTTGTAGGTGGTGGCATTTTTCATGGAATGGATTCAGCCCTCTTGTACCACTGCATGTCAATGTAAATGTGGAAGAGTATAAGGACATTTTGAGGTATTTTTACATATTGCCTACCACTTCAGTGATGACCATTGCCTCTACCAGCATGACAACATACCGTGTCATAAAGCAAGGTCTGTGAGGGAATGGTTTGTGGAAAATAAGGTTCCGGAATTGGACTGGTCTTCCCAGAGTCCTGATATGAACCCCATCGAACACCTTTGGGAAGAATTGGAACATCTACTTTGCTCCAGACCCCAACATCCCACATCACGGCTACTCTAGCTATTCAGATTTTTTTGATTACATAGTATCTCTAAGTAATCCAAGTTCTACTATCAAAGATTCAAAGAGAGATATGACTATCAGTCATAACAGTTGTGCACGCCATAACCATTCTACCTCCAAAACTCATAGATATAATATTGGAAGGACAATTTTGGTTACCTCTTTCAAGGTATGCTATATAGAGAATCACTTTGTAGAAAAAAATCTTCACCATGTGAAAAGTATAATTCCACTGATTAGATATCCAATTGCGATGTCAATTCATCTTTTTGAGGCTTTGAGCATGGATGGCACAGTCCTTTGTTTATTGTCCTATAATTGTCTTTCACAAGTTTCTGGGTATCAGCTATCATGATTTCTATTGCCAAGGCTAGTTCCAAGATGGTTGACAAGCTCATGCATCTATTGTGCTTTGCAGTTAGAACTACACACTGAGCATCTTGAGATCTTGAGATGTGGCAGGATTGGTTAGTTTTAGGATATTAAACGAATGATTTATTAAACTATATTAAACTATATCATACAACTGTTACTGTAGGTTTAATATGACATTCTTGTAAATCAGCCAATCTCTGCTTGACTTTGATCTTTGACGTTGATTTTCAACAACATTTCACCATTAGAATGGTAAAGTCGAGCAGAGATTGGCCGATTTACAAGAATCGCAGGCCCTAAAAGAAAAGAAAGCATATTGAGAGATTCTTTTAAAAGGAAATTGAAAATGATAATGGCACTGAAAATGCTGAACTATCTGGAAAGTACATTTGTTTTTGATGCCTTATTAGGTTTTGTCAATGTGAAATGTGAACATCAGTCCGAGCAATTAGATGCAACAGAAGAGCAGGGATTTTACTAAATGTCATATTTTTAGGCTTTAGGATGAAGTGTTTACAGTAATAAAGGACATTTTCTTAATAATGGAAATTTTTTTAATAAGATAAATAAAAATGCTTAAATTGAATCTCTTTAGATAGTTCATAATTTCATACATATAGCATAAATAAAGAATAGCACACTATTTGGCTGTCTTTCTTGAAAGAAGTAAATAAATTTTTAATAATTCTTTCTTTATCATTCATACTTAGCCTTTGTTTTATAAGCTTTTATTGTTAATCCCCAATATTTAAAATGAAATATGGAAAGCAAACAAAACAAAACCCAATCGCATGTTTTGACGAGGAAGCACTGCAAAATATGCTGAAAAATGTGACCTGAAACATATGTCCCAGATGTGCCAGTCAGGGTTACCATCTGTCCCACTTTTATGGCCATCCAGTATTTACTTTTTATTTATTACTCAAAAAAATTCAATTCTTTTTTTCTCTTTATCAGATGCTTTTATGTTCGAGTGGATTAGTTAGGATGGACAAACAGAGAAGAAAAATATTCGAAAAATGGAATAGTTAGGCTTCGCAAGCGTCCATTTGTTGTAAAACGGCAGGTCGGATTGGCATAAAATTGCTAAGTTTTTATTTCTACTCCAGCTAAAAACATTGGCATATTTATTTTGGTCATCACCCCTCTCATCCCTCCAAAGTGACCACAGAAATCTCTTGCTGAAACACTTGGACTGAATTTTTTTTTTTTTTTTTAAATTTGATGGAATGCTTGTACATATGATTCTGTGTAACTGTGCTATGTAACTATGAGCATGATTATTTGGATCTCAGAGGCCCCTAGTGCTCAAAAATTGACCCTTTCCCTCGATTCCAGAGCTCTAAGCTTAGTTCTCACTAAATGAATAACTGAGCACATATCTACATAAAAATACTAAATTCAATAAAATTTATTTTAACTTCAAAATTTAAAAAAAATAAAATAATTGTAGATTTAAAAAAAAAAAAAAGAGGTCATCAAAAATACAAGAACCTACAGGGTAGCGCACATAAAACCGGCTTCAAAAGGTTTCCAGTTATATTTTGGTTCTGAAAATAGACACTATTTAAAGCTATTGCTTCTGTTCATGTTATCTGTACATTACTGCTGGTAAATTTTTATTGTCTTGTTCAGAGTAGATCTTGGAAGTGGCCGCCATCAGCCTCGATGCATTTCTCCACCCGCCACATCATGTTCAGGAATACACTCCTCATTTCTGTGACTGTAATGCAGATGATCCCTTGCCATATGTTTGTTTTCAACTGATCCAAGGTGCGAGGGCTGTTGCAATATACTTTCCATTTCAGCAACCCACAGCGATAAATCACATGGTGATAAGTCAGGAGAAAGGGGTGACCAGAGAGTTTTACTTATTGTCCTTGCAGCAGTGAGGTCATTGTGGATTCGGGCAAGAGAACGATGCGAGATATGGCAAGTCGCTTCATCTTGTTGGAAAAAGGCATACGTGCATTCATGTCGAGTCAATTGACTTGCAAACTCTTCGTAGATCCGAAGATAACATTTTCCAGGCCGACGAACACTAAACAACATTCATCAGTGCATGCGCGACTGTGGGAACAATATCCGGAGCAGATCATCACATGCGCATGATCATTAGCGTTGAATAATGTCTACAACAAATATAAAACATTTACCTTGAAACCTATTGGGGCCAGTTTTTTGTGACCACTCTGTATAATGAAGAAATATTAATTCCATAAACCAATAAATAACGAAAACAACATACAAAAATCAAAATAATAAGACAAAAAGAAAAATTGTGGAATCTCTTTGTTTTAATTCTTACACTAATCCTCTTGCTTACAAATGCAAATTTGTATTAATGCATTGATGTAAATTTTATCAAAATTATAAAGTTAGCCGGAATTCATTTAAACTTAGAGACTGTTTTAATTGCAGAGAGTTACTTGGATGTTCTTAGGGTGCCTCCAGGATAATTATATCCCAACGAAAATAAGGCAATATTATCCCCATCATAGAGTGTCTATGACCAGTGATCCGAAGATGGATCCGGGGACACGACAACAACAACAACAACTTGGATGTTTTTACATATCTTTCGAAATCCTAATTTAAACTTTCTGAAGTTTTGCTGCTTAAAAATTTTTCGTTCCATCATTGACAGAAATAAATTCAAATTTCATTATATTCATTATGCTAATATTCATTCCTGGGCTTATATGGGGGGGGGGGGGGAACCCTGTTCTTTCTCTCCCGAAATCTCAAAATGAATAAATTATCCATTTTTTTTATTTTTTGGTTTGGTAGCTAGTTGAATGAATCTTGCCCCCCCCCTTCCCCGAAATTTTGAAAACAGTTTGTTGTTAGCGGCCCCCGGTTACAGCTTGCCTGTAAAACATAGGAACTGCTCTTGCTTTTATGCTTGCTGGATGTCACACTCTGTAGAGGCCAAACGGTTAGAGATATTAGAATAAAACCTTCACCATTGTGTTCAGCATCAAAAAGTAGGTGACCACGTCCAAAAAATCAAGACCTCTAGGACCACTCCCTGATCGTATTTTGGGGGTCAAAAGTGGTCGCTTCCGATAAAGAGGAAAACGGCGATAGACGACTCCCTAATATCGACCCTTCTGAACACATTTTATTTATAAAATTGTGCATATTATAGAGCCGTTTTGATTTTGACACTATCTAAAAGCATTAATTTATCTTGTTTTTGTTGTGATGGTCAGTTCCTTTGACTCCCACCCCAGAAATAAAATCCGTGCATTCATTTATTGATAAAACCGCAAATAAAACAAAGGCGTGCCCAGGAATTTGAAATGGTGGCAGTGAGATATATGATAGTAAAAAAATAAAATAATATTGAATGCTAGAAACAGAATGACTAAGAAACTTATCCAGAAGGATAAGAAAATATACTTCTACTTCACTATTTATCCTCATCTATAAGCGTATTAAGTAAAGGCCCGTAAATACTTAATAGTATTGAGGAAGTTCCATTGATATGAATCTTTGCTCTTAAATAACGTAAGGCATACACCAGATTAACTCGAATAAGATTTATAATCTTGATTATATACAACTCGTTTATATCTTTGATTTGAATAAACTTCAAAACAAGGATAAACTCTTTTCTTATTCTTCTTAAATAAAATTCATCTTATTAAATTGAATGTCCATTTACAATGAACTCAATAAATGATGTAACTATTAATTAAACTTTATAGTCAACTGTTTAAAACACGTCCGTTCTATTTAACTTAGTCCAAAATCTTGTAAGTTCAGTAATTCTAAACTACGAACTCGTCCGTTCGGAACTATACAGTTAATCTTCTAAATTGTTTGTTCATAATAACTAAAATATCTTCTAGACAAATGTGATTCTTAAACTTGACATGAATACTGAATTTCAGAACTCGTCCGTTCTATTTATCTAAACATTATATCTAGAAATATTCTGCTTTGTCCATTTAAGTTCCAGAAATCATCTGACGATTCTATGGATTTACCTAATGTTTGAGCTCGTATTGCATTATGCGGTAACCGGAAGTGGATGCTTAGTTGGTATTAACTGGATTAACAACCATAACCTTTTGTAAATATTAAGTATGGCACATTCTAGCAAGAGATCCTTTCTTTTGTATTCGATTTCGATTTCTCTACTAAATTTCAAACATTTAGTTCCAAAACAGCCATATTTCCCAAGGAGGAAAAAAAAAAACACTTCCGGTTACCATAAACTACAGTTTTACCAATTGCCTATCTTCGAAATTCTTCCGTTCCCATTGAAGTAACTACGTTTAACTAACTATTTCAAAACTTCGGAACACGTCCGTTCCTGCTGTCATAACTACCTCTGGAATTCGTCCGTTCCATTTGGCAAATCTGAAGTATTATAATAAATTTCATTACTTTAACTTTCGATAAGCTTCTTCGTTATCATTAACATTTTCTAGTAGAAACATCATCCTTCATCTTAACCTGCGACGATCCGATGAAAACGAAAACGCTATCGTCCCAAAGAATCGAGATTGTGAGTGGAAAACATCAAGTTCTTGGAGCACGTCTTTTCTTCAACTCCATCTGTGTAAACTAGACGACCTTCAAAGAACATATACACAGTCTTCAATCCTTGTTACCTAGGAGATCCTCAATCATGTGAACCAACGATTTTGGAAGAACTGAACGGTCCTGTCCTTCTCTAACAATCTATTGGCATACAATCCGTGACGATATGCACAATACGCATGAAGTTATTATTGACAGGAACCACATGTGTCATTGTTTCCTATGAACAAATATTTTGCTTCAGCAACCATACAAATGATTTCTTAAAAAAACTAAAGGCAAGATTATTAACGGATTTCAATGATAACAGGTATTTTTACTTTATCGCATTGCATATTTACATGTGATCCATAGATAGCCCCAACTATCAACAAAACAAAAAAAATCATCTTTTTTCCGGATGAGGAGGTTTACATAAGATGATAACTGCAATCAAAAAGATAGTTCAAATGCTGATTACTTGCATTTTTGGATGCAATGGAAGAGTGGAGGGGTTACAACACAACCTCTCCCAGAACTGGGTACACCAATGAAACAAAATTTATATATAACA